>OY728145.1:1916156172-1916818672 GCA_963277665.1 Viscum album
AATAATACTTAATCTATTTTTCAATGTTGATTATCCACGTAAGATACATATGTTCTTACAAAACATTTTTATGAATTTTATTGCAAGAAAAACCTCAAAATATTCAATAAACATATTGAAATAACGGAATTATTATTAGTACTATATTTATTTTTTATGATAATGGTTCATCGATTTTATACCTCTTTTTAATCTAATGTAAAATTTAAATATCACTTTAGTGTATATTCAGAATACCCCTCTAAGAAGTGATTCAAATTATTTTTCATTAGCAACACTCAATGATGGTTATATATATAGTTAAATAATAAATATATATATGATATTTATTATTTAATTATGATTAATTATAGATAAATAAATATTTTAGACTCTTACTTTCAATGGATTGAAATATTAAAGCATCCCTCTTGCATACATGGGAACAAAAACCTCATAGACTGATATAATTTCTATTTCATAACAACTTCACATAGATGGTTCAAAAAGTATATATAATGATTAATTATGATATTTATTAAATTATTAATATTTTTTCATTAAATAAGGACAAATGTAAAAGTAATTTAATCTTCATATCGACACATTAATGGAAAAAAGAACATTTGACACCCAAATATTAATTTTAATGATGAATTGTTAATAAATATGTAATTGAAAGTTTTAGGGATTTTAAATTTAATACTATATGAATATATATGGTAATATTATTTATATATAAAAAATATTATATTTTTATACATGATTTTAAAGTGAGTACAATGTGTGTCACTACATAAAGTAAGGGTTTCCTTATCTAAATTTTTGTTCGTTGAGAAATGTTCTATATAAACCATATTCATTATTTTTTGTGGTGTAAATAATTCCCATGAATATATTTAATGATTAATTTTATCAGATTAAACCTATTTTACAAATTCATCTAACATTTTATCTTTTAAGTGGATTTTCATCAATTATTACCATAGAAGTAACTATTTATGTTATAATCATAATTATTGGAAGGATTGTTTATGTTTAAATTGTAAATTTGAAAATTATATGTTATTTATATCATAAAACCCATAGATTTTCATTGAATTTTGTGTCTTCTTAATTTCTTGTTAATATTTCTATTCCCACCACCAATTTGGTACTAAAAAAATGTTATCATAAATTTTTTTTTGAAAACCATATCATAATTTTTTATTTAGGTTGGGAGTATTTTTTACGTGAACATATTTTTAAAATTGATTCAAAAATGTTCTTTTTTATATTCTAATTACTTTTTAATTTCACTATCAAAAATATTTTAATTTATTTTAAGTTTTTTTAAATGTCATTGGTGAATATTTCTTTGAATTTTAATATTTTATTTCTGGAAGTTATAAAATAATCAATTTTAATGTTTACAGATTGAGAAAAATTTCCAACGATCATTTCTACTAACGATTTCAATAATTCACGGAACATTTTCCATATTTTTATAATGAAAATACTATAACCACTTTTAAAGAAATATATAGATTTTAAATGTTTCCAAATGAAATGAATTTAATGAATTTAATTAAAAAAATATTTTTATTTAATATAAAAAATATTTTCCATTTATGTCAACATTTATTCAATAATATAATTTTTAATGGGTATTCCCTCTGTTGATACTGTCCAATTTATTTATTTGGATGGATTGATATGATGATTTTTTTTAAAACCCATTTATTTAAAATGGTTTAATTAATTAATGATGAAATTATGATTATCTATATGATCTGGTTTCAAAAATATGTATAGTTTTCATTATGTGATGGGTGTTATAAAAAATCATCTCTTAAATAAAAAAAATTCATGATTTGTTAAACAAAATAACACATAGTACAAAAAAGAGGATTTATATGTCTAGTGTCTTGGGTAATTAGATATTTTCATAGAAAATTAAAATAAGAAATATATAATCATTATAGAAAACATCTTTAAAATGATCGTATTTAAAACTATGTGGGAAAACCTGTGAACATACAAAATTATGGGGTAACATTTAAACCATAATAATGGAATAAATTTGGAATAAACTATATAAATTAAAACATATTTGAAAATATGAATATATATGTGGATTAAAAAGATTGATAATCATAAACATGAACAATAAAGACAGATAAATCATGATAACATAAAGGCAACATATGGAATTGTGGAAAAAAAAGCACTACATCATAATTATAAGTCAAGGATAATGTTAACTACCAAAAAATAATGATAGAAATAAGTCTTAGGATGTATTAGGGTCACTCTCTATTCCATTGAATGAAATATAATGAGACTAAAACATTACCCAATACATTAGATTGTTATATTATTCAGGCCACACCCATCACATCCATTTCAATATCATTCGTAGTTGGCCCGCATTGGTCATAAAACATGAATCCATTAATCACTATATTGAATTTCATGATAAACTAGTGTTTAATAAAGACACATAATTCTATAATAAAAAATTATATGTTCATAAATATGAAAACCCATGATAGGAAAGGGGTATAGTCACTACACATTTCTTCAAAGTGGAAAATGGTGGTAAAATTTTAATAGTATAACAATGATATGTAATGATTCAAAAATTGCATGGATAAGAGTGAATGGGGTATATAATAATTTATACATTAAATTTTCAATAATATGGACATGAAAAAAATTTATCCCATAAGAATTATTTAAAAAAAATTAAAATATTAGTAAGAAGCTTGAATAAAGTTGGAAAGGAACGGATCCCTTAATAAAATATTGAAATTGTGACGGGTGTACATAATGGTTAATGGGGAGATTAATATGCCTAAAAGGTCTATAGAATAATTTATACATAGAATTTATGGTAATGGTAATATGAAAGAGAATATTACATCATTATCAAATGGTAATTAAGAGGCATAAGGTAAAAGTGGTTCTTGAATAAAAAGGAGAGTGGGAGATCCCTTACTAAATCTTGGCTAAGTAGCAGCTTAGGTACCTGTCAAATGAGAGAGGATAAATGGTCTCTCATTTAAATAAAAGCAATAATAATATAAGGGATGGTTTATAAATGAATGAATATATAGAAAATTGAAATTAAAACCACTAATTCCATACAAGGTTCTTGAATTGAAGGTAGAAGAGGATGGTCCCTTGCCTAGGGAGTGTGATTACAACTGCTTGGGAGGAGCTTCATGAGATCTGGATGGATCCTTTTAAAGAATCTATAGATAGGGGGTTGAGTAAGAACCTATTATAAGGATCTCATGTAAAGTTAAATACGATTTTATGTGATTTGTATAGGAAATGAGTGGGTATTTCTTTCTAATTTATTTAACATAGGTTCTGGACTCTATATAATAATATAACCAAAACTAGAAAATATACAATAGGTTTTTAACCTTTGTTTATCAATGATGGGTTTTTTCATTATTTTGTACTTAATAGGGATTATATTATTAAAATTACACCAATGATGATGTGGAAGTGTGTCATGTTCTTAGTTAAATGATTTTATAACATTGAAATATATTACAGATCTTTATGGATTCTTAAAGGTTCTATAAATATAATAAAATAGACATAAAATCACATTATTTTAAATGTAAATTATATATTTGTTCGGGGATACCCATTAATGATTTTATTATATCATTGTGGTTCATTTTTAGGTTGTAATACACACCATATATTTATACAATATCTTATTTTTACTTGAAGATTAGATTGGGTAATAACATTTTGAACCATTCACTGCTGGAAATTTTACGTTTTATGATTACAAAAATAATATTCAATTTAGATAAAGAATATCAAATTATTTTAATTTTAAATTTTAAATTAAGAATTAAATTATATCTAGAAAATATAGGGTTTTTTTAACAATTACAATTTTTAAACAAACATAAAGATTATATTTGACATACTATTAACTATGTTCTTTGTAATGTCCTGGCCCAAGATTCCACTCAACATTTCTCCAATCCTAGTTAGAAACCTAATCATACGTTCAAATCCACATGCTCCAGAGGCTTCCAACAAGTAGTGGGTTCTTGGACGAGTCATTGGAGAGACCATGCCCTCAATATTAGATTGGTGTTGTGGAAATATCATACAAGTAACATGATGAGTAATAAAATAGATAATAGAAGTAAAATTAGATGACTGGTTGTAATTCTAGAGAACATCTCATATAAAAACTAATTCTACATGTAACATGATTCTATAAAACATCAAAATTAGTAATACATGGAAGATGTATAATAAAAATAATAAAATTAGAAAAGAATCCAATAGTATCCCATTCGCATCACAAGACTCAGCCTAGTCACATGATCTTCAACTCCTAATAGAAAATCTAGTTCTTGTAGGAGGGTTCTAAAACATATCGACACTTGTAATCATATATTCTGTTGGGGTAAAAAATATGAACCAAACTGTATGTGAGATATAATCCATGTAGAAAACCACCTATGGTTTGTTCCAATCTTCCAGTGAATATATATATAGATATATATAATGTTTACTGTAATTATACACAGAAAATTATGCGTTCAAAATTAATCATTCGAAAAAATCTTGTTGTTATTCCATGTACAAAACATTTAATCAACATTATTTTATTAATAAGATTCAAGACATGGCTCAATTCCTAGAGTCTTCTATGACGGAATTACCATAGGATTCATAAGCAGGCCATTCATTAATTTGTAATTCAATTATGAATCCATGTTAATTCATTGTCTTGGAACATGCATCATAATATTCATTTCATTTATAATCATCTTAAATCATGATCTTGTCTTTCACATCCATAATTTTGAATTCAAGTATCACTTCAAGAGTAATTTCAACCAATACACTAGAATCTCATATCTGGAGAAACTCTCAAGAACTGAATATCTCTCTAGGTGTTGAATAACATCGAACCAGACTAGTATTTCCTTGGGGTCCCTGAAATGAATTCCCTTGTATAAATCATGACATATATTTTTAAATTCTTATTTGTAATTCAATCAATTGAATCATTAATTTGAATCCATGTTTACCCTACATAAACATGGATCAAGTAAAATGAGTCTATATGTTTCATTCAAACTTTAATTCATGTATCACTCAATGATCATGGCGATTTTAATCTAATCCAATATAACTAATTAAATTTTATTTAACTATTCATTAAACATTCTAATGTAAAAAACAAAAGGCATTAAAAATAATTCACCAAAAAAGGGTGGCTCAATCAAGGACCAACCTCAAAGGATTAGAATATAATTTACTATTGTTTTAATAAAATGATTAGGATATTACCAGGTTTAATCAACTCGTCACATAGTATGATATCAACATAACTCATATGAGATCTCATCGTAAATTCTATTGAAATAGTCACATTTCTATTTTTAATATAACAATCCTAAACATACAACAAAAATATCACATTGATTAGATTTAATATAACTCACATGGGAAAATTAGCGATTAGTGAAATTCATTCCAATTTCCCTAAATCATGTAATAACCACTACTTTACTCATATATGAAGTGAAATAAAAATCAATCATGTTTTAAAAAAACAATGACATATAATGGATAAGGTCAAATATCCCTTGTATGATTTTACTTAATATTAATGAAAATTCATTTCATTTAAATTTAGTTTATTTTAAAAATAAATTTTGAACATCCCATTTTAGGGGGTAAAAGGAATTCCTCATAGACACCCAATTCCACAAACCATAAAGAGATGTTTGAAGAAAACTCACCCATTAGGTGGTCCATATTCATGGCATATAACCTATAAAAAGCAGGAATATAACAATTTATCTAAATAGTTCATAGCTTTCAGTTCTATGATAGAAACATGATCTCGGTGATGCCCAGAATATGGGAGCACGGTACCATGACATATTTAAACTACACATCCTTAAACAAATGTCTCGAGATTACCTACATTGGCTTTATAAATGATATATCATCTAGTATCTTCACCTTATTCAACCCATAATAAACAAAATGTGAAGTACAGATAATGAATGATAAATTAAGGAATATTATCCTAAAAATAGAAACAAAAACCAATTACCCAAAGATTCAAGAAAGGTTAAAAATGAATCAAGGTCATACCATTAAAGATCCAATGAGAAGAACTTCATTGAAATTAGATATCAGCCGAATGATGTGGCTCAAATCCAAGAATAGCCTCCAAGGGGAGATCAATAATGATATATATTTATTGCAATGAGTGAAGGGAAATTATCTTTCTTGTTATAAAATATTTGAAGGTAAAATAATCATTTTACACAAAAAAAACATTAATGCATGGTTTAAGTACACGTTTTTCAAACCGTTTTCCAAGTTTCATAGGCTAATAAATGAAAATAGGGAACTCACACGATTTCCCTTCATGGTTTACTAACTACATAGAAACCATGAAAAATCATATTTTTTATATTCATGAAAAGAATACATGGTCATATGACCATGTGTCCCAACCCACATAGTTTTCACTAACCGTGTGTCCTCTACCTTTCACCTAAAACATTGGATTCAAGCTCCAAACTATCCACAATCACCATTTATCCCTCTATAAACTCATTAGGGATTCACATTAGGTGATATTTAAGAAATTAAACTTTTATGTGACAATATACAAGAAATCCATACGTCATAGACGAACTGGGTTATTACTAAGTTCACCCTTAAATTAATTCATCCCCAAATTTGCCTTATAAACGTGGTGTAGCATGATCTAAGAATAACTCCAACCACTAGGATCATACATCAGCCTCCTGATCCTAGGTCTGATCATGCACTCGGTCATGATACCATATAAACTATACTAAAATAACATACTAACCATAGAGAATCATTGTATTCTGATTCACAATATGTAAGTGATGCTCCTCAAAGGATGCATCCTCATGTAACACAACCTCCTCATGAAGAAAATAATTAGACAGGACTGATTGGTAATGTTGTAGGTGTGAAAAATGTATGATTTCATTCATGGATCAGTACATCAAAGGTAACTACAACCAATTGGGTATTGGTCCAAATCTCCCTATAATCTAAAACGGTCTGACATAATTTAGAGAATTCTTACCATATCCATTATTACACTTGTGTCTTATCCTTAGTGAAATAGATTGAAACACATGATCCATGACCTCAAACTCTGGAGGTCTTTTTTGGCGATCAACGTATGATTTTTGACTATATTGCACAACATCCAACCACCACTGAATCATCTCCACCTATTGTATTGTCTCCTAAACAAGAAGAGGTCATAGCATTACTGCATCTCCTACATCAAACCCACACATGGGTGATTATCATGAACTAATGTACAAAGCCTAATATGGATCCATCTGTATAGTTTCCAGAATATTATTATTATATTTGAACTAAACTAGGGATATATGAATCTCCCTAGAGCCCCCAAAATCCAGAACACGTGTCTGTATCAAGTCCTCTAGCACCAGAATCATGGGCTATAACCGACCACCCTTCTAGGGGCGGTATGTTGTGCTCAGAAGCACATGTGTAGACAACAATATTTATATCCCTTTTCATAATTGAGAAGTAAATTGGGTGTCCCTAATAGAAAATATTTTATATTGGACCCTAAGGTGTTGTACTATATCAAAGATGTACAACCTATCAAGCTCAACAATGATAAAGGTTTCTTTAATCGACAAGAAATTTGCAACCTTCGTTAGCTTATAAACAACCACCCATATAGAATCGTAATCTCAAAAAAATCTCGGTAAACATGACATGAAATCCATCTTGATGCCATTCAATTTCTATTTCGAAATGGGTAGAAACAAAAACCGTTTAGAAAGTCACTCGTGATCTACCTTAACCTGCTGATAGGTGGAACAACTCAAAAAAACTAGGTACTCTACCTTTCATACATGGACAATAATATTTTTGAAAAAAATCCCAATACATCTTTACGATACTAGGATGAACTTCCTTATATAAAGGATAAAAATATTTCATCAGTTCCTAGAACATGTTTTATGAGACCCATACACAACCTTGCAATCATAGGATCTCATCCTTACCTATATCCCAAACATGATTAGGGTCCTCCCCTTCCAAACTCTTCTATATAACAGGGAATTCTGAGTAAGATATCTTCATCATGCAAACCCAATACAGAAGGGTAGAGGTAACAAGTATAAAATAATGTCACATCTAACCATGACAATCATTTTCCTCCAAGTGTATCTCAGATAATGATGCCATAAGTGGAGACTCACTACGAGCATACTGCACTGCCTATATCTGATTCCTCCTTCTCATTGCATCGGCCACTACATGGCCATTGCTAATCATGTAGAAAATCCTAAAAACGTAATATGGAATACATTCCACCCACCTTTTCTTCTTCATATACAATTCACAATATTTAACTATAGAAGATAGGATTATGTGGTCTGTGAATACCAAAACACAGTCTCCCATTATGTAATGTCTCCAACAACATAATGTTTGAACAATTTTAGCTAGCGCGAGATCATGTGTCAGGAAATTACTCTCATGGGCCCTCAACTACCAAAACCTGTATTCTATGACTCTATTTCATACATTAGAATTGTTTCAAGTTAAATACTTGATTCATTATAGTATATAGTGTATCTCTTACATGGTTCTTGAAATATCACTATGGGTTTTTAAATAAATCTCCCTTTAAACTTTCCAAAGGTTATCTCACATGAATATTTACATACATACATCACACATGATATTATTAGGCACATAAATGGAACCAGTAAGGGGGAGATACCTAGAATGAATATTCTATAGTGACCGACCTTCTTTACGAAACATCGATCTTCAACAAATTTCTTTGGTTGTATCCATGAAACAACCTCTCCCACATTATCTAGGTCAATAGATACATCTATCTCTAAGATGATGTAACCAATGATGTGAATCTGATCTATCCAGAAGTGGATCATTGTGATCATTCCATATAATAGATTCTCCCTCAGTATATTCAAGATAATCTAAATATTTTTTTTAATGGTCATGCTGATTCTGATAATACACAATGAAATCATCCCAAAAAATCACCAAAAATAAATCTAGATACTAAGGGAACTCTACGTTCATCATTTCTATAAAGATTGTTAGAGAATTCATGATACTAGATGGAATAAAAAAAATTCATACATACCATAAATGATTCAAAGGGATGTGTGAGGTATTTCTGATGGTCTAACACTCTCTAGATGGTATGAATATCTCAATTAAATATTTTAGAATCCCTAAGATCCTTAGAGATAGTCGAAGTGAATTTCTATCCATGGAAAAGGATACCAGTTGTTAACATTTAGTAGATTCAACATTTAGTATTCCACAAAAGGCATGAGGGTTTCTTCATCCATTTTCAAAAAATGTACCGGTGAACACAATAGTAAAGTATTCAGTTGGATAAAAACTGTTTCCAATAAATCCTATAGTTGCATATTAAGCTCTTAAAACTCCATTGTATCTATCCTATAAAAAATAATCGATACTGGTGTAGCCCTTAGAACTAGCTCGATAAAGAATACCACAACTCTCATCAGATGAAATCCACAGAAGTTGTCTGGGAAATTTTCCTTTAAATGATCCACTAGATTATATAAATCTATCTGATTTATTTTATGACCACCAAGACATGAACTCTAAATACATGCTGTCATCCCACCAAACCCAACATTTTTGGGTCTTTTTGGCTTTCTTGGACATCCCATTCAGCCTTTTGAATAACCACTCCTTTTATTGGTGATGTGAACCCCACCATTTCAAGATAGAAAAAAGTATCTAAAAGGAACCAACTTTTTGATTCCAATAATGTTGTCAAAACTTGTCATGTCAGGGATATAGGGGTTCCATATAAAGGGACACCCACTAATCTCAAGGGTTCAATCCTTACACTGATTCCTATCTTCTATTCTAATTACTAATGGAGTGTCTACTGTAATGCCAACATCAAAAGTTTAAACATAGAGCCTAAAGATCATCACAACTCTTAAATATATAAAACTATGTGAATACCATGTATCAAAAAGTATTAAATTTAAATATAAGCCACTGGAATAGTACATATGATAGTAGAATGTCTGTGATCTTGTTCATGTTGGGTCTGTTGCAATAGGTCTTCTTGGAATGTATTGTAGCCTTTAGACACTTCATGGATTCCCTATGCTGATCCACACTTTTGTCGTGGATTGTATATGGTCTGATTACCACATCCATGACCACTACATCAGCCCGGTCAGTATGTTGTACCCTAGATCCCTGCATGATGATAAGGTGATGACCTAGAACCTAAACATGGTGCTTCTATAGACCATATCACACAATATTCTAGTGGAAATGATTTTCAAAGGAACCGTAGATGGATCATCATTCTGCAAGGTCATTATTCAACTGGGTCCCTCACACACTATGGCCACATATGTCCCAACTACCAAACTAGTAGCACCACACCAGCCTACATGATAATATAACTTGACTACTAATATAACCACATGGAATCTCTAGACGATGCTTCCTACTTATAGATGATGAATTACCAAACCTAGGTGTCGAACCACACTAGATTGCACCTCTATATTCCCTTCAGGTTGTGTTCTATGATCAATGATTAGTTCACTATTCCATATGAAATAGTTACCAAAAATAAATTTACCTAAAATATGTTGTCATACCTGAGACCATCTTCAATTCCCCAATCTTCCAATAAATATTCACCCATAAGAATATATGTGAAACATTATATCATAGTAAAAATTTTCATAGTGGTCCCTAATGGATAGTGCTCCCTTCTACAAATGTAAGAACATCCATGCTATCTCGTTCCTCATCTTCTCATGACAGATGTAATAGTATAAAAATATTTTAAAATACTATAAATCCATATTCCGATGGTGCATCATTTGAGTGATACAATCCCTGAATCTGTTGGATGAATCATGAAGCATATACTTTTTGAGATTTACCCTCTTTTTAGGACGCATATATATGTAGTCAACGATAAATAACATGGCATATTTCCATTAAACCACACCCCATGGGCCACTATAATCTAATAACAGGTGAGGATTCCACTAATGGAACACACATGTTTTCTCATCCATATATGTGACACGATGTATTGCTCCCTGAAAGGTTTTCATTATCATCATAATGACTTCATGGAACCATGAATTTTCACCATGGTCCAATACTACTTTTAATTCCACTTTTGCCTCAAATTGAAGGTCCAATTGTAGCCCATGGAATACTAACCCTATTTTATGATCACTACCACCCTACTGGAGTGAAACCTGAGGTTATCATGTTTCCATAACTCCAAAACTCTAAACACATGGCTTAGTTTATGATCATTAATAAGAATCATAGCTCAATAGTATAGAAAATGAAACATGATAGTTATAGGCCTTCCTAAATAAAGAAGTCACCATTTTTCCTACTTCATGAGTCATGCCTAAGTGTTAAATAATCATGTATAAGATATAGGCACTACTGAATTCCCACTACAGAGGTTCGGTCTACTAATGTTTTCTACTATAATACATTTCAATTTATCTTTCATTCAAATTGTTTTAATTTCAAGCTGATTTTTCATTCTGATTCATTTAATTGAAATGTGTTTCATGTTTATCAAATTTCATTTATAATGGTAAATTAATGGTATAACAAATTCTATTCCATGGGGGCCCATAACCCCTAGGGATCAAATCATGATATCCATATATAGAGCATTAAAACACATATAATATTTAATGTTGAACCATTATCCTCCCATTTCTGATCCAAGAGATCCCATACACCTCAAGGGACAAATCATGTAATCCATATATTTAACAATATAATACACCCCAAAATACCAAAGAAAACAACACGAATATTTATCACAACACTAATCAAAACATAATTCAATCATTAATATATCCTAAATGGAAGGGCATAATTCATGGAATAAGAAATATATGAGCTGTCTACATGATTCATGAGATGGTATACCATCATCTCCTTGGGTTTAAATCAAAATGGACTACTTTTTGATATCAATAATAACATCATAATTAAACTATGTCATCCAATGTAGAAAAAAAATAAATGTAATATTCAAATACCATAATTTCAAAATTCCATTCAAGGAAATTTGAATTTTTCATATATGCAGGGTAGAAACTCACATGCACATCTTATTACCAAACACTTTTTCTGATATATCTATTCATATTGTCTCCAAATAGTAAATATAGCCATAAATGACTGCTTTGGTACCACTTTCCAACATTCTGAACCCGGATTCCACTCAATAGTGCTTTGATTTTAGTTGGACATATGAACTCAAGTGCCTCACCCAAAATTATAAAGGCTTCTGACACGATGCGAGATCATGGGTGAGTTAGTGGAGAGACTATGCCCTCATTATCTGAGTGGAACAAAATAAATATCATACAATAAATGAATGTATAAATATAATAGATAACGTAGTAAATAGTCAAATGTTGATATGAGTAATTATAGAAGACTTAAAATATACATAATGATGTTATATGTAACATGTTTCTATAAAACAACCAAAACACTAATACAAGTCATATGTACAATAATGATAGAAAAAGAACAAAATAATCAAAAGTTATCCCATTTGCATCATAATACTAAGCTTGGTCCCGTTCTCTTCTAATCCTAACAGAAAATCAATAATTTTATGATGGCGCTTTCCCGAATCAACACATGTAATAATAAAATCTATTTCAGTCCAAAAAGTGAACCAAACATGATGTGATATGTAATACCAATAGGCAAACACCGATGTTTAGTACCAATCAATCAATGAATATATATATATATATATATATATCTCAAATGTTTATGAATTAAAAAATAATTATTGAAGTACTCAAATGTAAACAACCCATAGTATATGGTTGTCATTCAATGTTCAAAAAAATTATTAAAATTAATCTATTTAATAAGTTTGGAGACATGGATGAAAGCCATGTGTCACCCATGATAGAATAATCATATGATTCCTAAGAAGACATTCCATAAAGGAAAAAATCATGTCTGAATCAAATATTGTACTTTTGAAATGAATATGCATCATAAATTCCATTTCATTTATAATAAATTCAGAACTAGATCCAATCCTTGGAAACCCTATGTTTGAATTCATGTATCGATTTATGTGTAATTTCAACGAACGGCCCACAAGCCCATCCTTAGAAGACCTCTCATGAACATGGAATTGCTATAGGTGTGGTATAATGACCATTCCATATGTGTCTACCCTTGGTGTCCCTTAATGAATCCCCAAGTGTCACTCATGACATATAAGGTCAAATTCCCATTATGATTTCTTCCATGGAATCCTTCATTTGGATTTATGTATCACATTAAATAATCATTGTTCATGGAAAATGAGTCCACATGTGGAATTCTAATTTGAATCCCCATTTCATTAAAGGATCTTGAACATTTAGTCAAATTAAATATTATTCAATATAACTCACCTCAAATGGGTGATTTAATCAAGGAACAACCACAATGGTGTGGCCATAAATTTACTCATAAACGAATAAATATATAAGGATCTTCCCATGTTTAGTAACCCTATAACATATCATGTTATCAACATTAATCACATTGGATATCAATTTAAAATCCATTAAAATACTCACAAGTCCATTTTAAATATAACTAGCCTAAGAAGCCTATCAATCTATCACATTTCTTAGTTATAATATAGCACTCATGGTAAAATCTATGACAAGATAAATTCAAGAAATGTTCAAACACTAATGGCACATACTGTACATTACTCAAATGAGAAATGAAATACAATGATATCATGATTTAAACAAACAATTACATATAAATAACATGGTTAGGGATCAATTCTGTGCCATTAATTCATTTTAATTACAATTCCTAACATAAACATATAATTGATTATAAAACCCACATTCAAACATCCTTTAAAATTGGGTAAAATGAATGCATTGTATGCATCCATGAAAAAAAAAAGGTAGTTTAAAGACAACCCACCCATGTGGGGGTCTTTATTCAACATATAAAACATATAATAATCATCATTATCCATCTTTAACTGATTAGGGAATTCCTATCAATTCTAGGAATTAAACTCAATTTAGGCGATTCCTAGAAAATAGATGCATGACATAGTGAGATATATAAACCTCACAATATTACAAAAAATTCATGATATGTTCATCCTTAGGACCATTCATTATATATCGTCCAATATTGACTAATAATTCACCCCAAATTAGAATAAATCCCATGAAAGGATGGGGAATGAAAAATTAAGACATATGATCCTAAAACAAAATAGTTCTACTGATTCCCCAAAGAATATAGAATGGATAAAAATTAATCAAGGTCCTACCTTTATAGATAAGTGAGACATAACATATTCAAATTAGAGGATGAACATATTACATAGCTAAAATACTAGAAATCCCTATATTGGGATCTTAAGAAGGATATTTTTACATTGATACAGCTGATCAAAAATTTGTTTTTAAATTATAAAACATTTAATGGGAAAATTTCCAGTTTGCCCAAAACACTAGGCCATATATATTAGGTGCATGGTCTATTATAGGAAAATGGTGCACTCATATGGTTTACAAACCATTCAGAAACAAATAGAAAAGCTTCTATTAATATCTTTTAAAAATACTGAGCTGGAAAAATGGCCAAATGGACCAACCCCTATGGTTTCACTAATTGTGTGTCCCCCTCCTTTGATCCAATACTTGGGTTCAGGGCCCCAGACCAGCCTCGGACATCCCTAGTCCTTCTCTGACCAAAACTAGCATTCATATTATGACCTAATTTAGAAATTAAACTAAAAATTGGCGGAAGTCAAGAAATATTTACCTCATAGAAGAAATAAGTTCTTATATGATCCTTTATATTCACTAATCATTCTTCAGTACTATTAGTTTATTAAAATATTATTTATTTAAATCAAAATTATTTTATCAAAATAAGAATCTGAATTGAAATAGAACACAAATTAAACATTAAATTAATTTTTTATTCTACAATAATAAAAATCATCTATATAATAATTAAAGGAAGAAAATATATACATTATTATATTAAATGTACAACATAAATTTTCATTTTAATATGTACATGAGATAGATCAATTTAATACCCCAAGAAAACGCAATATGGATTTTATGTGCGATGGTGAGATTTTCCATGGGTAGTTCTGTGTACATTGTTTGGGTTGTGATATCAATGACCTTGATGCAACCATCATCTTTTTTTCATGGGTGAAAGTTATTGGATCACAAAATTTCCATGGTAATGGGAAAATCCTAGTGATGTTATCTCCCTAGGAAGCTCTGATAAATAAGATTTACTGGGTAGAATCCAATTAGTTGAGACTATAACTTCCTTTGTATGTGTTAGTATATTTGTTAAAACACTATAGTTATATTAATAATTAGATCACTATTGAATAGATTTTTTATCAATGGGTATGATGTTTGAGAAAAACATAAATTTTATTGAATACATAATTGTTCAAAATAACCAATGTAGTGCATTTAGTATCTATAACTGAATGTATTATTTTAAAATTTATTTAGACAATTGGAAATTTCAATTAAAAATTTTCAGGTCTTTAAAATATTTCCCCTTAATGAATTTTTTACTCAAATTTTAATTTTTTGAATACGGGATAAAAATCTAAACACCACTTTTTAGGCATCATTATTTATGTTCTTCATCTCGTCCATAATGCATTTATTTTTTTCAATTATCTTTTCCCTAATAGATAGAGGGTCATTCATTATAATGATGAGTCACGATAAGTTCATAGTAATATACTTCCTTCATACAAATAAAACATTGGAATCTTGGATTTTTTCTATGGGAGAATCAAAACATCATTGAATATTTAATTCAACTATATTATTTTGAAACATCATCCTAGACATTTTTTATAAAAGAATCATACTAATTCAACTTCAAATATTTAAAAATACAGTTTTGGTAAAAATAAATTGATATTTTACCAAAAAAATTCGATAATTGGATACATATATGTTTCTCATTGGTCTCAATCTTCTTAATCATATATAAAATCATATAGTCCATCAATTGTTTGAAAAAAACTGAATAATTTTAAATGATCCTAATAGTACTCCCCATGCTATGAATGGTAATAAATTTGACAGTGAAAGATTTACCAAAATATGATACATCGACCTTGATTGAATATGGTGATGATAGATGAATTGGATTCCTCATAATGTTTTTTTTTCATGTTATATGTATATTGGAAAATGTTAAAAATTCATATGATCGTTAATTTAGGGTAATCCTTTCCTGGAATTCTTCAAAAAGGGGATAAGATATATTCATGATATTCTTCCTTCCATCTTCTAATCTTTTTAGAAACAATATAATTAATACATGAAATTAATTTCTCACAAAAATATAATTATATTAGTTTAAAATTATTTTAATTCTCAAAATAAAATGAATATATGTAATCTAATGTGGTTAATAAATAATATAAATCTTTAAATAATCCATCTTATGTCAATTTATGATGCCCAATTTTCATTACAATTCTTCTTTTATGGCAACCTATATCATTTTTATGTCAATATAAATTTCATTAGGATGGAATTTCTCATAATCTTAACCCAATTAATCAAATCAATATCCCAAAATTATCATAAACCATTCAAAAAAATTATGAAAATACTTGATAATAAATATTATCAAACATTCATTACCTAAAAGTGTATATCATTTAGTATATACATTAAATTAAGAATCTATATGTTTTATGCTATGTCATCATGTATATTTTTCATAACAGACACTATTATGGGAATTTTTTGTTCACTTTATAATGATTCATAACAAGCTTGTGAACTTTGCAATGTATATCCCATGATACTGTCAAAACATTTGTTATGAAAGACTAGTTTACACTAGTTCCTTATCAAGTCTATCATAGTCCATGGTTTTTGGGTTTTACCCCTATGTATATCTATTCCCGACCCACATCTGCTTATAGGATCTAGAAAGGGGTGTATTTTTGTGATATACAACTTAATCTAGGCTTACCAAAAGTTATGGATGTTTTTTATACATAGTCTATTACTGAAGGATTAATCTATAGTTTTCTAATCAAAATCCAAAAAATAACTAAACATTTACAGTGATACCAACCATGAAGATACTTCTCATTTTTACACAATATTCATGATTTATTTAAGTAAAATTAAACATAATACATCCTTCAAGATCGAGAAGTGTAGTTTCATTGAGAATTAGGTACATTACATAATAAGTTAAAATAATCAATACCTCTTCTTTATTGAAACATACATAACCCAGTGATACATAAAACAACATGACATAACCTAGGGATATACATAAGAAATGGGTTATCTATAAATCCTAGTTAGGGAATAATGAGAGAACAACATGATGAATGTATTACAAGATAGAAAATAAGAATTTCAACAGGTCATAAATGGGGTGATAATTATAAACATTGAAAATGAGTCATGATATATCTTTATAACATAAAGGGGATATGGGTAATGTGGAAACAAAATAAAACACTAAAACATAAACATTTTTCATGTATAGTTGAAAAGGCATGATGATATAAAAAATATTAAGAATGATTTGGTTCACTCCTTAATACCTCCTATAATTTCAAATGATTAGAAAACATTAAACAATGAGTTGGGGCCCTGTATAATTCTAGTGTCACCCATCACTTTTATTTCATTTCCATGCATTTGTGTGCCCCATATATTATAAAATAATTATTATTTCATCACCATATGTTATTCTATAATCATGGAGTGTGAAATAAATTCCCATAAGTCCCCAATCAAGACGAATAAGTGCATAAAATTGAAAAAACTTGATATAAATGGGTATGGGTATTCACGAAACAATTTTTTTCCATGGAAAATTGGGTTGAAATTTTAATAGTGTAATAGTAGTACTTAAAAATTTATAAAATTGTTTGATGAGAGTTAGGGGGTATCTAATAATATTTACCTAAAATGTATTGTACTAGGTGAAAAAACATATACCAACATTAGTAATTGTAAATAGAAGTTATAAGATAATAAAGATGCACAAATAAAAAAAACAAGGAAATGGTCATATACTAAATTTTAGCATGTTAACGGGTGTACATAATGGTTCTTAGGATTGAGTAATGGGAGTGAAAGGTGTATATCATCATTTATAGCTAAAAATTAAAGAAAAATTAATATTTAATAGATTATACCGACATGATTAAATATTAATTAAGGGGTATAACATAAAAATGGTTCGTGAATAAAAAGGAGATTGGGATATCCCTTACTAAATTTTGGCATAATAACGTCTTACGTAAGGATCAAAATGAGAGAGGTTAAATTTTATAGAAATAAAATAAAATTAGTTTTATAGTAAGTGTGTTTTCATTAACTAATTAAAATATTACCAATTGATAGTAATTAGACTAATTTCCAATAAGAATCTTGAATTGAATGGATGAGAGAAATTTCCCTTACCATGAGAGTGTGATTCCAATTGATTTGGATATGATTCTGGAGAGTATGTTGGAGCATTTGGAGGGCTGAAAATAGTGAAGTGAATTGTGATGAATTCTCCTAGGTTTTTTAGTGAAGATAATTTTACCATGGGTGATTTTATATAGGAAAAGAAGGGGAAATTATTTATAATTTCTTATCAATATGTTTTGGAAAATATATAATAAAATAACCAAACCTCAAAATTATAATGGATTTGTCCCCTATTTTCTATCAAAATAGTGGGAATTTATTTATTTTTATTTTAAAAAGGTCTGAAATTATTAAAAAAACCTATGCTAATTCGGAAGTGAGTCATCTCCGTTAATAAATTATTTTAAAACTAGAAAATATATTATAGGTTTTACATGATTCCTAATGGATTTATAAAATAAATAAAATAAACGTAAAAGGAAAATATGTTAAATTGAGTACATATATTTGATCATGTATACCGATTAAAATAATTATTACATAATATTTGGGTATCTGTGATGTCCTAATACACACTATATATTTATACTATATTTACTTTTTTCCTGAAAATATGACTATCTCTAAAAATGTTAAAAATTTCACCATTGGATAATTTTGATGTTATGATTTCAAAAATAAATTTAATTTCATCCAAATAAATTACAAAATATTTTTATTTTGAATTTTTAAATAAGAATTCACATTTTTTTTAAAAATTTTGAGTTTTTTGACAATAACAATTTTTGAACCTTCGTGGAAAAAAAATATATCATAATAAAAATTTTATGATCATTTATATCGAAAAAATATTTAATAAAAATATATTATTAAAATATTATTTATTTTAAAAATATAATAATACATAAAATTAAATATTTTAATTCAAATTTGCTACCAATTAAAAATAAGATTTGACTATTGTTCTATTAAAAAAAACATTTAAAAAGTATTTATAATAAGTAAATATAAATATTATTATATTAAAAATAAAATATAAAATATTATATTATTATGGTATGGATACATATCTCTTTAAAAAATCAAAAAACACCCTAAGCGTAAGGTGTGTGATTATGATATTTTATCTGTGTGCTTCAACATGCATGGTTTCGATTGTGATCTTGATGAGGTTGAACTTCTCAGGTTCCTAGTTTTTTTTCAAGATTTTGTTGTTGAATCTTAGCATAGGATTGGTCACAAGAAAATCATGGAGATGTTATATCCCTAAAAATTTGTGAAAAATGGGCTTCATAGGGTATGATCTTACTAGTTGAGGTCATCACCTTTTTCTTATGTCAATTTGATTTGTTAAAACACTATATTTATGCTAATCAACTGATAAATGTTCAATTCCTATATTATCATTGGTTATGAATTTTGAAAAAAACCTATATTTTATAGACTATATAATGGTTAAAATTAACCAAATTAGTGCATGTATTTTCTATAATCGAATTACTTATTTAGTCATTTATTTAAACAATAGTGAATTTCATTTATAAATGTTTAAGTCATTATGGGTTGTTCCAATATTATTTAACAAACCAATACATTGGGAAAATATTGATGTATCGTGGACTAATATGAATAGTAATGGTTGTAGAACCTAATCTGCTATAAAACACTATCAACTATGTTTATTGTAATTATGAGTGAACCAAATCCACTATGGAAACACTGTCTACTATGTTAATATGAATGGGTAGGGAACCAAATATATAGTGTGACTCTATCCACTATGATATGATAGTCCTTATAGTAATCCTCGAATAAGTAAATGATATTCAATTTTTATTTATATTCTACAAACTTGTGTACTATGCTAATAAAATATTTTCTTTGCTCAAAATTGATTATTGGAGAATCCATTATCTTCTTTACTTGTGCCTTTTGTTATGAAAATGATTTATTCCACTACTCATTGTTAATGTTCTATGGATTTTCAAGAATTTTTTTAAGTTATGATCATGATATAATGCTTTTATTATTATTGTATTCTAACTTTTGATCATCGATGGATATCTTCCATGTCTACCTTTACTGAGTTTCTATGCTCACCCTATTATATGTTTATATATGATCGTGTTATAATGAATTTGATTACTTATTATATTACAAAGAATGGAATTGTGTGAAAATTATTTTTTGGGTCAAATGTAAGATATATTATGAAATAATCTTATTATGTATATTTTCAAAAATACAATAAACTTTTATGGTTCTTGTACCCACATTGTTATGATATGTATTAAAAATCCCTCTAAAATATTGTAATATTAATGTATGAAATTGATGGACTGTCTGATAATATTTTTAAATTATTTTATAAAGCTTTATAATGTGTGTTAATGATTATATATTTTCTATTTTTTTAATATGTTTCCTCAATTTAATGAATAATGTGTATAACTTGAGGAGTTTTTTTAAGTTAAATAATGCATATTTTGTTGAATGTTTGGAATTGTTATTTAATTTTTTTTTCTGTATTCTGTAATAATGAATAAAATAATTATTTTTTATGTTAAAACCGAGCTAAAATAATATTATGTAAAGATGATATTTTATTTAAACTATAATTCAATTTATAATTTTACAATTCATATAAATAAATTCGAATTTTACTAGATTAATAACAATTTTGAACTGACTTTATTGAAATAAGTCTAAAATGAATTGTTAATTATTTATAAGAAATAATATTTTATGATTAATTAAAATCATAGAAACTAGATTTTAATACGTTTATTTTTAATAATTTTTTATAATATGTATATTTACCTATGTATTGATAATCTATTTTATAAAAATAGTTATATGAACTCTTAGAAAAAAATTGATATTTTTCTAAAAACTATTTTTAAATGTATGATGTCTTTACATTATAATTAACTATATTAATATTTCATAATTAATGAAATTTATATTTTATATATCTTGATATTTTAATATATATCAGTAAAATAATTATTTATAGTCATATAGATTATATAACATCATGTTATGCTTAAAAATTCAATTTTTTTTAAAACCCATGTTTTTATTGGGTTTTGAGGATTTATTTTAATTTAATATACTACAACTTATATAAATTTATTTTAGAGGAAAACATTCATATTTTTAATCATAATATTTATTATTATTTTATAATATAAAAATAATTTTTTCATAAGGAATTTTATAACAAATAAAAAATATTGTTATACATTTTAGTTTAAAATAAGTTTATCGATGGTTATCTAAAAATAATCATGATAAATTTACATAAATACTACATATAATACTAATAACTGATATTTTTAATTAAAAAATTACTATTTTATGAGTTAATTATATGATTTATGAAATTACTTTAGCTTTGAGAACCCAACATTTACTTTTGAGAAGATACGTTATATTTTATTCAATTTAACAAATTTTTTTGAGTTTTTGCAATTAATTGAACAATAGGTAGATGAAATTAATTTTTTTATTTAAAAAAAAGAATAAAACCATTAATTTTAATATTATTTACCAAAATTTTTTTTGGAAATCAATTTTATTACATTATTTCATGGTAAAATCGTTGATACTTTTAAAATGGACATTATACTAAAAACTATTTATCATAGATATTTCCATCTTATATTGAAATTAATTTTTTCATATAAAGATATTAAGTATATTAAACTAAAATAAAGAAAATTAATAATTATTTAAAAATTAAAAATATAAATTTTCTCTTATTTTTTTCATCTTTAAGCTATCATGGTAAAAAAGTTATATTATCACAGTTAAAGTTAAAATGAGTTTAATGTTGTTACTAGGATAGAACAGTTAAAATATATCTAGACACAATCAAAATGTGATTAATTTAATTTATTTAGACCATATAATACATTATATATTAAATTGGTCTTACTTAGATCCACTTTAATTTGTTATGATATATATATTATTTAATCTTTTAGGTAAATCCAAAAGTACCCCTTATCCTAATTATAAAAGGGAACCACCTCCCATAGAATATTCACCCATTTTGAGACAATTAATTTTACAAAAAAATCATTTATATTAAAAACATGCATAAACATGTTTTATATTTTCTTTTTTCCCTATAGTACCAGCCCTAATATCTTTATTAATTGATCCATAGGAAGTTTCTCTTAGAGAAAGTAATCCCCTTATTGAAGCTTTTTCTTTTTTACGTATACTTTTACCATCCTAAATTATATACTTAATATCAAAATAAAATAACAATATTATATGGAATATAAAAATATATTATTATTTTTATATCATAATATTTTTTTCATATCATTCTACATTCAATGAAATATAGAACCATCGCTCAAGTGTACAACAGACTTCCTCCTTATGAACTAGTGTAATTTTTTCCATCACCATAACACATGGATATTAATAATGATGGATCGAGTGAATATATATTATACATATAAAGTAATATTAATTTTTAAAATCTAATATATCATATAATTTCTTACCCATTCGTCTATTTTGTAAATTATATCTTTACTCCCATATATGTACATCATATAGTCTCCACAGAATGATGAAATTAACTTAAATATCCAAATATCCAAAATTATTCAAATCAAGTATCTAAAAAGAAAATATGATGTTTATAAAATTAAGTCCATAATTTAGGTGATGGAAATATATCATATTCCCTATAACTATAACATCCATGAAAAAACTACCAAAGAAAAAAAAGAAGTTAATACCCTAAAAAATTGTAGTAATGAAATATTATTAACAAAAATGTGATGAGATGTTATAAGAGGATGTAATATCATATTATAAATAATAATATAGTTATAGCTTAAATTGATTAAATTTTTGAAACCACCATATTTGAGATTTATTCATATTCAACTGATATAATGTTTGGTGTAATAGATTTCATATAAATTTGTACTCCATTGAGATATATTTGATATTATCCAAATATTTAATTTTATGTGGTTCATATATTACTAATTATATTTGTTGAAAATGAATAAATATTTATTAATGATTAGTAATGTTTCAATTCATCTTTTTCCTTTCGTGGCATTCCAATTGAAATTTTATCCATTGGTTAAGAATCTATGTTTACAATAACATAATTTAGATATCGATAATTTTCAATTCATGGGTATTATAATCATACTTTATAAATGCCATCTATTTTTTGATATTATAGGTATTTTAGGACTTCAAATATTCTCTTAATAATTTTCTACACGTTGGAACATGAATCATGAAATGAATTTTTTAAAATAAAAGGTGATCTTATTTCTCTTTTTGATGAGGTATATTTTTTATTCATTTTTTTATTTTAAATTTTTTTTTGTTTAATAAAATGTTTTATTATGTAATTTTTTATTTAAACTTGAATATTAATATTTATAATTAATATTTCTAATTTATTTTGAAAGGTTTTAGTTTTAGAGTCTCTAAAATTTGAAAAGTAATTTTTTAATGTATGCGGTGCTAAAAGAAAACTCTTACCACCAGAACCTCTTTACACTCTTAAATTATTCTAATGTTTTCAATGATTTTAGAAATGAAACTATTAAATGAGAGAATGTGCTAATTTTTTCATTGATTATCAATTATTCTATAAAATAAATTATTTTATATTTATATTTATCAATTTTCCATCTTTTTCTTGTTATTAATTCTTTGGTAACTAACATTCACATAAAAATTCACATTCTTGTTATCAGTTGACATTACATTTATCTATATAATAATAACTAATTCTGTCATGGTTATGATTTTTTCATAATTAATTTACCATTTCTACATATTTTTTATTACTTTTAATGCTATTTGATTGGTCGTAAAAATATTAATTTTCCATATTATTTATTCAATCTAGTCATTTTTTATAAGGAATATTGTCTAGGAATTGAATTTATTATTCAATATATAGGTAATTCATTCAACATGAAATTATGAGTGGGGACATATTTAATATATCCCTTTGATTCATTGACGAGTCTTATGAGACAATATAGTTGAAAAAACTTCTGAAATAGGGTTTTGAGATATACCTACCCATCAATTAAAATGTCTTGTAATAATTACATAATGGTAAATATATCATTATTTCTGATATCATTATTTCCTATATATTATATTTACTTCGTAAACATTTTTTTTCTTATACATGTGATTATTTTATTGATATTATCCATGGTATTATTATATTCTGTCATTGTTAATTAAATGAAAACAGTTTACAATTATTTATATTTACAATTTATTTACTATATATTTACTCATGATATATTTTGTTATACATAACCCTTACTAATGATTCTATGTCATGATTATTTTATCTACATTCCTTTTGATATTAATAATTGATATGTAAATTATGTAAATATTTTATAATAATTTATTTTTAATATATTATATTTGTTTCAGAAATAAAATGATAATCATATTGGCATCTATTTTTTATAGACTATAAAACTGATCGATCGATCGAGATCATATCCTTTATATCTTATGAAAATTTTCCATTGTATGCACCAAATCAAGGTGACTAGTGTGGGAGTTTTTTTGTTATCAATAAGGGATTATTATAGACCTTTAGAAATATATTAATAAAAACATAGAGCACAGAAAGTAATCAAATGAAGAAAAAATTTGATTTTTTATAATATTTGGATAATATCATATATGTTTTTCTAAGGTAGAGATTATTTGTTTTATCTTAAATATATTTCAGGATACTATAAGTAGGAACTATTTCTATATAGAAACATATAGGGGTAATAAATCCAAAAAGATTGGGTTCTGTATATATTGGACATCATTGGGGTGCATGATGAATGAAACATTAACTTAAACCTAGTTTGACACTCCTAAGGGATATTCTTATGTCAATTCACATGTCATTAACCAAGAATTATAAAATATGTGAAATGATTTTTAGGATATAAAATTATTCTCTAATAAAAAAAAGTTTATGATTCACATATTGTTAATGCACTCATTTTCATTTTATTATATGAGTTACTCAAGTTTATAATTTTATGTTATCATATAAAATTTATATTGTTATGAGATAGTTAATGAATTTGTTTTTTAGAAATGGTAATATTATAATTAATACACTTGGTCAACATATAAATTTACCTTGGAATAAATCAAATACAACTGGTGTTGATTCTAAGAAGGTCATGATCATATTAGGGTTGAAAACTATTATTTTGAGTAACAAAATTGAATATATGAAGCAACAGGATGTTACAAGACATAATACAACTATTTTGAATCATTTCGTGTTACAGAAGCCTCTATAATTTAGTGGAACATTTAATATAGTTGATGATAAGAGTTTGATTATTCCTCTTGAAAATATTTTTTTGACCTGAGGATAAAGAATTGTGAAAAATGTTACGCTGGATGTATACAGTATTAATGGGGATGTTAAACAATAGTTCTCATTAGTTAAGAATACCATAGAATATTATGAAATAGAACAAATGATTTAAATTTATTTTAATTTCATATTCTTCAATAAAAATTTATCCCATCATCTATTAATTGAAATGAAGAGACAATTCCTCGTCTTGATAAAAAATAAGGAGAAGATAAGAAATTATTTTCAATCTTTTGAAAAATTATGAAAAAATATATCTTGAAGATTCTTGATGGATAAGTAATTTAATTACAACTGTGGAGATAAGGTTTATATGACTTGGGAATATAGGGTAAATATATAGACCACATCTCTATAATGCCTCAAATTTAATGAAATGTGTAATTATTCGAACTAATGTCCCATTGGTCAATGTAACATTTTATATAAGAGGTTAAGTGGATAATTCAATCATTAGGAGCTCACTATAGCTATGTATAAACTTCAAAATGTTATGGGGGTCGGTAAATTATTCTTATTTTCAAATTTTAGTAGTTATTTATTATATTTTGGATCTTCCCTAAATCTTATATCTTCCACGTTTTCCATAAAAAATATATATTTCCCCAGAACCTTAATAATGAATTTTTTAGTTCGCGGTCAATAGGAAAATCTCACTATATCAAAAATATGTTAGCAAGTTCCCTATAAAATTCATCAATTTCCACTAAATTCCATCTTTTTTATAATACCACGGTTCGAATTTGACATAATTTTCTATATGGATAGGCTTTGAAAATATAATAAAACTATTATTTCAATTAGAAAAATATTGCAATATGTGATGAATATATATAAATCATTTCCTTTAGAGGTGAGACTTCATCGTTGAAGATGTTTCAGTATCCACTATAGTAACTCTTCTATATGATATTATTGTAGAGGAAGAGCATATATAATATATGGATGTAAAATGTAATATTTAATTTGATGATGTACATTTTATAAGGGAATGCTTTGAGGTATTTCCTAAATAATTAACAATACTTCCACCGGATCACCATTTGGAGTATTCCATTAATTTAATCTATTATACAAGCCCAAAAAGAAAACTCTGAATTGAATATACACTATAGATGCACCAGAGTTAAAGAAATAACTAGAGGGCTTGTGTGAGAAGTTATTTATTCACTATATTTTATCGGATTTGGGATACCATTATCATTTTATTATAAATAACTGCAGATCTATGAAGATTTTTATTTATTATTTGGAAATAAATGTTATTTCAATAACAGAAAAGTATTTTCTACCTTTCATTGATGAATTTTTTGATCAAATGCATGGATGACATATTTTTAAAAATTTACACTTATTTTGGAATATAATAATGTGTAATTAAAGAAGGTTTTTTATCTGAAGATGAAATTATGTTTTTGGTTTAGAAATTATGATTTTATTATAATTTCATTTGGACTGAATAACGTACCATTTTTATGGATCTAATGAATATAATATTCAAAGAATATATTGATACATTTTTCATGTAATTTATTACAAATATAATGGTGTATTCCAAAAGATTGTAGGACCATGGTAGTCACTCTCAGATCATTAATGAGGCTCTAATAGAAAGATTTGATTTTAAATTTCTCAATTATGATTTCTATCTTTAGAATGATTCTTTTATTGGAAATATTAGATCCATATATGGAATCATAGTAGATAATGATAAGTAAAATTTAGTCAAAGTGTAGTGTATACCAACCACCATTAACATGTTATGTATTTTTTTAGGTTTGGAAGGTTACTTTTAGTTATTTTTAAAAATTATTTCCCAACTATAAAACTCATTAAAAATATTACACGCAAATTTGTTTTATTCATATTGAAAAAAGGAATGTGATGTATTTTTATTGATGAAGTAAATAAGTTATTGGTTAATTCTCTGATACACAACCCAATATAATCATTATTTCTATTGAATTTATATCAAAATAAAAATTTATTGTTACCTGAATATAGTAACTACAATAATTTATAATATTCATAAGTGTTGGTCCACTAGTTCTAATACCCTGATGGGGGGTGCATTGGGGTATGAAAAGATAAATATTCTTCTCTTTGGATCTTGTATTGTTGTTAAACAAAACTCAATTCTCTCTTCCTTCAGTGGCAATATATGAACTGATATGAAATCATTCTCTTGACGTACTGATTTTTATCCAGTTTACCCTCACTGGGATATGTTCAAGGTGCATAAAACAATGACATGCTAATGTACCAAATTTAATATAGAACACAACCAATATTGAGTACAGTGTTTAGGTTAAATCTTCTATGCCTAGGCTCACTGCCTTTACATGGGTTAGGGTATTCTCACTGAATTACCTAGGGTCACCCCCTATGACTCTTTCTCTATCTCACTGTTAGTGGAAAGGGTCACCATCTTACTCTTCCTTTACTCACTAATCTTTGAAAAGAATTCACTCACTATTTATAGACATGTAGGTCAAAAACACTTTATGGTCATCTAGGTCCCTTCATTTACATGAGACCCTGCATCCTCATCTAAAAGTAGATGCTATGTTGAAGTTCTTTTTTCAGCCAAAGATGAATTCCACCATCTTGAGTACTGGTGGGTGCTGGAAAACCCTTTTACAAACTGATTTGAAGAATTCACAAGATTCCTTGTGTGTTTCCTAAACTATATTCCCCTTTTGCATACTATGTACCATGAAAGGAACATGACCTGTCATCTCCTCAAATTGTTTTCTATTCTGTGAACCTCTCTTGTTTGCTAACTACCTCTGACTTCTTTATCTCATACCACTTATGTGTACCGACTCCATGAACTACCTCAGTGAACTTACCTCTATCTATGAACTATATTCTATTCGCAAACTACATTAACATCCTGGTACTAGATATCTCCCTCTATGTAACTCTCACAGGACCCACTTTCTCATTCACCGGAGATTCCTCCTCCACATAACAAGTCATCTCTTTCCACGTTCCACATTATTTACTGTTTTCAATTCCTTTCTAAATCCTTTGATGGAGTATCTTTCATGTAAACCACTTTGGCCTTAGCAGAATTATTCTTCTCAAACCTCCTTTGGTCATTGTTGAATTCCCAAACAAAAAATTTGCTCTCTAATTATATTTGGTCTAGGATGTAATCTGTGGGATTAGAAATTCTTTTATAGGAAAATATATCTTCAAAATCCGCTAATCCAATTTTTACCAAATCTCTGATTCACCATCCACCGCGTACCGATCCTGCTGCCGCTGTGAACCACAAGCCTTCTTATGAAAAACTACAGTGAACTGCAAGCCACCCACAAACCATTTTTATACATATTATGCAAACCAACTTTTCTCTTATGTGGTCATTCTCCTCCACCTATGACAACACATCCACATACCACACCACCATCCTCAAATAAATTTTTTCGGTTTTGCGAATCGCACCACTGTACTGTTTCTGCTGCTCCGTATATCATTCCCGGGGCATGGTATGTGGCCCATGAATTATGGTATATGGTTATCACCATTTTCTTATTTTCATCAACGTTCTTCATACAAATCTTTTCTATGAAAAATCCTTTCTTTTCCAACATCAAACTCCCTATTTTGAGGCCCCAAAATTTGGAAAACACTTGGAAACTGTGCCAACTTAAAAACATGTCTTCCAGAAACACCAACCATACTCATTTGTGGTTATTTGGATTTGTCAACAAACAGAACCACACCCAAAACATGATGATAGGACACTTTGGGGGATTTCCCCCCATTATTAAGACAATGGTGATCACATGTGGAATAGGGTTATATGATTTCAAATGTTTAGGTGATTTTCATGATTTATTTAACCTAATATCAAATAACTATTCTTGCATAATATTTTTTGGATAGACAGAATCAACATGGAAAATTAGGATGATGGTAGTAAATTATATATCTATGTATTTTTTTTGCTAAATTAAAATGATTTATTCATTACATGTGATATTACATAAAATTAAAATTTATAAGACATCAAGGAGTATCATGCCTCGCCTCCTAGTATTAGCTAAAACTACCTAAGATAGTTGATCACTGTCTCAAGGTTTTTCTATATGTTTATATTTTTCATTTATTTAAATATTATTAATTATTATAAAATTCAGGTACACTGTATGTTTTTATTTCCCGCAATTAAATAGTATTTCCCCAATTATTTTCTAATACATTATCTACCATAATAGAGATATGATTAATTTATTTCTCATTTTAATGTGATTTATTAAAATAATTGAATAATAAAAAACTATTAAAATAGTGTTAATCATTGTTTTTTATCCAACTCTTATTTCCTTTTAATTTTTTACTATTCAAGAGTAATCAATCAATCAATTTGAATAAATTATGTGTCCAAGAAAAAGGAATAAAAAAGTAGTTCTAAAAATAGTTCACTGAAAAGTGGATAAATATTCTCATTACTCACTCAACTAACATATACATTTCATTGATACATAGTAAAAATAAAAATTGAAAATGAAATTTCTAATTATGTAGCATCATGATCAATGATGGCCCTTCTCTTATACTCTTTATTTGGATATCTAACAAAAATTCTCCCACTTTTACTCCATATTGGAATCATATCATATTTGTGTAACTTCCTCTATTTCTTTTCAAAGATTATGTTTTGAGACAACTCAGATATGTCCTCCTTTCATGACCTGTGTATTATCCTTTTTTTAGATAAATTTAAACAATAATTTAAAAATTAATTATTCTTCACCCATGAATTTGTATCACAAAATTTTTTTAATCTTTCTTTCTCCCCATTAAAATCTATCAGATCCTTAATCATTGATAAATCCATTTAAATAATCCCATTATCCATTCATGATAGAGGGTTGGATGAGTATCTTTTTGTTTGATTGTAGTTGAATGTACAAAGACCATATCGATGTTTAGTGGGGGTAATTTGATTGTTCCTTTACACATGAGGACCCATGCATACATCCTCATAAAAATATCTAAAATAACTCAATATTTCAAGTAAAATACTAAATATATATTCATCATTTAAAATATTTAGTTAACAAAAACCCTACAACATAGATTTAGATGTTACGTTGTATCCCATTCATTGAATGCAAGGCCATGGTGCAGTGGTTGTGACCGTAGTGCGACCTTCCCCAAGGCTCATCTCCATTCCCGTGGTTTCTTGGGTGTATCCATTATGTATGATTATTCTTATTAAACAACACACATTCCTACTCTAAAATTTATTTATTCAATTATCAATACTGATATGTCATTGTAGAGTTCCTATATTGAAGCTCATCTATCTCCCACGCTAACCATGGTATGGTATATCTCTTAATAGTGGAATTCATTTGTCTTTACCTAAACATAGGGATAAATTGAATAACATAAGACTTTTGGTGAAACATGTTCTTTTCATTTCGACCTTAAATGCTCACTACTCCACACAGAACTAGATACAGAGTAGTAAATATATATATATATATATATTTATATATATGTGAAAGGGATCTCTTTAATTAGCTTCAATAGAGGTAATATTTCGCAGTGATGAGGGCATGTTACATAGCTTTTAAAGAGTTTATTCTAGACGCAGATGATCTGTAGCCTAGTTGAAATGATTTAATACAGTTTACGTGCATAGTACCTGAGAGAAATCTATATTCGATATAAAAAATCACATATTTTGGTCACACCAATTTTTTTAATATGTATTGTTTCCCTAAAATCAACCTGGATGGGTGTTAGTGGAAGATTTATGCCACCATTAACCTTCCCAAGTTGTTAATTCCTTCCACCCATAATTACATGGACTTGACCCCCAAACATCAGTCCCCACTCTTCATTCTATATATATACTCATGTACTCTTACCCTCATAAGGTTTTTCCCTGTACATATAGACATCTAGTGGATTCTCTTAGATAGAGGGGCACTCATGGGCCTTCTATTTTTCATTTCCTAGTTATATGTGGTATATATTGTTGTGGGAGACATTTTTTCTATGAATTATTCTCTCAATTACCATTTACCAAATGATATCACACATAATAATGTTAATAAAATTGAAATGTGTGATAATTAATAACTATAATATGGGAATTATCAATTGAAATCAAAATATATTTGACAATAATAATTTATGATGTTTTATGAAAAATATGAACTCATCAAATACACAACACATATACCATGATGGTCCTCAACCTAAAATCTCTACTAGTGGTTAAAAAGTTAACCCTTATTCTACCAAATGTTTATAATTCAGTATTAATTAAGAAAACACCTTCAATTGTGAGAGCGAGATAATTTCCATAAGTCACCAAGGAAAAATAGTTTCAACTCTTTACTGGAGACAATGTATTATTGTTTTGCAATTATAAATGATAGAACATCCCGCCTCTACCATTCTGGCCTCCAAAATTATCAATAATAACACGCCATGATATGAACTTCCCAACCAGTTATTTTATTTCTCTCATCCCTCAAGGTCAAATTTAAATGTGAAAATATTCTTATACCATTTATTTAATAAATAAATAAATGGATTTGAAAAAAGATATAAATTCACTACTTAGTAATAAAAAAAATTAAAAAAAATGATATAGATATATTGATCAATTGATTATAATGTTAAGGTAATGCATGCAATTTGTAAATAAAACATTAATTTCAAAAATAAGTTTTATCATTATGTGTTAAGTAAGATAGAAAAATTAAACACAATGAAATTATCATCTAAGGAATTGAATCTTACCCACACATCCCAAGATCAAGTAAACCCATTAAAAATTAATGTTTTAATTAGTTTACCCTTTATGTTTTTGAAATTTTCTATTTTATGAAAGATAATATATGAGAAGACTGGCATCTATCATCCAACAACAAATGATAAAATCATTCGTCAAATTATACAGATTTTGAAGCCTAATAATTCAACCGAATGTTTATTTATTTATTATTTTATAGAGGGGTATAAAATAATAAAAATAAATGAAATGTGATCTATCTTCCAAAAATAATATGAGACAAAAAAATGTATTCTATCAATGTTGAATGTATTTTCCAATTAAATTTCTCTTCCCAACACTTGAATATTAAATTACATGAACAACACATTATAATGATAATTAATATATAAATTTATATGAATTTTATCTATTCCAGTCAGGTTTCATTTAGGTTCTATAATGGATACAAGGATGAAATTTTTTTTGTTGCTATCCGAGATAATGGATAATTCAAAAAAATGCCTCAATAATATTTATATTTAATTTTTTGAATCCTCATTTTATGATGACAAAAATTTAAATCTACTTAGGTAACATGTTCCACATTAACTCAATAAATATAATATGAATGATTGGAAAAATGTGTTTTAGAAACTTCCCTGTAAGAAGATCATGTAGATCAGTTCAATCACTCATAGAATTTTACATAGTAAAAAATCAATCAATAATATTTTTTAGAAAAAATATACAGGAAAAATTGAATGGAATTTCATCTACAAATCACTAAAAATGAAACAATTAGAATTTGTTGAATTTAACGTCTTTGTACACCTATATAATCACCCAAACTACCCATCTTACTTATTAATACACTTTCACAGAAAAAATTAAAATATTATTTAATGGGATTCCTCACAATTCAAAGTGTAATTGATCAAAAAGTATAGAACTAATATAAATGTGGACATTCCATTTTTTCATTTAAATCCATGAAAATAGATTCATGAAAATTTAGTGTGTAAAAGTTACTATAAAAAAGTAAATACCACGTAATTAGAAATTTGAAGATCTTTTTCTATTGTATCCAAATACATTTTCGATTAATGGTCTGACATATAAATCCAAAATCATGAAAACACTTGTTTAGTGCATTTATTATTCATAAATAATTGGGGGTGTCTTCGGATCCAAAACTGATATTCTAAACTACTAAAAGAGTTGATTAAAACATGGGTTTCGTCCCAAAAATTTCTTCCATTATATTTTTTAAGCATAAAATTATTTCTTGAATCAAATAATATCTATAGGGTATTAACCCAATTATCTCATATTGAATAAATTAATTTATTTGTATTTCGGATTTTGTTGATCTTATATTGGTCCACCTTCTTAAATGATCTACCTGTTCATATTGAGGAGTGATTATGTAGTACATAGCCCAAATTCTTGGAATAATCACTCATAAATTGCACATACCTAGTATCACCCCATTATTTATTCTTCTTTTGGATATTTTTCCTATAATTCTATTCTAAATTTTTTATTCTCAAAATCCACACATACAAAAATTTCCCCATGTGGATAATATTACATAATGTCAAAATTATCATTCCATATATCAGTATCCTAAAGCACATCATCATTTTTAAAAAAATATTATTTTTCAATTATAATGTTTTCCTCCTCTTATTCTTTCTCAATATGATGTGATATCAAAAATCCATACAAGTGTGAGAATAAAATGAAAAAATTAATGTGTTTACAAACATGGTACCCTTATTAATTTTCATATTTGGGCTTTATTACAGTTGGTATTGGAGGATTTTCTAGTTCACCAAGTTCTAGATTCCTGTCCCCCATCTTCTAAAGCATGTTATCATAATATTTAGTATGTACAATATCCCCATGGTATTTTTCTTCTCAAATTCGTATTCATCCTCATTATACACAATAAACACAAGTATATGGTTTTTCAACATGGAAAATTCATAATTGAAATGAGTATTGATTATTCCCCCTGATACCTCAAACTCCTTGTTCTTATGTTCTAGTAGGTACAGTCCTCGGATTAACGTAGCATCCATGTTGTGGAGGGAAATTTTTAGACTTAGGAGTTTTTGGGTTCCCTTTGATTTCCTTGATACTCCCTTGATTTTCATTCAATTAAAATCTTGTGTTTTTCAATTAATTTTGAGGGAGTTGAAATCATGATTTATAACTAAATGAGGACCTATATTTACCATGTTCTTAATATTACAATAAAAATTAATTTTTTTTAAAGAGAATAATATAAATAAAACCAATTGTAAAATTGAAAAATGGAAAAAATGGAATAGATAGGACATGTCCATCTTTTGAATTTTTAAAAACATTATTCTCTATAAATTATTCCATATTTGTAGTAGCTCAATGAAATAATTATTTATCTTGATAATATCAAAACAAAAAATTATTTTCAACTGACTACATAGACTACTATAGCATAAAATAGTGATTATATGGGTTTTAGCACATTAAGACAATGGTTATTGGATTTTTATAAGTTTTATTTTCAATGATTAATTTATAGAAATCTATAATAACTAAACTTATTTGTAATATTTTAGTTATATGGATTCAACTATGAAAATGAAGGTAAAGGGAATAGAGGTTACCTCAGAGGATGGTTTTTTTAATTAAAATTATTTAAACATAACTTGTGATATTGAAAAAAATAAAAATTCAAATCTCTTCTTGGTGTATCTTGATTATCTACTCATCATTTTCTAAAACTATATAAGAGTGTCGACTCCACTTTCAATGTATATCAATAACTGTCATTGTTTCATTTAGATTAATCATTTAAATTAAATGATATGTTATGTCCACACTCAATTTACACTTCCCTAATGTAAATTGGGTTTCAGAACATAATTTCCACCAAATTATTTTGTTGATTAATTTTTTGACTATGTATATTTTAATTATATTGAAATTTAATTAGATGAATTCATAAGTGCGAAAGATTTAAATCAGTAGTACTCATCCTTTATTATCAAACTCATGTATTCATATAATATCATGTTCTAAATCATTAATTTTTCAATATTTAAAAATGTGTTATGTGTTTAAGGAAAAGGATTATAAAAATAGTACAAATAAAAAAGTGATGTGTAAAACTGGGAAAACATGCTCGTTACACACACAACTAACATATTACATTAAAATTTACAATCATAAAATAAAAACATGATATAAAATTCATAATTATCCAATAGCATGGTTTAGGAGAATCCTACTCCTCTACAATTATATAATAAGATAGATATAAACAATCCACATTTCATTCTATTTTTGAATACTAGCTTATCAAAGGAACCTACAATGGTTTATTTTAATGTCTCATATCTAGGTCCCTCTAGGTATTCCATTTATTTTTGATTACTTTACCACTCTATCTGTAGAGGAAATTTCCACATTCATTAAAATATTAATTATTCTTCTCCATCAAATTTTTTTCTGATTGAACTTTTCTTCATCATTTTTCTCTCTTTATATCTCTTGGATTCTCACTAATGTATACTTTATTTGGAAAATTATATTTATCCATGCATTATATAGGGTTGGAAAAATCTTCTAGTTTGATTGTGAATAATCTGTCTTTGCTCATAATATTGGTTGGTATGGGTAATATTTTATCCTATATAACAAACATGGACCTAAGTGTACATCCAGAAAAAAACATCCACAATAACTGAATATTCCATAGAAAATCTCAACGATATGTGGTTTTTAAAATTTTTATGCTTCTAAAACCTGTAGTATAGAGTTAAATTCATTGATATGGCCATTTCAGGGAATAAATATCCATAGGGAAGTGGTTTTGACTATTAAATATCATTCCTTGTAGATCATATCCATGTTCCTTGATTCTTGAGTGTATCCATGCCACATGCAAAGTCCTACATCACATAAAAAAATTCTCCTCTAAGTAATTGATATGAAATTTTGATTACCTCTATATCGTACTAGTGGTTCTGTGACATAGCTCATATATCTCCAACTCTTCCCATAGTAGAATTTTGTTCTCAACGATGCATCAAATCTTGTAAAACTTCATTAACATGTATCAATATCCAGTCAAAAGGTCAATGGTGTTCCATGTTTTCATCATTTCATCATTAAAAGATTTATATAGAACATTTCTAGGGCTTATGTGTTTTGAGGCACAATATGGTAGTGGAAGGGAGTTATTGATTTTAATTTCATGGAGGAACTTTGAAAGAGGTATGATTTATTGTGGGGTTTCTCGACTGGAGTGTGTCTGACGATTATTATGTGCTGCCTAGGTGAAATCACATCATACCATTTATGTGAAAACTTCCCAAGAGAGACACATGTCTAACATAAAAAATTCAAACATCTAGGATTCACTATTTAATTTAGCTTTCCCTGATGCATCAACACAAAGAGGGATGGGTGTGAAAGGATGCACGATGCCCCCATCCACATCAACTATCATTGAATACTTTCTCCCATCACTTAGCAGACCTGAATCCCACATTGATGCTCTCTCCATATTCAATGTATCGCTGCCACTCCACTAACCCACACAATAAATTCCTCTATAACAAGGCCTTCCGTAGGCTGAGCTTGGTCGGTGGGGCCTTTTTTGGCTTTCTATTTGTCCATCCGTCATTGGTTGAGTGATATTCAATTGTGGACCAATTTTTTGGCTACGTATTCCTCCCCCTTTTTCCATTTTCACCTACATTAAACTCATAGAAAAATAAAAAATGAAATAATATAAATAAACATATTTATATGTATTAATTTATTTTTCCCAAATGTCTTTAAAATTAAAATTTTCCAATGAATGAAAATTAATTATAGTATTATTGGTATTATTAATTATAAAATAGGTTTGTAAATAATTAAAATATTTTAGTTTTTATGAAAAATATGTATGTATTAGATTCTGACTCTAATACCCTGATATAATTGATTTTTGATATATATTGATGCATAAAATAAGGGAGTTGGTTACATCTTTATATTGAATGATAAATTTATTTTCCATGTGTCATTGTAGTTAAATATTCATGAAAAAATCTATTCAACCCATGATCATAATTTGGAAGTCTTGATATTTGATTTGATGATATAAAGGTATTATCTCTTTGGTGAATGATATGAAATATACCCATACAAAAAGGACCTAAAATACATCTTTTAATAGAAATATCTCAATATGAGGTAACGACGATGACTCAATATACTCGAGGATTATGAGTACGCAAGTCCTGACTACATGGGGGAGGGAATCAGGGTAGATGGTTTATTGAATAAGAGTGATCATGTTGTCCAGAAAAAAATGGGAATTCACATAGATCTTATATTCATGTATTTTTAGAATATGAATATGGGAATTATTAGGGAATGAGAAACATTATTCCCTTTTCAAATTATTTGAAAACCATGTTTGTAGGAAATGATAAAATGTTCAAATCCTAATGAATAAAATTTAAAAAAGAAAATCAAGGTAGTGAATGATGAGAAATTGAAGGTCATCATATATGATCATACCACTGTATGTATTTGTAAGAGGCTATGTCATAACCCATCCTCGGGGCCCGTGCCGTGACTACCCCAAACCCTCCTCCCATAGGACAGAGGCTGGAAACTAGCACCAAAGGAGTGAATCCCGATAAAAATGGAAGTCATTGTGTTTATAAAGAAATAAAACACCACAGAGTACACAAAATGATGTAAAAACTAAGTAAAATGAAAACACAAGTAAGTGCTAGAAAGTAAATGGGCCAGTATACAAACCCAACTGAAAGTGTAGTACAACTGAAAAGAATGTACAACAACTGAAACGTAAGTAGGAACCACGAAGTCGTCCTCCGGAAATCCCACCTGAAGGGTGAGTACAGAAAGTCTCATCGGCTCCTTGGGTCTGGTTATCCTCTTCGTGTACGTCCCTCCTGATATACCACCTCCGGGTATCGTCCTGCGCTTCAAGCCTCAACTGCGATCAGCGCTGTCTATTGTCCGTAACCAACACAACGTAGTGCAGGCATAGCCCATGCAGGGGTGAGTATATGATACTCAGTTGGGACACTGAGACTCCCAAAGGTCTCCAGAATCCACAAAGGATAAACCACAAAGGAAAGATACAAATACATGTACCAACCACCTATAATTAGTTATATGCCCATACATATACCTAAGTAATCAATTCCAGTTCTGCTCCAACTCACGACCTCATGTACAACCCAGTCCACACAGGAAAGTATAACTCAATCCAAATAGAAATGTATGCCCCAATCCACATAGGAAAAGAAAGTCAATATTTTCCAAGATATGGATTGAAAGTCAAGACTCAGCTCACATAGGTATAATACTTCTGACGAGATGTGGAGATGATTAGATGTAGCCTCTCATTCATCACCTCTTCCGATCCTACGTAGGATTCTAGTACCGAAGACGTCACTGTTGAATCCACGGAGGATCCAAGTATAGTAGTCATCGCTGCTAAATCCACGGAGGATCCATGTTTAGTAGTCATCGCTTCTGAACCCACGAAGGATCCATGTACAGTCGACAACGCTGTTGAACCCCAATATTATCCTAGTATAGAAGTAATCGTCGTCGAACCCACGGAGGATCCCAGCACAGTAGACGTTGTCGTCGAACCCACGGAGGATCCCAGTAAGGTAGACGTCGTCGTCGAACCCACAGAGGATCCCAGTATGGTAGACGTCATCGTCGAACCCACGGAGGATACCAGTAAGGTAAATGTTGTCGTCGAACCCACAAAGGATCCCAGTACGATAGACGTCGTCGTCGAACCCACAGAGGATCCTTTAATGGAAGTCGTCATCTCTATCGTAGCCAGCTCTAGGGTTCCCACACACAGCAAGCTCGATTCTATGAGGGTATGCTCCACAAACCAAGGGGGTCAATACATAAACTATAATGAACTCCTGATTTGATGTATCACAATGTTTTCGTCTCTTCAAAATGAACTCAAGGTGATAGACGGCGCGTCAATCGGACGCCCGGTCTGAGATTTATTGGCTTTTTCATCCCAGGGGCCCAGTTGGTTTTTAAGCTAAAATCAACCTGACTGTACTCCAACTACATCCAAATCTCAATCTAAGTAATCCAAAATAACCATATCACTAAGAGTAATCTAACAAAGTTGACGACATGTCAATTGGACGTACGGAGCTCAAGATATAAGTGTTTCCGCTCCGATGGCCCGGTTGGTTTCGTGTTCGAACCAACTCGGTCATACACAAAGTTGTCTGAAACCTTGAGTTTAATATAACTAAATGACTTTCTCGATCCAAGAATCCTAATGCAACTGACGGTGCATCGATCAGAGGTTTGTAACCCACATTATGGGTGTTTGAACAGATCTGTCCGAAAGTAGGGGTTTTGGGCCCGGTCCGACCCGGGCCAATTCCCCCTAGGTCGGCCCGAATAGGGTCGACCCGACCCGGGTCCGAGTCCGGCTTGGTTGGCCGTGGCTTGGCCTAGCTGGCGCAGCCCGACACGACGGGCGCGGACCGGCCCAGCCGACGCGGGGGTCCGGCCCGGCGCGGGCGGACGCGGAAGGGGGGGGGGGCTCCGCCCCTTTAATTTATGAAACGGCGGACCCTTGTGGGGTCCGCCCTAACTACGCTGGCTGGGGGTTTTGATCCCCTAGACTTCTTGGAATGGCCGGCCATATTGGTCAGCTAGTGTGGCTATCGCGGGACTCTCCGGTCCCGCCTCTTGGTGTGTCGGCCGCCAGCGAGTCTGGCCACCTCCTCTGCAACCACCGCAACCCTAGGCCGCGGCTCACCCCGGACGCAGCCTCCCGGTGCTCCAGCGCATTGTGACGGCGCTGTACCCCTCCAATGCAGACCACTCTTGGTCGTGGCCTACTTCGGCCTCACCAGGGCGGCGCGACGGCACCGTGCACTCCGCCGCGACCCTCTCCCGCCGCGGTTCTCTTGACCTCGCGCGGTGCAACAACACCGCCTCCGTTTCAAGCCATGAAAAAATTCAACAACAAAAAGGGGAGGAGGATCGGCCGTGTTTTGCGGTCCGACATCCTCCATTATATTGATAACAAGCGGCCAAAAACACTACATGCTCAATGATAGACAATGCACAAATTTAATTGATTAAATTTGAACTCAACCCCCACCTGAAAAATATTAGAAGAAGCTAGCGTCAAGGGGGTGGTTTCGATGTGGGCGTTGGCGTGCACCCAAGGAGAGGATGTCATCACACACCAACTGCGGAGAGGAGAAGGAACATCACGTCGATCTCTCCCTGCGGTGATGACATTCTTCGTCAAAGTCATGACGTTCTTCAACGAAGGTGATGGAGTTATTCAAGACATAGATTTTTCTTCCCAAAGTCTCCACACAATGAAACAACCAAAATATTATAAGGATTTTGCCTTATTTTATTTACTTTTTCCAATAATTCAAAACTTCAAAAGATGAATTCACTTAATTAATCTTGAGTTGACAAAATGAATGGGATGTTCAGTTGGCATTATTAATGTGAGGGAGAGTCACATAATTTAATAGGGGGTTTTAGAGGAGTTGGGGAATTCAAAAAGGTGGGGGCTTGTGTGGGCCCCACCTCCCTCATAACCACACATGGGAAGTTGGGTGGTCATGGGCCCCACCAAAAACTTTCCATGAGAGAGTTTAACTACCATGGATAAAATAAAATTGCACACAATTTTATTTTACTTATCATTTTATCCCCAACTTTTTCTTCAACTCCTCCTGTGAAAACACAACTCCAGAAAAGGTCCTCTTAAGCAATTACCAGTGTTGCGGTTTTATCGGTGACCTCAGATTTCGATTCCGAGCACCGGTTAAAAATTAAGAAAAAACTGCTCGTTCATTCACTGAACATACCTGAGCTAAACTTCGGAAATTGATTACGGGCACATCAGGCCTCAGAATCAAGTGCCATCAGAAACTTCGTACTTGTAAAATCCCAAATAATTTATGAAAAAAAATTTCGTTGAAATTTACGGGCCTTTACAATACTCCCACCTCAGGGCTTTACATCCCCGTAAAGATGCAACACAAACTAGGGGAAAAAATGAGGGTTATGTGAATGCATCCGAGACTCCCTCTCCCAAGTCCTCTCTTGGAGGTTCCCGTGATGCCACCAGATGCGCACTAGAGGAATTGACCATCTATGTAGGACCAACTCATGTCGATCCTTGATCTCCAATGGATCTTCCGTAAAAGTTTACCCGTCATCGATGTCCAGCTCCCCATGGTCGATGATATGCATCATGTCGTGCCCGTATCTCCTCAGCTAAGATACGTGAAAGATGACGTGCACCCGGTGCAACCGAGGTGGAAGAGCCAGGAGATAAGCCACCCCACCTATCCGGCTAAGAACCTAAAATGGTCCGATGAAGCGTGGAGATAACTTTACACCCTAGCCAAATCTCCGAAATCCATGTCGAGGTGAGACCCGTAAGAAAATGTGGTCGCTATCCTCAAACTCTAGTGGTCTCCACCTCCTGTCAGCATAAGACTTCGGAGTAGTCCTCATCCATTCCTAGATGATCTGCAACTTCTACATCATAGACTGAACCATCTATGGTTCTACATGTACTCACTCCAACAATATCTACAATGGATATCTGTAAATGCGGCCAGCTGTTGTCTCGCCACTACTAACAGCTGAATGCCCGATCTCTTACTACGAGCATCCGCTATAATGTTCCCCTTCCCAGGAGTATAAACTATCTCGATGTCATAGTCCTGGAGTAACTCAAACCATCAACGCAATCTTAGGTTCATGTCCTTCTGAGAAATGATACACTTGAAACTTTTGAGTTTGTGAGAACCATAAACCGTTCGCTCGACGAACAATGGGTGAGACTAGCCATTTATAAGAACTCAACTTCACCCTTCTTCATGTACAACCTACAAAAGCTACTGAGATTCCTCCTCTGCTGACAAGAGAAATCTAGTCTTATCCCCTATATGAACCTCGTCCTTTGCCAAATATAGTCAATCCTGACATGAATGGTATTATTTCAGGCCATGGACGACGTCGTAAGGCCTCAACGCTAATAATAAGAGATCCAACCGTTACTATTGCCTGCAAGGGTCGAGTCACACTATCGGTAGCAGTGTATGGTCACTAGGTCTCCTCTAGTAGGAATCTCAAAAGTGAGGGTCATTTCAATGGTTTTATCTTGAACCTCTCAGTATTAACTAAATAAAAAGGAGAGAGAAGAAAATGTCGCAAGAAAAAGTGTCTTTTATTAATACAGATCAAGGTACAAAGACACAAAGCATCCAAAAACAAAACATCATCAAAGCTAGAAGAATCATGAACAAATTCTCCATGTCTGGAGATAGTCCTGCTCTTGTCCACATTATCTCGGAGCTCCATGGTCGTAGGCCTCAGCTGCCTAGAGTTGATCTGTCCCTTGTCCACCCATTCCCTATGGTCGGGGTGGTCTTTCTGGTGGTGGTGGTTGTAGGGCCTCAAAGAGTCGCCCACCACCCGCTGCTCGGCCAGATCCTCTGCCTCATCAGCCTGATCCCTATAGACTCCCATGGTCGAACCTCTTCCCGGGAGGTCCCTCTACCACCTGCTGCTCATCTTCATGGTGGGTCGGTCAATCTCGAGCCATGTGACCCTGCCCGCCGCATGCATAGAAATATCTGCTCCTTGTGTGGCTGGCTCTGTTTAATATGCCCCGCACAACCGAACCTGTATCTTGAGATTTATCATCTGATGGTATGGCCCGCTAGGTCCTATGAGTCATCTGTCTACTTCCGGCTGTAGAAGACTCCACTACGGGTTATCCTGCGGAGGGTCTCGCTGCTGATGAATGCACGGTGAGAAAACTCTCCACTAGAAGGGCTCTCTCCAGCACACCCGCTAGCGTCGTGATGTCGAGGGAGATCATCAAAGCCTCGATCTCATGCCTCAGTCCCTGCTTGAAGGTCCGGGACCGGAAGAACGGGTCACGTACCTTATCTGTGGAGTAGCGTGAGAGGTCGGTAAATCTCACCGAGTACTGGGCTACTGTCATGCTGCCCTGCCGCAACTATTGTAGCTTCTGAATGCACACCACATGGAGGGTGGCTGTAACGAACTCCGAGCAGAAGAGGCTCTCGAATTCCGTACAAAGTAGTGATGCCTCGTCGTGCACCAGGAGCATCAGGCTCCACCATCTACCTACTTCCTTGTGGAGGAGACTCGCCGGAAGGATCACCATGATATCTGTTGGTGTTCCTACCAATCTGAAAACCTGAACAACAACCTCCAACCAATCCTCAGCTGCCTGAGGGTCCGTCTCCCCACGGACCCTGGGCGGTCTCTGATGCTGAAACTCATGTCGTACTCTAAGGGGACATGCACTCTCAACTACTGGGGATGGTGGCATCAGTGGCTCGGCGGGTAGAGGTACAGCCAGTGCCTCCACTGTAATGGGGCCCTGCACCGAGGCCTCGTCACTCGTTGGGCTGCCATCTCGTACAACGCTCGGAACCCTAGCTGGCTGCCATCGTGGGGCTATCCAAAAAAGAAACAGGTGCGCCACAGTCAATATAGTATACCTGGTGAGCTAACACAAGTAATCCCAAAGAAAACTTTGAAACACACATGAAATCAATGTTTTAGTGCACTGAGTCAGAAATAAGAAGTCAGTATCCTGGTGTGTGGATATGTCGGCCGCCGGACCAACACTGGACTCCTTGGACTGATAGCCACACTCAATAGCCTTAGAACAATTGCTTCACATAGACGAACGATTAGAGTCCCGAGTTCTACGGTAGACCCAAACTCCTCTTATACCAATTTTTCACGACCCGTCCTCGGGGCCCATGTCGTGACTACCCCAAACCCTCCTCCCACAGGCTAGGGGCTAACGACTAGCACCAAAGGAGTGAATCCTGATAAAAAGGGAAGTAATTTCCATTATAAAGAAATCAAACACCACAGAGTACGCAAACTGAAGTAAACACTAAGTAAACTGAAAACACAAGTAAGTACTGGAAAGTAAATGAGCCAATATACAAACCCCACTGAAAGTGCAGTACAACTAAAAGAAAAGTACCACAACTGAAAATTAAGCAGCAACCATGAATTTATCCTCTAGAACTCCCACCTGAAGGGTGATTACAGACAGTCTCGTCGGCTCCTCAGGTACGGTCGTCCTCTCCACGTACATCCCACCTGATAGACCACCTCCAAGTACCATCCTACTCCCTAATCCTCAACCACGATCAGCACTGTCCATCGTCTGCGACCAACACAATGTAGTGTGGGCGTATCCCATGTCGGGGTGAGTATATGATACTCAGTAGGGACCCCGACACTCCCTAAGGTCTCTAGAATCCACAAAGGATAAACCACAAAGGAAAGATACAAATACAAGTAACAACCAAATTTACTTAGGTATATACCCATACATATACCAAAGTCATCAATTCCAGTTCTGATCCAACTGACGAGCTCAAGTACAACCCAGTCCACACAGGAAAGTATAACTCAATCAACATAGGAAGGTACGTCCCAATCCACACATGAAAAGAAAGTCAATCATATCAAAGATAAAGACTGAAAGTCAAGAATTTTCTCACACAAGTATTTTACTTCTAAAGAGAGGTAGAGATTGTTAGATGTAGCCTCTGATTCATCTCCTCTACCAATCCCATGTAGGATCGTAGTACAAAATTTGTCACTTCCGAATCCACGGAGGACCCAAGTATAGTAGTCATCGCTGCTGAATCCATGGAGGATCCAAGTATAGTAGAAATCACTATTGAACCCACAGAGGATCCATGTAGAGTCGACAACGCTACTGAAACCACAGAGGATACTTGTACAGAAGTCATCTTTGTCGAACCCACAGAGGATCCCAGTACGGTAGATGTCGTCGTCGAACCCACGTAGGATCCTAGTACGGTAGTCGTCGTCGTCAAAACCCCAGAGGATCCTAGTATGGTAGACTTCATCGCGGAACCCATGGATGATGCTAGTACAGTAAACGTCTTCGTCAAACCCACAGAGGATCCCAGTACTGTAGACGTCGTCGTCGAACCCATAGAGGATCCTTGTAAAGAAGTCGTCATCTTCATCGCAGCCAGCTGTAGGGTTCCCGCACACAGCATGCTCGATTCTAGGAGGGTCCTCTCCATGAGCCAGGGTTCGATACATCAACTATCACAATTTCCTATGTTGATGTATCACAATGTTTTGTCTCGTCAAAAGGAACTCAACGTGACAGACGACGCGTCAATCGGACGCCCGGTCTAAGAGTTATTGGATTTTCCGTCCTAGGGGCCCGATTGGGTTTTAAGATAAAACCAACCCGAACATACTCCAATAGCATCCAAAACTTGATCAGAGTAAGAAAAAAGAATCGTCTCACTAATAGGAATACGAAAAAGTCGACGGCATGTCAATTGGACTTCTGGAGCTCAAGATATAAGTGTTTCCGCTCCGAGGGCCCGGTTGGTTTCGTGTTTGAACCAACCCAGTCGTACCCAATGTTCTCTGAAACCCTGAGTGTAATATACAGAAACGAACCTCTTGATCCAAGGATCCCAACTCAATTGAAGGTGTTCCTATCAGTGGTTCGTAGCCCATGTCATGGGCGTTTCAACGGATCTGTCCGAAAGTAGGGGTTTTGGGCCCGGTCTGACACGGCCCAATACCCCGTGGGTCGGCCCGAACCTGGTCGACCGACCCAGGTCCGGGCCCAGCCCAGCCTGGCCCGGCGCGGGGGTCCGGCCCGGCGCTGGGGCCCCGACCCGGTGAGGGCGGTCCAGCCCGGTGCGGGAGGTCCGACCCAGCACAGGCGGACGCGGAAGAGGGGTGGGGGGTCTGCCCTAGCAGTGCCAGCCGGGGGTATTGAAACCCCGGACTTCTTGGAATGGCCGACCATATTGCCCAGCCGCTGTGGCTGCTGCAGGACCCGCCGGTCCCGCCTCCTGGTGCGTCGGCGGCCGACGAGCTCTACCCCCTCCTCTACAACTACCGCGGCCTTAGGCCGTAGCCCCTATCTGACCGGGGAGGCATGATGGCATTGCACCCCTCCGCCACGACCCGCTCTTGGCTGTGGCCTCCTTCAGCCTCATCGGCGCAGCGCGACGGCACTGCGTACCTCCACCGTGGCCCGCTCCGGCCGCGATTCTCTCAACCTCGCGCGGTGCAATGGCAGCTCCTCCGTTTCAAGCCATAAAAAAAATCATCAACAAAATGGGGAGGAGGATCAGTCGTGTTTGTGCGGTTTGACCTCCTCTGTTATATTGATAACAAGATGACAAAAACACGACATGCTCAACGATAGACAAAGTGAAAATTTAATTGATTAAATTTTAACTCAACACATATCTTGAAGAAATTCACAGAAGCTAGCGTCGTGAGGGTGTTTTTGATGCCGGCGTTGGTGTGTGCCCAAGGAGAGGATTACCTCACACACCGACTACAGATAAGAGAATGAACAACACGTCGATCCCTACTTGTGATGACGGTGTTCTTCATCGAAGTCTTGACGTTCTTCAATGAAGGTAATGAAGTTCTTCATGACATAAAGTTTTCTTCTCAAAGTCTCCACACAAAGAAACAACCAAAATAAAATAAGTCTTTTCCCTTATTTTATTTACTTATCCCAACAATTCAAAACTACAAAAGTTGAATTCACTTAATTAATCGTGAGTTGAAAAAATAAATGGGGTGTTATGTTGTCATTATTAATGTGAGGGAGAGTCACATAATTTAAGTGGGGGTTTTAGAGGAGTTAGGGAATTCGAAATGGTTGGGGCTCCTGTGGGACCCACCTCCCTCAAAACCACACATGGGATGTTGGGTGGTCATGGGCCCCACCAACAACATCCCATGAGAGTGTTTAACTACCACGTATAAACTCAAATTGCACAAAATTTTATTTTACATATCATTTAATCCCCATTTTTTTACAACTCCTCCCGTGAAAATGCAACTCCAGAAAAGGTCTTCTTAAGCAATTATCGGCGTTGCAGTTTTAATCGGTGCCCTCAGATATCTATTCCAAGAACTGATTCAAAAGTTATAAAAACCCGCTCGTTCATTCACTGAACGTACCCAAGCTAATCTATGGAAATTGATTTTGGGCCCACCGGGACTCGGAATCTGGCGCCGTTAGAAACTGCGTACTCGAAAATCCAAAACAATTTAAGAAACATTTTTTCATTGAAATTTACAGGTCATTACAGGCTATATGTTCTATATATATCTAAGATTAAAATGAATTATTATATGACGATCATATTTAAAATTATTCTATATACCCAGATATCTTTTGTATATATATAAATTTTAAAGATCATTTTTTTGATAATATGATGTTTGAAATTGATGATTATATATCAATATGGTTTGGTCTTCAAAATGTGAACAATGAGAGGAAATATCCTAGTTGATTCATTAAACCTCAAAATATTTCTATCTATAAATTTGATGACAATAAAATGGAATTTTTCACTGTATTGTTAAAAACTCGATGACTGTATGATACAATATGGGTTATTATTGACCACTTTACCAAATATGTAAATTTCCTTTATATGATAGAAGATTTACAACATGAGTTCCATGTATGAATCAATATTAATGAGTTTATAAGACTTAATTGTTCAAAAATTTAATTTTTTTAGACAATGATCCAATATTAGCATTGAATTAATAATTCTCATGATGCTATGTTTCATATGAGAACAACATTTTATCCTCGGATGGATGGATAGTCCAAAAGTACAATGTAACTTCGAAAAGATATGTTTCAGTCATGAAAACATGGATTTATAGGTATGAGGGAATATTATTTATCTTTTTAATACTTTTTCTATAAAAATATGTTCAATTCCTGTAATAAAATTGCATCATTTGAAATATTATATGGAATGATAGGTCATATATCAACTCACTGAGATAAAATTAGTAGAAGGAAACTTGTTGGCCCAAAATATATTGAAGAGGAAAATAAAAAGGAAAAGAATATTCCAAATCAATATAGTGTATCCCAATGTGGGTAAAAGTTTTATTCAAATAATATATTGAAAGATTTATAATTTCATGTTTGAGAGTATGTTTTCATGAATCTAACTTCATGAATATTTGTAATATGTTTTGTATAAACTAGGAACACTGTCTAAGGTACATCAAGGATTTTGAAATTATGTAAAGAATTGGATTTTTGGTAAAATATTTAATAATTTATCCAAGAATCATTAATGTACATGATTTATTCCATATCTCTGTTTTATTTTCTTACATTCCATAACCAACACCTGTGATCACCTTCGATGAAGTTGAATTAGAACCTAATATATCAAATAGAAAATTGCCTATAAATATTATTGACACTATAGAAGTGGTGTTGAGGAATTATAAGACATGACTGGTAAATTTACTATTGAGTAATCATAAACTGGAAGAATAAATTTGGTAAACTAATGATTTTTTAAAGTATAACCTCCCATATTTATTTATAATGTAATATCCATGAAAATGTCATGAATTATTTTTAAAGCAGGGAAGAAGGTGACAAAAGATCTATGATCATAGTAATTGAATATTATATTGTTATAATGTAATAATAAAATAAATATTTAAATATTTCCTGAAACAAAAATTATTATTTGATAGGATGAATAGTAGTTTTAAACATACTCATTCAAAATAATCCAAGACTGATTTTTTTAAATTTTCCTTTAGAAAAAAGTTTTCATTAATAATGGAAGATATAATATTTAACAAATACTCCTTTAATTTATTATAATTTTTTTTATTCCAAAATTTAACCATGTATTGATTATAAATTTTATAGAAATAATTATAATATCATTTGTGGGTAAAAGGAATATTTTTTAGAAAACAATTTTTAGATGTAAAATTTATTTCCATTTTAAATAATTAAAATAATAATTAATATTGGATCAAATGTATATGTAATATATTTAAATATTTTCATTTACATCCATATAATTAGTATTAATATTCATATATCTATTATAATAGCATTATATCCTTGAAAATACATTTATTGAGAATTATTATTTTTTAAATGTTCTGCCGATTTATTTTTAAATTAAATTTGTTTATTTCCTTGAAATGAATTTTGAAAAAATGGATTGAAAATTTTAAATCATAATATTAAATATTATTAAATGTGTTCATCTTATTTTTTGATCATAAGGAATATTAAAATACAATAAAATTACAGGTTACCAAAGTTATAGTTAAAACAGATTTAACAGGGGGTAAAACATAAGAGATAGGGGTTCAAATAACATAAAAAAATCCTTGATATTATGGGATGAGTTTTTTTAGTTAAAATAACTTTTTTAGATATAAATAATTTATTTAAAAAAATTATATATTACTTGGTATCCTAATAATGGATTTTTATAAGATAAGTTATATTTTATTTTAATTTAAACCAATTTTTGACTCTCTCCATTTAATGGAATGGTTGTTAAATGTCGATTCAACCTTGATTAAAAATTTTAAAAAATTATTTATAAAAAAATAGGGAAAACAATTTATTTCATTATTTTAATGTAATTTTTTTTACACAAAATTCTAGTATTTTCCTAAAAATTATTTTTCTAGCATTTTCGGTTCTTAAATTGATATTTATTTCTATACACTATATAAATTAAATATTATAAAATGGATAATAAATTCAGAATTATAATATCCATATTTTTTAATAATTCCAACATAAATTTTTTCATATAAAAAATTTATCATGATAAAATTTTAAAATATCAGGGTTACATTTAAAATGAGTTCAATATATTTTATCTACGAGATAAGGATTAAAATGTATCCAACACTTCTATATGGGGGATAAATTGAATTTATATAGAATATAACACAAATTTTATTATTAATTGTGTCTCCTTGGTTCCACATTAAAGGATTATGATATATAAATTATTTAATCATTTATTTTAACTCCAAAAGTATGCCTCTCATCAATATTAAATGGTCACCTCATTCTGTCACTTATTCAAACAATTTGAGCTATTAATTTTGACCAAACCCCAAAAATATATGTTCTCAAAATCATTGTACAAATGTTATAGGTTCTATTATTCCAAATGGACCATCCCTGGGGTCTTTAAAAACAAATCCAAAAGAGGTATCACTAAGAGAACGTATGATTCTTAACAAAGATGCTTCTTTTTTTACTTCTTCATTTATCACATTAAATAAGGTAAAAATTTAAATATAATACCAATAGTATATCCCATATAATGAGCTTATATTTTTTTATATCATAATATTTATACATATCTTTCTCCTGAAACATTAAAAAAATCCATCACTCATGTGTACGGTGGACTACCGCTTCGCGGACCGAATTAATTTGTTTTACATCACTAAAACATATGTATATTTTGAATGATGTATCCAATTAAAAAATAAAACTATAATGAAATATTATTGTTTATTTAATTTTAACATAACATTTAATTCGTTTCCCAATCACCCATTGATTAAAATACAACATCTCTCATGCATATGTACAACCTATTGTCTCCACGAAACTATATGATTCATTTTCATGACCCAAATTTAATGTTTTGTTCTAAAAATGTATATAATTAATAAATATAATATTTAAGATATTAATATTATTATATATAAGATTTAAATATTTACCTTTCATAGGAATTGGAGCTTCTACAACCAATGACGAATGATAAAATGAAGCCGTTATTACTAAAACCTAAAATAAAAATGAACAATTGTTAATGACTGGATGATCAAATTTTATAATAGGATATTATATGTTGTTATTAATATTAAAATGGTTCATTAATAAATTAATAACATTTTTTAAATTATTTTCTAAAATGGTTAAATGACTTTCATCAAAAGGGAAGCATGAGGTAAGGGATATCTTCTCAATTTACACTACTTTAAGAATTATATGTTTTTAGGAACCTATTTTTTAAATGTTCTATACAATTTCACTGTTTTATATTTAGAATAAATACCTATTTATTTATGATAATTAATTTTTCAATAAATGTTTTCTCTTTCATGGGTTTCCTATTTAAAATCCACCTATGGAGTAAGAATTTATTTTTACAATCTCATTTTTTGATTTCTATAATTTTTATGGAATAATATTATAGTATATCATTCATAAAATCTATATATATTACAATACTATTTATATTTAATGACATACAATATATTCATCCAAATATTCCAATAATTTTCACTTGAATAAAAAAAATAAACATTTAATATAAAACATGATCTTATTCATCTATTTGATCATGTATATTCTTCTTTCGACCAAATATTTTTTAAAATGGTTTCAAAAAATTATTTTTATTTACTCAATTAATTTATTAAGGAAAATTTACATTATCCTTGAATCATTAAATTATTTTTAATTAATCTTTATAATTAGTTTTTAAAGGATTGGTTTTGATATTTTTTACAAAAAATAAAAAGGAATGTTTTTAGCATATATGGTGTTAAAAAATTTTTCCACTACCATGAAAATTATATGATTTTAGATTCTAAATGATTTCAATATATTTAAAAAACCCCTATAATTAAATATTATATTAACTTTTTCTAATATTTTATTATATTTTACAAATTAAATAGATTTATATATCTATTGAATTGACTATAATGTTTTGTCTCTTATTAATTTTTCAGTCTTTGAATTTGAATAGAAACATACACTTTGTTTTGATCATCATACATTAATTTATCTTAAATATTCATTCTATTTGTATTTTTGAAATATCTAAATCCTACAAAATATACCATTTCTATATAGGGGTTTTTAATTTGAATGTTATTTCATTGACATGGTAAATATTGATATTCTATATTGTTTCATCAATACAGTTATTTATTAATAAGGTATATCATATATAAATTAAATTGATACTTCAATATATTAGGAATTAATTAGACAAATAGTGATTAGTGGGTCCCAAAATCATATTTCCCCCTGAAGCATCGATACATATTATGAGACAAACAAGTTTTCCAAACATATCAAATAAATTTGGTTTGTACCTAACAATTGATTAAAAAGTATTAACATAATGTCAAAATGGTAAAATTATAATTATTTTTATGGTAATGTTGTCAAATATTAATCATTTACTTCATATTTAATTCTGTTATTATTAACAATGAAATTATTTCACTAATATTATCCTAGGATTCATTTTGTGCTGATGATATTGATTAAATAGAATGTTTCTTCCGTTATTTTACTTTTTTTATTTTTTATGACTTATTTAGTCTTGATATAATTTGTTTTACATAATCCTTAATGAGAGTTTTAAATCACCATTTTTTGGTTTTACTTCCCCATGAAATGAAAAAGATGTCTCTCTAAGAGTTTTAATTAGGTACACAATTTTATATTCATAAATATTTTATTTTATTTTCAATGTGTTATTGGAATCATTTATATATTTTTCTCTTAAATACTACTTAACTAATCGATCCTTTTAGATAATATCCCTTTTAACTTAAGCTAATGTAATAATATAGACACTTACTATAGGTTAGTAGTGTTGGGGTTTTCGCATTAGGTTATTTATCTCATGTAATATTTTTTAAAATGAAAACAATGTGGGTTTTTTCCATGTCCTGGAAATAAAATATGGGTGGTGATTTGTTAAACTCAAATAATCACAATAACTAAAAAAGGACAAATATTTGTGGTTATAAAGTATGATAATTTTATATGGCTATATTATTTTAATGGGTGTATGAAGTGTATGTAAAATATATAGATAAATCATAATAAAATCATATAGTTGATCTAGTAAATCATTAATTCACTCTTGACACACCCTCTTACTCCTCGAGAGATGTATACATAAAAAATATGATATTCTTCATATATTTACTACCCAATTCATATTTCACATGAATTAAATCCGAATTAGAATATTATCATTTTAGACCCCTAAGGCACAACATACATTCTTTATGTTGATGACATAACCCACTGTACCATTTAAAGTGACTTAATAACTAAAAATTAAATATAATAAGATGAATCACATACTATGTATGTGATTTTCTTTTAGGTAATGATTTCCAGATCGTACCATTTAGTGTAGTTATAAATCTTGTGTGATTTGGACTAAAACTCTAATTAAGACATTATAGTACAAAGACAAATACATCATAATGAAACATAAAATAATAAAAACCAATAAATATAAAATAATGGTGTTTCTAGAATGTGATAGGGATAATCATCTCATCGTCATAAATTTAGAAACTATTTTACTCAAGAACCTACTAATTTATTTTTAGTTAAAAAATGAAGCCGATTTACCATTGAAATTTCAAAAAAATTTCCATTTCACACCCAAGTACTATAATTTATACTAATTCTCTACATAGAATTGTTATGTGTTTTTTTTCAATTATTTTTTGTCTATTTATAAAAAATTATACAAGTATGATTCCGTTTAAAAGAGATCAACATTCCACTCATTAGATCAAATTTTACAAAATTTAGAAATGGATTATAATTAGAAAATTTCACAGTTATCAATGAATTAAAATTATTCATTATAATATTAAACATTATATGTAAACCAATAAATGATTTTCTTATATCGTTTATTAATCTAAATATATCATTACCACATAGACTTTTATTTATCTATAGAAATTATTCTATATTAGAAAATTCTCACACATTCATTTAGTTAATATAACAATCTTTATAGATTATAGTGTTTGACAATGATTTCATATTTCTGAAATCTCAAATATAGTGAAAAATATAAGATTGATATGTATACATGGACACTAAGAGATATGACTTTAACATAAAAGACATATATTTTACATTAGTTATTAAATTTAACATTGTATCTAGAAAAATCACAAAAATCCTACAAACCAAATTTTTAGTGCCTTTAGCGTCCATCTAGATGGATATTGTATTTCACATTATTTCATTAAAATTTCTGAGAATTTTATTTCTCACACCCAATAATTCAAGAAAAAAGATACATAATACCATTATTCATTACCAAGAAAATTGAAACATAAGATATGGTGACATGTAATTCTCAGTAATGGAAAAACATATCAACTATTCAGGATGATTTATATCACAAACAAGTGACAAACATTATCAAGAGAGAAATTTCATATTAAAAAATATAAAACCATTACAATTTTCAATAAGTTATTAAAGATTATATAAAACGTAAATTGATCATACAAATTCCATGGATTAAGAATATAAGGAAATGAGATGATATTCTTTATCCATGGATCATTACATTGGAATGTTATAATACCTAATAATTTTTCATAAGAAAAAGAATAATAACTAATTACATTATGAAAATATATAAATGTAGTCAAATATATGATCAAACATGTGAACTATGCCACCTATAATCGTTTCCATAAATAATATTTTGATAAAATCTACCCACAATCATTTCCCTTCATTACCATTTGTTCATGACATAGACATGAGTCATAACCTACAAAAATGGGATGAATATTATTTTAAATTTGGTATTATGTTATAAAATATTGTCATTAATCACACAACCTAATATGATAACCAACTTAATGTATTATAGAAGTATAGGAAAAACCAACAGTGTATCTTTTTGGGCTTACGATTACAACCTATATACCCAAAAAAAAATTGACTTTTCTAAACACTCATGTACTAATAGAATTTTGGAATTTGATAACTATTCTTATACCAATATATTAAATATTTGGATAACCACATGTATTTTCAAAACATTTAGTATTGGGATAAAATTCCATGTACCCAAAACATTTGGTATTGGGGTAACAACACATGTGCCACAACCTTTAAGGATTTGGTTAACAACTAGTATACCAAAATATTTATTGACTTTGATAACCACATATGTACATCATAATTTTGATCTTTATCTAACCAACTATATTCTATAACCTTGAGTAATAAGATATAAAACATTATCCAATGCAATAAGGAGCTATATAAGATCCACCTATCATATAGTGAATAACATTACATATTTTTCACAAGAAAACATTCATAATTACATCGTACATTCAATTACCTACTATAATATGACATTTAGGTAAAAAAGGTTCATGGTATCATTATATAAAATTTCCAATGAAGCATAAAAATAATTAAATGACGTTGATAAGGATGGAAAAATCAATAATAAAGTCATATGAAAAATTCATTGAAATAAAATAAGAAATATACATTACATTTGAGAACATTTTTTAATAACAAAATAATGAATAAATCATTTGTATAAAAATTGATTTATTAAACACAAGAAAATATAAATAGAAATATTATTAGTAAAAATTGAATAAGATGATGAAAAAATATGTTTATTTAAAACATGTTAAAAAGAATATATTTTCATAATTTTCGAAATAAATTCATGTCAATAAAAAAGAACTATGCGTAAAATATTATAAAATCATATTCATTTATTTTTAATTCTTTTAACATATAATAAATAATTATCTTAATAAGTCATTGAATAATAAATTTGAACATCTATAAAATAAACTAAGGAATTTGAACATGGATAAAAAATATTCCATGCTAAAGAGAGATAAAATTGTAAGAATAAATGTAAATCCTAGAATAAAACATAGTGGTGAAAAATAGTGGGGTTTTATATTTTAATGTGAAATTAAAATATAATCCATTTATACTTTTGTATCTTATGGATGATAATCACTTTAATGAGAAACCGAAAGATGGATTTTTGATTCCCTTGAATTACCAAAAAATTATGATAAATTATATTAATAGTGATGTATTTTCAGTAAAAAAATAATTTAGGTAGTAATTATGGAAAATATATTAGTTAATGTGATATTAATATGATAAAACCATAGCATTACAATAAAATTACAAAAAAGGTATTTAACATATTATGAATTCTCTCATTCTCAAAACCAGTTATGTTATAATGAAGTACTTATGCTTCTTTATTAGGTCTAATGGATAAAAAAATATAATAATTAATGAGGTTGGAAAAATTTATAGTGATTTAAGGTAGAAATGGATGATATTAGTGGTTTGGGAGGGGTATAGAATATGTATTTATTTATGTGATTTTTTAGTCACATAAACACAAATACTAATTGCTTAGTGTATATGTTTCTAATATTAATATGAAGGATTAAATCATGTACAATATAATATATATGGGTTTTGAATCCCTTAATCCATGTAACATCCCAATATCGATTTCCATGTAAAAATGCTACGATCTCGGTTTACCACAACATCTCAAGCCCATCTCCCTAATGGCCAGAGGCTTACGAATAATAGTGAGGGCCTAGGTGTGATATTGGGGGGACTATTCCCTCATTAGTACAATGTAACATAGTATAGTAAAATACCAATAGAAGAAACATTAATTCCATACAACATAAATAAATTCTGGAGGATTGGTAATATAAATAACCAGAATTCATATCATACAAAAGATAATGATACATGTATCATATTCTAGAAAAAATTCAAAATATGTTACAATGATGTCATATAAAATAATTCTTCTAAATTATATAATAACAAAAAAGAATACCATAAGAACCCCAAGTCTCATATTGGTCTTATGCCCTCTTCTCCGAAGTATCATATCATGTTCCTATTAGAGGGAATTTTCTTGTATGGAAACTTAAAAACATATAATAAATTTGGGTCTAATACATGACCCAAACAGGGTCTGATACTAAATTCAATTAGTAAGCAGCCTATTTTCTTTCCAATATATCCCTGAGTATATATATAATAGGCGATGTGCAATAATTAAAGCTGTAAGCTGGGATGTAATCAAAAGTGATCAAACTAAAAGAATTTTTTTTAATTTACATTTCATTTTATTATCTATTTAATGGTTCAATTACATTGAATTCATATGTCTCGAGATCCCACTCAATCCATGCATCCCTCGTATAATTTTATGAATAACAGATGACTCAGAAGGCTATCTAAGAAATCGTCAGTGAAGATAGAATCTAAGGTTGGGCTTTGGCATGGATGACACATCATAAATCATTCCATTTCAATATTCAATTATAACATGATCCCATTCTTGACATTTATAATATAGAATTAAAGTATTTCTCAGGGTGTAATTCCCATCAATACCATAAAAGATCATCTCGTCAAACCTCTCAAGTGCCCAGTATCACTATAGGTGTGGTATGAATTCATGTCACTTAGACCATCCTAAGTTGTCCTTTAAATAAGGACAATATATCACTCATGACATATACTCAAATTTATCTTGATCCCTTCCATGTAATCCCTCAATGGATCTATGATTCACTCAGTATGTAAGTACTGCCTCTATGAGGTTGTCCATGGAATACATGGTTCACTCGTGGGCTAAGAATAATAAACCCTTTGAGCATGTCCAAGGTATTAAACCATGATCAAAGGTTCACTCATGGTACATGGTACAATTTTAATATGATCCCATCCATGTAATTCAAAATGGAATCCATGATTCACCCAAGACTAATTATTTTTTTCATAATAAATAATTCAATTAAACATTTCATTAGTCATTCTATGGTTAAATCCAGAAACATCTAATACTACTCACCACCATGGGGAGTCTCATGCAAGGATAAACCTCATGTACTTGATCATTCATTTACAAACATGTTCATTTTTATAAAACAAGAATCACATGTAAATAAAACTCTTACATGCCATATACGTTGATCAACACACATGGGTAGGTTCACAAATGGAGAAATTCATTATAGGCATTCTTAAAGAATAAATTGTAATACAATGTTCTTGGGTCAATTCGTCTATCCCAAGACTATAAAGAATTAAATTATAATTGAGCTACCTTCTAATTGCTTTAATAATACAAATTCTTTCTTAACAAACCAATAAAGGTATATAGATTCATGCCTCTTAGGTATCCAAATCCAAAAAAACATAAAATGTTATCCAAGGAAACTCACCCATGGGGTGGCCCTAAATCATGGTATACCACCTAGTAAATGATTTAAACACAAATTCCATCACATAAACCACGATAAGAACTAAAATGGTCCAATGATAAATAAAGGAGACACTCAAAAAATGGATGCATGCCTCTTAGGAATATATAAATAGATCGACAATTAGTGAATTTCATGAGACCGCCTACCTTAAACTCATCCTAGATTTCACATCCAGTAAGAACATCTAATTATTAATGGAATGAGAGAAATATGAAAAAAATAAGAAAAACTAGAATTTTGGGCATAGGAGTCTAAATTAAAATAGTGAAATCGATAACCTGATGAATCATGAAAGGAAAAAATTGAATTGAGGTATTACTATTTTGGATCCCAGGAGACAAATGATACTTGATTTGGATGTCAGACTGAGTGGAAATCAAAAAAGGTATATTAGAATCCAATGAGGGATCTCCCTCTATCCCTAGCTATACAATGTGACAGAGGAGATTAAATTTTATGTTTAAAACACACCAATGGAAAATTAGTAGTTTTGCCAAAAAAACTAGGTCTCCTGGTTTATGTGCACAGTTTCTCTAATTATGCACCACTTCGCATGACTGTTTCTTGTTAGAGTGGGAGGTCACACAGTTACCCCACATAATTGACCAATCATGTGGTAACTATGAATTAGGTAAAAATAAATTGTATGCTAATATTATAGACATTATCCACATATATGTGGATACTACCACATGCTATACTCTATCTATGATACTAGATAGACTCCTCTACATCCAAAGCATAGTTTAATAAACTATATGGCCTACCATTCATGGTTTCTATTAAATGTTCGAAAGGCCCAAAACACCAAAAACATTGGGTTCCAGGCTTCAATTATTCCATAGACGCCTTAGAACCTACCTTCACCTAAATTGGAATCCACTTTAAGTCATATTAATGAAATTAAAATGATAAAATATAGAACAAATATGATTCATACATCAAAGAAGAATGTGGTTCTTAAAAACTTACCTACTTAACAGATTTCTTCATTGAATTTCATATCCAAGGGTGGTGAATAAATATTAGAGAACAACTACATGTACTATGATTGAACATTGGCCTCACCCTCCTAGGTCTAGTCCTCCACTCATTAGTTCTTTAATAGTACTCGTACTAAAAAAACATACTGGTCGTAGAAAAACATCATGCTATGATCTAAAATTCGTATTGGATGGTCCTAAAAGGACACATCATCTTGTAACTCAAACTCCTTAAGGTGAAAAGTATGAGATAGGTATTAATAGTAATTTCATAGTTTAGAGACATGGAAGATGTCATTCATAGCCGGGTACCTCTAAGGTAACTACAACCGATAGAGAATCAACTCGACTCTCTCCAAAATCATAAACGACTTGTAATATCTCTGTGAAATCTTACCATGTATCATGATCCTATTATGTCCAAATATTGATGAAACATGTAGGAAGTCCTATCCCTCGACCATGAACTCCAAAGGTCATCTGTAGTGACCGACATATGATTTCCTATGAGACTGCATGGTAGCCACAAACTATCCAATCAACTGCACATGTTTGGTTGTCTCTTGAACAAGAAGAGGCCCTAGAATAACTACCTCTCCAACCTCCATCCCACAACAGGGTGATCAGTATAGAAACCATAAAAATACTCATATATATCCACCAGAATAGTATCTTAAAATAAAATATTTTTGGAAAACACAAACATGGGTATGTGCCTCTCGCAAGATCCCTCGAAATACCGGATTCCTGCCCAATTCATTTCCTCAAGCACCTGAATCGTGCATTCTAACTAGCCATATTCCTGGCAGTGTGATATATTCTCAGAAGCACCTATGTAGCTAGGACCCACTATAGCCCATTCCATAAATGAGTAGTAATCTAGTCATCCCTATCTAAAATGATAGAATACAGGACCCCATGAAGTCATACAATCTCACATATGAAGAACCTCTCTATCTCATAAACACTACAGGTTTCCTTAAAGAGAAGAAATGCACAACCTTCACGAGTCAGTCAACAACAACAAAAAATCGTTACCTCAAGGATACCGTGGTAAGTCATCACGAAATCCATTGTGACATCATTCCATTTCGACATAAGAATGGGTATTTTTTGTATATGTCTTGATGGTCGATGGTGTTCCTCCATCACCTACTAACATGTGGACAACCACATGACAAAACATGCTACATATCATTTCATACAATGCCACCAATACTAACCATGTAAATCTCAATACATCTTGGTGACTCTAGGATTCACTGTCTATAAAGAGGAATCAAAATGACACATCATCTCCTTACACATGTTTGCTGAAACCCCTACATGACCATGTAAACACATAACCTAGTGCTCTCCAATAGTCAAACTAAGAAGAGGGTTGTCACATTCAACACACTCCTGTAGAACTAGACCTTCAAAATATGAAAGCTACATAATCCTCACTCTATCCAGTATGGTATATTTAAAAGCTAGGGATGAAGGAACTGTCCTCCCCTGAATATCGTGCACCTAAAAGTCATGTTTAGAGAGAAACACCATTATCTTTCATTCACCACTATCTGGATACACTTCCAATATTGGGTTCTTACTACTTAGTGCATAACCTAATACATTTACCTTACTAGGAATGTAGGCTAGATGAAATTTGATGAACATAAATTATTCCACCCACCTTCACTGCCTTAGATTTAGATCATGCTAGGTAAATATGTACTTGAGGATTTTTTTGGTTTTTGTACACAAGAAAACACTCTCATAGTAGGTAATGACTCCAATAGCATGATGCCTAAATAATAATAGCTGACTCGAGATCGTTCATCAGGTAATTCCTCTCACGTGGTCCCAAATTCCGATACTTGTATACAATGACTCTATCCACGTGAATAATAAATTCTCATAGCCAGATAGTTGATGTGTCATAGTACATAGTGTATATTTTTTTTACCTCTATAAAAATCATTATCAGTGTTGAAGTCAACTTCGATTTAACCTCCTAAAAGTCCATCTCATAGGAATTTGTCCGTAAAAAAATGCATGCTTCTTAGTCAATCAAATAAATAGAACTAATATGTGTGAGAATTCATGTATGAATGATCTGTAGTGACCAGGTATCCATGTGAAACTTTTCACCAAAAAGTCATTTTTGGGATACTATAAAGAAACCACTACTCTCACCTTATCCGTGTACACTGATAATAATACTTTAGAGATGATGTGACAAAACAGTGAATTTGATCCATCTAGAAGAAGCACTTTGTAATCATAGAATATAAATGATTCTCTCATAGTGTTCTTAATATGATTTCTAGATGTTTTGAATGGTTGTGTCAATTGTGATAATACACAATGATATCATCGATGAGGAAAAAAAACATTTAATGATAAGGAAAGAACATATTGTTCATCAATTCCATGAATAATGATAATGAATTTGTGAGACTGAAGGGCATAACCAAATATTCGTACAGATCATACCAGCCCAAAAAATATGTGTGATGTTTTTATGATGATCGAACACACACCTAATGATAATCAGATCTAAAATAAATCATTGACAAAACATGAACTCCTTAGAGCTGGTCAAAGAGAGCTACTATCCTTGGAAGAAGATACATGTTCTTAATCATAAACTGGTTCAATTTCTAATTATCCACACAAAGGCTAAATATAATATCCACCTTTTTCAAAAAATGAACTGGCGAACCCCATAAATAAGTACCGGTTAAGATGAAACCCTTTTCTTTTAAGTGCTTTACTACATTTTGAGCTATTGGAACTCTGTCATAGACACTATGTAAGGAGGAATCGATATAGGTGCATATACTAGAACATGTTTGATAGGGAACTCTTCCTCTCCCATTAGAGGTATTACTAAAAATTAATCAGGGAAGACATCCCTAAAATGATCAAATACTGGTGGGAAATCCATATGACTTGTTCTCTAGTCATCCAAATAAAAACCCATTATCTAGGATATCATTCCACCCAACCCACAATGCCCAGGCCTATCTTGACTCACCAAGACATCCTAATCACCTATTTGATTAGAATATCCTCCCTCATGTGACATTAAACTCACCTTGCGATGGTAGAAATAAATGAAGGCCTAAAAGGTAACCAACTAGACCATCAAAAGAATGTTATCAAAGAATCTCTTCTAGAGGATGTATAGGTCTCATAAGAAGTGACAACCATAGTCCTAAATGGGGAACTCCTGACACTAACACACACATTCTTTTTTCATCCCTAATAGAGTTTCTAGTGTCATCACAACATCAAATGTAAATAACAAACAATACATGTCTCTCCATAATGGGAAAAAATATGAAACTATGTGAATCACCTGTATAAGAAATTAAAGAAGCTAAAATGGATGCTACAATAATAGAACCTATGATAGTGGAAGGTCGAGGATCCCACCCATGCAAGTCTGTTTCACTCCATATTCCTAGCCTATAACGTGGCCTAATGACACTTTCTAGCTACCCTGATCTGATCCACCATGTTTTCTCTATGAACCTAGGTTCTATCTACCCTGACCTGGACGACCACTCCTGCCTGAGTGTCCTAATGCACTCCAGCTCCATGATTGGTGAGATGCTAAAGACCACTCTCTTGAAAATGAAATTAGTGGATAGCCTCTCTAATTAACTTTTAGTGGAATATTTTAGCAGATTCCTTATAGATAGCCCATGTTGAAACAAGATTAGCAATATAGTGGGTCCATCGGACACTATGGCCTTGTATTACCTAGACTACTGCCCTCGCAGTACCTCACTTTTCTAATTAAAAATACATTCTAACTCCTATTATCACTGTTAGGAAGCTCTAGACAACACTTCATACTGTCAATCAAGGCCACACCAAATTTAGGTGTATAACTGTCCTAGGTGTCTCCTTGATATTCCCTCAGTTTACACTAGATAAACATTTCATTTTCCAATATATAATAAATGGTAGTCAACCTGAATATGTTCACCTGTGATCAAATGTCATACCTGAGACCACCCTCAAATTTCTTATTCTTCAACACATAGTCACCCATCATAATAGTTATGAATCACTAGAGCTCTTAAAATAGGTACAATATTCGATAATTTAATTTTCTCCCTTACCTATATGCAATAAACTCTCAGACATTATCTTCCCTCATCATCTCGGGATAGTAGTAATCATAGATGTCTATCTGAAATCATCCTTATTCAATATCCTAATGATACTCCGCCTGAGTAATAACATCAACCATCTATTGAATGAAACATGCATAATATATGTTGAGAACATTACAATCCTCTCAGGATGTGTCTATATGTGCTTGGAGATTAATGGAACAGCCTCTATACATCACTCTATAGCTTATGATCCACCATCACTTGAAAATGTTGGTGGATTCTACTACGATGACACTCACCTTAGCTCAACCATTGACATGGAACGCTGAGGTATTCCGTAAATTGTTTTCATTAACTCATAAATACTTCCCAAAACTATACATCAAAATGGGCTTCTAGTATAACAGTTGATGCTACAAATCGCACAACTGGAGGATACACCAGAATACAATGTCCTACCACCTCTGAGGTATGATCATCCCCATCCTACATGCATAAAACTGGAGGTTGTTAGGGTGGAATTATTCTACAATTTCAAACACACACCTACCATCAAAATCATATTAAATGTTCACAGCTCATATGTGAATATACAAAACAGGAAAGGTCAATACCATCATATAAGAACCCATCACACTGTGAAAATCATGTGTATGGTCTGGGAGTAAAAAAATAGAGTGACAATACAAAAATCCCATAACTAAGGCCGGGTCCGGTCAAGTTCTCCACCAAAATCCATTTACGTTCCAAATTATTTTCATATTCAATTCATCTTTATCACATCCCCTTTTATAAGGGTAATCCAATGGTACAATTAATTCTGATTTGTGGGGGTCCATACATAGTGTGACTCAAATCTAGGCATCCACCTACAACACATAATAACACAATTATAGTTAATGCAGGAATATGATCGACAAAATTCCAATTCAAGATGAACAATATACCATCGATACCAAAGAATGGTGTCTATCCAATCCATTATATAATATATATAAAAATACACCTATCATAATAGCAATCATATCTATCATGGAATCGATCACAACAACATGCGATCAAAAATTCTTTCAAAATGGCATGGATATTATGCATTAATTGTTATTTCTAATAAGTCTATATATGATTTATGTGATGGAATAACCTCACATCATCATGTATGAATGAAATAGATGTCACTATCCTATCAATAATAACAACACAATATATGTGCTTCACCCAAAATTGAATAAGAATCAACTATAATATCACAAAATCCAAATATCACAATTCAATTTGATAAAGTTTGTATTTTCCCTACATATGGGGTACCAATAATAGTGAAAAACTCAATACCAAATTTCTATTCTTTCCTATTCATTTCTTTTGTTGCTAAATAATAATGAAAATTAGGAAAATAAAAACCCATATGATTCAACTGGTAATGTCCCAAACCTGGATGCCACGTAACAGTGCTCCAAGCATGGTTGGCCACATAGCCTTAGGCACATCTCCCCAAATTACAAAGTATATTGACTAGAATTGAGGACCTAGGTGTGATAGTGGGGAGAATATTCCCTCATTAGTAGAGTTTAACAAAACTCTATAATAGAAAAATATCATAAGCAGTAACACTATACAATATAAGTAAATAGTGAAAGTGTGGTAATTAAATAACCAGTAGTCATTTCATAAAACACATGATGCTACATGGTACATGTTCTAGAAAAAAGAAATAATTGGTTACACTGTAGTCATATACAATTCAGGTACTAAATTAAAAAATATCAAAAAAATCATAGAAGCATCACATGCTTCATCTTGGTCACATGCCATCCTTCTCCCAATAAACATATCAAGTACCACTAGTAGTCCATTTTCATTTATTGATACATACAATTATATAATCATTTTGGATCCATTACATGACCCAAATATGGTGTGAGAATAAATATTATTTGGAAATCAACCATGTTCTGTGCGAATCAATCAATGAATATATATAACATGCAGTTCAAAATACTAACTAAAGTATGATAGGAAGTACTCGAAAGTAATTGATCTACAAAAACTTGTTTTAATTTATATTTCATTTCATTATACATTTAACAATTCAATAAAATTGAATTGATAATTCTTGAGATCCGGCTCAGGCCCGAGACCCTGCTTATAACTATATTCACATCAGATTCCTATGAAGGGAATCTATGAAATCATAATTGATGACTGAATCAAATATTGTGTATTTCCTCGGATGACACATCATTAATCATTATATTTCAATATTAAATTATAACGTGAGCCCATTCTTGACATTACTAAGATATATTTCATGTATCAATCTAGGTTTAATTCCCCCCCAACACCCAAAATGGACATCTCGATGAACCTCTCACAATCCTAACGGTCATATAAGGAATTCCCAAGTATCACTTATGACATATTGTCAAATGCCTCTTGATCCCATACATGGAATCCCTCAATGGATTATATGATTTACTTGAAATATATGTATAACCTCTATAATCCCATTCATTTAATCTATGGTCCACTCACATCTTGAACATAATAAATCTTTTGAGCACATCTAAGGTATTCTATCAAAATCCAATGTTCATGTAACGTCCTGGATGAGGGTGCCACACCACAGGTTCCCCGAACCCGGTTGGTCACATGACCTCAAGTGCATTTCCACAAACCCCAGAGGCTGCCGACTAGCAGCGAGGGACCAGTTCTAATAGTGTGGAAACAATGCCCTCGTTTTTTAAAGTGTAACCCAACGGAATAGATAAATTGTATAAACGTGCAACAGCAGAAGCAGTAAACAACATACAACTGAAATGGTAAAATGAGTATATGGGAACCAAAATTCAAATATATAGAGATGTATCATGTCACTGATTCTATGAAAATAGCCAGAACAGGAACACTACAATACAATACAATACATCTCTAGTACAAGGTACAATAAAACAAAACAAAACAATGCAACAGGAACTCAGCAACATCGCTAGCCTAAGCTCGATCCCATGCTCTCCTAATCCTCTGCAACAACCATGTGCTTGTATAGGGACTCTTTCCCTTATCTACACCAACAACAATATAGTCTGTTTTGGATGAAGACATGACCCAAAAAGGGTGTGAGAAATAAATCCCAGTAGGAAACCACCAAATGCCCATGCCAAACTGTCAGTGAAAATGTGCAACAACAGTGTGCAGTAATAATTGTAATAAACTAAGTATTACTCAAATGTAAATTAAATTAACAATTATATTGACATTTTAATAATCATTTAACCATGCCAAGCTTATGCTTTAACTAGATAGGTATACTATATAAAAATCACAATGGTAAATATTCATGATAACACTATCCTTAGACATACAAACCTTAGCCTCAGGTAAGTAGATTCGAAACCTGCCGTTAATTTACCACATGCATAATAGATATGGCACTTAGGCATATGATGTGTCTCCCTCAGGCATAGAATCTACTACCCACAGACATGAAAGTAGTTACCCTCAGGCTAAACAGAACACTGCCCTCAGGCTAAATATAACACTGCCCTCAGGCACAAATAACTGGACCGATCCCAACAGATAAGCAAGAAATTATATAAAATTCCTCTCAAGGTAATTTAATGCATGCTAAATTTTACGATATACCCTCAGTTAACCTGGCCAAATGGCCAAATTGAAGAACACACCCCCAGGGTGGTCCTGGATCCAAGCAGTGATCCCAAACAGTAGTTTAAACTTTTCATTAGACTATCTATAGAATTATAGATAACATTTCAGTAAATGCATCACCCATAAAACACCCCAAAAATGGGTTCGTAGCACAACAGTACACAATTTCAACTCCATAGTTGGAAAAAACATATGACCACCTACCTCGATTGCCTCTAATCGGTATACATGAACGTCGCATCCCAAAACGAACGAGAAAGGTGTAGATCTGAGATAAAAAACTACATTCTCAACCTCAAATAACTTCCCCTAGAGAAAACATTGGTATGAACGACTTAATGAAAAGGGATGTCTTACCCGTTCGGTCCCAACATGATCAACGAATATGGAATCGGGTTCACGGTGTGCGGTCGGGAGATCTTCCAAGCTCCGACCGTCTCTCCCGCTCTCCTCCTACGTTCTAAGCATCCTATATGAACAGAAGATGATACTTCCCATTTTAAGAGAAAAAAATAAACTACACGGTGTGTACTCTCAAGTACACGGTGTGTACTTCTCATCACTTAATTTTTCCTCTGGCATCTGCTTTTCACTTCCTGTTCATCTGTTGACCAGAGTATATTGCGTGTTTTCATCAATACACGGTTTGTACATTCACTCAGCTGGCGACTACCTTCACCAACTTATTATTCACCCACCAAATGACTACACGACATGTAAATACCCACTACACGGTGTGTAGTATGTTTTTACACCTTTTATCGCTGACTAGGCTACACTCCCTGTGTACTCATCCCACACGGCCAAAGTACACGGCATGTGGAAACGTACAAGGTGTGTACCCAAAAAAATTGTGAATTCCCACCATTTTTCATATTTCCTCAAAAACCCTAAAGGAAAAAAGGAAAATAAGATACTAGTACCTTAAAAACAAGAACCGAGTTTATTCAAAATCCCCCCCTTAAAGCAATTAGTCCCCGAATTGCCCTTCCAAGGGTAATGAAGATAAAGCTGTGAACAACTCTAGGCACTAGGCACATGCGTCGGTCTCCCACTCCCATGTTTCATCCTACACTCAGCCACGCTACCATAGCACCCGTATGAGATGAACTGACCAGCCTCAGAGAACCACCGGGCTCCTATCCACAATAAAAATCGGATACTCCACAAATGATGCATCCACATGAAGCTCATCCTCCTCTGGCTGAAAGATTTGAGATGGGTCTGAGTGGTAACGGTGCAACTGGGATACGTGGAAGACGTAGTGCATGGTCATGTACTTCTATGGTAACTACAACCGATAGGAAACCCACCCGACTCTCTCCAAAATCTCAAACGGCCCCACATACCTTGGTGAAGGTTTACATTGTCTCGTGATCCTCCTGTGTTCTTACCTTAGTAGAAAAACGCAAGCAAACCTGATCCCGGACCCCGAACTCCAAGGGTCTTCTACTGAGATCAACATAAGATTTCTGAAGAGACTGCATAGTAGTCATCCGCTTCCGTACCATCTAGACCTGATCTGTAGTCTCCTGCACGATATGTGGTCCCAGTAAAGATGACTCACCTGCCTCCAACTAGCCTAAAGATGATCGGCATGGCCAACCATATAAATCCTTATAAGGTGTCATATCAATAGTTGCCTAAAAACTATTATTATAGGAAAACTCAACCTGGGGTATATGATTCTCCCAAGAGCCCCAAAAATCTAGGACGCAGGCATGCATCATGTCCTCAAGAACCTGTATCTTATAGTCTATCTAGACAATGGTCTGAGGGTGGTATGTTTTGCTCAGAAGCACCTGTGTACCCAGTTCCCTCTGACATCTCTACCAGAAATGAGACGTAAAATGGGAGTCCCTATATAAAAGGATAGAATGAGGTACCCCATGAAGATGTATGATCTCTCATATATACATCTTTTCGAGCTCATCAACACCAAATGTGTCATTGATTGGAAAAAAGTAAGGAACCTTCATACCTCGTGGTGACCTCGACAACTCGTTCAAAAAATCCATCATGACATCTTCCCATTTCCATTCCGGAATGGGTAACTGTTGTAACAGTTTAGCTAGCCTCTGATGATCCGCCTTCACCTGCTGAATGTTAGAACATATCGTAACAAAACCAGCTACTTTTTTCATACCCGGCCACCAGTACTAACGTCTCACGTCACAGTACATCTTGGTAACATTTTGATGCACTTCCCAGGTTGAAGCATGATACTCCCACATCATCTCCTCACGTATATCCCCTAGAACCCATACTCGTCCCTAAAAACATAGTACCTCATCATCTCCTATCTCCCAACCAGTATAAGGGTCCTCACATGCCACTGACTCCCGTAGAACTAGGTCTTCTAAATCTAATAGCTGTCTCATCCTTACTCTATCCAGAAGTGTAGAAGTCACAGAAAAAAGAAAGAAAGATAGGTTTTCCCCTGACTATCATGCACCTCCAAAAGCATCGTAGAGAACAAAGCCATAATATGACACTCACCACTATCCTCGTGAACTGCATGTGTCTTAGTCTTCCATCTCAGTGCATCAGCAACTACATTACCCTTACCAGGTGTATAGGCAATCTCAAAGTCGAAGGACTGATGGTATTCAACCCACCTTCGTTGTCTCAAGTTCAAGCCACATTGGGTGAATATGTATTTAAGACTTCTGTGGTCCGTAGACACCACAAAATGTTCTCCCAAGAGATAATGTCCTCAAAAGCGTAACACATGAACAACTGTAGCCAAATCGAGATCATGCGTTTGGTAATTCTTCTCATGTGGCCTCAACTGCCGAGACCCATACGCAACTACTCGATCGCCCTGCATCAACACTACTCCCAGCCTAATACCTGATGCATCATAGTAGACTGTATTTCTCTTCCTTAGCTCTTGAAGTATCAGGAATGGTGCTGATGTCAACCTACCCTTCAGCTCCTGAAAGGCTGTCTCGCAAGCATATGACCAAACGAACTTCATACCCTTCTTAGTAAAACCCGTAAACGGAACTACTAAGCGGGATAATTCTTGTATAAAGTGCCAGTAATAACCAGCCAACCCTAAGAAACACCGTATCTAAAACATGTTCTTAGGATGCTCCCAGGACACTATTGCTCTCACTTTCTCTGGGTCAACCACAACCCCTCCCTCTGAGATAATATGACCCAGGAAGTGTATCCGGTCCATCCAAAAGTGGCACTTTGAGATCTCAGCATATAGCCAGTGCACTCTCAGTTTACTCAATATGATCTAAAGATGGGTAGCATGGTCGTCTTGATGTGTAATAGTACACCAAGCTGCCATCCACGAAAACTACCACAAAAGAGTATAGATAAAGGTGGAACACACGATTCATCAGATCCATGAAAACTAGTAGCTTTTTTGTGAGTCCGAAAAGCATCACCAAGTAATAATATAGACAATACCTACTCTTGAAGGCTGTGAGAGGTATATCAGATGGTCTAATGTGAAACTGATGATATCAATATCTCAATTCAATCTTTGAGAACACTCATTCTCCTCGAAGTTGATAAAAAAGATCATCAATACTCGATAAGGGATATCGGTTCTTAACCGTCAGCCAGTTCAGCTTCCGATAATCCACACAGAATCTGAGGGTACAATCCACCTTATTCGCAAAAGGACCAGAAAACCCTAAGGAGATGTGTCGGGTCAGATGAAACCATTTGACTTTAACTCCTCTTACTGTCTCTTGAGCTCCTGGAACTCATGTGTAGCCATCTGATAAGGAGGAAAGGACACTGTTGCTGATCCTAGGACAATCTCAATAGGGAAATACACCTCTCGTTCTGGAGATAGACCTAAAAATTCGTCTGGGAAGTAATGCCTGAAATGATCAACTACTTGAATGAAATACTTCTGAAAATTCCCCTGATCATCCAGATATAAGCTTGCAATCTGGTCTGTCACTACACCTTGCCCACGATGCTCATGTCCAACTCAGCTCGCCTAGACATCCCATTCTCCCTTGTATAGAAACTATCCGCCCTCTAGTGACATGAAACTCACCCTATGACGATAGCAGTCTTCAAAGGCTCAAAAGGGTACCAACCAGTCCATTCCAATAATGACATCATATCTCGTCATCTCCAAGACATAGAGGTCTCGTAGAAAGTGACACCCACCATCCTCAGGGGGGAACTCCTTTAACTGACGCACAACTGTAGTTATAGTCCACAATTGAGTGTCTAGCGCCAAACCATCGGAAGAAGAAGAAACATGGAGCCCAAGGCTCTCCACAACGGGCATATATATAAATCTATGTGTAGCACAGATATCCAAAAGTACTAAAGATAAAATAGAATCTACTAGAATTGTTCCTATGACAGTACAAGGTTTGGGATATTTCTTCTGTTATGTCGGTTGCAATGTATATGCCTGCCCATTGTCGCGGTCGTGCGACACAGCCTGGCTACCCTGAGTTGTCCCCCCTATTACCTTTGAGATCCTGGTGTCTGGATACAACGACCATGACCAACATCTCTGCCTGCATGCCCTGATGTATTCCAATTTCTAACTAGTAAGAAGCTGCTGGTCCTGCTCCTTCATTATGAGTCTGCACAGAACCTCTCTCACTATACACTGGTAGAAACCGTCTGCAAAAGCGATGTAGATGACCCTTCTGCCCGCATGCTCAGCACTCCACTATGACTCGGGGACACTGAGGTCGCTTGTTCTCCTCTCTACCACACTGGTAGAACATGACCTACCCACCTGAAGTATTCCTCTAGCTAGTACTACCACAATGAGGGAAATTTGTCTTCCACTTCCTCTTACCAATAGCAATAGTACCAGAAACTGGTGTTGAACCGCCCTAGCCCTCACCACTAGTTTCTCACAGGTTCCGTTCAGTAATCAGTGCTAGGTTCACAATAGCATGAACTGTAGGCTACCTGAATTCATTTATCTGTGCTTGTAGTCATATAGAAGACTATCCTCAAAGCATCTGTCCCTCAGTGTCTCATCACCCACCAGAATGGGTGCAAAACACTGAAGCTTGGTAAAGTGAGCAGAATAATCCATCACTCTCATGGTGCCTTGATGCTGATTGATGAACTCTCGACCTTGATCTTCTCTTAGTGTCTCTGAGAATAAGAAGTCATAGAAAGATGACTAAAAATTTTCCCATGCCATGTTACAGTGATGCACAGACTGGGTGGTAACATCCCACCACCTCTTGGTGGAATCATGCAGCATATAAGTCGAGAGCTTGACCCTCCACCCAAGACACGTCTCATGATGCTCGAAAATAGTCTAAACTAAATCCAGCCATGACTCCACAGCCTGTGGCCCGCCATATCCTAAAAACGTAGGCCGATTGTGTTTCTTGAATATACATTTCAACTCTGCCATAGATGTGGCGGCCTATGGTGGACCCTGGAAGGTCTGCATGAACAGCATGAAACCTTCACAGAACTGCGTCTCTGCTCTTGTGTCCGGTATAACGGTTGGTGCCACATCTGGCACTACTGGAGAATCAACTGGTATCCCATAGCCCACCATCTTAGTATTATAATCATCACCTCTCTCTTGGTGGACAAATGGTGGTCATCTCGGTGGCATGACCCTACATGGTCAAACACACACCTTGGATCAAGATTATCAAAGACCGAAAACAAGGAGACCAAGAAGTAAACATGAGAATGAAAGAATTCAAGATTTACAAAAATGACTACACGACATGTATAAATACTACAAGATGTGTTTTCACAAGACATTCACAAGGGCGTGTACTCCAGCTAAAATTTGTCATGTAACACCCAAAACACATGGTGTGTCCTCATACTACCCATCATGTACTTGAATCCTCCTTTCCTGCCCGGGTATTTCTACATCGCTAGGCCACACAGATCCCCTAAAAAAAGACTTCACGGTGTGTCCCACAGGCACACGGCGTGTTCATTGAAGCCCCAGACCGACCCGTGTTTCTCGCTACACGACCGGTTACACGGTTGAGACTACACAACATGTTCCAGGCAGACATGGCATGTACAAAGAAAGATAATACCGACATGTGTTATTTTTGACACAGCCGGGTACCTGGGTCAGACTACGCGGTGTGTTCAAAGTAGACAAGGCATGTATGTCTTATGGTTTCCTCCATTCGTGTTGTTAGTTACACGGGCGGGCAACGGGTCAACACTACACGGCGTTTACAACCAATACATGACGTGTTTCCCCAAAGCATTCCCTACCCCATGTCACCACCCACACGGTATATGACATGGGAAGAGACTACATGGAATGTACTGAGGGTACACGGCGTGTACTTAAAAAGTTTTCACTTCTTCCAGAATAGAAGAACACATAGCATGTGTCCTTAGAACTACACGGCATTTCTCATGGGCTTTCGGGACAGTATGCCTTAGAAACTACTCCAGAACCAAGAAAAACACAGGAAAAAACAACCAAGTTCCAAATTACAATCTGTGAGGGCCCATACTCCCGGAGAATCAATTATTGGAATCTTATACATGTTATAACATGGAAAACACATTAATGATCCACCAAATTCCGCTCAGTGAGGGCTCATACTCCCCAAAAACCAAAGTTTGGAATTCATTCTATCAGCAACCTCACACAACAATACCCTTTCAAATAGCAGGTATTTGTCAAACCAGCTATCACAACAGCAGGCTTTTCTATCACATCAACTATCACAACAACATGCAATTTCTAATGCACCTACATGGTATGAAAGCAATTCATGACATGTGATTTTAGCATGTGCCTAAATGATTCATGAGACGGAATACCCACATCTCATCAGGTTGCAAATAAATAGAACCCATGTATAACATATAAACAACAAAATCACATGTGGGTCACCCAATGGTGAAAATAAAATCAATCGTAAAATTGAAAAACTTGTATTAATTACAATAACGAGGTAGATAGGCTTTTCCTTGTACACGGGTTAGTTGCTCCCGGGACAGCTAATTACCAACTAATATTTCCATTATATCCCTAACCAAGGATCCAAATAGTAAGTCAAAGAAAACAACCCTCTGATACCACTTTGTTATGTCCCGGAACCAGCTGCCACACCTCGGGTGCCCCAAACCCGATTGGTCGCATGACCTCATGTGCATTTCCCTAAATCCGAGAGGCTGCCGACTAGGAGAGATGGCCCAGGTCTAATAATGGGGAATCTATGCCATCATTTGTCAAATTGTAACTCAGTGGAAAAGAAAAATAGCATAAACATGCAATAGTGGAAGCATTAAACAACATACAGCTGAAATGGACAACTCAGTAAAAGGTAACCAGCAGTCACATATATAGAGATGCAATATGTCACTAATTCTATGAAAATAGAAAGAAAAGGATACATAGAAATACAATACAATACATGTAAACTACATGGTACTACAAAGAAAACAGTGCAACAGGAACTCAGCAGCATCGCTAGCGTAAGCTCGATCCCATGCTCTCTTAATCCTCTACAACAATCATTTACCTGTGTAGGGACCCTTTCCCCTATCGACACCGACAGCAATATAGTCTGTTTGGGATGAAGACATGACCCAAACAGTGTGTGAGAAATAAATCCCAGTAGGCAACCACCAAAGGACCATACCCAACTGTTAGTGAAAATGTGCAACAACAGTGTGCAGTAATAAATGTAATAAACTAAGTACTCTAAAGTAACTAACATTACCAGTTATATTTCCATTTAAATAATCATTTAACCATGCCTAGACTTTGATTTAACTTGACAGGTATAACATATGAAAATCACTACGGTGAATATTCATGATAACATTGTCCTTAGACATACAAACCTTACCCTTAGGTAAGTAGAGTCGAAACCCATAGGTAATTAACCGCAAGCATAACAGATATTACCCTTAGGCGTACAATGTGTCTCCCTCAGGCATAGAATCTACTTCCCACAGGAATGAAAGGAGTTACCCTTAGGAAAAACAGAACACTACCCACAGGGTAAATAGAACACTACCCTTAAGAGAACGTAACTGGGCCGAGACCAATAGATAAGCAAGAAATTATATAAAATTCCTATCGAGGCAATTTAAAGCATGCTAAATTTTACGGTATACCCTCGGGTAACCTGGACAAATGGCTAAACAGAGGAACGCACCCCCGGAGTACTCCTGGATCAAAGCAGTGATCCAAAACCGCAGTTTAAACTTTTCATAAGATTATATATACAATTCTAGATATCTTTTCAGAAAATGCCTCATCCATATGACACCCCAAACATGGGTTCATAGCACAACAGTACACAATTTCAACTCCATAGTTGGAAAAAAAACATCAGCCCACCTACCTCGATCCCCTTGGATGGTATACGAGAACGTCACCTCCCAAAATGTGCGAGAAAGGAGTAGATATGAGATAAAAAACAACATGCTCAACCTAAAATAACTTCCCCTTAAGAAATAATTGGTATGAATGGATTAAGGAGAAGGGAAGGTCTGCCTGTACCGTCCCAACGTGATTGACGGATATGGAATCAGGTTTGCAGTGTGCGGTCGGGAGATCCACCAAGATCCTATCGTATCTCACGCTCTCCTATGGTGTTCTAAGATTCCTCTGTGAATAGAGTCATCTACTGCCTGTTTTATGTGAAAAAAAAACAACATGGCGTGTACTCTCAAGTACATGGATTGTACTTCTCATCATTTAACTGTTCCTCTGGCGGCTACTTTTCACCGCCAAATTGTTCATCCACTGACATGAGTACACGTCGTGTTTACATAATTACACGGCTTGTACTGTCGCTCAACTAGCGGATTCCTTCACCACCTTACTATTCACATGTTAGCTAACTACATGGCGTGTAAATACCCACTACCTGACATGTAGTCAGTTTTTACACCTTTCATCACCGATAGGGCTACACACCCTGTGTACTCATCCCACACGACCAAAGTACACAGCATGTGGAAAAGTTCATGGCCTGTACCCAAAAAATTTGGGATTTTCCCCATTTTCCTTGTTTTCTCAAAAACACTTAAGGAAAAAAGGAAAAGAAGAAACTCGTACCTCAAAAACAAGAACCAGGTTCATACAGGTCACTCAAAGGTAAAATGTATAATAGTCATATGATACCATCAATATAATTATAAATGGAATATATGATTCACCCAATACTAATTACTATTTCATCATAACAAATTAATTTAAACATTTCATTAGCCATGATAATCTAAAAACAAAAGCATCTTAAATAACCAAAAACTAAGAGGTGCCTCAAACATAGACCAGCCTTAAAAGCATGTCCATTCATTTAATCACATGGGATTATATCTCATAACAAGAATCACATGTAAATTAAACTATTATAGGGAATATACATCGATCAAATCTTGTGGGTAGGTTCACAATTGTTGAAATTCATTCCAAACATACATAAACAAGAATAGGCATACTAGGTTCAATGGGTAAGTCAACCATCCAATGCAGATCCAATGAGATAAACAACACCCTATCATGAGGTCAGAATGGGAAAAAATCAAAAAATGGAGAATAGAATCTAAAAAGGGATCTCACTCGGGCTCATACTGTGCAATGTGATATAAAAGAATAAATTTTAGATTTAAGACACTCCAAGGGAAAAGTGGTCATTTTACCCAAAAAATGTTGTAGCATGGTTTAGGGGCATGGATTTTCTCCCCATAGACCCTTTCTCATGATTTATTCTATATAAATGGGGTGGTTTCATGGTTTCTCAGTATGGTTTACCAACCATGGGGTAACTGTGTTGTAGTTATCTTTCAAATGACTACTAAAAGTGAAAACATACCAAATGACCGTATGATAGATACCACAAGCTATACTCTAAGAGTGTGGCTAGTTGGACACCTCTACCTCACCACATACATTTTGTACAAACCGGGATGAATTCCCAAAACACACCAAATCTTGGGTTCTGAGCTTTAGACGAAGACACCTTCGAGTCCCCCATGACCTCAATAGTCATCCACATTAGTCCATATTCGATCGATTACTTAGGTAAAATACAAAAACGCATAATCTATACCTCAAATAAAAACTGGGTTCTTGCAATCAACACAATTTAGAGATAATTTTTAGTATATTTTAAGTGTTTAAAACATGGTTTAACATGTATTACCTTTTTTGACCTAAACTATTTTCACTTCATTTTTACCTTGATAACATACTTTTATGCCTAAAAACGATATTTCCATTTTCATAAAATATTTACATTCTGAATAAAAATTTGGACTGTTATTATTTATAATATGTTACTAAATTGGATAAAGTTATCATTTAATCGATATCATAAAATATTTAAAAAATCATGTTTTTCTAGGAAAATAATTTTTTAAACCATTAATTTCTCTTAATTCTATTACACTAAAATTACTAATTAATTGATTTTTAATCTTTTTTATGTATAAATGTATTTTATTATTAAAATCCATTAAATGAAATGAAATTAATTTATTAATATAAAAATACACATCACTTTTAAAAAAAATCATTCAAAAATATTACATTTTTACATTAAAAGATTGTTTTTATATTTTTATATATTTGAGTATTAGTATGTAAATAATAATTATTTTCTATGTATAATCAATAAAATTCATAATATTTTTTAATTTTGTTGATAAAAGTAACATTTAAATAAATACATATAATATATAATAAAACATTCGATTAAAATATATTATATTCTATTTGAGATGAAAAATTAAAATATTAATGTTAATATTTATTTAATTATTTTAAGGTTGATATTTATTTTCCTTCTCATCTAATCATTCTATAAGATCCATTTTATTGAAATAATTCTTAAAATGTAATATGTTTTATAAAAATGATTAATTAAAATATATATTTAGAATAAAACATGTTTAATAAGATAAATTAGTATATTTTACTTCAATTCCAAAATTCTATATTTTTCTCAAATAAATTATTTTTTACAAAAACATATATTTTTAACATCTAAAGGAAGTATTTTTATAGCTACTACATATTGATAATTCTAAGAAAATAAGATGTAAACTGTCATTATAGATAACAAATATAAAACCTTTTCTAATTTTCATATAACAATTATATTACCCCAATTAAATCATACAGATATATCACATTTTACCCTAAAAAATTAAACATCACATTCCTTTTGTTTTACTTTCGGATATTGAAAAATACCTTCTAATTTCTTGATGTTTTATTACAACTTTTGGTATAGTCCCATCCATAATGATTCTCAATAAAGAATATGATCAAGGGGATTTCTAAATTTCAATGATATTGTTTTATGTAATTTTGTATCCCATTTGTATGCACTTTTAAAGGATTTAATCATCCTTTGTATATAAAAATAATGGCTCATATTATGTTATTTCATGTATTTTTTTAAAAATTAAATTATGAGTTATTATATTTTTATTAGATCAACACATTTTTTGTATGAATTATTATCTTTTCTTCATAAATTATATCATTAAAATAAAAAATTATTTTATTAATGATACACCTATAATTTAAGGAATGAAAATTACTCTCAAAAAGGGTATTACATTCTCCCCTAAAAATTAATATGTCATTTCACATTTAATTTAATAAAATTTATGAATGTAGTTTTGTTTATCTATAAGATTGAAATGACTCAATATATAATTTATAATGAGGTATCATCCTCACTGTCTTAGGTTAGACAATGATACTCATCATTTCCATTCTAAATAAAATAACACTAAAATTTAGTGTCATGTCGAATATATGAGACAAATAGCCCGCATAATTTGGTATTACGTTCAATATAATGGTAGTAATTTCCATAGGGAGTTCATATAAATCCTAATGGAGGTATATGATCTTGGGTTGATTTGGGATATAATCTATGGTTTATCTTTCATAAAACATAATATGGAATTTATGTATTTAGATCTAATTCAATCCAAACATCCTATAAAATTTCCCTTATTGGATGAGTAATAAAATTTATAAGAATAATATTCCCAAAAAAATTAATTAGATAAGATTTATAGATGTGGGATTTATTAATTTTACTACAAAGAGTTTACAATGAAAATTAATTATCTGATCATTGGGATGATGATTTGATTCAATTAGAAAACCTTCCAAATATGAATGAGTACATAGGACCATGATCATATAAAGATTTTTTAATTCATGGGTGGATGGTGAAGGAATAATATTTATTTGACTAACTTCTACAATTATGATTCTTTGTTATTTCCCATTATCCCATGCCTTGGGTGGTTGTTCGAATTTATTCTAATAACTAACAATTAGTTATTTAATTTTTTTTATAAATTTACCAAATTTCATTTATTTTAAACATTGAGTTATGAGTCAAAAATTTAGATGATATTTGTTTTCATCCATCATATTAACTACACTATTAATTTTCCCCAATTTTTTTTACTTTATCCCCTCCATTATAATATATAAAACAACTTCAATTTCTGTAGAGATATTCCTCAAGGTAATTCTTACCAAATTATTGAAACCTAAGAAGTTCATTCTTCTTTTATTTTATGGTCTTCATGACCAAATATTACATTAATGTCAATTTTTATCTTGTTTGGTGTGTTTTAGAGTTCTATAATGTTTTTTTTAAACATGGGATAGTTGGTTAGGTATATAATGATGATTTACATAGCTGACACCAAAACCATTTGATTATAAAATAATGGATTCACTGCATTATGTACCACACTCGATGTTCAATCGATTCCTTCTAGTTACATCCACTTTCTAAAACCATAAATATAAGTGTGATTATTAAAGAATGTGATCAATCTTAGTTATCATATGATAAAGGAAATCAAAACGAATATGTTCTAAATTATGACACCTTTTTTCTAACATTTTACATTTTAATATCATTATACAGCACATTTGGCTCATCATAGCATTTTTTAGGTTATATCTTATTACTAAAAATTACATAATCCAAAAAAATTAACTAAAAATAACTTTATTAACTACATAGATTCCCCAAACCTACACTCTAATATATGTTTTCCAGAATACAAATATTGCAGATATTCTATGATATTATAACACCCCAATAATATATAATATATTTATCTACATATTCAAACTATATTCTATAACATGTTTCACACATACCATTTAAGTAAAGTGGGAAATCAAACATTACATTATCATTATTATCAAAACTACATAGAAAATAAATCAAATAAAAATAATAAGCTATTAATAAATTTCAAATAGTTATATTTTGACGATATATAATTATTATTAAATAATATTTTTTTATAAAAATATTTGTTTTTATAATGTTTTGACTTATTTACCCTGATCAATAAAATTATGTAATTTTAAATTAATTTTATAATTACATATTATATTTTAATCCATGAACTAATATGTTAAAATTCATTAAATTAGAAATTTTATGAAATATTCTTGAAAATAAATAATGATCCATATGTTCATTTTATAGAAAGAATGTAGATTAAATTTATATATTTTAATTTTATTCAAATAATACATGTATATATATTGGAAATAGAAATATATACAATGGAAAAAATATTCAATTTAAATTTTCAATTTTAACATAGTAAGGATTTTTTTGATTTTATGAGATAATTTATGGGCTTTGGTAAATAGTAAAAATAACAATTTTTTTTAAAAACTACCAATTATATGCAAATACAGTAACACAAGAATGAAATATAATTTTATGAACAATTTATTATACTAAATGTATATTAAATAAGATAATTAAATCATTAAAAATTCTATTTTGAATTTTTAAAAAAGATTTTTTAAATCGTGGAAGCTCAAGTAAAATTTCATAATAAAACTATATTTTTGAGGTAATAAGAAAAAATTTATCAAAATTTGAAATAAAATCTAAAAAGGAATTTTATATTTTAGATCAACATTTTCATATTTGTTTAATATTTTAATTACATATTTAATCATAAAATGAGATTACTTTGATTAATCTTAATTATAGTGACCATATAGAACATTATATTTTTGAAAAAAAATATTGATAATATTATATAATTTTTCTCTGATAAATTAAATTAATATATCATTTATAATAAATTAAATAATTTTTTTAATATATATATATAAGAAAAAATTTAATTATTAATATATTCTCAATATTATTTTGAAAAAGTATTATACCCAAAGATGTTTTTCAACAAAAGAACTTTTTCATTACATTATATATAATAATATAAAATTAATTCTTATAATATATAGAAATAATAATTACTAAATTGTTAAAATATTAATTTTCATAAAATTATATTTTTTAGGTTGGGTTATATTATATTTTTAGTAAATCAAAAATTACGTGTGTGAAAGATAGTTACCAAAGTAGAAATTAAAAAAAGGTAAAAGAAATCCAATATAAGGTGAAATGACTTCAATCATGTTAACAACCTTTTTAGGAATTATTATTGATAATTTCATGACCCAATATCTCACACAGACAATTATTTATCATTTTTTTTCCAATCACATTTTAAATGTTTCATGAAATTATAGAAATATATTGGGTATTTAAGAAATTTACATTTTATTTGGTTATAAAAGGGGATCACTTCCACAATTTGAAAAATCAAAATTATGTTCAATGTATTCTTAAAAAACATACCTTATAATCTTTTACAAAAATTATTTTATACATCCTAAATCCCCTAAGTACTATAAGTGATCATATTTCATTTATTTCCAAAGATACATTCAAGAAAAAGTTTTGGGATGTGATACTTGTACTATGTAATCGTTAAATTTTAATATTTATATTTATGTTCCAAACCAATATTAACCACATATATATTTGAACATAGAATCATTATTATATTTCATTTTTATAAATTAATTTAATAATCATTATATTTTCATTCTCATCAACTGATAATAACAATTGAACATGAATCGTGTGTGTGTGTGTATGGACCACCACTCCACAAAACATCAACTTCCATTTTTCATCACAGACTCTCACAAATCGTTTTAAAGATGGGATTTATGAATTTATAAAAAATATTTAATTTATTTATGATTTCAAAACAAAATTTTTATCTACCATCATCCCCTCTCATCCATTGAGATAATATGATGTTGTTCATGTGTATGTGCGGACTCCCTCATTTGGGAGGAAACATATCTCATTTATCATATATATATATTAGTTACTTAATATTAAATTTTCAAAAAATATTATTCCAAACAATATAAATATCTAAATAATATCACTTTTCATATGATATATTACTATTATTATAAAGTAACCCACTTGTATAACGATACTCATTCATTATATTGTAAATTTAAAATTGTACCGATTAAATAATTTACTGAAAAGATTACATAATATAATATCTCAAATTTATTTGATAATATAGTTAATGATACCATAGGATATAATTAATTCAATAATTATTTTATTTTTAATGGAATTCCAGCATTAATATAAACCTCATTAATAATAATTAATGTAGTTTTTTATTAAATTCACTAAATGATGCATATAATTGATTACATATTTATGATTCATAACAAAAAAACCATATAATGAATCCATGAGATTTTAAATAATTATAATTCATCAATTATAGTACCTTTTTGATCTTTTAATGATGTTCTTTGGGAGAATGATGAAGAAAAATACCACTATTTTGAAACCTGATAAAAAATGTAATGATTTCTCTAAACCACATATTGAAAATATACAATAACCATATAATTTAAATTTTCATAATAATTATTAATTATGTTAATATATGGTTATAAAAATGAATAAGGTTATAATATCTAGTAGAAGGTAGTATTTATGTTAAACTGTTGTTTATCTCAAATTTATTTTCCTGAGACATATCCTATATTATGCATCGTGATATCATTGATATGATGGGATTAATACATAATTATTTTTTTACAATACTAATTTAATTCATGTGGTTTTAAGATCTAGATCATGTCCTTTCTTTAAAATGATTCTAGTTCAAAGGATACAATTTTTTTATAGTGTTCGTTGTCCATTTTTTAGATCAATGAGACATGATTGATTTTTCAAACCATGTTTTTTATCAGGTCTATTAAATTCACATTTAAGATGTTCAATCCACAATTATCTTATATATGTGGACATTTAAGCCTAATTCAAATCCCTCCATTTATGGTGGTTTTTACCAAAATATTACTCAATCCACAAGGGTCTCATTTCCCATATTATTTTCATGGTTTTTAAAAAATATAACAAATCTTGTGAATTTTTAATAATTCATTACCACTAAAAATTCCCTATTTAACTCATGGGGTTTTACATGCCCCTTAAAATTTATCTTCCAATTGAATAATATTTTAAATAAATTATTTCTTATAAGTGAAACTGATATTGTCTCCTCTTTTATGTCCATAAAATTCATTTATGATAAATATGTTTTTGGAGAATATCTTTATATATGACTCAATAATTTTTATGGTACTATTCTATTAATTTCACTATAATATCCTAACATGAACCACCGAGTCTGATATGAATTTCTATAATAACTCCTGTGAACCTCCCTGTATGCCTGAGATTTACGACTACCAGCGATGGTCTTAAATCCATTAGGTGGAAGTCTATCGCCTCTAATATCAGAAACCCACATAAAAATAACAATTAAGTAAAAAAACAAAAAAGAATAAAACGTTTTAAAAGTAATTTCATTAAGAAAACACTCTATACAATTAGAATAATGAGATATACATGTGGTAAGATAAACTAGAGTATTAAATTCATGAAAATTAGTACATTAGGTAACACTGTTGAAATCCTACAGAGCCTTTCCCGATCCGACCACTAGCTCAATGCTCCAAAACTTATATATTTTTTATCATCACTATTTCCTTGTTTAGATCCCTAAACAAGAAATGTTTACGTGCATTGATATTCCCATATAGGTTTTGAATAATAAAAACTAGTAGGAAACCACTAATTAGTCTTTAACAATTGTGTATAAGTATAACACAAATAGTGTGTTATATAATAATTCCACAAAAAATTAGAAAAAATAATGTATCGATTGTTGTATGCTAACAAATCCTCAGTGAGCCCCGATTATACTCATTTTATCATCACTATGAAATGATGATCATAGGATATTACATGTGATCAAGAATTACTTGTGAGTTTGGTAATCAACTCACTCAATACTCTCAAACAATCATCTTAAATAATAACTATATTACATTATATCCCAGCATCATCATGTGTCATGACTCTAGTCATTCATTCCATGGTCGTATCATGAGTCTTTCATCTAGACCATCGTTGTGATGACCTGCCAATTCTCATTGGCATGAGAGTACAACAAGTCATTACGATGCCATAAGCGACATCCCCAAGGTGCCAAAGGCAGGAAATAAATGCTGAAGGGTTTCAATGCGAGTGGGGGCGATTTACCCTTTGAGAAATAAACAAACCAAAACATCACTAACAACCACTACATGATTCATGTTAATGAAACAACAAACTCATGCCTTACCAAAAGAGAACTACAATGTTCAACAAACCAATACAACCAACACAATATCAGAGTACCAAGCATAAAACTAATAAAAGACCAAAACAGACTAAGACACTCTCCACGACTCCACACCAAGCTCCATGCTCCAAGCCCCCCACATATCCCAAGAATCACTATGAACCACTAGTAATGAGATGCCTTACCTTTACCTGTGTCCTGGAACATGAAATTTTCAAAAGAAAAAACGTGCCAAAGTAGGGGTGAGCATTAAACTCAATAGGTTTTCCCCATTGACATCCCTACTCAAGCCACTAGGATAGAAGAGTTAGAAAAATTTATATAAAAACATTTTATATAAACCATTTTCCCAAAAAAAGTTTATAACTAAATATAAACATGTTTCAAAAACCATTTGTTACCAAAAGTATCCATGATCAATTGAAATTAGTTTTCCAACAAGTCATTTTTTCAGAAAAATAACCAATCAGGCTTTGGAAACTTTTCACAAAATCCCTTTTTGGCATACCCAACCACTTCACATCCCGTGAAATCAACCATGCATTCTTTGTTATGATAGTTCCATTCTCATTATAGGTCTCTCATCAATATACCAATTCATCACTAGGTAATTGTTTCACTTGTGCCATTACACCTTTGGCACCGAGCACATGGTGATATTTCAACCATGCCTCGTACAAGTAGGTACCATGTTCCATTAAATATTTTTCACCAAGCAGAAGGTAATATTTCCACCAAGCCTCAAACATGCAACATGAACGCACAACACAAGTTCCGAACAATCGTTCCAAAACCACCCTTTCAATAAAACACATTTTATAGAAAATCATTTCCATCAAAACCATGCGTGTTCAAGAAATTCAAACCAGTTCAATAAAACCATATTTTTATTGAAAACTAAAGAATAAACCAAATTCACCAACTCCATTTACATACCAACCCTTTCAATAAAAACACACTTTTATTGAGAATCCAACTTTCATCAAACCATTTACAATTCTTGCAAATCCATAATTTAAAATCAACATTTTAAATTTAAGAAGCCCAATCACTCTGCACAAGAGTTCACCAAGATTTCACCTTTTTAGCAAAACCTAAAAATCCTCACTAACGAAGATTTATTATATGCTTTTCACAATCAATTCCATACAAATAACCAATTTGGAACTATGTCAATCAATTCAATAAAGAAGAGTCGAGAGTGAAGCCTCCTACCTCAATGGTTTTGACGAAACCACTAACAAACGGAGAACACATAAGAAAACCAGGCTGATTAACCATAGATCTTCCTTAGATCTCTTCTCCTTACACAACCAAGACAAAAACTCATCATATATGGAATCTAAACACTTTGATCTACCCATAACACTCATAGGTCTAAGAAACTGAGGGAAGAGGAGATGTATATCTATGTCGAACTAAGAACGAAAACAAGAACTATCACATACCTCCAGAATCCGACTTCGATTCGTCAAGAGAAGCCTTTGGATAGCCTTTGAAACGATGGGAGACCACTCCTTGACCATAGGAGAACCAAAATCCCGAGTTAGGGATGCTTAGGAGGAAAAAAAAGCCATATAAAGGAAAAAAGGAATGATATCCACCATTATAGGATCTCGTTTATGTGGCCGCATGGTTAGTTCACACGGTTTGACAAACCATGCTCTAAATGTGCGTTAGCTACTACCTCGGTCACCCTTCTCCCACGGTTTGGCCGCACGGTTAGACAAACTATGTGCCGCCCGTGCAGAAGCCACTGCCTCCCAGACCAATTACGCACAGTTTGGCCGTACGGTTTAGAAAAATTGTGCTCCTCTCGTGTGGCTTCCCTTTTTCCCCAAAACCCAATCCAAGTTGTTCTGACTCTCCCAATAGTCTCCCTTAACATTAAAACCACTAAAAGAATCAAAAAATGGTGACATAACAGAAACCAAGGGTACTACATTATCCCCACCATTGGACTTTCCATTCTCGGAAAGTAGAAAACCTTCAGCCAACAAAAAGAGTTCCGGCCACTGCTCTTTCATTTCCTTCTCATGTTCCCAAGTCACTTCCTGAATCTGACCACGCTGCAATAAAACCCACACAAGACCGATGCTTTTTTCACGAGAAAATTTCTCTTGACTATCCACAATTTGTACCAGGATATGTATCAATGATGAATCCAGCTCTAGGTCAACATGATCCCATCTAATTACATGGTCAGTATCAGGTTGATACTTTTTCAACTGAGATTCATGGAACACATTATGCACCGAACTAAACCATGGTGGTAATTCCAACCGATATTCCACCTCTCCTACCCATTCCAGTATCTCAAAAGGGAAAATGTATCTAGGAGATAACTCTCCCTGCTTCCCGAAATGTCAATGTCCAAGCCTTGTAGAGATCCTCAAAAAGACATGATCCCCGACAACGAAGGACAATGGTCTTCGCCAGTGATCGACATAAGATTTCGGATGTCTCTAATCCATATCCATTCTCTTTCTAATCAACTGAATCTTATCTGTTTTTTATTGGACAAGGCTCGGCCCAACTAGTGATGTTTCACCAATTTCAACCCAATATAGTGGTGAACAACAAGAATGCCCATACAATGCTTCAAACGGAGCCATGCGTATCGAGGATTTATAGATGTTATTGTATGAGAACTCCACTAAGTGTATATTCTCCTCCCATGAGAAATGAAAATCCATTACACAAGCCCGCAACATGTCTTGAAACATTTTTATCATCTTCTTGGATTTCCCATCTGTATGAGGATGATACACTGTGCTCATAGTCAACTGATTCCCAAGGGCTTGCTGTAATGATTTCCAAAAACGAGATGTGAACCTCATATATCTATTTGAAACTATTGACAATGATACACCATGCCTCTTTACCACTTCTTGTATATCGATTTTTGAAAGATCTTTCACCATATGGGTTTCACGGATAAGGATGAAATGGGCTGACCTGGTTAGACGATCTACTATCCCCCAAATGGAATAGTGTTTCTGAACCATTCTTGGAAGACCTGTAACAAAATACATTGCTATCTGGTCCCATTTCCACAATGTCATACGTAAATATTTTAACATACCAACTAGTCTTTGATGCTCTACTTTAACCCGCTGACATGTTAAGCACCGCGAGACGAACTCGGCCACCTTCCTTTTCATGCCTCTCCACGAAAACTACACCTTCAATGCCTTATACATTTTCTCTATACTCGGATGTATGGCCCATCTTGAATAGTGTTAATCATGAAGGAGTTGTTCCTAGAAAACCATACGTACAACCATCTGATCTATGAAACACAAAATTGAACCCCCATCAATTTTCCATCAATCAATGGTCTCCACACCATTGAGTTTTGAACATAAAACTATACATTCTGCATCAGATGTTTGTGCTTCTTTGATCATCTTTACTAAATCAGGAACAAGTTTAGCTGAAAATAAAACAACTACATCACCTCGGTTTTCATATTTCACATGAATATCGGCTAAGACTGACATCAACTGCCATTCATCTGAAGCTACATTCGCTAACTGAGCATATGAATTTATACTCAATGCATCTGCCACCGAAATCCCTTTTCCTGGTGTGTACATCATGTCAAAGGCAAACATCTATAGATACACATTCCGCCTCCTTTGCCTCAGATTCAAATCTCACTATGAGAAAATTTGTTTCATGCTTTTGTGATCTGTAAACACGGTAAATTTATCACCAAAGAGATAATGTCTCCATGTTTTCAAAGCATGGACGACTACAGCCCACTCCAAATCATGTGTTGGGTATTTTTTCTCATGCACCCTCAACTTCCTTGAGCCATAAGAAACCACATTGGCACCTTTTATGAGAACACAACCCAACCATGTTTCCGAAGCATCATTATACACCACATACCCATGTACTGATTCATGAAATATCATGATGGGTGCCGATGTAATACGAACCTTCAGTTCCTAGAAAGACTTATGACATTCTTCTTTCATGGGAATGGATAATTCTTCTTTGTCAGGGCTGTCATTGGTGATGCTAGTCATGAGAAATCACGCAAAAAGCATCGGTAGTAACCAGCTTGACTAGGAAAACTATGTATCTCGAACACATTCGTCGGTGGTTTCCAAGAGATGACAACTTCTATCTTTCCATGATAAAAATAAATGCCTTTCTTAAAAATGACATGGCCAAGGAAATGTACTCCCTATATCCAAAAATCACACTTTGATAATTTGGTATACAAACAATGATCTCTCAAGATTTGTAACACTATTTCCAGGTGCACCTCATGATCAACCATTGATTTTTAAATAACCTAAATATCATCCACAAACACCACAATAAAAGAATCCAGATATAGCTGAAATATCTGATTCATCAAATCCATAAGACCATGGGTGCATTCGTTAGACCAAAAGGCATAACTTCATATTTGTAGTGGCCATATCTACTTCTGAAAGCTATCTTTGTAATATCATTCTTCTGAACACGCAATTGGTGATATCCTGATCGCAAGCCAGTCTTGGAGAACCAGTGAGCTCTCCATAATTGATCAAACAGATCATCAATTCATGGAATTTGATATCTATTCATTATCGTAACTTGGTTAAACATACGATAATCAACACACAGCTGATGAGTTCCATCTTCCTTCATTACAAACAACACCGATGTTTCCCATGGAGAAGTATATGGTAGAATGAAACCCATGCTTACTCGCTCCTCTAACTTCACTTTCAATTCCTATAACTCCTTTGGTTCCATCCTATAATACAAAAGGAAATTAAGACTGGTCCCCGGAAGGTGTTCAATCATAAACTCCACTTCCCATAGAAGTGGTAACCCTGAGATGTTATTGGAAAAAACATCTAGAAATTTATCCACAATAGCATGATAAATATTTTCCTCAATCTCTTCCATTGATTCTAGTGTCAATGATACTAGTTGGTAAGAGATCGTTCCCACCATTGGTACCAACAATCTATTTGCACATATCTTTACCATCCTCTCTCCCCTAAAAAGATGGATGATGTCGTCCTCAGTCGTGAAATTAACCGTTCTCCTATAACAGTTGATGTGAGCCTTAAACATTCTCAACCAATCCATACCTACGATTACATCATATACATCCATGTACAACATTGAGAAGTCCAATTTTTACTCAACTAAATCAATTGTTATAGCACATTCTCTACACACAAAGGCTTGACATTCTCTTTCACCAAGAGGAGTTTTTCAAAAACAGAAGGCAACATTTCATGTTTTAAACATAGCAAGTTAACAGCACGAGAAGTAATGATGGAATGCGATGCACCAGTATCAAAGAGCACTTGAACAAGGGTATAATTTAAAATAATTGTACCTCTCACCATAGATAGTCCATCCTGATCATCGACCATCATCTACTCAGCTCCATACAATTTATTCATTATTGCATTGCTTTCCTTGTTGCCTTGTTGAAATTTCCCTGGTTGAGAAGTCATGGTATTTCGAGAATTACCATGGCTAGCTCTGTTATGGTGATGAGACTGACTCTGATGTCCTCTTCTTGTCGAATCATACGATGCTTGCGACGCCTGAGAAGTGTCCTGAGCACCCAATCTAGGAGAACTATGAAAATAGTACTAAAGATGTCCAATCTTGTTGCAATTATGACATGCTCTAGGATGCGTCATACACTCAATCTTTATGTGGTCAGTAGAACCACAAAGAAAACAACCTGTTTTGCTCTGGGGTCGTGGAGGAAGGTTCACTGATCCCGCCGTCTGGTTCTGATGTCTATTCTCACCATGGAAATAGGTTTCCCTTTTCCTCTTGTTCCCAACGGTTGAGTTCCCACCATTTCATATAGGTATCATCATTCATCCTCCTGTAGATCCCGAGATATCATGCTCAGCCACAATCTCTCTTTTCACCATCTCTGTATAATCCATATTACAGAGCACCACAATCTTCGATCGAATCTCTTACCTTTTCCCTGATTCGATGATGTGTGGCTTCAACGATGCACATGCCACAACCTCTGGTGAAAAATGGTCTATGTTCATGAATTTATCTGCATACTTTGTGAAAAAGAGTCTCTCTTGTTTCAGGCTGAAGATTTATGTTGTTTTCTAGATCTTGAATGTGTGAGGATAGAATTGTTTGTTGAACAATTATTCAAAATCCTCCCAGGTAAGGCCTTCATCGAATTTAGCTTGCACCACTAAATCCCACCACTGACGTGCAAGAACCTCGAGCATATACGTCACCAACATGACCTTGAGCTCTGATGGTGTGCCGATGAAATTGAAGATATGATTCATCCTACATAGCCACACTTCCTCATTTTCGGTTTCAGCATCACCCCGAATGTTCTGTGGATTCAGCTTCATGAACTGGATGGTATGATCCACATTCCTTTGTTCATTCCTCCAATTCCCCATATCCACAACATGAAAATCTTGGATAATACTCAGAACTAGCTCTTGGTTCACTCGTGGTATAGGTGGAACCACATTCTCTGCAACCTCTTCGAGTTGGTTCCGATTACGCATACCAGGTGCCTTTTTCTAAACCAACAACAAACTCTGTCAATCTCATTCTCTAGTAACTGATGGAATAGAATTTAAATTCTATCACATCATCTATCACAAAATTGCTTTTCCAAAAACATGTTTCTTCCATGTTCAACAATTTTTTAAAACATTCAAAATGATTTTTGAAAAACACCCCATTTTCAAAATACACCAAATAACATGTTTTCAAAGTCTTTCACTTGAAAACAATTTCTGCATTTTTCAAAAATTCTCACCTTGCGCAAAATACTTACTTATTCCTCACAAAAACATATGAAATCCTAGTGGGAATTCATTCCTCTATAATGAATGTCATACCAATCTCATTGGATAAACCCATGAAAATGAGATTTACAACATTCTAAAAGTGTATCCAAAACACATATGTACCGAACACCCTAATAACTTGATGTTCAGAATAAAAATGGTTAGCTACATCCTTTTATGCTATACATTTCATGTTCTGAAATTCCTGCTATTGTCTAAGATTTCTACCCAAGGAATAGACATGAATCAATTTCAACTCCCAAACCAAGAACATCGATGTCCACTTGTTAGGTGAGGACCAAACAAGCTGATACCGTTTGCGATGAACCGCGAATTCTCATTGGAATGTGAGTACAACGAGTCATTACTATGCCTTAAGTGACATCCCCAAGGTGCCAAAGTTTGGCAATAAATTCTGAATGGTTTCAATGCAAGTGGGGGACGATTTACCCTTCGAGAAATAAACCAACCAAAACATCACTAACAACCACTATATGATTCATGTTAATGAAACAATTAACTAATGCATTACCAAAAGAGAGATACACTGTTCCACTAACCAATACAATGAACACAATATCAGAGTACCAAGAAAAAGACTAAAAAAAGACCAAAATAGACTAAGAAATGCTCCACATCTCCACACTGAGCTCCATGCTCCAGCACCACCACATCTCCCAAGAATCACCATGAACCACTAGTAATGAGATGCCTTACCTTTACATTTGTCCTACAACATGACATCTGCAAAATCACAAACGTTCCAAAGCTGGGGTGGCCATAAATCTCAACAGTTTTTCCTAAATGACTTCCCTACTCACGCCACTATGATAGAAGAGTTAGCAACAATTATATAAAAACATTTTATATAAAACATTTTCTCAAAAGCAGTTTATAACTAAATATAAAATAGTTTCCAAAACCATTAGTAACCAAAAGCTTCCAAATGCAATTGAAACCATTTTTTCAACAAGTGCTTTTTCCAGAAAAATAACCAATCAAGCTATAGAACCATTTCAAAAAATCACTTTTTGACATACCCAAACATTTTACAACCCGTGAAATCAACCATGCTTGCTTCGTTATGATAGTTATATACCCTTGAGAGGTCTCTCATCGATCTACCAAGTCATCATAATGTAATTGTTTCACAAGATCCATTACACCTTTGGCACCGTGCACAAGGTCAAATTTAAACCAAGCCTCGTACAAGTAGTTACCATGTTCCATTAAATGTTTGGCACCAAGTATAAAGTCATATTTCAACCAAGCCTTGTACATGAAACATGAAAACACACCACACATTCCCAAATATCATGCCAAATCCACCCTTTCAATAAAACAATTTTTATTGAAAATCATTTCCATCAAAACCAACTGTGTTCAAGCTATTCAAACCATTTCAATAAAACCGTACATTTATTGAAAACTAAAGAATAATAAAATTTCATCAATTTCATTTACATACTAACCATTTCAATAAAAACACCATTTTATTAGAAACCCATCTTTAATCAAACCATTTAAAATTCTATAAAATCCATAACTTAAAATCATCATTTTAAATTCTTGAAGACAAATAACTTTTCACAACAGTTCACCAAGATTTCACAATTTCATCAAAACCATAAATCATACCTAAAGAATATTAATTCCATGATTTCCACAATCAATTCAATTAAAATAACCAATTTGAAACAAATCCAATCAATTCAATCAAGAGGAGTCGGGATTGAATCCTAATAACTCAAATGTTTTGACGAAAACCCAAAAAACGAAGAACGCACAAGAAAACCATGCTTATTAACAAAGGATACTCCTTAGATCTCTTTTCCTAACACAACCAAGAATAAATCGCGTCATATTTGGAATCCACACACTTAGATCTACCCATAACGGTCGTACTTCAAAGAAACTAAGAGAAGAGGAGGAGTATATCTAAGGAGATCTATGAAACCAAACAAGAAAAATCACATACCTCAAGAATATAGCTTCGATTCATCAAGAGGGGCCTTCAGATCACCTCCAGAATGATGGAATAACCCTCCTTGACCTTAGGAGAACCAAAATCCCGAGTTTTGGATGCTTAAGAAGAAGAAAAATCCACTTAGAGGCAAAAATGTGTGAGATCCACCTTTATAAGATCTCTTTTAAGTGGTCGCATGGTTAGTTCGCATAGTTTAACAAATAGTGTGCTAACAGTGTGTTAGATACTGCCTCGGTCACCCTTCTTGCACGGTTTGGCTGCACAGTTAGACAAATCGTGCGCCGACTGTGCGGAAGCCAGTGCCTCCAAGACCAACTACACATGGTTTCGCCATACGGTTTAGACAAAAATTGCACCGCCCATGTGGCTTCCATTTTTTTCCCTAAAACTCATTCCAATTTCTATCGACTCTCCCTTTCATCACCCTTATCTTTAAAACCAGTAAAAGAATAAAGAAAGCGTTACATACCAGAAACCGGGGGTACTACAATCATACACTCTCAATCCCTCAAGTGAGTCATCTAGGATATTATGTCTAAAATAATACTACATTAGGTCAGGAAATCATGGTGACATATGCATAATACTACTACCTTAAGTCATTCCTCAATTATATCATATCCCTACCCTACGATCAAGTGCATCATCACAATTATCAAGAGTTAGGAGCACTCCTCCTCTATGATATAACCATTCCATGATGTTCTACTATTTCTTATTAACAATAATAAACCATAAAATTCATCGTAACGTAAAAAATATTGTACAGAATCCAAGGAAAATCATATAATAACATCAGGTGAATATAATGAAAACATAAAATACTTGTGATCAACATTGAATATGTTTAGAAAAATTATAAGCGCACACATGGAATATGGCATTGTAAATGTGTCTCACGGGATTTACACAACCACAATCGCATGTGATCTTTATCAAGAATAATCAAACAAACTATACCAAATAAAATATCATACCATGGGACAAAGTTTATACATGTTCATAAAATGGTAATGAAATACCAACATAATGATTATTTAAGAGTATTTATAATATTCATGAAGTTATTGAGGACTAAATATCATTCCACGCCCATAGAGAAAGGTCTCACACATAAAGGATTCCTAACAGTGATCATAGATCACAAATAAATATGTTTATAATGAATACCATAGAATCTTTAATTTCAATAAGTGTTGTTCCTAAATCACATAAACATAGAGTCCATTAATATAACTAGTTCTGATATATATTGTAGGAGAGCATCCCAACCCACATGATCCATTTTTAATTAATAAATGTATCCAGAATTTCTATTAAATTTTCAAAGTGATCATAAGTTCTCGATAAATAACATCATTCCATCACCAATATGTCAATTGGAAAGATATATGTGATTATAATCATGAATATGAGTGTCACATGACAATAGATCTAAGAATCCTAACACTAAAACAATGAGTGTTCATAAGATATCTTAATTTAGTTAATGGAAGGTCATTGGCATGTTTTATCCACCCACATTATAGATATAATTCTAGAATATTATGTTATTTGTCATAGGAACCCATGGATCTGTAATTGACATGAAATATCTATGATTTTTCTTAACTGAAAAAGAGGTATATCAGGTATAATCCCATATAATGGTGGGGTTTTTTATCATATTCCTCCATTATAGAATATTAACACACTTTTATTCACCATAATATTTTTTTTAGGGAGTCGATCATCAGTTGTGGATATATGAGTTAAAAACATTAATAGATAATCCTATAAAATAAATTATGAGTCAAAATAGAACATAACTAGTCATTAATATGGATTTCATATCATTAATTTCATGTGTTCATGGTTTTAGAAAAATGTGAACCAACCGGGTTCCTTTTACTGGCCTTTAGAAAATCCTTATGGTTTGGTTCCATAATTTGTTAAAATGATCTCCATGAATGGTATTGGCCACTGTATTATTCAATATGGTATTCTTGGTGAGTTCTCCCATCTTTTTAAACATTGTTCCTTAACTAAGTACTACCCCTTAAGATAATTTCTCCAGTTGTATGGTTTTATAGAGAATCTACATATTTTTTTGCACAATACCCAAACTTGTATCCCATAAAAATATATCAAACTTCCATAAAATCATATGTTAACCCTTGAAAAAATATCATTAAATTATTAAATAAAATTATTAATATTAACGTATGAAATTCATTGATAATTCTCATTAAATTTATGAGGCTACAAAAATATCCTCCTTAAGAGAATTCTCACCCTCATAAAAAATCTCAAGGAATTATACATGGAAACCTTAGGTAAATGATCCTAGACATCATATTTACTCTTCCAAGTTTCCAATTTAATTTCTTAATGGTGTAATATTATTCATAAAAGAGGTACCCTCTTAACTCACTGCACTTTTTTCTCTATTCTGTTATATGCACCAGGAACTTTTCTTAATATGTGTTTAGTTCCATCTAAATATCCTCATGGAAAATGTTATGAATGGGATATAGCATGTACCTATAGAATAAGGACACATGAAAAACATATTGCATACCATGGCAGATATAGGGAAAATCCAAATGGTTTACCACTTTTTTTTATCAATTTTATGATATTAAAGGTTGTAACATAGAACAAAGATGACCTCCCTTGATTTCTAAAATGTTTGTGGACAAACTGAGGAGTCATTCATACTAAAACCTTTTCATCAAAAGAAAATTTCTTTATCTCACAAACCATCTCTCTTATATCTCATAAAAAACACAAATTACATAAAAAATGGGTTTCATAGTCATCTATGATTAAAATATATTTATCACATTTAAAATCCATGTATCCTTTTTTTAGTGTTTCAGGAAGTTTGGGAAAGTCATAAACTAGTAAATATATAGTATTCTCCACAAAAGGAAACATTATTCACTATTTAAGAAGCTAATAAATCCACATTAAGCCTTCAACAAGACCTATAAATTATCTATACAAGAAACTCTTTTAGGATTAGAATTATTTAATCATTCTCAAAAAATCATAGAATATAGAATCATAAGAATGGGTGAGCTCAAGTACTCAATAAGGGGATAATCAATTTTGGGCGTAATTCTAAGAAAACATATGCATGTTGGGTGGAATACCAGGATATCATAATGATCATGGTTATATGTCCTTGGAAAAGATGACATAATTTCCTGGAATATTAATGGTCCTATTATAATATCATTTAATTTTATGAATTTTGAATAAAAAAATATAAAGAAAAAATTAAAAGGATTAGTCAAGGCCCCTTCCATGATACCATTACATAGTTAGAAATGTGAACATCCCACTCTTATCGTTTTCTAGGTCACTTCCAACACACCATGATATATCATGAGATATAGAAACATCACAATGCATTTGATTTCAACATAATTTCATTACCACCATTAACATAATGAAATAATACATATATGTTCCAAATGGTTTCAATCAACAAATAAAAGAATCTAAAAGAATTAAAATGGGTTATATAATTTTTTTCAAGATATTTCTAACTGAATAATTCTTTATTCAATCAATAAATATAACATGAGATTAAATCGTTTTAATACAAGTTTATTATTAAGAAAGTCAAAACCAAAATGGATCATACCATTGATGTGAATGGTGATTTTTTATTCCTTTCAAAAAATAGTACTATATACTTTTAAGAATATTCTTAATCAATAACTTAACATAGATTAAGAACAATCTTAGAGGAATTATCCATATTTTCTTGAAAATGTGATTTTGAATTCATATTTAAAAACATTTAACAACTCATATTTTATTAATCCTATAGAATAATAATTTTTATTATTCTCTTAGAAAAACTAAAATTAAAGAAATGGAATCTCATAAAAAACATCAATGGTGGTAGAAGGATACCTTCTCCAAGAAACAATTTAAAGAAAATACATCCATTGAAATAGAACCATATTTAAAATATTAGAAAGTTTATCTATTAAAACATTTTAAATGAAAATAATTTTAGTTGAAAATAATCTTAAAACATATTAGAATGATGCATTTTTGTATTGTTACATTAGATGAAGGGATTTTGTTTTTTCGGAAAATAAGTTCCTGTGGAATTTTTTAAACATTGATAGAATATTTTAGTTAAATATACATGTTAAAAATAATGATTAAAACTTTCACTGATATAAGGTTAATAGAATATGAATAATACGTGGAAATTATTGAAAATTAATTCATTAGTTAAATCATGGATATGGAAGACAAATAGAAGCGTTTTTATTTTGGGGATCGTTGCTTTTAGTGTCACATTTTGAAACAGAATGTGATCCCCGAAAGAGAAAAATATTAATTAAATTGATTAATTTTTTCAATGATAAATATAATAATTCATGTTTAGAATGAAATCATATAAGAAAATAGGAATGTAAGATCATAGTTTTAAATGTTCCTGAACTATGGGAGAATGAGTTAAAATACCCTAAATTGTTTTTTTCAGAGATTCACATGGTCTATTGTCCTATAAAAACCATATCTACAAAAATAATATATTTCAAAAACCTGTTATTATCTATAACCATTTTATTTACTTCATTCATTATTATTTAGAATAAATATTGTGGTTATTTAATTTTTATTTTTAACATCATGCTTCAATATATTTAATTATATTTCACATTCTCTGTAATGTAAATATTCACCCAAAATAATTGAATCCTTGTTAATAATTCCTAGATAAACAATTCATCTGTAATATATGGCCAATTATTATTTATAATTTCCAAAATTCACCCCATGGGTGATTTAATGATGAATATGGATGATTATTCTATTGAAAAACATTTTTCGATTGTTTTTAATAAAATATGATGATATATTGTTATAATTCATATATAGTAATATTATAATTGATGATCATTTAATAAATATAAAATACGTGTTTATTTAATGTCTTTAATTTTTCTAATATTACTTAACCATTATCTATAAAAATATTAATACATCTCTCAAGTATATGGTAAACCGATAAAACAAACGTGTGTCATAATGACAGCATCAATTAGAATTAGGTATTAAAAAATGTTCACATAAAATTTAATAAAGATTATAAATGTATTCAATATAATATATTTTCATAAATCTCATTATTAAAAAGTTTTATGATCAGAATTTATGAAAAATTGAATTCATTGTTTGAGGAGGTGGTACTTCCCACATATATAAGATTAACAAACTCATTTTTGAGTGAATTAACAGAGTGGTGGTATACAAAATCATTTTCATATCAAAATTATAGAAAAATTACATAAATATTATTATTTAATAAATAATAATTCTAGGTCAATCCATTTCATTTGGTTAAGAGAAATAATAAACAACGTTCTTGGAGGTGTTTTACTACACCTACATATAATTAACGATATAATTATTTAATGTATATACATATTCAAGGTAAATATAAAAGGTTTACATATTATAAATTTTTTATTGTTTTAAAAAAAGTAACTATTCATCAATTCCATCCATTATAAAATTCATATTATGGTATGAATAAAAAATAATTGCATACTATCTTGAATACGGCAGTCCGCACGTACACACAATTGATGAATTTTTTGTTTTTCATAGTATCTTCTATTGAATGAAATAATAAATTATATCAAAGTAATATAATAATATTTCCATATATATATATATATTATAATAAATTTCCTAGATTAATAATCATAGGAATTGTTTTGAAGACCAAATTTAGAATTAATGAATAAGAGTAAGGTAAAACTCACATTTGAAACATTGAACTTCCTCAAATTATCCGTGGAAATTAAGAAAACAATATAACTAATGGTTAAAAAAATATATATATTTAGAATATTATTATATGATGAATAATTAGTAATACTATGATTATGTAATTTGAATGTATGGGTGTGAAAAATAATTTGTGTAATTGGTCTCTATAATAAGTGAAAAAATGGAACATTCAATATAAAAGAATGTTATGTAAGGTTTTAAAATGAAATGGCCTGAAATTTATGCTAGGTATGTGATGTATTGTTTTTAAGACATGTATTATAGACTTTAAAACATATATAATGAATTATAATAATTTTATAGGTACTGTAATCTTTTAGATAATTCATCCTATATTAGATTACTATCTTAAACATTTTTTAATCTAAATTAAATAATGATCATGTAAAAAAATTTAAATATAAGTGGAATTCTATAGAAAAGTCTAATGATCATAATCAAAATTTATCCTCCTTTAATTTTAAATTAATTTAAAAATATTGATAAGTTATTTTCTATTTAAATCATATAATATATTGAAAAAAGGTTTCATAATGATCTACCACTTATATTCCAAATTATTCATCGTGGGATTGTAATAATGATATATATAATATATTAAAAAATGATTAATAATTTTAGATAAAAATCTTCTAATAAATATTTAATTATCTATTATGTTTTATAAAATCACAAGTATTGATAAAAGTACCCATGATTGGTATTTTTCATTATCCACATAAAAATGAAATAGTTTTAAAAAATCTAGAACATCATTATAAGTAGATTTTGGTATACAAAATTCAGAATAAAAAATTTATTTTTCAATAATTATACTTCAAAAAATATATATACAACATTTATTTAAAAAATAATAATGATAGAATACTTTTATAACATAATTATTTTTTAAATAATTAGTGTACCTAATATTATTTCATAACAATAATATAATTTAAATAATTATAATATTATATAATATATATACATATATTATTTTATCATAATGATATTTTTAATATGATTTTTTTATTTACTAATGTTTCATGACCACCATTTTAGAGTGCGTGAAGAATTATATTAGACTCAATATTTTTAAAAGAAAATTATTTATACCTAATCACCAAGTTGTTACACTCTAAAACATAAATTAATTGCATCCAAACAATTTATTATATATACATTAATTACAGATTAAAAAAATATATAAATGAATTAAGATAAAATTTCAAATAAAATTTGTAAATTAATATCATAAGTTAAATAAGAAGGCAAATCTTTTTCTTCGTTCTAGTTAACTGAATGATTCATTTTTCCTTTGTATCTAGATGCATTATGTTCTCCCCTTACACACATAAATCATTTTCTAATTCCTTTATCGCTTTACGTAGTGTTTTTTATACATTGATGGCATGATTGAAATTGTTTCTTTCTAACATTAATAACTTGATCACCCAAATTTTAATCAATCTCCATACTTATCTTATTTATTGTGATAGGGACTAAAAATACTATCAAATTTGTAATTATAATTTATGATAGTTGATTTAGAAAAATAAAAGGATAGAAAACCCCTATTCTTATCCAAATAGATTGCATGTTGGGACAATCACAGAATTTTCTATTGCATCCATTATTATCTATATTCCCACACTCTATTACTATTTCATAAAAAGAAATTTTATGGAAGATAATAATTAATTTATTATATTTGAAAATAGAATACAATTATCTTAGAATAAATTATTCATAAATGTTGTCCTTACCTTATCATGTGAGTCTTTATATTCAATAAAGGATATTCATAGTCGTTTTACGATTTAGTTCTCTGATCAAGATAACTTCCAAAAAATAATATATTCAAATCATTTTTAAGGGTTTTTAAATATAATATGAATTAACCAAGGAATATATTTCAGGAGTGTTTATCTATTTTTATAGCGAAGAATCATTTATCAAGAACCATAATAATAACCAAGATATATCCAAATAACTATTTTTGGGGTTGTTACCCCTAGATGTTTCTATTCTAGTGTTGTATCCACATTCCAGTAACTAGAACAGTATTTAATTGTTGGGAAAACTACAAAATCACTACTTTTACAAAATTTCATGATTCCCCTTATACGTAGACTTATGCATATTGTTTACACAAATTTTCTCTTATCAAATCTCTAAACATCATCATATATTGAACACTTCCAAAAAAAGGTTTATCTATATGATTGAAAATAATATAATTTTATACTCATAAAACATTAATTTCATTCTGTAATGTTTATTCATCCTTTAAAAATATTAATATAAACTCTAGATTTGTCTATTGACTTCTCTATAACAAAATATATTGCACTTGACCCACCTCTCATTCATCTGTTTCTAAAATAAATAACATAAAAATAGCTTTGATATAAATTTATGATTACAATATCATTTTCACATTTAAAATATGATGCCCTTTTACTATAGAATCATAGACAATTATGACAAAGCCTAAACTAATAAATCTCCATTATTATCAATAATAATTCATTTTTCTAACTCTAAAAGTTTCTAATTAATCTATAGTGAGTCTTAAAAATCACCCATAAATTCTCTACAAAATATACTATTATAGGCTGAGTATACATAATACCTTCATTCAAAATTTGAGGAAGTTGAATAATTATAATGGGAGATCCCATATTCTTAGTATGGACATAATCAAAGTAATTCATAGTATTGAGAACATTTATATATGTTTGGAGGTATACCAAAATATTATAAAGATCATGGAATCCATACATGAGAAATGATAACAAAAGAGTGTTGAATAATAAAGATTTTATTATAAAGGTATAACATCCTAGGAATGTTTAAAACACCTAAACATTACTACATAGGGATATGTTAAGGAATTTTATTTGTTAATATAACAAAGTTATCTAGGCTACCTACCCACTCCCATAAATGACTAGGATCACTACCCATGCACCAAGTTATATCATGAGACAGAAATATTATCCAATTCATTATAGGGGTATATAGTTCCAGGACCTCTTATCGCATAATGAAAATCATTTATATTTCTGTTACATGGTTTAGTTTAACATTTCACAAATACATAAGGAAATAAAAATTGTTTTTTAATATTTATAAGTGGTTCCCAAAGAAAGAATTAATTATTTCATAAAAAAACATAACATGATGATTTCAATGGAAAAAAATTTAGTATCCAATGAATTTAAGCATCATTTTTTGGTGCATACCACAAAATAAAACTAATTGCATATATGGTATTTAACCCATATATGATATTGATAAATAGTTTAGAAAATAATTTTTATAATCAATCGAAGTATTTAGAATCTCAGTGAAAAATTTATAATCATGAAATATATCATATGAAGTTTATATATTAAATTTATTATTAGTAAATAATTCTAATTCTTGTGGAGGACTAATAATGGAAAAAATTTTAAGGGATTATACCATAGGTGTGAAATATAATTTAATTATCCTTTCATATTAATATGTTTTATGGTATCGATATAAAAAAGCATGTGACTATGAACACCACATAGATAAAAAACCTAGAATAATTTGTGATATTTCTATAAAATTACAAATTTCCCCAGTGAATGGATTTTTTTTAAAATTAATATTTTATTAAACCATGATAATACATTTTTTTTAAAAACATCAAACTGTGTGGAAGGGGTCTCATAGAAAGTTACAATGGAGGGGGAGATATATATTCACATAGAAACATGTAAAATTGAATAAATCCATAAAAAATTACCATCGCATAATATGTTAAAAATATTTTAATTTTAATTTTTTTTAATAAAATTTTTTGTAGTTGGAAATAACTTTTAAACATTTTGGAAGTAATTCATTTGGAATGTGACTTTATTAAAAGTCATTTATTAATATTTTGAAACTAACCTTCTAGGAAACATTTAATTTCCATTAAAAATTTTAGGTGAATCCTAAAAATAAAAAAAACTCATGAAACAATTCATTTATAAGAGTTTATGAGAAGTATGAATGTATCTAGAAACATCATAGAAAAATATCATTAGGTAAAATATCTACATATATATGTAAATGATAATTGTTCGTAGGTTGGGGATCATTTCATTCAGCGAAATATTTTAAAAGAGAATGTGATCCCATAAATAAAAACCTTTATATTAAAGAGATTAATTTACACAATGATAATGAAAAATAATTAAAAATTAACAAGAAATTTTAGGTGAAATGATAATCATAAGATAAATGTTAAAAAGAAAATTAAGGACTCACGAAAAAATATCGTGAGTGGATACCTGAGTAACTTTTTTAAAAAACTACAATAGTATTAAGAGATATAATATGATCCTTAATTGTCATTAATAAAATATATTTCATGACAAAAATAAAATTGGGTTTCTTATACACTATATAAATGTAAATTAGTGCAATATGTAAAATGTGTTTCAAAGAATGGTGTTAAAAAAAATTCCAATACGTTATTTCTACTCCTAGTGGAACACACACCAACATAAATTAAGAAAAACATAACTATCTTAATAATATATTTTAAGACCTTATTAACCCCTATAACCCTTTTATATATTATATTTATAATTATTTACTATGAATAAATTGGTTTATTATAAAAAAATATTTAACATTAGGTGTCCACAGTTTTAATTGTCTTCCTCATGTTTTGTAACTATAATGTATATAATATATAATTTAGTAAATTTTAATAATTCTTATATTACATATGGGTATTTTATATATATCCCATTATTATATATAATGTTCTACTTTCAGGTTATTAATGTTTTTATTATTATTCTTGATGATTTTGTTGGATAAGTACTTGTTTTGATATGTTTACAAGAACAACTATGATATATTATTATCATATTTAGATATTAATATTAAATCTACAAAAAAACTTAAAATTATTTAAAAACATATCATTACATATTATTAATATCATATAACATTTTTGAATCATCCACTTGAAAAACATAACACCATTTCTTATGTAGGTGGAAAAATCAATAAAAATAAAAGAGTTTTGTAATGATAAAAAGATAATAATGTGATATTTCAAAATTTTAATATGAAATTTTAAAAAAAATATAATTAATTAATATCATATTTTTACCAAAAAATCCATTATTTGAACCATTGATGATGGATTGTGATTAAAATTAAAATTCAATGTTCGCAGAGGCGGTAGTCCATATAATAAATAAACCTATTTATTATATACCAAATAAAATGATAGTGTTCGAAAAATAATCAATTTAGGATTATAATAAGGTTATAAAACTAATATTATTTCATTAAATATCTTTTTAATTCTGACTATATTATTTGGTTATAAAAAATAAGACATTTCATTAATAGATGAGGTAGTCCACACAAATGCACAATTAATTATCTCATTCGTTAACAATGGGGATAGGAAAAGGTAAATGTAAAATGTTATCATTTAATAATTTATAAAGTGAAATAAAAAATATAATTACTCATAAAAACTATCATTTATTCCATCCATAAGAATAATTTCTAAAAAACAAACCACATCATGTCATTAAGGTGGTAGTCCACACATATACATGGCCGTAGTGTTTATTAATCATAGTTCACGTTTGGGAGTTAATGAATAATTTTATGAAAATTAATATAATAAAATTTATTTATATAAATGGAATATAATTAACTATATTAGAAAATCATAGAAAATCATTATCCTTCAAATTAAAAATAAACATTAAGAGAAGTGTAAAACTCATGTCGATAACTATGACATTCCTTCTACTTGTCCTTAGAAATAAATTAATAAATAGAACTAATGGTTAGAGAATGCTATAGGTCATGGGAGAGTGTTTTAGGATGAAAATATGTTTAGTTTTTAATTGATTAATTATAATATATGGGTGTGTAAATAATGGGTGTACGTGATCCCTTTTATATGAAATAAAAGGGATCATTCCTTGGAAAACAATGTTAAAGGGAATAAATATAATAGAATGAATGTTTAGTGAGATGGGCGAGGAATGTTTGGTAATAAATATTTTTCAGACTTTACATCATAAAAACAACTTCTATAAGTTCTATAAGTAATATAATGATATAAATGTTCATTCCACATTAGATTACTCTCTTATACTCTAATTAGTCTTTATTTAATATTAATCATGGTAATTAATTTATCAGCAAAAAATATCAGAGAACCCTACCCACCAAAATAAAAAGTAATGAATCTATATTTGGATTAAAATTAGAGTTTTATTAAATTTACATTAAATTGAATATTTATTTTTAAATTTAGACATAAAATATGATGAAAAAATTCTTAATAATAAAATACCAATTATGATAACAAATGTTAATCATGAGTTTTTAATAATGAAATATTAAATATATTAGATAAATATGTATAACTTTATTGAAAAAGGGCTCAGAAATTTATATATCATTATTATGTTATGAAAAATTTATAATTAGTGATTAAATTATGTAAGATGATTAGTTTTAATCAGTAACACAAAAATTAAATATTTTATAAAAAACATCAAACTAAAATATTTTTTTATCTCACGTTAAAAAAGGGTTAATTTTATCTATTTATATCTCATAAAAATATATACTCAAAATAAAAAAAAACATAATAAAATGGTAGACATCAATTATTTATAATTATAATATTGAAAATTAAGTCTTCCTGGTATTATTTCTACAAATTTTCTTATTTAATTAGTTTTAAAATATTCAATCATATATAGATATATTATATGTTATAATAAGTATATATTAATGATTATTTATACAATTTACTAATGTATCTTGAACACTTTTTTAGTGTCTTTGAACAATGATATTCCACTTCGTATTATTGAAAGGGAAAAATATATAAATAAATTGTGTTATATTATATAATTGTAAATGTCTCCTCCTACTATTGGCATCATATTTATGCCTTCTCTAACTAAAAATATTTCACTTCTGAATTAGATACACTAGTTTGTATGCATCTTGAATCATGTTGGGACCCATAACAACTACAACACTATCATAGTCCCAATAAAGAGATGAATGACATGTCCTATAATAAATATTCTCATATGAAATCATATAAATAGAAGCATGATAATGGTTTTTTAATGCCAGTTATACCCATTCTAGGATATCATTACACACTACTCCAAAGTTAAGTACAGATTCCAAAAGCATATCCTCCAATATTCAAATAATATTCTGGTACTGTTAATCTATCTGGGATAGTACACTTTGTGCTCAATCTTTGTAGGGGACATGAGGCCTTGTTTACTCCCTACTAAAGCTGTGATATAAAACATGCATCTCTGTTAGATATAATTCTCATGGGAACTCCATGAAATCATATAATCACATTGAAATACAATATTTTCATATATTTTTCTGAGTGAGTCTCATATTTTGGAATGAAATTAGACTCCTTTTTTCTAATAAATAATACCTCAAACTTTATTTTTTCTCCTTGGTGTCCTATGTAAACCCATTACAAAGACTATCTTTAATTACTCCCAGTTACATAAGTGCACATGAAGTGGCTATAGCAGACTACTAAGATATTGATTCTTGTAATTTGATTATATGAAGTTAAGGCATTGGGAAAATAATTTACCAATGTCCCTCTTCATCTTTGGACACAAAAATTTACTCATAAAGTCATGGTACATATTTTTTACTATTGGATGTACCACCCACATATATGTATAGATGTATCTCATCAAATATTACCTAGTGAAAATATATACTAACACTCTTTCATGTACTTGGATTGTGTCATCTCCATCTAATGACCACCCAAGTATCATGTATTCTTCGACTACTTGTTCCTAAATCACAACACAATCCCGGTTAGTCTCACGACCATCCTTTACCCAGTCTTCTAAAAAGACATTACCACAATTGGGGATCATGTTAATTGTCCCTATTCATGAAAAGCATCCATTATATAATTGGAAAACAATATCATAATGTTCTACTACTCCTCCAATGTTTGTTCACAATGCTCCTATGCTATATGTTTCATAATGTTAAGAGAATCTACAATAATTTTACCCTTACCCTGTGTAAAGGATATCACAAAACCGAATATCTATAGGTAATCTACCCAATGTTTCTACTTATTTTTCAGTACCATAAATCTTAATATATACTGAATGATCTTGTTTTCCAAGTATAAAATAAACCTCTCACAAAGAGATAGTGTCTCCATCAATTCATTCTCTTGACAATGACTATCAACTCTATGTCTTGAGTATGATAGTTACACTCTTTGGACATCATCTTGATTAACCCATAAGCTTCCAATATATCCCTGTGAATCAATACTTCTCCCCATAACACTTTATTCATCAAAATATAAAACATATTTAGTATCCTTACAATGAAGGATCAACAATAGGGCTATAGTAAACCTCCACATCAGTTAAATAAAAGCCTCTTCACACCAGTTTGAGCACTGTAATGTGAAACCATTCTACATTAATGTAGTAAGTTTATCCAATAAATTGAATAAGTCATTGAGAAAAATCGTATAATATCTTATTATATCCCTAAATATTTTGATCTAAAACACATTCTAGGTATATGTTAAATACATCACTAACTCAAATTTTTTCACATCCATGGATATACATATATCAATAAAACATTCCCTAATAAATATACCTCATAAATTCAAGAGTGAAACATGAATATCTTGGAGTAAATTTAATTGGGTTCATTTAAAATCTAAACTATCTCAAGATATCAAACATACTTTTACTAGGACTAAATTTAATGTTGCATAACGTCAATTAGGACAATTATGAATGAGTAAAGATATGGGTGGAAGATGTTGGTTGTGAGATCCATGAACACTTCATGTGAATTAATCAACCTTAAATGAATCCCCAAGTTATCATATAGCCCAAACCTACTCAAAAACCACATCTTTATAGTGCCTTCCTCTATACCCAAAAACTAGTGATACCCAGATCGAAGTTCAACTAGGGATAAACACCACAAATCCTACAACTAATCAAAGTGTTCATCAATCATGGGAAAATAACATATATTATTCCTAATCCTATTATTTTAATTTTTAAAACCTAGTATATTTTAAGACTACCGTGTTCCATGTTGTAAAACAAGATAGGTTCATCCAACAGTGATGTAATCAACCAGATAAAGAACGTCTGTTATTATTTATTAATAGGTAACTGCATCTCCTTCAACATGTCTAAATATAAATTATAAGGGATATCAAAAAAATTTGTTCAGTGGGAATAAGGTATATCTCAAAATCATATCTTCCATTGGGGGGGGGGGATTTCTAATTAAATCATGTAGAAATACATCTATATTCTGTTCTAATATTGGAGGAAATTATTAAGGGTCTATCATTGGACCAGCTTATTGATTCTATCCTACCCATTTCTCCATGATCATCTTATGTTGAGTTATATCTAGTATAACTATACATACTATCTACTCCAATTCACTAGTCATCATATACTTATCTCCCTTGGGAAATGAAAATTATAATCATCTCTTATAAAAATCAATGTGGTCATGAAACCCAATCAGGAAATTTATACCACGAATAACATTGCAGTTTTTCATCTCAAGAATCACGATGTCCCACAAATTCCCATGTATGAAAACAACTATAGGATAAATTTGTTATTATAATGCATGGTATACATTCATTCCCAATGGTGTATATATGGAATGTAACCCAGAATATAACATTATTAGAACCTCAAGTCAAGAAATAACATGTTTAGATAAAATGGAGCGGGATGCACCTATATCAAAATTTTAGTAAACAACACAGAAGTGATCAAGACCATACTACAGACAGTATAAATTCCATCACCCCAATTAGATGGTGTCTAATTTACCATATTCACTTTTCCGGCCTCATATTAATATTTATTTCTATGAGGTATATATCTCAATAAGGTCACTAGAAATATATTTTGTTCCTTATTGATATCTATCACAATCACTTATATAATACTAACCTCAAAGACCTCTAGAATATTGAATGAAGATGATTTATTTTCAACATTGTTAACCCATTATCTGAGGGGTTCTGAAGGGCCTAATGTAATGTATTATAATTCATCTTTTTAGGCACTGTGGATCACCAATTTATTGGAATAATATTCCAACACTCTACTACAATAATATACTAGTACCTTGTTTCATTTCCTTAGTCACCCATTTCCTTATACACAATAAGGACCCCATTATAGTTGTAAGAGGATTGTAAGGAAACCAACTTTAGTATCTTGGGGTTGTTGGTTACTGTACTACTTTCCCATAGTATACTAGTTCATATGATACCTATTATAAACACCCCAAATCATGTAGCTTGAAGGTTTTGGTTAAATAGTTATGTTGGCATATGATAAGAGAGATCAAATCCTAATGGATTTAATAGTTTTGTTGTATTAATAAATAATACATATACTTGACTCCCACATTATATTTTTGAATATAAAATATAAAATACAGTGTGTAATAATTCTACATCCCTGTACTCTTACAATGATTCCTTCATAACAACCTGGGTAATGGAAAAAAAAGAAATAGTGAGCAGAAATTATCACTAAGTGTTACATACAATTGATTTTTCATGAATCAATATGGAATAATCAGTATGTGAATGAAAATAACCTACAAATATTCCATTTATTCATTAACATTATATTAGATACTATCATGGGAGAAATAAATGGCCATTAAATATTTACAAAAAAATAATCAAATGATTATGAATCTAATCCAAGTATAATATCAATGTATTAATCTCAGGGATAGTTGTAATGGAATTATCAGTAATGGAAATGAAAAATATTTGAATTCATGATCTCATGCATCATATTATATAAACCATAATTACCTTTCTATATGATAGTTTAAAACTATGGTTAATGACTCATTTAATTCCATATTACTAATTTGTCTCATGATAACTGTCGATTCATTAAAGGGATATATAACTCTTTGTTCCACCCATCACTACATTTCCAAAGATCCCCATATATAGAAGGATCAATTTAATTCAATGACAATGTACTATATATATATATGATTATTTAAGAAATAATATAGATTAAATAGTATTTACATAGTCTGTAAAAAACATTTAAATTTAAAAAACATATATATAATTTCATTATAGATTAAGAAATATTCATATCAATGAAAAATAATTTTGATATTATGTGAATGTAATTTCAGATGATCATTATAAAATTATTGTTTCAATGGAATGTTAATGACTACAAATATTAATCATTAAAGTGTATGTCAATACTTTATCTTTTTAAAATCATTATGTACCATCCAGAGAATGGATAAAGAGAGTATCATTGCAACATATACACAATTGAGCATAAATTAATTAAATTTTTTATGAATATAAATACAATAAATTGATCATTAAAAATATTTTTTAGGAAAATTACTTTTCCACTCAATTACGTTTCCACTCATTTATTTTTAAATCTATATATTTATAGATATGTGTGATGAAAAATTATTTTAAAATAACTATGTAAATAATATTGTAATATCAAAATAAATGAGTGGTCTGAATGGAGTGGGTATTGTTTTCAAGAAAAGTATGTTAAAATAGACATTCCCTTCCCTTTTTTAGTAAAAAGTAATAAATAATTTTTTTTATTATAAAATGAAAAAAATATTCTTTATATAACAATCTGTAAAATGTAAAAAATAGATTAAAAGTATTTTATACACTCCTAGTATAAGATCATAAATAATTTAAAAACATAGATTTTGAAGAAATATCATTTTTGAATAAAAAGATAAATAAATGTGTTTTTTAATGAAACAGATATCAATAATTTTAAGTACAACTAATTGGAAAATTGTAATATTCTATAAAAAAGGCCTGAATAACCATATTAGAAAAAACGTATATGGGTTTATCATAAAATGATCAAATAATTTCCTTCATTAGAAATTCATGCATAAATAATCCTCATTAAAATGTTATTAAACCATAAACCTTAATCACTTTGTTAAATTTTATGTCATATCCCACAAGAAAAAATTAATTCAAAATATAAATTAAATATTATTAATATATGTAGATTTATTATTTATAATATCAATGGTATATTTGATATACCTCATAAAAATAAATTTTTTAATAAGACCAAATATGTATTAAGGGAGAGGAATTTGAAATGAATTCTCTTACAAAGGTCATACCATTAAAGTGGGAATTAATAAATGAATTGACTATGTGTATTAAATGTATATTAAAAAGAAATTATTTTAGAAATAACATAGAATAATCAAAATTCATTATAAAAATAATCACAGAATAACAAAGTCAATGAATATCTAATATATCCCTATGAAAAGAAACTGAGTTATGAAATTTTTTCAATGTGGAAACTTTTAAGTCAACTAAATATAGATGAAGTATATAAAATTGAATATTTAAATAAATTTAATTTTGAAAATTTAATGATATGACATGTAAATGTGGAACTATATATACTGTAAATAATAAATTATTCTAAAAACATTAAAATATTTCTTGAATAAAGGAAATTGAGATATAGTCTGCTACCTCATGTTTCCTTTTAGATGGACATGATTTTACTACCTTTATAATTATTTTAAACATTTTATTAATCAATATAAAATAATATTCCTATATATAATATTTTATATATATGTATTATACCATCTTATTACTAATTCATTAATAATATTCGCTTTAATATTGTTGCCTAATGTGTCAACTAATTTATTTTCTCAGGCATGTTTTCCCAAAGATGTTTTAGTTTATAATTATAAGATATATATCCATAATCTCTAGAATCAAATAAATGTTATGAATATAATTTATATTCATTGGATACATTTTTATAACCATTATTCAATGTTGTACATGGTACATGAATGTTTTCACATTGTGAAGATGGTGGCTCATTCATACGCAAGAGAAACGATATCATTCCCTTAATGGTTAAAAGAGTAAATATGTGGAAGATGTATTAATTTCTATGAAATAATATCATGTATGATTTATCATATATATTAATTATTTCCATAATTTTGACTATCCACAAGTTTCATTTATGGAAAGAAATTACATTCATTTTCGATGCAATAGTCCACCGTACACACGAGAGATGCCTTAGTTTCCCATTTGATGGACAAGAATATCCATAAATATTTTAATATCATCATAAAAACAGAAAATTATACTTTATAAACTGTTTTATTTTTATTTCAACTATTAATACATAATTGATGGTAGAAAAAGAAGATGTAAAAGGAAAAATGTCACTTAAGACAACTATATTATTTAATAAGAACCTCTTTTGAATATCTAATTAAGTACCCTTTGGTTGGAATTTTTGAAATAAAAAAGATATTTAATATAAATAATGATTTTAATGATAAATTTCTATGTTTATGGTTTATATTAATCTATTTATTGTTGTTAATATGTGGGGGGAGGGGATTCCCTCTTATGATCGAGGAGAAGCAGCATTTTGTAAAATTTCAAAATTTATTAATTATTTGGAATTAACTCTATCCAAAAGTACCAAAAAAATTTATAAAAAATGGATGGGATGTAATTTATGATCTATCCATACATCAATAATTAAAAAACATGTTTTAAAAATATTATTACTTTATCCTCTATGTATACATACTTTAAGCATTTTATTTTTTACCACTGTAATTAGGTTTTTATCTTCTATAAGTTATCATTTATGACTAAAATAAACTGATTATTCATAGATACATTTTATGAAATTATTAATAATAAGATATTAAATTTATTAAAAAAATTACAAAAGTCCATGAAAATAAAATTAACAAAAGTGCATGAAAGCTAAATACCCTTATTTCACCCTTGATCAGAGTAACTGATTTTTTTTTGTTATAAATACATTATGAATATTAATTAAGATTTAATTTTAAAATAAAATAAGATATTATGATTATAAATATGGAATCCAATTTACTAAATTTAATATATTGAATTTCTATAGTATAATTAATAATTAAACATCCCAAAAGTGTCAAAAATTGGATTTTCAATAAATACATTTTTCCAGAATAAGTTGATATAAATTTAACTATATGGATAGTAATATCAATTAGTTGGATTTAAATTCGTTTATTTACCTATATAAAATATATATTGAATTTAAATAATTCATAATTCCTGGTTATTTTATTAATTTAAATTGAGAATCATCATGCACTTAAATATAGTATTAAGAATAATGTGTTAATGTCTAAAAAAACTGATAACAAAATTATATTTATAAATATTATAGAAATGTACTAATTTATTTTATATTTTGATAATGAATATTTTTCAAATGTTAAAATAAAATGTATTCATAATTTTATTCATAAATTAAATAATTTATTAAAAGAAATGATAGTTTCAAAAATGGAATTTTTCACTATTCACTAAAATTCAGCCTTTTCAGAAAATGCATAGAATTTATCTCCAACAAAATTTGTATATATATATTTCAAAAATTATATACCTTTTATAAAATTAAATTTCTTTAATTATTTACCTTTTTTATAATTCAAAAATAGAAGATGAAAAATGAAACTAATTTTGAATAAATGTATTTTTAAAGCATAAAATGATTTTATTGTGAATTAAGTTCATGTTTGTTAATATATTATATAAAAACATAAAAAATATTTTCATAGTGTGAACAAAATTCCATTACTTCTACCATTATAACATTATAATAAATGTTACATTAAATAATAATATTTTAATAGTATATCATGGTTTACTTATAACTTAATGTTATCTTTCGTATATAATATGAAATATATTATTCTTATTTAAAAATATATGGGAGTTAAAATTTAGATGTTCATCATCACTGAATTATGGAATAAGACCAACTAATCACCCCTCTAATGTTCCATTCTCAGTAGTTAAACCCTTATGCAGAACCTTCAGGTATGTTGTCAATTAAACACTCTGAACCACTAAACTGATATCAAGATGAAGTCAAATCATTATCTATGAAGCCTTATGTGCCTCACTCCCAACTAAGAGTGGAGAAAATAATATTAGATTATTTAAATGTTTAGAGTGTCTTTATACTATCATATAATTATGTTTTAGCTCCATAAACTCATGATCTCAGTCCAACTTCAGCATATTAAGATGGAATTCCCTAAAGAACAGGTCCTATAAGTTCTCTCATGTTAGGCCCTCACATCTTTCAGCCTATCCCATCATTCCCCACGACCTATTGGTTGTTACATATATCATGACCACTACCATATTCACCATCATATCCTCTAATGTCTCAAAATGATAAAGACTCCTTAGTGATACATTTCCAGTCCTCATTATCTTGTAGTCCTCAAGTGACCTGAATATTGGTTGATATAAGAGATATAACACTATGGAATAGTAAACCAGGTACCCTGATAAACCTTCACCATATGTAAGAACATGTTTAATGACTCATGATCGAGGTGGAACCAATTCCTACACCAGTTGGATAGGTTCAGTAGCATCCTCTGCTTTACCTTACAATATAGAACGAAGTAGAATAAGGGCACCATATATAGTTAAAGCTTCCCACTCCCCATCATCTATTGGACGAATAATCCCATTTCAACGTGAAATCCTCAAAAATGGGAAGGATACATTTACAAAAAAACAAATATGTTTGGAAACTCCCAATCAGTCATTGAGATCACATAAATGTTCTCTTGGTACTTTACCCACATTCAATTGTATATCCCTTCTAGTAAGAACTATGTTTTTTATCCATGAGAAGTAGTCATTTTAATATATATATATATATATAATCATTATTTGGGTATACAAATTAATTCCTATAGATTCATCACAACAATATTGAAGAGAGATATATCACTCTATTAAAGAATACAAGTCCATCTTAAACAGACTTCATAATTAAGGTATTAAATAGAAATAGAACTATATTTCACAATATATGTATATATATATAATATGACACTATTTTCATAATCATTTTGTATTAATGAAACTAAATCCAATAATATAGTACCATAAACTCTATCTATGGTATCTCAAATGTATTTTACAAATGATCTAGTCATAATCATGAAAACTACCCTTCCAAAGAATTACACAACATATATCATCTCTATAATGGATCATGTTATTCAAAAATAAACGAATTAAATTTTACATTGATTCCACTTTATACCACCATGAAAAGAACCTTTGGTTCAAACCTTGAGTACCCAAGACCTCCGGTGTGCCTCCCCGTATGTAAGAGGTTGCTGACTATCTGCAAGGGTCCACACACTGTTAGTGGGGATACTACACCTGAAATAAAATCTATATAATACCAATAATAATAATAATATATCAACTCAATGTAAAAAAGAAAAAATATTATAACATATGGTACATATTTTATACATTAAAAATAGTCTCCCATTAGGGAAATCTAAACTAGTGTAATAAATGCAGCTTGCTAACTAAATTAATTAACAATATAAAAATGTTCTAATGTGTGTTCTAATCCTGCCACTAGAACCATAACACAAGACTCATATGTCAAATATTGTCCCATTTACCTTAAACAGACCCTTATAATTGAATTTTTCACATGATTTAAGATTTTTTTATAGAGTGTGAGTAATAAAACCCATTAGATAACCAGTAATGCAAATTTAATAAGAAGACTCAAGTATAATAGGTATATTTCATGATTTAATAAATGTGAATGGAATTATAAAATAAATATATACATAATTTTTTTAAAACCAATAAACTATGAGACTCATTTGTACATGATTCGACTACTTACTGGAATGATAGTCAGAGTATAACACTAGTGATCAAGAACATGGCACAAGGATAGTAATCATGTCCCTTAATGGTCTCAGGGAATTGAGTCAGATCATATCTCTAGGTCTTCATATCCCACAATCTTCGTGGGTTAGGTCTCCAGGACATCTCAACCTAGACCTAATGTTGGTGAGGCCTTCTGATATTTTTTCCTCAACTATACCTCGAGTTAGGACTCTGAGATGTCAATCTATTAATCCCTCTTCCTAAGGAAAATCCTCCACTTCATTCTTCCACTTCCTTATGTTTTGGTGACTCGTATCCATCATCGTGAATCATGAACACTCCCCCTATATTGGATAAGAATATCATGAAGTTTCATCTATTTAAAGTACCCATAAAAATTCCTCTAATGACACTACAACATACATAATAGGATAGAGCATACAAGAAAAATCATAACATATCATCATGAGAACATAGTATCAATATAAGATACATATTATAAACATAGAACATGATAAAAATAAATAGGAATAATCTTTGAATTAATCATTATAAATAGGTATTATGGGATACACAAAAACCCACATTCATTCATTATCAAACCTAGATAATGAATCAATGTTATATCAAGTATCATTCAATAGAAAAAAATACATATAATTTTAAAAAAATTGAGGATATTCCTTCCTTTTTTTAAAAAAACTAATCTAATTAATTCAAATAATCAATGAATTATTCATGTTTCACATCCACGAAGAACTAGATCAAATGTCCCTGATTCAAATCTCGGGTATTAGTTAATCAAAAAATAAGCCTCCAAAGGAGAGATGAGAATATTCTATGTTTATAATGGTGGTTATGGAATCACATACCGTATGGATTCCATCAATGGAATTGATTCTGATGTACTTATATGTATAAGATTCCAACTCAAAATAAAAGTTTTCAATTTAAGAATCCATCATGAATTTATCATCATTTCTATAAACAAATATCATGTATAGAAATAAATTAATAAATCATTAATAATTAAAAAGAAAATTTCCCCCAGAAAATATTCATAAAAAATTGATTCTCAAGTTGATTGACCTAAAACGAAATTCCCAAAAAATCCACTTTTCATTATATATATAGATTTATTCACAAGTATTTTCCATCATTATTCAAGAAACTATTGAAGAATTTTTCATTATCTGGAAGAAGAATCTATAGATCATGAATTGAAATTCAAAATATTGGAATCATGTCATGGTAAAATATTTATATTAAGAATAAATCCATATAAAATGTGGTGGTTGTATCACATACCTCAATTCTATATCGTTAATTCATAGGTATTCTCAGTAATCTACCCTTTTAGGTTTGGGAATCAATAAGAAAGGCTAGAGGAGTCTCAAAAACTAATAGGAATTTCGATACAAATATGTATTTGTTAAAATGGATAAAAAATGGTCCACAGAAGATGATTTAAGATCATTAATTTTTGATACTCAATGGTTTTCAGCACAATTATAAAAACATTGTTCCAAACATGTTCCCATTCAAGGTTTCTTGAAATGGTGAATGGTTTGATCGAATGGATTTTTAAAAAATTCTCAAATCATGATGATAGATGCTACATCATTCTGTATAGTTTTCTAAGTGAGGCCACATTGTTTCTAAATTTATCTTCTCTAATTGTGTGAAACCCATTATACCACGTCCTCTAGTATCAATATTTTTTTGTAAATATTCATTGTTTGGGAAAATCGTTCTCAAGCTGCGAACCCTTTGAAGGTCGTCAAACCATATGGAACCATTTAAAACCCATCAGAACATCACCCATTGAATTCTTAATTCAAAAATATAATAAATTTACATATAAATAATAATTAACCTAAAACATTCATGTACGTTACAATCAAGAAACACTCAAGATTAGATATTATGGTTCAAGTTGTGTTGGGTTATTTATATTCACACACAAAATAAAACTTTTTAATATTTATATTATGGAACATTTTCATCTATTTAATGAATTAATTTATTTTTATTTTTATATGTTTGAAAAATATTTTTTTCAATAATTCATTTTTCAATTAATCATTATCTCTATACTTTTTTGGTTTCTAAAATAAATTCTATTCCCCTATGTTTTTTAAAATATTTCTTTTTTTAAATAAATATTCTTCAAATACCAAGGTTGTTTCTTATTTCCTAAAAGATTTTTATAATACAACAAAGAGAGTTTCTCATGTTTTTCAATATCTTTCTTCATATTTTATGTGTAATCATGGATATTATACAAATGAAAGCATCTTACTTTCTCCTCTATATTGTTAATGAAATATTATGTTCTATCAGAGTTGTGATCGAGTGTTCAATTTTTACCATCTAACAATCACCTATGAATATTAATAACATCTCTCCAAATACATGCTATTATATAATACCTTATTTTATAATTCATTGATTAAAGGTTGTTTTCTTATAAATGATACATCGATTAATTTGGTAAATTATTGACATAACTACATACCTTCTATCAATATACTATTAATACTATATTATATATTCAAAGTAATTCCTCTATATGGTTACTTATTATCATTGGATATCAATTTATATTTCATGATTTTATGGGGTTGTTTCATTAATTTATTTTTTAGGTTTTCATTATATAATATAATTTTAAATGTATATGAAATGCATTTTCATTCCATAAATTAATTTTAATATCATAATGAATGATTTATGTAAAAGAAATATATTTATATATATATATATACATATATATATTATAACCATTGGGGTCCTATATTACCCTCAAATGTATTTCATTATATTGATGTCTTATGAGATAGTAAGGTGTTTAAATAATTATTTTGATAATAAAAAAGTTAAGCATATAATGAGTTTACTCACAATTTAATTCAATGACATGATCATTTTGTTCCCAGAGGCATGTAAATTATTATTTTTCTCACATTTGGGTACATTAACATGATGAGTTTGTTTAAAAAGGCCTGATCATTATGAATTGTTTGAAATTTTTATTTTTGGATATGATTATTGTCTTCCCAAAAGCATGGGAATAATTATTTTCTTGAAACATTATTATTATTCCTTTTTGATATGCAAAAACTCTATGATATGTTCTTATGTTATACCATTACTTATGAAATGATTTTTTGTCAATGATTTTTTGGTTATATGATTATTATATACCTTAATTATACCCATATACCCTTATTATTATAACTCATGTTATTTTATTATTATAACTTCTGTTTACCATTATTGAGCATCTGATCTCACCCAAATTCTTATATTTCGATTTTATTATATTTTGAGGAAATTTAATACATATGATGTGTCTAGACGAGTCTATTATGTTGATCATTTTTTGGAGTAGTTTATGAATTATTAGGGATTATGTAGTAACTTATATAGTAGAAGAAATTTAATTAAAATAAATATTTTTAACCATTCAATTAATTATTGGATGGTGGAATCTATGGGATATAATTGATTTCATCAAATAAATTTTTAGGTAATTTTAGAGTTCAACACAAATCAATTGCAGAAAAATTCAAAAATTATAAATTCCATCAATATTTTTTTATTACGGATGGTCTTATTTCTAACTAGATACAACCACTTTCATTTGAATAATAGTTACTTTTTATGTTGTATTGTTTATTTTATGTAATTTAAGGATTAAGATTTTTGTACATTATGAAAATCTTAGCGATAAGACTAAATGTATGAGGCTCCTGTTGTGTCGACTAATGAACTTTATGAATTATGGTTGGGAAGGTCAAACAAAATTTTATGAATCCTGGTTGGATACTTAGACTGATTCTCCATGAATGAGTGATTAAATATGCAGTTTAAATAGAAAACAAATTATCCAGGCATGATTGACTTGATATGGGAAATAGGTTCTGGAATGAGGCTTGAGGAACTATTATTCATTATCCATGAGATAGACGTCATATGAATGGTCTGGAATTGGTTGTGCTTTTTTATAGTAACTAGGATAGAGGTGTGGAGTCGTCATGTATGAGATAATGTTTAGGTCATTAGTACACAGAATTGGTTGACATTGATTAGTTTCCCAAATGATATGACTATCGTTAGATGGGTCCCTAGAATTGTAAGGTTTTATTATGGATAACATGGCTATGAGACCCCTATGATATTTTTGACACACGTTCCTCGTGACGTGCTAAGAGAAACTATAGATTTAGTCAAATAAGGTGTGTATGATTGAGGTGTTATAACAAATGATTGATAGTTTTTTATTTGTATTATACTTTTTAGTTACATACATTCTATTCTGAGTAAATTTCATGAGATGGAACTAATAAAATCAATTATAGGGTCACAGATGGGGGTGGCCTTCTGATATTGTTTTCCTCATCCCATGTAGGTGCACCTTGGTTTAATTGTAAATCATATTTCTACTATTAGGATCAGTATGGATTAATGATAGTTAGGGAAGTGGATAATAATTTCATGGTTTGGTGGGATGATTTTTCTGAGTTCACTTGTTCTGTTGAAGTTTCCTAGCATGGTTCAAGAGACCAAGTATGTGATATGGCCGGTGTTGGTAGTAGGAAATGTGGTAATTATTTTCTAGTTATTTTTTTATATGTGATCATCCAAATGGTCATTCATGGTTAAACGTGTGGAATGGTTGTTCGATCCTTTAATTTTTTTCATTTAATTATATCATGCTTCTATTCATTTGTTCATGATATTTCTCTAACGTGTATTGGGTTTGGTTATTTTTTAGATAAGAACTTTAATATAGGGGCATATTCTCCTAAGTGTTCCACTTTAGATCCCTACTTCTAGTCACCATCCTCCGGAATATGATTAGGTATGCTGAGGTCTTGTGTTAATCAATATCATAGCATCAATTTAATTACAATCTTTGTAGGGAAGGTACAAAGTTGTATCAGATGAGTTACATTCATGTAATATAAATAACTGGGGTTTTTAGATATGATATATTAGAATGTGTCGTAGCTTGTGATGGGTATCAATATACTACATTAGAAACACTTGTTCTATTGGGAACTCCAAGTTAACATGGAATGGGATTGATGTTCATGATTTTTTATATTTATCTTGGGTTTTATTTTTTTCATCAAGTGATACACATTTTGTTTTAATTTTATAGTTTATCAAGGATTTTTGTATATTGGCCCATTATAAATTGGCATGTGACTTGGTTTTGAAACAAGGATAATAACGGAAAGTTGTGTCCCAAGCATCATGAAAGTCATGTAGGTTTTACATGTTATTTGAATTATTCTTTGTGATTGCATGGATTTATTCTTGATGTTAGTTTATGTGAATCCACAATGAGGTGATCATCGATGAGAAAGATGGTGTGATTATCATGAATGGTTTGTGCAATGACCCAGGTGTATATGTTTGGTGGACGTATGGGACCATTTGGCCCATTGTGGGTGATTTTTTTAGGATCGAATCATATTTGGTTCTCCTAGGGATCAGTCTGATATAATGATCCTCAGAGAGGATAAGCACCTTACACTACTAAAAAATAGGCCTTTACCAGCACTAGAAATGGCCTTCATCAGTGCTAGAAAGTCACTGAATACCTGAGTGAGATTAAATTTCATGGTCTTTTATCAGCACTTTTAAAGGTTATAATAAAGGGGCATTCTATTATTTCCTGCAACAACACATTACATCATCAGTGCACTATGCTGTAACAGCACACCTCAATGCCATAAACACACCTGATATCAATAAAAATGTCCCAAAACATAATTTAAATGAAATGGAATTTACAACACAAATATAAGAAAAAACACTATGTTATAGAAATTTCAAAAAAAATTATATAATGACATAATTTAAATTTATTACATACATTAAGAAAATCAATGTTATTTTATAATTTAATCCCTACCCAGACTCATGATATTGCTGAAAATATCCACCCATAATCAAAAATAATAATGCAGATATACAAGAAAACAATTATTATGATAGTAATAATATAGCGAAATAAATTAACAAAATGTCTTAATTTTAGTAAATTTGAGGAAATTTTTTAATTAAAAGATGATATTTCATTCATACCAGTCATAACATGCATTGAATGGAGGTGAGGATAATTCTAACATATGCCAAATGACATGTGGATCATTTTCCTGATGTATACCAATAATTTGAATGCATTTTCATGGGGTTGAGTATGTTAACTGTCTTTTTAATGAAAAAATCATTATAAATTAGAAACATTATCTTTTGACAAATTCCAATCACATAGTATTTTGGTTTGAAGAGAATATTATTCATAAATGTCACAAATTAATTATGATTCATTCTCTTTAATTATCAAGAAAAACAGAGTTTGTTTGATATTTTTTAGTGATTGAGGCTTTTTGACCTAAAATGTCGATTTGAAACTGATAACTAACACTTTCAGTCATACCAGACACATCAGGTATAATATTGAGGTGCAGATGATTCCTATAAGTCAAAAAGGACTTATGTATTTTTTTAGAGTATACATTCTGAATGTGTTTTCTTGGTGTTGAGTAGGTGAGTTGTCCATTTTTCTATAATTGATGTCAATTTTTAATAATAATGTTCACTTGGACTCATACCAGTCACACCATTGGGTGGATTGAGGTTCTTTTGATTCATTCACATCTGAAATGACTAATGGATCATTATACAAATTCATTAAAATAATATAAAATAATTTTCTATGATTTGAGTACTCTAGTTTTCTTTTATAGTAAAATTACATTTTAAACTAGAAACCATAAATTGAATCATTCTCATCACATCGTATATCATTTTGATGTGAGAACAATTCCTACACATCAAGAATGACATGTGAATATTTTTTCTAAATTACCAATAATGTACATGTCTGTTTGATCATTTTTCATTGAGTGACACGTTTTGAACTAAAATGTTGATTTTAAACTAATAAAAGACACTTTGAGTCATACCAGGCACATCATGTATCCAATTTAGGTTTCATTGATCCCCACATATCAAAAATAAATTATAAACTGTTCACATAATGTATCAAAATTGTAATTTCCAATAAGTCCATTTAATATATAAAAATTATATGGGATTATTTAAAGACCAGATTTTAAAAAGGCACGTGATTCTGAGGCCTATAGTGGAGAAAATGTTTTTTCAAAATAATTTAATTGTCATTTAAAATTACCTATGAGTGTGTTTTCATAACTTTTAATCTAGTTCCTAGATAAAAAACAAAGGGTCCCATTGAAGTAATAGCATTTGGATTCACCTAGAAAGGGCATAACATTCTCCGGTGCTGGAAAAAAGTGGAAGATAGTTAGTAGCCTTAAATAAAATAATTAAGTAACAATTATATTATTTTAAAATCATTATAACTCCTAAACAGTAACTCGAATTTGAAATTATAGAGTACCTTTGATATCATGATGGAATTTTTTTATTTGTAGGATCTTAACGTCGATCAGCATGATTCAAGGGTACGTATAGTATTTTCGATTTTTTATGTTAATTAAAATGGAGAATGGGCGTAGTATTAGAAACTTCTAAATGGGATCCCATAATGAAAACATTGAGGGCACCGTTTTGTCTAGAAATACATCATTTTCCTAAAAGTGAACCTATCATCGACCTATGCAGGCTAAGACAAAAAAGGTATTTTCAGCCATTTTAATAAAAAATAAAATAAACATAAAATGTTTATATTATATAAAAAGTATTCACTACAACGCAGTAATGCGCTGACTGTTTCATTACATAAATGAAATTATTTAATGAAAAATTAACTAAGTGTAAAAGAAATGGTGTTTTATAAATGAAATAGTGAAATTACATTACATATAATTGTTACACGAACTCCATAATTTGTTCCTCTTTTAATGAGATGAAGGGGTTGGAGAAACAGATTTTGACTTTTAAATATTATGATCAACTACAAGAGAATTATCTCCTATGATGAACGTCGTCAAATTGTAAAAGAGTTGACGACACCATGGAGAAGGTATCTAAGACTAATGAATGATGAACACCTATGGATTTGAATGGATCAGGAATCCCTATAGAAAGATCTCCATCAGTGACAAACCATCCCTCTAATCAATGCTTCTCTAGGTGGGGTTTTATCTTTTGTTATTTTGAATGCCTCATTCTTCTTTTAAAAACAATGAACGTGGACCAAACCACAAACATGTTGATCCGCAGGTCTCTTGTTAATGTGGTATAGTATATCATATATGGGTTTTTGGTTCAGAAATATATTGATGGTACAAAATTATTCTACCCTTACCATGTTTCAAAAACTCAAAGGTAGAGGAATCAAACGAACACAAACAAGGCTCTGATTTCTCTGTTTTTGGGCGTTGATGTGTTCCTCGTGATCGCACCTCCTAATTTGTAGAAAATAAATCTTGAGGCCATAGAAGGAATTAAAGAACCCCAAGGAGGATAAAGTCATAGAGATTTCGAGGAATGGACCACTAGAGCGGACTTGGTGGTCTGTAGAAGGCACCACTGGGGCCGGAAACCATCAATGGTGGCCGCGAGTGATTGGTTGTGAACCACGATGGCTCTTATAAGTTGAATCCACATCCATATCAGGATGTGATGGTGAAACATTTGGTAGTTGTCTATGGGAAATCGGTTGGTAGAGGAGGACATAACCACCTAAATGCATCGGTGGAGCGGCCTGTGATGTTCGTGCCTCAGTGATCTATCACGCGGTGCAGCATAGACCGCGTGATCGACCAGAGGGAGACCAACTACATCAGTCCATGTGGCATTCCATCCAGACACCCAACGGGCATCCGTGCTAAGGAATACATGCCCACCATGTGGGCCAAACTAGGGGACATGAACCAGGCCACTGAGTGGTCCAACATTGAACAATATGACCCACTTTTGCAGGCAAGGCAGGCAGAATAAAACTGTAATATTGGTTAGCCTGGATTGGCATGAAATCATCCCACCATTGTGGTATGGGATGCATACAACTGGACTATTGGGAAACCCGGTGGGCTTGACCCATGACAAAACCGAGCTACCCCAGACCCGAATTGGATCAGATCAAGTAGGTCGGACTAGGGTGGGTCACGCGGGACCCTTGGGCCAGGTTGGTGTAGTCGGTATGACCTAGTCGGGCCCGACCCGAACACAACCAGCCCCTATTTACTAAAAGGAAAATATCATTTAGACCGTGAATCTAATTGGAAAGTCATTTGTGGCATTATAACCCTCACAATGAGGAGAGAATTTTGAATCTCTCTAATGATACATTCATATAAGTTTAAATAAGACGAATTTCGTGAGGAGTGGACTCTACCAGAATTAAGTGCACTATGTGCCGGGATCCTGCAGTTTTTTGAGACCTGAAGACTATATATGAGCTAGCCTAAATTACCCTTAATTCCTAGATGATATGTATATTTATGTGAATAAGGAACATGAAGCCCTATGTGGATCATCAATAAGAAACCCTATGTGGATCAGATATAGGCATCCCTGTGTGGACCAACTATGATGAACTAAGTGGGAAGTAGCTCTATGTGACCTAGTTGGCCCATAGTGGGGAGTGAAACTATGTGACCTTGCAAACCCACAGTTCACATCAGGGAAGAGTACCTCAGTAGTACAAGTTGATCAGTGTAGTACTGATAGTTGTTCATCACATACATTAGATTATACCTATGTGAGCATACAGTACCATGCATATACATCACTTTCTGGACTTTCTATTATGTGTTTGGGTCCTTACTGATTATATTGTTACTCACCACTACATGGGATTCACCTGCATGTGTTGTGTCTGGTAAAGACGATGGGTTCTTCGACAGAGACCTTAGTTTCATGATACTAGGTAGCACCTAGTGAGACACGATGGGCTAGACATACTTCCATATCTTATGAGAGACAATATGTGCATATCCTTCTGGAGGGGTCTTCTGATGAAATATTATAGATATATTCTTTACTTCCTTATTTTGAGTTTTTCTTTTGTTGGGTTTTTATTCTACCCAATTTGACTTACAGTTTGTACCTTTACTATGTGGTTGTTTTGGGGAATATATGTTATCCATTATGGAAACATGGTATGTGGTTGTGTGTGGGTTCATGCACACATGAACGCAGTAAAATGACACCCACTCATGGGATAATGCCTTTAGCACTAGTCTACATCCCCTTTCATTTGGAAGGAAGGCTTGGGGTAGCCATGGAAAAGGCCCTTGGAGACTGGTCATGAATAATTTGTATCAAAGGATGATGGTTCTACTTTGATGGCTGGAAGTGTATTGATTTTTTAGGAAACATTTTTATGTGTTTCAATTTTGACATTCATGTTCAGCGAGTCTAGTGTTGTTGCAACAGTTGACGTATCCATACAATAGGTCCCTAAATTTTGCTCTTCGACTTATTACAAGAAACAACTAGTTACATGCATCATATAAGAATCAATTGTTTCCTCATGTTCTTCTTGAATCAGAGTTAGATCACCAGGACTAATGTATAAATTATGGTAAATCATGATCTATTTTAGGATACCTCTAAGAAGATAGCCCATCAGGATTTAAATATGTGACCATGAGGACAACCTGTCCATCGATGAGGCCTCAGTTCAAGGACAAGTTCTTGTTATGCACCCACTGATTGGAGTACCAATGTTTCCACAATTTTTTGACCAACAATTACTGTCAGAACTACCGGTAAAGGATTCACATAGTGTCAGAACCTTTCATGAATTCCAGAGGCAGAGAACTCCCATTTTTAATGGTGGGACTCACCCTCAGGTGGTTGAGGGTTGGATTGAGGAGGGGACACAAATCTTCTGTCATGTGATGAAGCCTCTCAACCAGATGGTGATCTTAGTCACCATCCTTAATTAGGGATCATTAGGGAGATGGTGGGGATTGATGATTCAGACATATGATTTGGCCACCCTTATATAGATAGATTTTCAGAACCTCTTTAGGGAGGAGTTCTTCCTGGTGACATTGCAGTTTGTGCGCATACAGAATCTACAACACATAAAGAAGGGTATAATGAATATAGTTGTATACCCAGCAATATTACCTGAGGTTTCTCAAAACTCCATAGATATGGTGTGGGAACCATACTTTAAGGCTCAAGTCTTTGAGTAGGGACTGCACTGAGAGATTAGGGAATCCATGGTGTCTCTCTGCATCCTTACTCAGGATGTGGTACTGGAGTGAGCCCTTCTTGTAGAGATCTTCTTTACATATTGGGTGTCGTCATCTGGATCTCCTAGTAGACACCAAGTAGTATATTGTTCAATGGTAGAAAATAGGTAGCTGACACGGGGACCCAAGCAGGTCAAGCCTTTTAAAGGATTCCCCCAGGAATGAAGGTCGGTAGTTTAGGGATCCCATTGTAGAGGGAGTCAGCAGGAGGATAGGATGTGCTTCTCATGCGGTGGGTGGGGAAACATGGCTCGTGATTTCCCAACTCACCACACAGATGATAACTAGATTGTCGGGGGACTACTGAGATATAGGTAGAGGTTCAGGGGAGGAGGTCAATAGGGTTACCAACGAGGTAGAGGAGCAGGCCAAGTTATAGGCAGTGTGCGATGGTTTGATGTACTTCCACCTCCACCTTAGGTGGTCCTCCATGTGATCATAGAGGTAGTGGATATGGGCGGGCTCAGCTTCAGGCAGTTAAGGCCTATAACGAAGGCGCTCCAGAGATTAGTATAGGTATGATCTATGTTGTCTCCACAGCAGTTTTAGTTCTTCTTGAAACAAGTTCAAGTCACTCTTTTCTTTCCACAGACCCTATTCGAGGCATAGATATTATGATTGAGCAGTCATATCGATCCTTACTATTATAGAATCATACAAGAGGGGATTTTCTGATTACAAACTGGTGATAGTAATGTGAGTTTACTGTTGAAAGTGGGAGAATCATCTGGGATCTCCTAGTAATGGTGTTGAGACCTTATGATTTCATCATGGTTATGGACCGTTTATCCATATATCATTATCAGATTGACTGTTTTATGAATTGAGTGTGTTGTGTGTCCGTGGTGATGGAACCATTTTTTCCTTCACTTGCAAGAAGGGAGGTCTCATAGCATAGAGAGGACTTTCGTGGAAGAGGGTATAACCAATCACTCACTAGTTGGCTAGCCTCACCCTTAGTTCAATGGAAGAGGGGAGTCCTAACATTCTTATGTTGATTGATGATTTTGAAGAAATCTTTTTTTGAGTATGTTTTGGGACTACCTCCTCATAGGGAAGAAGACTTCTACATCGATTTGATCTATGAGATGACACTAATATCTACACCATCATATTGGATGGCTCCCGCAGAGCTTCATGAATTGTGGTACATCTATAAGACTCGCAATAGAAGGGCTTCTTGAGTCATAGAGTTTCATTGTGAGAAGACATTGTTTTATTGCCAAGAAAGAAGAAGAGAGTTTGAGGATGTGTGTTGACTTCCTCCACAAGAACCAGGTGGCCATGATGAATATGTATCCACTACTAAGTTTATCTTCGATTAGATGAAGGTAGTGAGAAGGTTCTTGAAGATATTCCTTAGGTCTATCTATCATCAGCTTCTATTAATGGATGAGGATTTAACGAAGATAGATTTTATATATCAGCATGGACACTATGATTTATTGGTGATTTAGTTCTCCATCACGAATTCAATAGAGGTGTTCATGGAACTCATGAAAATGATCTTATATCGTTATCCTAACTGGTTCATCATGCTCTTCATTAATGACATCCTGGTGTACTCGTTGTCTGAGGAGGAGCACACTAGACACCTTCATAGAGTCCTAAATAAAATTCAAGAACACCGGCTTTATGGTCAGCTCTCGAAATGTGATTTCTAGATACGATAGATCAAATTTCTATGACATGTTATATTTGAGGATATATTTTTAGTGGATCTAGAAATGATAGAGGTAGTGATGGCTTGGGATCCAACCAGGATCATGAATGAGGTGTAGAGTTTCTTGGGATTGGTCAGGTACTACCAGGGATTTGTGCATGACTTTTCCAGGGTAGCACCATCCTTATCAGCATTGAAGTTGAATGAAAAACCCTTCATGTGGACGGAGAAGTTCCATATGAGTTTTTATAAGTCAAGGAATAGACTGATGAGTGCCCTTATCATGATACTACCAGAGGAGGGCATTGAGGTCATAGTTTTCTATGACCCACCATGGAATAGACTGGGTAGTGTCATGATATAGGAGCGAGTATTTATCATCTTTCGTTCATGTAAGCTGAGGAAGCATGTGAAGAACTACGCAAACCATGACCTGGAGTTAATAGTAGTGATTTTTTTAAAGATGTGGCAACATTGCTATATGGGTGAACAGTTTATAGTCTACTCTGACCACAAAATTATAAGGTGTATCTTCTACCAGAAGGACCTAAACATGATGCAATAGTGATGTCTCGAGTTCCTCAAGGACTATGATGTAGAGATAGTATATACTTCTGGGAAAGTGAACATGGTGGATAATGCACTCTGTAGGAGGTCTGGTTTGCAGCTGATGAGTGAGGTGATGGAGTAGCTAGCTGTGATGAAGCTATCCTTCATGGATTATGATAGAGAAACTTACCATTAGTCGATGACTGTCAATCCTCTACTCTTGTATCATGTTAGAGAGGAATAGATTATGAATGGTGATTGAGAGGTCCAACGAGCCCAGTTATCCTTAGGATAGGTCCTAATGAATTTCTGATGGGTGGGGATCACACAATACTATGTCGAGGACGCACATTTGTATTTGTGGTGTTGAGAGAAGTGATGTTGAGGTAGTTATATACCCCTTATTATAGCATGTCTGAGAGTGGAAAATTTGTACTAGGATCTCTGATATTTGTTCTGGGGGACAGGGATGAAGAAAGAGGTGGCATAGTTCATTTCACAATGTCTCATTTTTCAGTATGTTAGGGTGGAGCATTAGTTTCTAGCAGGCTTGGCCCAGCCACTTGAGGTACCGGAGTGGAACTGGGGTGGTATCATGATGGAAATAGTGATGAGAATACCATGCACATCCAAGGCCCACGATACTATATGGGCGATGATTTTATAAATAACCATGTCGGCTCACACCCTACTGATTTGGGATCATGGATTGGTATAGGGATTGTGATGTCTCTATATCTAGGATATAGTGCAACATCATGGGGTTCCTTTAATGGCCACCTTAGAAAGTGATGCTTGCATCACATCCCGGCTATGGCGGTGATTAATGGAGTATTTTTGGTGTCAGCTATGCTTGAGCATGTATTTCTATTTCCTGACTGATGGTTAGATGGATAAGACTATTCAGGTGTGGGAGGACATGCTTCCTGGTTGTATCTTGGATTATGGCCATAGTCGGTTGGACCACCTTCCCCTGCTGGAGTGTGTGAATAACAAATATATCACTCCAACATTGGAATGGCACATCATGAGGCACTTTATGGGTGGCCGAAAAGATCAATTTTATACTGGACAGACCCGTGTGAGTCTTCACTCATGGGTGCAGAGTAGGTACAGGCTGCCAATGAGAAGGTGTTGGTCATCAAGGAGTAGATGAGGACTACACATAGCAAGGGGAAATCATATGAGGATAGTAGATGAAAGCCCTTAGAGTTATATGAGGTATTACATATGTTCTATAGGGTATTACCCTGATGGGTATAGTTGATATTTTCCTGGGCCAACAAGTTATCTCCCAGATTCATCATCCCTTTCAAGATTCTATCCATATTGGGTGAGATGGAAATTGACAATGAGGTGATGTTTTTAAAGATCCCAGTGGAAATAGAGGATCAACATAAATGGGTCCTTCAGTGGCAATCGATTCCTCTAGTACGTGTTTGGTGGAACAATGGGAATGAACATGAGAGCAGATGAGAGAGGTATTCTCATATTCATGCTCAGTACCCTCATTTTTTTGTTTAGACATTGATTTTTCTAATGAGGACGTGATGACCTAAAGGTGGGGTTAATGTAGTGTCCTATAATTCCATGTAATTTTTATTTTAAATTAATTAGGATTATTTTGACAAATGAATCTAACATGACATGTGATTCTATGGCCTAGACTGGTCAGAATGTTTTTTCGAACAATTCAAATTTTCAATTAAATAATATTACGAGCGGGTATTTATAACTTTAAAACTGGTTCCCAGATCAACAATCTGATGGCACCATTATGTCATAGCATCAGGACTCCCCTAAAACGTTCCTTATGCTGTTTGTTGTGTGCCAACAATAGATGTTCTAATTTTCTTTAAATGAACTAATTAACAATTATTTTATTTTCAAATCATTATAACTCCTAAACAGTCACTTGGATTGGAAATCCAAGAGTACCACTGATCTTGTGAGGGTTTGTTTCCATTAGGCAGAGCTTAACCTCAGTCGGAGTAGGTCGAGGGTGAAAGAGAGTTATTTATCTTCATTTTAAGTGACATAAAATGGTATGCATGCAAGGTTTTATAAACACCTAAATCGTTTCTTGGATTAAAAATATGAGGGCGCCATTGAGATCATAAGGGAGACATTAAATAAAATGGAACTAACCTTAACTGGCATGGTTCAAGGGAAAAAGATATTTTTCTTCCATTTTATAAAAAAATAAATATAAAACTATTATTTTATTAAAATAAATTTTCACTACAATGCTGCGATGAACGGACTGTTGCATTCAATAAATGAAACAATGCAATGAATCATTAATGGAATCCTAACAAAAATATTGATTCATAAATGAAATAACATAATGAGGTATTGAATAATTTTAACAATAACCCTAATATGTTTTTCTCTTTTAATGATATGATGGGGTTGGAGATATAGATTTAGATATGTAACTCTTCTAATGAACAATGATTGGATTATCTCAAATGATGAGCACTGACGAATTCCAAAGGCGGTGATAACACCTTAGAGAATGGATATGAGACTGATGAATGAGAAATTCAAATGGCTTCAAACATGTTGTGACTCTCTACAGACTGATCTTCATCAGTGATAACCATCCATTCTATCGAATCATCTCTAGTTAGGGTTTTATCATTTTAGAATTTTAATTCCCTACAAATCATTCCAGAACAACGAACGCGGACCATACAACAAACAGGTTGATTAGTGGGTTTATTGTTTTTACAAGAAGGTATTACATATCAGTGTTTTTTCTTTTCTAAGAGGATGTTTGTAGAAACATAATCTTTTATTCACATGTTTCATGAACAACAACATGGAGGAATCATGATGATATGATAATGGCCCCAATATCACTTTTTTTGGGCATTCATGTATTCTACGTGACCGCAACTCCAAACTGGGGAAAACAATTTATAGATTGTATTAGGGATGAAAACACCCCAAGGACACTAGAGGTGCACACGGTTCGGGGAACAAACCACTGGAGCGGACACAATGGTCCGTGGAAGGCACTACTGGGGCAGGAAACAGGCGGCGGTGGCTCACGGTGTCGGTCATGGGTGTGTGGCAGTGCACCATGGTGGAGCACCGACACCAAGGTCAATGCTAGATGGGATGGGATGGGGAAGTAGGGGGAATTGGTAGTAGGCTGATCATTAGTGGAGGTTGATGCAGCCCGCACCGGGCGGGCCAGTGCTCCCCGACATGTAGTCCAGTGGGGACCCCATGTGGGATCAATGGTAGGATGATTTGAGTTGGTTTCATTATGCACGAATCAGATGCCCAATGGGAATTCCGATGTGAGGATATCATCCCATTGTGGGGGTAGGACCGTGGGGCATGAACTAGGCTACAGTGTGGCCTAGGATGGGAAAATCCAACCCGCTTGTGTGGGGCAGGCCATCAAAATTAAACTGAGCCACTGGGTGGGTTGGGTTAGGAAGAAACTGGCATGCCTTTTGTGGGTTGGGTGGGATGGAATTGGGTCACTGGGAGACCCAATGGGCTAGATCCACAGCTGAACCGGGTGGGGTCCAGTAAGGCCCAATGGGCCTGGCCCAGTGTCCATGCTAGATCGGGCCGTCCGAGACCCGAACCAAGATGGTTTGGGTTAGTCGGACTATTCTGGGTCATGAAAGACCCCCATGTCATGTCGGTCGAGTCAATCTGACAAGGTCTGACTAGGCCTAGACACAACCTAAATATATTTACTATAATTCTTATATCATTCGAACCGGGCATCCAACTGAGGATCTGTTTACTGTTTTGGAATCCTTGAGACAGGATGGTTATTTTAGAGTGATCTAATGAGTCTTTCATAGAAGTTGAAGCATGATTAATAGTTTGAGAATTGGATTCTCTCAGAATCAAGCACCCTACGTGCATGAATCCTATGACTGGATGAATCCCGAAGACTGCTAACGAGCATGTCTATGTGACCCCATAGGCCTTTATGATAAGAGTTTCTATGTTGACCAACTACAACCAACCTTCTGTGGATCTACTAAAAAAGTCTCTATGTGGATCAAAAATAAAAGACCCTCTATGGACTGGCTATAATGGCTAAAGTGGCAAGCGACTCTGTGTGACATGGTAGTCTCACAAGGGGGAGCAGCATTGTGTGACCTGGCATACCCATGATACTTATCAGGGATGAGTACCTCAATAGTCTATGGTGGTTAGATGTCTTACATAGATCTTTTTTACATATCTAGTTTCTGTTATTCTTTTTTGGGATTTTATTCTAGCCCAATTGATGTACAATTTGTACATTTTCTAGTGGTTGTTTAGTTTCATGCATGTTTTTCTTTTCATCTACTTGGGACTTGGTTCTGTATGTGTGTGTGTGTGTGTGCATACAAGTACATAGTAAAATGCCTCCCACTCAAGGGATAATTCCTTTTTCACTAGTCCCTAGCCTTAGGCCTTTGGAAGGTGGGATCAGGGTAGTCATCGCACGGACCCCCAGGGACGGGTCATGGCAAAAACAATACCAATGTGTTTACTCAGTTTTGAGAATGATGGTTGTCCTTTTTACTAAAGTTGATGATAATTTTAAATAAAAAGAGAGACCTAGAGTCATACCAGAAACATAGGGTATCTGATTGAGGTGAGGTTAATTCTTACACATATCAAATGAATTATGGATCATTTTACTAATGTATCGAAATAAATTGAATGAATTTTATCTATCTTGAGTATGTCATTTTTTATTCTTACTAAAATGTAGCATTAAAATTGAATCATTCACTTTGACTCATACCATTCACATCCTGTATCAATTTTTTTTGAAACCAATTTGTACCAATAACAAATGACTTATGAATTGATTTCATAAATTATCTAGAAAATTTGAGTATCGTTTCTCAGTTTTCAGTGAGTTAAAATTTTAGTACTAATATGTCGAGTTTAAACTGATAATAGGAAAATTTATTCATACAAGACACATCATGTATCAGATTTAGGTGCAGCTGATTATTACACATCATAAATGTCTTATGGATAATTTTCCTAATGTATTGAAACAATATGGATATGTTTGCTCTTTTTTTATTTTATCAGTTATCATTTTTACTCAAATGGATGTGAATATAAAAAAATATGTATACAGAGTCATACTGGTCACACTGTGCATTGTATTAAGGTGAAGCTAATTCTTACACATCCCAAAGGACATATGGATTTTTTTCCTAAAGTATCAAATTAAAATAAAATGTCTTCTCAGTTTTGAGTAGTTCAGTTTTTTTACAAAAATTGATGTCAATATTAAATAATGTTTAACTTAGAGTCATATCGGTCAAGCAGTGCATCAGATTGAGGTACATCTAGTTCCTAAATGTTCCAAATGACTTATGTATTTTTTATCCAAATGTATCAAAATAGTATAACTACGTTTACTCTATTTTGAGTGTGTTGAATGTATTTTTTACTAAATTTTCATCTCAAAAATGAAAAACACTCACTGATTCAAATGAACCACATCATGTATCAATTTTACATTATACTGAATCATACACATCAAATTTTATTTATGAATCAACTCCCTAAAATATCCTGAAAATAAATGTGTGTTATAACACCCCCTGATTTTATTGTATGTTTCATCATAAAAAATTTCAATTCCTTAGAAATCATATTATGTGTGCAAAGCTACATCTCTATGATAGAAATAATTGTTACATTAGATACTTATGACCTACCCAATAATCCATTTTCCCCTTATATAACTTTAATTAAAAAAGTGAAAATAAACACATGCGCGTAGTAAGAAATTTTGAGACTGATTTGATCAACATATTTTTTTGAAAAGTAAACATATTTATGAATAGCAATGTTTCCATTAAGAATATTAATGTACTCTTGTGGATAGTAGTACGACCGTTATGAATAATAAACTCACCCATGAATGTAAAAATAATGTTTACGCACCTTATTGTTGAACTTGAATACTTTTAATATTAATAATTAATTGTTGGTATTTTGTGAGTAATAAATAAATAATTACTATTTTATAATAATAAATTAATTTAAAATATATTTGATTTTAATAAAATTTATTCTTAAATAATTATTCTTTTTCTATAATTTTGTGATTATCTAATGAGACCATAGTTAATTTATGAAAGTATTATAAAAGCAATTATAATTTTGAAAAAAAAAATTCGACCCAATGCCAATGTTTATTAAAAAAATAAATTTCTCATATAAAGAATAATATTTTATTAAAATGGAGTTTATTATTGGATTCTACATATCAAAAAATTGTTATGGATAGTTTCATGATTTTTCTGAAATACTTGTGTTTTTTGTGAATAGTGGAATTCCATAATTTACTAAATATGATAAATAAATGAATTACTACAACATGAAATAGTTAGGGAAGATGTAAGTGGCCATTAGTTTAAAGATGCAAGCATTTATTACTTTTTTGGTCATAAGAATAAATATTATTTCTTTTTTTGAGAAAAATAATATATTATTGTATTAAATATTGATAAATCACTCCTCTTATCCACTATAGAAACCACACTTACCCTCCCCATATTATCCTCACTCTTATACATCATTAATATTGTAAAACATCTTTCCCTATCCCCTACCACATCTAAGAACTCATGGTATTTCCAAAATTCCAAAATCAATCCCCTTTATGTGATTATAAAGGAGGAGTACCCAAGAGGTAAAATCCACTTCTCTTCCTTTTATTTTCTTTTCATGATATTCAATGATAATTATACTCTCATCCACTAATCTACTCATGTGATCATAATAACTCCATTATTTTACCAATATACATTTTAATTATATCAGGTTAATGGAAGATACATCATCAATCTCCCTTCTCTACCTATTTTATTTTATAACCAAACTCATCATCTCGGAGGTGATAATTTACTACCTTCGTGGAAGTAATATATTCTTTATTTAAATAATTAATCCATGATTTTAATGAAAAAAAATTAATGTTTGAGGTCAATTGTTAAATATATAACCAGTATGTTTATTGTCTTATCTGCATACCCTTTCACGTATAGTGTTTATTTTGAATGATGTTTTAACTGTGGAAATATTGATGAGTTTATATCCTCTACTCAATAAATAATTGATTTGGAATATTTTTATATAATTAATCCTTTGAATAAGATATATTTTGGGGGTTGTAGGGATGGTTGGGGCCCTTTAGAACCCCTATATTCATCGATAAGTCTAGTGAGACAAAATAGTTTGCAATAAACTTTTGAGTTTGTTTCCAAAACATAGTTAAATAGGTTTTAACACACATACATAAAACATCTCAACAGTATGATGGTTAATGTTCTAGATATATGACATCCAAATATGAATAATTAAATTTATTAATTATTCAGTTATTACTTTTCTTGAGGGTTTCTCGATGATAATATCTATGGACACACTTTCATTCTCATCTTATTGACAGTGTATGTTTTTCAGTTATTCACCATGCCATATTTATTATGTATAACTTATTATGATTCAATTATTATTTTATCATTATTCCAATAAATTTAACCCATACATGGAATTTGATCTCACCCCTTGTATTTATTTTTTCCAAGTTTATGATTATGAGATCATTAATTTTCTATTCCAGTATGATGTTTATTAGCTTATGTTATTTATTATATCTTGTTATTTTTCAACTGTAAAATGGATTCCATGTATGTATCTGGATTTTTCAATACTAATCAACTAATCGGTTTCTTGGGATTTGATTCGTTGTAATCATACCTATGTATTAAAATAATTCACTGGCTCTAGGTTTTTGGGATCAGAACGTTAAAGTTTGTATCAGTGGAAGGTTTGTAGATACTGTGTGAACTGGATTTAGAAAAAATATATTTCATAGCACAACCATAAAACATGAATTGAGGTTATGTATTGAGGAAGATCCTAAAATTTTGTTAACGTATAGATAAAGTGGGTATTCTAATAAATATATCCATGATTGGATAATACAAGTGGATGTGGTTTTGGTAAAAAGGGGCTTAGGAGTAAAAACTCCACCAATTATTACCGGGGTTGAATTGGGGTAACCTAGTATTCACACATGGTTTGCCACGCTCGAGCGATATGCTTTGAATAATTAACATTTTTTACAATCCATTAGGAAGAATTTAATCTTAAATATAATCCTTGATTATGATTGTGATATTTGTTGTGCGTAGGAATTTAGATTATCGTATATGTTTTGGTAGTTCAAAATTATGAATTATGAATTATAATATAATTTACTGTATGACACTATTTAGTAATGTCACATAATAAGAGAAATGAAATCACTACCTGTGTAAAATTTAGTGATATCCTTACTGAGGAAGTCCATAAAACAAGTGTTGGAGCTGAGCAGGTCGTGACCATAATAGGAAAAATTAATCTGGTTGTGAAAAATAACCATGCAACACCAATTTTCGAAAGTTTCAGGCTATAGAAGACATCATATGATAGTGGGAGAACTAATCTAGTCATATTTGAGCAGCGGATCATTTCCCATGAAATGATATTTATGTCATAAAGAACCAATGAGAATGAAATGATAGTATTGGAAGTATTTTGTCTCACGGGTGATGTGGATCAATAGTGATCCTTGATCCATAATACCACAGAGGAAGATATAATAGATGACATAAAATGATGAAATTTTAAGGTATTATCCATTAACAAATATTTCCCTCATCAACAATGAAATTAAATTAAGATAACATTTTTAGCTTGAAACAAAGGGAAGAAAATAATGGTGCTTAATATGATGCTACATTAACAATACTATCCTGGTATGTTGTAGAATACATAAATTTTTAGGAAGACAATATTTTTCATTAATTAGATGCTCTTATGCCATGTATTTTTAATGGGACTAGCTTCCCATCCATTTTCATCATATGTATAAATAGTATTAAGTGACATAAAAAAGTCAACAAATTTCATATATTGAATTATTTCAAGGGAAATCAAGAGAAGAAGTTATCTTATGATAATAATAGAAATTTTGAATCTCTAAAGAATTAGTTTGAAATGAAGAAATTTCCATTATTTTAGAACTATGTAAAAAATAATCTGGGAATTTTTTTTAAAGGCCTCAGAGTTTGTTATAATTGTTGATAAAAATGGTAAATAATATAGTGGATTGAAGGGGAACAAAAAAATCAATGATTTTCAATACTACAATTGTAGGGTTATAGCAAACTATGGAAATGATTTTTCTATTCCTCAAGGAAAATTACCTCAAAAAAAGACCAAGGGAGGTTGGTTAGTCTTATGAAATCCAAACTATGGTGGTTTAAGTTCCTAATGATGTGGTGCAAGGTACTTCAATCCTTTTTTGAATTTAGCCAATTCTTTACTTGATTCAAGATCATCTCATTCTTTCATATCTTTCTAATTATCCAGGGAAATGAGGTATTTATTATTTTATTTAATAATATACTTTTTAGTAAAACATTCTATGGGAAGTATTATTATAACAAATATGTGTTAGTCTTACCCCTTTGTGAAACATAAATGTACTTAATCTTTTGTCCATTTCACCATTCTTATGATTGAAATTCACAATGTTCTCAGTATGTATTGGGTTTTTGAAATTTATGTGAATATTATTTATTGAAAGGTGAATGTTAGAATTTTTGAGAATGATTTCGAATACCTTATCTTTAGAGAAGAACATCATCATCTGAATTGTATCCAAACCCACCTTTAGTAAATCATTTAGATGAAATTCTAGTGTTTTATGATAAAACCACATCTATGGATCCATAAATTTAAGATTTACATATTGTGAAATAATACATTGATATATTTCTAGAGTATTTAACATGATTTTTTTAGAGAAGGATGTAGTGATCTATATTGATTTAATTCCAAGTACAATACCCATATCAAAGACCCATTGTAGAATAGCCACTTTGGAATTAGTATAGAAGTAGAAACATCTAGAGGAATTAAGTGACATGGTATTTATTCTCCCTTGTGTTTCTATATGGGGATACGATGTTATCTTTGTTAAGAAGAAAGATGAAACCATGAGTTTGTGCATTCATTTTAGAGAAATCAATTATATCAAAATAAATAAAATGTATTTGCTTCCTCACATTGATGATAAATTTGATCAACTTCATAGTGATCCATATTTTTTAAATATTGGACATTGGTATGATATGAACTATTGTGTGTGAGAACGAATTATATTCCAAAACTATCATTTCAAACTAGGTATGAAATTTATGAGTAGAAATTAATTAAATATGGACTAAATAATGAACCATATATTTTAATAGTTCTATTGAATAGAGATTTAAAGTAATATATGGAAAATATATTGTGGTATTTATTGATGATTTCTTAAAATATTTCAATGACTATGAGGAAAATGAGAACCACATTCGGGTTGTCTGAATGACTATTAGAAGAAATGGGTTACATGGGAGGTTTAGTAAATGTGAATTATAGAATCATATGGTTTCTTTTCATGGAAATATTGCCTCTAAATATGGAATATCGGATGTTCCTATGAAGAAAAATATAATACATGAATGTATTACACCAATGAATATTATTGGGGAATGTAGTTGTTTTGGCATAGAATATTAAAATCGGTGTCTGGTATATAATTGTACTTAATTAGATAAACCACTATCGATGCTCACGCGTAAAGGGGTTAAGATGATATTGACAAAGGAATGTATAGAATGTTTTGAATAATTGAAAAGAATAATGGACAATACTTCAATTTTTACTCTTCTATCAAGAAATGGGGTTTTTTTATATATAGTGATGCATCAAATAATGGACTAGGTTGTGTCCTTATGAAAAATGATAATGTTTTTTCTTATGAAACAAGTAAATTTAATTATCATGAAAAAAATTATCAAAATAATGATCTTGAGATATTATATGTGATATTTTCTTTGAAAATGTGGAGACATTATCTCTATGGTGAAATATGTGAGATATATTTGGAAAAAATATTTAAAATACATTTTTACATAGAAAAAATTAGACATGAGGCCATGTATGTGGCTTGTGTTACTCAAAGATTATGATTGTTCAATAAAATAACACATAAGAAAGGAAAATATGGTATAATATGCATTATGAAAGATAGATCATGGACTTAAGAACCAAATGAGGGTTGAGAGAAATCATGTGTTCATGCATCTAGTAAGGATAGATATGGGAATTATTAAGGAAGAGTAAACATCAATAATTATTAAAACAATTTCAAATAAATCAATACATGAGAAGATAAAAAGATCTTAATTTCATGATTATAATCGTAAAAAGAAAATTAAATCCCTTAAGGGTGGAATACTGGAAGACTTTATATGTGTGGATGGAGTTATAAAATTTGGAAATAGGTTATGCATTTCATCAGTACCTGAGCTAAAAATAGAACTATTAGAGAAATCTCATTGATAAAAATTTTCTATCAACCCTAAAGAAACCAATATTTACAGATATCTAAAGGATCCATTTTGTGGGATAACATGAAATGATAAATTGCAGACTATGTGTCTTGGTGTCTAGATTGTCAATAGGTGATGGTCGAGAGACAACATTCTTGATGAGTCATGCAACACATGCTTATTTCTATATTGAAGTGGGATGATGTTACAATGGACTTTGTCATAGCACTCTTGATGACACCTAGAATAAATAATGAAATAGGGGTAATTATTGATCATCATTCAAAATCGGCACATTTCTTCGCAATAAGGGAACACATTCAATTTGGGTTCCTGAAAAGACTCTATATTAATGATGTTTTAATACTTCATGGTTCCCCTCTGTTGATTTTTTTTATTTATATGCCCAATTTATATCAAAATTCATGAAAATTATTTATAAGGATTTGGATACTGAGATTCATATGAATACTACATGTCACACTCAAACTGTTGGACAAACTGAAAAGACTATTCAAACACTAAAAGACATGTGGATATCATTATCACTTTACTTTCATGGTATGTGGGATCAATACATACCTATGATTCAATTTTCTAACAATAATAGTTTCCATTTTAGTAATAAAATGGAACCATATGAATCATTATGTAGAATGATATGTTGAGCTCTATCTGTTTGGGATGAAGTTGGTGATAGGAAAATTAAAACATTAAAAATTATTGAAGTGAAACATAAATTGTAATGAAAATTCAAGAACATATTAAATCATTCAAAAAGTTAAAAAAACGATTTATGATGACAACCGTATAAAGGATTTATAATTTCCTATCTGAGATCATGTCTTTTTAAAAGTATCTCCATGGAAGGATGTCTTAAGGTTCTTTAAAAAGTGAAACCGAGCCACAAGTACATCATACCATTATAAATTATTGAATGGATTGTGGTTTTAGATGACGTTTAAAGAATCCCACAAGTGTATCCAATGGTCATGATTTGTTCCCCTTATCATTGTTAAAGAAATAAATTATAGACCTAACCCATGTACTCAACTATAAAGAAATAGAACATGAACCAAATTTTTCATATTGTGAAGATCCTATCGAGATTCTTGACATAAGAGATAAATTATTAAGAAATCAGACAACTCAACTGATAAAGGTTCTTTAGAGAAATAATAAAATGGAGGAAGCAACATGGGAACCATAAGATGTTATTAAGAGGAACCACCCAAATCATTCTAGAGGATATATACTGGAAAATGTTTGTGGAAGAAATTTTTGAAGGATGGAAGAATATAACACCAGAATATTTTATTTTATGTTTCTCCTTAAATAATTTCAATTCATTAGATAGATTATTATTAATTCAACACTGATTCATTATGAAACAAAACTTATTTATAGGAGATAGTTTTAAGATATCCTCTTATCTTAATTTTTCATATTATGTGATTTGGATTACAAAAAAATAGACATGCATAGTTGCATTCAGAAGGATATTTAGAGACCGATAAGATCTACTTCAATTTATGGTGAATAGTAACATACCCTTATGAATAGTAATGTTATATGTAGGAATAGTAATATACCCTTATGAATATTAATATGTCCATTTTTAATACTAACCTCACCCCTGAAAGTATTAACAAAATTTAGGAACCTTATAAATGAAGGTGAATTTTTTTTTAAATAATAATTATGTGAATTTATTTTTGTGACTAATAAATATTTAGGTATAATATTATAATTAATAAATTCATTTAATATATTTTTAAAATTTAATGCAATTTATTCTTATGTTAATATTTGGCTGTCTTTTGATTTTGGGATAATTTAATGAGACCTTAGTTAATTTTTCAAGGTATTGTAAATCAGTTATAATTTTAAAAACATATTTTTTGAGAAAATTGTAATTTTAATTAAAAAATAAATTTATCGTATATTGAAAAATATTTTAATAAAATATATTTCGTTTTTGGATTCTATAAATAATAAAATCTGCTAAATTTTTGGGATTTTTTTTGAAATACATAAATTTTTTATAAATAGTGAAATTTGATAATTTATTAAATATATTAATAAATAAATTTCTTCATAATTCTTGAACAATGAATGATTTAAATGAACATTGGTTCAAAATCACATCACCTATTACTATTTTTGGTCATGATAATTACTATTATTGATTGTCTTTAGAAAAATAATAAAATAATGAATAAAATACCGATAAATCACTCCTCTCCTCCATTATAAATTCCAACACTCACCCCCTCTTCTCCTCAATATTTTAATCCTTAATGGTAGTCAAACTTCATCCAAATTACTCTTCCCTAGTCCCCCACCACGTCCAAGAGATCTTGGTATTTTTCAAATCCTTAATTCAATACCCTTATAGAGATTCTCATGGAAAAATATCGAGAAGGTAAAATGATCTTCATTTTCCTTTTATTTCATTTCCAAGTACCTTATTTATTTCTTATTATCTCCTCACCTTATCTGTCCAAATGATCATGACAAATCCATTATAATATATATATATATATACTATAATTATATCATTTTAATGGAAGATACATCATCAATCTTCTTACTCTCCCCCATTAAATTTATAAACAAAATCATCGTCCAGGAGGTGACAATTTACCACTTTCATGGACGAAGAAGATTCATTCATCAAATTCTTCTTCAAATATATTCATTAAAACATTTTAACGGTATAAAATGTTTGTAAAGTGTATAATAGATAGGATTATAGACTTAGTTGTATACCCTTTTACAAAAGATTTTTATTTAAAATATTGTTTTAACTATGGCAATATTTCGGAGTATGTGTCCTCTAATCAATACGGAAATTGATAAGGCATATTTTTGTGGAATAAAAACTTTTTATAAGAATGATTTTGACTTTTAGTGATGGTTGGGGACCACTATATCCCCTCTATGCATCGACAGGTCTCATAAGATAAAATAGGTGGTGACAAACCCTTCATGTTTTATTCCAAAACATAATCAAATATGTTTCTACCCATAAATATAAACTATCATGATGGTATAAGGGTTCATGTTGTAGATACAAGACATCCAAATAATAATCATTCTATTTATTTATTATTCATTTTTTACTTTCTCTGAGGTTTTCACTTTGACAAAATCTATGGATAATCTTACATTCATAGTTTATTGATGGGGTGTGTTTTTCAATTATTCACCATTCTATATTGATTATGACTAATATATTTTGATTAAATTATTAATGATTCACACTTAAACAATACGTAACTCTTGTTGACCATTTCAGATCACTCTTTTCATTTTTTTCTTATCATGGTTATGTAGAATGGTTCATTTATTTAGATTTCAAGGATGAATTTTTTTAGATTTTTATGTATAATATCTTGTTTTCTTTTCCAACTATAAAATGGTTTCCAGGTATGAATATTGTCTCTTTAAGACTACAAAACTGATCAATCCATTGATTTTATTCCTTTTAATAATTCTAGTGTAATAAAATAATAAAAAGACTCTGGTTTTCTATGGTCATGGTGTTGTATGTGTTCTCTTGGTATTTAGTGAGTGATAATTTTTTTAACTAAAATGTCGATTTTATATAGATAAGATACACATAGAAATATACTACCCACATCATGTTTCAGATTGAGGTGAGGTTGATTCCCAAAAATCAACAATGACTTACAGACCATTTTCGTGAGGTATCAAAACAATATCAATATGTTTTCTTGGAATTGGGTATGTTAGTTAACTATATTACAAATATTGTTGTCAATCATCAATAAGAATATGTATATGGAGTATTATAGTTGGGAATGTGTCTTTGATTGAGTTGAATATGATTCCAACACATCCAAAAGACTCAAAATATTCCTAACCATCATTGGTACTATGATATCCATATAAATTATTTTTTTGAGCTGCCAACACTACATGAGAATCTTCAATCAAACTGCCTCAACTCAAACAATACTATTTCTCCTGTATAACACATAAAATTATTATATGAGTAATAAAAATGAAATTAATTAGAAAAATGAAATAATAAATTAATTATAAGTACAATGGTTTTATAGTGGAAAGATCAATATTACCTCTGGGATTGAATAGTGGTGGTAACTTCAAGAAATGTGAAAAATTTCAACACTACAGGTGTGAAAGGATCTCAAGGATATGATGTCTATATTTTTTTTGTAAAAAAGAATGAAATATGGATCCATAACCACAACTCAAAAAAAATAATAATCCTTCATAACAAATAATTATTATGTGAGTAATACAAAAATATATATATTAATTATAAGAATGAAAAAAATAACAATTACATGAAAAATAGTTTTATTGTACAAACATCAATATTACCACTCTGTTTGAGAACAAATATCCTCATTTATCTTCCTGCAAAGTTAATGTAGAGAATGTGAATAAATTTGATAAAATAATCATTATAAGTGTGAATGGTTATTGAGGGAGAATAAGTTTATGGATTTTTTGATTAAGAAAGGCCTGCAAGATGGGCACACCACCCCAACATGAACAAAAGAATCCACTTATATAACAAAAAAACTATTATGTGAGTAATAATAAAAAATTATATTTAAAACAAATATCAAAAATACATTAATTATATGGAAAATTATTTTAATTTGAAAACATCCACATTAAATCTATGATTATGTAGAGTCACCATCATTTACCTTTCTACAAATTAACTATATATGGATAGAAATCATATAAAATAAAATAAAAATCTTCTGGGAATTATGAAAATTAAATGAATTTTCGAGTATATAATTATTTTATAAAATAGAAAAACTATATTGTAACATCAACTTTACATCTTTCCAAAGTATTTCCTTTCTTATAGTTTTCTATTTCGATGGATTTGTAACATCATCATGAACATAAGATATTATCTACATGAGTTGTTAAACATTTAATTTATATTATGTTAACATAGTAGAGATCAAATAATTGTTTTAGGAAAAACATTGTATATTGAAAAAGGCATTTAACTTCAAATTAAACTCACTTTTTTTTAAAAATGATTCAGGGATTTGGTTAATATATATAGAATTCCAATCACCTATTTTTCTTCTACTATAAAAAAGAATACATTATCAAAAATTTTATCAGTATGAATTGATTTTGATCTTCCAATGAAAGGGTCTCCCTTGATTGAATTTTCATCTAACCTAGCATTTCTTTTAGTTTCCAATAGAAATATTGACCTGTTTTAGTTCATTGGATCAAAGAGAATAATAATTTTCACTGTTTGTTATGCCATTATGATGGAATCATCATTTTTCTCTTCCACGCTAAAATTCACCTTCATGAATACCATTGCATCAACATTCACTACAATGATAATAGAAATCATATTGCAGTGGAAAATATTCACAAGAAAATTTGTATAATCCAACACATATGTCTCTTAGGTAATGAAAAAATTGGAATATTTTTAAAAATTGGATTTATATCCTTGGAACTAGATATGTACATCTCTTTAGCCACAAAGGAAACAAAATTTTTGGCATCATACTACAATCATCGTATTATTTTTTTATAGAACATGTAACTATTTATTGCAAAACTATTGTAAGATATAACATTTTCATTTGGTCCCTTGGCTAGCCATTGAAGTTTTTCATCAATTTAATATGTATTTTCTGGAAACCCCATATAAATTTTATCTTGGATCCAACCTATAAACTATTTATTATGTGTATTTGATATCAACCCTTTATCCTCTGATGGATTCAATTATATAATAATTACTTCATGGGATTCAGTGTATGGATTAATATATCCAATATTGTGTAAAATTTAAAGGTTAACAATATCCATCTATGTTAAGGTAATTGTAAAAACATCCCTTCTGGAAATCCATTCACACTTAAGGCATTCAATATGAAAATACTTTGGATGACTGATGCATTCAACATCTGAAAGGTAATAGGTACAGAATTCAGTAGTTTCTTCAAATATGTTTTATTCTGCAACACAACCTTCATGCCTAATTCTATTCATGGAATTTCCTTTCGAAATCATCATTCACTATTCAATGGATTACGTTCATCTATAATAGATACGACCTCATAGTTGAACATCTTTAACAAATTAAACCATATGATGGATCATTATATCAACGAATGATGGTGGGATAAACATCTCTAAATCACATGATGTTTTTGAAACCCACTTATTTGTGATGTGAAACTTCACTAAGACTATTAACATTACATTATATGGAGTTGAAAATAGAATATTTTAGTTAATTTATATCATACATTTTGAGGTAGGATAAGATGAAAAAAATTGGCATTCAATCTTGTATGAAAACAAAATAGTCATGTAATTTTTGTCCTTGTAAATTCAAATTAGTCATTGACATGGAATTATTGATATTTGATGAAAACCGATGTGAAACTTTTACACTATTAAATATAGGAAAAAATTTCAAGTTTTCTCTCAAGATTGATTATATTATTAAGGTGGAAGAAAAATCCTCCTTTTACCCATCAATGATTCAAACTCTCCCTTTATCCCCATTTCAATAAACTCCAACATAGCATTGGTTCCATCATTTTTTTCAGGAAATTTTAGTAACATTCCAATAACATTGTATCTCGAGAAACTCATGTTCCCATTAAGAATCACACTTTTTGAATTGTTTCCAACACATTTGGTTATAGAATAAAAAAACCGGTTCTATATCCTAAGGGACATCCTTTACAAAGGTATTTGTTCATTAGGTTTAATGACCTATGATACTTAATATCTCTTATTGTTCGAGAGGTTGGTATTTCGGACACATCACTCCATTTTCAGGGGAATTATTGTCTACATTGGGACTCTCTTATAGATTTAATATATGTACATTAATACTTCATTAATTCCCATGTATAAAGTAGTTCATAATAATATTATCAATCTATTATTAGCATGTGTGGAATTCATAATCATTTATATGTATTCAAGATTCATCATCAATGGAGATATCTCTATTTATCTGGGGTTCATCTTTGATGGTATCCTATTATACATACTACATAGAGAATCTTTGGTTGTTATGATGATGATTATGTTTTTAAGCCACACAGTGAGGATATATAGAGTTTATGGACATCCAGGTAGATGAATGACACTTTGGAATTTAGCTTCATCTACTGATATGGGACTTTACTATAGATTTTATAGTCATCTAGGTAGAAAAATGTTACTCTATATTTTATCGTTATCTTGGGGAAAAAGATGTTTTGATTTTTGGATTGATCCGATAAATGGGTTACCAACGTATCCTTGTGAAAGGAATAAAACCACACATATTTATGTGACACTTAATGGTACATATCATACCTTTTAAGATCATGTGATTAGAACCCAACCATAAAGTTTAATGTCATGTGGTAAAGATGTCTAGGTAGAAGGTTCCTAGTAAAAGCTTGGATTAGGGCTTATGCATATGTATCCCAAGTAAATTTGAATGAATATTGGCTTCCATGTTGAATAATACCCTTTTGGGTATATGATTCAAATATAACATGGTTGATATGGAATTTTTGGTTTGATCCATAGGGATGCTTTCTACATATCCCATCTGGATGGGAATCAAATCTCAAATATTTCGATAAGTCTCATAGGGGTTTATGAATCTTTTAGAGACATAGGTTTGTGCTTTCTCCTGAAGAGGTTTTCCTTATATCAAGGACCATGAGATATGTCTCAACTCATGGAGGTTTGGTGATGCTTAATTTTGGGATTACCCCTAATAAGGATTCCCAAAATAGTGGAGTTAGGATTGGGGATTGCTCATGAGGAGGATTCCCTGATTACAGGGTTATTATTTCTCATTTCATGAATGAGATTGTATTGAACACAAGCCTTAGGAAGGAATCATATGTTTTCCAGTTATGGTGGGAATCAATGTCCTTTTAGTTCACTAATTGAGGTGGATTTTATGGGTTTTATGATTGTTATATACCTCTAATGCCTCTCGAGTCATGTTTAGTGTGATAAAAAATGGATTTTAAATATTCAACAATCCAAACACACTTTTCCGCCTTCTATTGTTGAAAAGGATGGGACTATTGAATAATAGGTTAGGTTGACCACCCGAAGTGGTTTTAGCTACGATGCTTCACTCTCATTAACTTAAAATGAATATGTGTCCAATGTATGTAAGGACTGAAGGTGAAGTATTCATAGAGGAGAAAAATTTTAACCTCATACATGAAAGGATATTAGATTAAACTTGGATGTTTTCCATTTTATTTTTCATGGGAGTGGAGGGATACTTCACATTTATCAATGGAAAAAATCACGTGTGGTCCCTAACTTCCCTTCTAGTAACTGAAGGCTCTAGGTATTCAAGATATGATGGGGATGATAGAGTCTTATCCTTAGAATCCAAGACTAGTAACACCTAAAAACAATACATGGGATAATTTATTATTTGACCATATATATAAAAACCTACGGACATCCCAATGATCATGACCCACTAGTCAGACAAGTGCGGGAAACCTCATGACCGTATAAATACAAACCCAAATGGGAGACAGGAAGATGTACCTTTCCCTATGTTTTTTAAACTATGGTGGTCTTGTTAGATGATTTGAAGTGACCACCTTCAAAAAAAGGGATTTAATTACAGGTATTCTCAACCAAAAATTTATTTCCAGAATCATTCATGAGAGGCTTTCGTAGGCTGAAAAGGTGAGCTATACTAACAAGTAGAGTGAAAATAGGTGGCGAAAAGTGGGTGGTGCACAAACAGGGTTGGGAGAATTGGATTCACATTAGGTGATGAACAACATGGATGAATACACTTTGGAAAGACTTTAATCAAGCCTTTATGGGTCTTTATATGTATTCCCAAAATTGATGCATGCATATTCCTATTTGAGGAAGGGCGATCGCGCAAGTGATCATAAATTAGTGGGTTGGGCGAAATGGTCAAACATGTGTTTTATATTTTAAAAACTTAGTGGAATTATATAACACTATCTTCCTTCAATCCTCTCTATTTAGGTATTATGAAACTACCTTGTTGGTTTTTGGAGTATTTTCATGAAGCACTAGGGCGATCAAAGTAGTAATCATCAATTAGGAAAGTACATCTGTACAAAAGAAGGCCCCAAGTGTCTATTTATAGAAAAATATAGTTCCCTAGGGAAATAATACTAGTCATGAATGTTTTTGAGAATTAAAGTAATTTTTAGCCTCTGGTTATGTGGGCTACCATTGGCGAAACACTTTTTAGGCCTTTCAAAATCCAAAAAATTTTCTATCTATTTTTTCTTCATTTTTTAAGGCATTCCAATTTTTCACATTTTCATCCATATTATGAAACATAGTGTTAAAAAATCTCTCCCTCATCATTGTATTTGAAAATGAAAAATAGGGTCTAATCAGAATGTTAAAAGTGATGAAAAGGGAAGATGGGTCTCAAAAATTTCTATGTTTAGATGGTCTCACAAATCAATCGTGTTATCTCATCACAAAGGTAGACATCCTCAAAGATAAATATGATCATAAATTTAGTTTAAAACTCTCATGATTCTAATATTAAATCTCTCTCTATGAATTTCTTCCACACAGAGGCTTTTCTTTTCTATTCATATAGATTTTGTTTGTATGTAAGTTTCACACTGTAGGATGAGTGATACATTTGTGTGTGACAATTACACTTGTCTGTCTTAATGAATTTGTCAAATTTTCATTAATTTTGCGGAACGTTAATAAATATGAACTTATGCTAAAATTAAATTAATATTTATTTTCAGGTTCAATGGCTCCCAGTAGGATCACAACTATAGATTAATTAGATAGTAAGAGAACCAAGGATATGATTAAGATCATAGGTCATGATTACTATGACATCTATGACACTACCCTTCCTAGTCTAGAAGATTATATAAAGATATATCATCATTATTTTCCCATGTGTAATTATCCAAAACATTATGTTTATGTTTATCTATGATAAGTCCTCCTCGAAATTCGGAAGAATTATCTTATGATTTCCTTTTTGAGACAACAAGAATGTTTCATCTACCATCATTTTGTGTTCAAGCCCATGAATCAATGTTGTAATAGAAGTATCATAAAATTTTATTCAAAATATACCATGTGATCTATATTTGAAACTACATACACCAGAACTAAATCCACGTTGTTATTCTTCCATTTTTCAAGATTCTCAAATAGATCAATCGAAAGGATGGAAAAAAAGTGGTGAATTTCACCCAGGAGGGGGTGTTACACCCAAATGGAAATGGGTTTACATGGTGTGAAAAAAATGTGTAGATTTCAATGATGTCCTTAAAGGCACTTTAATTTATGAGGAATTTTGGGTAGGGAAACCTATGTGTAATGGAATGATGATTTTGTTCCAGAACTATCAATTCCGTGGAGTCCACGGTCATATTCACTCTCTCTGATGCATAGAGATGTAGGTATCATTTTTTTGGGACATGTAAAAGGTCTCTAGTGCTTTGATTTTAGGGGAAACATTTTATGAATTCATACCTCCTATGGAAACATGGAATCTTCTAATCAGACAGAAGATTTTTCATGTGATCTATTGAAGATTTGTCACTAAATTAAAATGTAAAATCCCCATGAAAAGGTTGATATTCATCTAAATAATTGGATGGTAATAGTCTTGATGAAGAAGAATGAGAAATTCCCCACTTTTAGGCATCCAACAAGAATTACCAAGGAGGATAATAGAGGTGCACCTATCACCGTATGGATGATTCTAGAGAGAGGAGTGTATAAAATATTGGGGGAATAAAATTGAAGCAACAATTCCTTCCAAGAGATGTCATGTGGGATTTCGGGACATAATGCTCAGTGACTATTTGATTCAGGTTTGTGATTCCAAAGGTGATGTAAGGGGTGTAAAATTTACTGTGGTATATAAGCTAACTAAGAGGAAAATGTTGTGATTGTTCACACCTATTCTGGAAAATACTTATAAGAGCTTGTTGTATATCTATGGAGGGAATTATCCTTTCATAATTTCAGGAACACTCTATGTTTTATAGGGATGAGTCACGACTCATTTAAGAATATATGTTGTTCATAGTGGGATCCATGTCCTTGGTAGTTCATTCGGACCATCTGTTCAAAATTTCTCTAGTTTCCCACCATTATCTTTAACACCTCTTAACATTCAGACCAGGTTTAGTATGTTCAAGGAATTACATTTCATTACATATGGTAATTTGACATTGTGAAGGTTGGTTGATGACGAGAAGACTAGTATATAGATGAGTTCATAAATTCTATCTTGATGGGATGGTCTATTGGAATCAAAATTCACCGACAAAATAATATGTAAGTCGTATTCTCCTTATTAATTTTTACCCTAATTAAAATTCTTTTAAAATGGTACTTTGAGAACAATCCTAATTAAGAATGTTTTCATATCTAAAATCTAGATACTTTTATATATTCACATAATTTATCAATCCCCACCACAAACCAATTGAATTAAATGATAGATCGTGATGCCACTAGGGGTTAACGCATCATCTTTTGGGGAATGGCTTGATCTTTTCAATCCTAATGATTATAGTTTCTTTATTATAATATTATTTTATTTTATGCCTTTATATATTAGTCTAACAATTATTTCTTAAGGTATATATCATTTTAATTTGATTCTTAATAATAGAAAATTAGTTAAAATTCTATCTCCATGGTATAGACCTAGTTGTACTACACTCAGGGTTGTTGGATCAACCCCTGAAGTGTGAGAAATAACTCTAGGTCATAAAGTCATATAGGATGATATGACAAGAGGTTTCCCATCTCCAATACCTATTTTTATAGATGGTGATTCTAGTCCTACATTAATGAAAATAATGAAGTATGTACACCAATGAAATAAATATATGGAGAAATGATTCATTAGCGATCGTAAGTCTTCCAAACACCATAAATTTTGACTTCATCCAATGAAAGTAATTAATATTTTGGGACGTACAAGAACATAAAAAATTTATTCCACTAGGTAAGTATCTAATGAGCCTCTATGAACTACGGAGGGAACTTCTAGTCATTTGAATATCTCTTCCAACGAAGTGGCTCCTTATTATGAAGATACATCTAGGCCATAAAAACAACATCTACTCTCAGAAATGTTTCTTTATCTATTGTAGGGATGGAGAAGGCATCTAGTATGTTATAAATAATAAATATGAATCTGTATAACTGCAACTAAATATCATTTCTTTAATATTTAATTTTCATCACATGCGCTAGAAAATCTTGTGCCAACCGATACTGACCCATAGGCTGTCACTGAAGAGGTTGTTCAGGGTTCACAATCGTCAGAGGGGGGTCATGAACAAATTGATCCATGTATTACTATGTATGATCCTAACACATGAAATTGTATTTCATTATAATAAATGATATATCTTAGCATGTATGTTGAAGAAGTATTGGAATATGTTAATATGCCCTATACATTAGAAGAATTTGGGGAACTATATATTGATCCAAATGAATGTAATTATTTACTTTGCATCCAATATGTTTTTATACCAAATTATTTAATAATGATGGGTTGAAATGTGCAGATCCATCTAAAAAAACAACTATAACAACACTTCTTGTAAAAGATGTTGAAAACACTCTCAATTTCACTGTTGAGGAGAAGTTGACTTAGGTGACCCTAGAAATAAAATATCATTCATAGGTTTATTTGTAAAATCCTTAGTATAATCAAGAAAGTAATCCTCAGCAAATGGTGGAAAACAAATCTAATGAGGGGGGTATAGGGTAAGAGCCTTTCAATATTTCTGACCTACTGTTTGGTGAGGGTTACCAACGATTGTGATTGTTCCCCACTCTTACAATTAAATTAAAGCTAAAAATGATTTTGATTTATCATATATGATTATAAACCTCTATGGAAAGGTCCCAGGGTGAAAATTCTATACCATCTTGACTGGAATCATGATTCAAGGCCACCACTATTAGGGAGGGAGAAAAATATGGAACTTCTTTTGGTGTATTAATCATAGAGTACATACCTCCTTATGACATTTATTCTAAAGAGTACTCGTAGGTGTATGGTTCTCTTTATATTTTATATATTAAATCATAGTGAGGTATATGAATTATTTACTCTGATACACCCCTCATTAAACCACCTTCATGAATTTTATGGCTGTTAGCATTATTCATCATGTTGGGATTTGGAGGTTTCGATTGCCATGTAATATATATTATGGTGAAAGAGACCATTCAGAGGAGAGATAATGTGCAAAAATATATGTAGGATCTATAGAAAGATAGATATCTTTCTCAAATTGGTTAGTTTCATGTAGCATTATATCATTATGAGGCCATTTATAGCACAAAATTGGCAACATTAAATCAGAAGATAAAATATAAGATTGTTCAAGTCTTGCATCTTCTACAAGAGTTGGATAATGCTACATAGGAACTGAAACAACTTCACCACTAAAATGGTTAAACTCAAATGTAAGGGTCCAATTCCATTATCACTTCCATGTAGGTTCTTGGTTGGGTTGAGGAGACATGGGTTGTTTTATTGAAATAACATCAACAGGCTGATGATGGAACTCATGAGACTATTCGAGATATGAAAAGTTATGTCGACATCCACTTGTGATATAAGATAGAGATACTACATTTTTTGGATGTTCCTCTCATTTATTTTCTCATAAATGAAGATAATTTGGATTACAACCACACATTTCTTCATCCCTACACATTTCTTATAATCATAATTTCAATGTTGATTTTCATATAATTACATCTTCATACCAGCTAATCATAATTAAAATGATAGGGATGGGGTTCTCTAAATTTTTTTCCCTAAATAAATGGGTATTGTGAAAGTAGTCTGACTGTTACTAGGGTCATATAGAAAACCCTGCAATCTTTGAGTCTTTTTTGTTGCCATCTTAATTTTTTTTAACTAATCCCAATATAGAGGGGAATTTGTGGGTGGGACTTGTATTGTTCTTAGTTTTTCTTTCTTAGGTTTTCATCCAAAAAAGTTTTTCCTTTTCAATTTTTATCACCTGATATTTCATAAACCATACAGAGTATATCTCTTGTGAGCTAAGACACGACATTTATACACATTCACAGATATTTGTTTTCAGGCCAAGGATTACTATGTCTATTTTTTTGGGTTGTTTATTGACTTTCTATTCAGACTAATAAGGCTGAGTTTTTAGGTCGAACTTCATTGACCATTGATTTTGAGATTATAACCCAAATAAATCATGATTGTTGGGGAAGGTCCTAATATTAATCATTTATTATCAAGGGGAATATTGAGTTATAATTTTTATTATTACCAAATATCAATCATGATTTATATAAATATAGGAGATATGTTACATGAATGAAGATACCACTATTTGAAAACCCTATTATTGGGGTTTTATTATGTAGTTCCATATAGGGAATGTTTTTCATAGATAAATAGTGGAATCCCTTTGGTGAAATTCCCTATTATGTAGGTGATTGATGCAATCCCAATTAGGGAACACACTAAATAGTCTATTAATGTATCTATCAATAATTTTGACATTCTATTACTAATAAACAACACGTTTTATGATCTGGACTCTCAAGACTATAGTGGGAGGAATTTCCATGGAATGAGGTATAAGAATAAAAGGGGCCATCTTTCCAATATTGTACAAGAATGAGAATCCATATCTGCACAAATTTGTTCTATAAAAGGTGGATATATTGTGTTAAATAACCAATGTCAGGGGGCGAAGGATCTTTTCCAACAATGAATGATGGTGTTATGTAGTTTAAAATTGTATAGCAAGGACATTGGGGGTTGTGTAGTTTAAAGTAACATAGTAGGGGCATTAAATCATGCATTTTATAGTCATTCAACATGGACATTAAGTTATACAGTTTAAAATTGTGCAACAAGGACATTATGCGTATTTGATTTATATTCATTATCTTTGACTAAATATTTGAGTGTTTTGAAATTGTTGGTTAATTTTCTTGAAATGTTCTACCATATTCAGTCATGGAAATGGATAATTATTTGCTATGATTTGGGAATTAATGAATATGAAGATTTATATGGTAAAAAGGGTTAAATTGAATTATTGGATGTCTCTTCTATGAATGATGATAACACTATTTGAAAAAATCATTATGGGGGCTATTTTAGGTAGGTTCAACTAAAAAATATGCTGTATAGAAAAATAGTGGAATCCTTTGGCATAGAATAATGTTATTTAGACAACTATTGTATATCCAATTGGGGGAACATATTTTATAGTTAGGTACAGGAGCACTCAATAAATTTGACATTCTATTTCTATAATCCGGGGAATGTTTATGGATATTTGGATATTACCAAGAACAAAGTATGGTTTATGGATAGAATTCATTGAATACATAATATTTTTTAAAGCCATAATTTAGAAATAGTTGGTGGAATATGGTCTCTACAAATGTCACACCCATGTGAAAGAAGTATAGTGCCTGAAATCTTAGGCCATAAAACAATGACCAAAATATTAAGAAAATAATGAATCATATTATGGTCAAATGACCCAAGGTTATTCCAATATTCTTTGAAAAAACGAGCGGTTAGAATTCTAAACCCTAGTATTGAAGACTTTCTGGTCGGGAGAAAGGATATAGATCAAATATGTAATGGATGATCGCTTTAAACAACAATTTCCTACATACCATCATCAAATCTCGAAGGGATGGAAGAGGGTTCCCTCCCAGAATGATGTTACATATATTTGATAAACCTGTTATGGTGGTTTTATTATACATGGAATCTTGGGAAGTTGTGGTATATAAAAACAATAGAATCCTTTCTCCAATAGTCTCATTATGTAGGCATTATTATTCAAGGCCAACTGGGGGCATGTACTATATAGTTTGGAGAAATATCTCCCTGTATTAGGCATTTTTCCTATCATAACTAAAGGAAGATTATGAATATCTGGAAGTACTAAATATTAGGTGTATTAATTATGAAAGGGATAATTTACAATGTATATGGTAATTCATTGGACCAATACTAGATATGAGTTTGGAGTCCCTTATATAGATCAAACTCATATAAATAAGATGCAAAGATCATATTACCTTTATGGTTCTCTGAATAGATGGACCAGAATTAAAGATCCTATATGGATTTGTATCATATGTAGGAGAGGGGAATTTTTATTTATCCCATGGTTGGTACTAGGATATGAGGCCATGTTTTTCCTACATATCTCAAATGGGATGAGAATCAATACATAAATAGTTCTCTAAATATCGTTCATTATAACGTCCTACTGCGAAAACTATGCATTACTTGACGTGAAGGGAAATGATTGATCTATGTAGTTTTATGTCATGTGGTATGGACATTAGACATGTAGTTTAACACACTGCAGTAAATAATAAGGTGTATTGAAAGACCACGGTCAATAGAAAATGCAGTTGAAGCAAGGAATAAGGTCAATGTGTAACTATGCATTTCATCGGAGAATAAATCTACAAGCATCTAGTTCTAATATATACAAGTTCATGTGTAATGTGAGAGGTTTTATTTCACTTTATCATCTAGATATAACTCATACACATGGGAGTGGGGGATCTTTTCTATTGTGATGTGGTTTGGATGGAGATTGAAAATCTAAATGTCACTACATATATCACAGGGGTGAGAATCAAGCCACACATAGTTCTCGAAATGTTCCCTCTAAAGGATTGGTTCTTTAAAATAGGGAAATTGTATTTTATTTTATTTTTTTTCTGGAATCAAGATTAAATATTTGGGTGTCACTACATATCTCAATGGAATTATAATCAAGACACATGTAGTTCATGGAGAAATATACCCTATCAGGATTTGACTCATCTACACAGGGAGTGCAGGAGCTGTTTTATCATAACTGAACCGAAGATTGGATATTTGGGAATCACAATTTATTTCATTAAGATGGGAATCAAGTCATATATTGTTCTTAAAGATGATTCCCTACACCAACTAAATATTTATTTGAGGTAGGGTGTTTTTTGTCATGGTCGGGCCCGAGATTAGAGATCTAGACATCACTATGTATCTCATATGAGTGAGAATAAAGCTGCACATTGTTCTAGAAAAGCTTCCTTTATAGATCTGATTCATATAAAGAAGTAAAGAGGCTTAAGGATTAATTGTTACAGTACACAAGATATGATATTTTTACATCACTACATATCTTGTTGGGCCAAAAATAAATACACATGTAGTTCTTGACGATGATCTCGATAATGTTTTGATTAGTATAAACAAGTTGTGAAGGGAATTTTCAGACATTGTTGCGAGACGTAATATTGGTGTTCTAGGAGTCCCAATGTATCACTTTGAAGAAATAATAATGCCACATGTAGTTCTTGAAGAACTGTGCATTTTGATATCATTTGGTAGGGACAATGAAGAACTAACATTAAAAGACAGAAATATTGTAGCTTCATAAGGGGAAAGGACCCAAGTGTCATTATGTGTCCTACTGGTGAAAGAATCAAGACACATGTAGTACATGATGATATATTTCCTATAAATATTTGGCTCATACTCATAAGGAATGAAGGAGTTTTTTATCATTGTTTCTAGACCCAATATGGCAGATCTAGGTGCCACTACGTATCCCATTGGAAGGAGAATCATGCCCCAAATAGTTCTTTATGATGCTCCCATGTGGGTCTGATCAAAATATAGGGAATAAATGGGGGCCAATGCCACTATTGAGTGGAACTGATATGATTTATTCATACTTATGGAAGCTTCATAAATTTTAAGGGGCCATAATGAATTTTTACTCATGGTATTTTGAGGAATTATTTAATGGAAAATGAGGGAGATGTTTACCGAACCGTTTAATATCATGTCATAATGAAAAATGGTATTTTTCTATTTCATTTCTTGTGTCTTGGAACTCATGTCCTGTAGTTTTTCATTTTATAACAAGGATGAAGATGATACATATTTTAAAAATGTGAAGCATGGAAAATGGTTTTAATGTAGTTTATCATCATACAAATAGGACGAACATTGTGTGATTACACAATGTACATTATTAGGAACCTTTCATTAGATGAAGTTTTAATGAGTTCTATATCCATAGATTTTTTTTGTATAAGATCTATTAGAATATACGTTATGTATGGAATAAGGTTCTTCCCATTTAGGAACAAGATTTGGAGGCTTCTTTTCTAGAATCAATGGAGTCCTAAGGACAAAAACCAACTCTCCTGGGGGGAATGAACAAAATATGAGCTTCTTTTTAAAAGCTTGTGATATGCGATCCTGATAGAATTACATGTAATACAATGTATTCAATATTCATTTATCTAGTCTCCCAAACTCATCCTACCATTTTTTTTAGATTTATAATTGGTGGAAACTTTATCAAAAATAGAAACTATGTGTGATTGAAACTAAATTTTAATGTCCAGAATTGATTCTTCCTAGTATACCATAGTGTACAAGGATGACAATGTTGGACGATGAGTTATAATCCTGAAATACCATATAGAATTTAAGAGTTCATCAACCCAATATTTCTTATTTTTATATACCATTTTTTAGAGTTTATTGGACATTGTTTATTTATAACCCGATATCTGCCGATTTTCTACTGCAAGAAAGAGGGATTGATGGTTGGATTTGATATCACATACCACGTATAACTAGCCTACATATGAAGAATAAAAATTGGTTCTTGTATCTATTAGAATGGTATGAGTGACTTTAAATATAGTGATGATATTATTTTTGAAAAATATTATATTGTTTTTATCCCATAATTCATTAATAGGTATTGCCTCATCATATTAAGAGATTAAATTTGTAGATGTAAGGATGTACTTGAACATATTAGACATATCTAAGAGATAAGGTCCTACTATATCTATTTCCGATTTGGAATATGGACTTGAGTGTTTATCTGAATGAAATAACTCTTGGTGTTGATGGATGAGGTTGGCATGTAACTAGAAGGGAATACACTTTTTAGTGAAATCAATATCATCATGCATCATCAAAGGCCAGACGTATCCAATACTTCTGATTTGATTATAAATCATGTACCTAGACTAATGGGAACCACACCACCTGAATTAAATTCTTTTATAATGAAGTCATTTTCCTCACAATCGATGCATTCGATGATAATTAAATCTAAGGCTCAACTATAGAGGATCTTCTATTGATTTGGGCCATTTGAAAGAGTGAAATTCACTGATTGTCACTATATTTTCTAAACTAAAACTCTTGTTTTAGATGTAAACCATCTTGAATATATTCCTTTATAGGTTTCATACATCCCATTGTAGGATAAAAATAGTTTTCGAATGAGACTGATTTCGTTGATTTCCACTGTTCTGATTTGAACAAAATTTAAAGCCACACGACAGTGAGCAATGTTGATGACTGTTTCATCTGGGTTCGGATCTGCTACGGCTTTAGAGGCATTTTACATTGCATCATCTTTATAATTTTGTGAATGATGGATGTAAGACAATGTACGTTCTTAGGGAATTTTATCCACTAACCCATGGAAAAAATCACACAATGGAATTGACTCTTCTTTTCATGTAGACTAATCCTCAATAAATTGTTTTACTACAAATTCTAAATCACCAATAAATTAGAGGTGGTTCATGGATACTAGGAGTGAAAATTCCAAAATTTAAATGACAACATGGTATTCTACCTCATTTTCGGTACAACAATTTGATAACATGAATGAGTTGGGAAAAAATTCCTTTTTCTGGGGAGGTAAAAAAATTCCTAACCAAATGTTTTTGAGCTTAGGGTATTTAATTCTCTTCCCTATTAGACTTCTGAAAGCACCATGAAAATACATAGACCATGTTCAAGGGGTTATCTTGAATAGAGAATATTTCTTTAGCATATATATTAATATTTAATGAGGTTTATTCCATATACATCTGCTCAGTAAGGATGCTTTCCATGGATTTTCCTTTTACTACTTTTTAAGGATTGAATTGTATATCAAACTACTATAGAATAACATCCCACCATGCTAGATATCCTATAAACATAAAATGAATGATGATAAATTAGTTTAGGTTGTAGTAAGAGACCATATAGAACTCATCATATTTCAGGTAGTGCCTCATCTTCTGAACTGAAAATGTAAATTCTATGCAGTTCTTCTCAATATGTGAATATAGAGTATTTGGGTCAATCATGGTTTGAATGAGATAGTAAATGTTTTTTTATTTTCCTCTTCATTTTATTGTACAAGGAAGAAACCTAGTAATCCCTCTAAGTCATTCACATAATGAATGTGTTTTTTCATTCAACAATTGGCATTAATACTGGTAGAATCAAGAGGTAATTTTTGAGGGTATCAAATACCTCTTTGTAGTTATTGGTCTATTGATATGTGCCACATTTTTTCATCAATATGGTGAAGGTAAAACAATTTCCTAAAATTATTTCTACAAAGCACTAGATGTAGGACATGTTTCCTTGACGTCCCTTCAACTAATTCAAATTTCGTGGATGTAACATTTCTAGGATATCTTAAGACTTATCATTATTGACTTTGATGCCACGACGACATACAACAAAACCAAAAAATTTATTTGAGGTTACAATAAAAGAACATTTCAAGGGGTTTATCCTCAGAATATGGTATCTAATCTTGCTGAGTATGTTCTAATTTTTAGCAAGTTGATTCGAAAATTGTTTGGATTTTACCACTTGATCATAATCCTTGAGTTCAACTAAATTCCTCAACAAGGGTTTGAAGATGTGGTGCATTGCACATTGGTATGTTGCACCACCATTATTAAAACCAAAGAGTATTAACTTATTGAGATATACACATTGAGGGGCTCTGAAGCCTATATATTCTTCATCATTTGGGGCCATCCATATTTGTTTATTCCCAAATTATCCATCCATGATTTAATGGGAATAGTATCCAGCATTTGCATCAATTAAGATTTGTGAGATCAAAACTGGGAAGTCCTCTTTGGGAAAATGCTTGTTGAAATCTCTAAAATCAAGGAAAAATATGATTTTTCATGTTCGTATTTTTTTTGAGGGAAATATTGGTAACCTATTTAGATATTTCACCTCTCATTTTGGTCCTCTATGATACTATTTTCAACTTCATCCTCAATTTTGAAGGAGTGAGTTCGATGCGATATTCTTGCTGCCTGCTTATATCCCTGATGTTCTTCTGGAAAAACTAAATGATGGGTGACCACCATGGGGTCAAGGCCTGACATTTCTATATAATTCCAAGAAAAAAATCTTGATGTTTCTTTTTAATGTAATTATATACGTCTTTCTATTTTGAAGTCATTTCCTCTCTAATCAGAGTGGGGCGCATATCTTCATATATACCCAGATTTAATTATATGACTATAACCACAGTGGTGGAGATGCCTTCCTAAAATTACATAGAGGTATACCTTTGTTCATCCTCTTCTTCCCGTTCTTCATGTATCACTTCTCATTCCTCTTACAGTATGGTATTTGATGAAGTATGAATTTTATAACTATGTGAGGAGTTGATATTTTGACATCTCAAAGAGGAAGCAGCCATCTCTGACCGAACTGATGATGGAAGTTATTTTTTAATCTCTAAAGAGAAAATAATGGGATGAGAATCCAAATCCTTATTTTTCATGAGTGAAATAACTTCTTCTAACTGAGATAATTAATAAGAGATTTTTTAAGACAAGAGGATGGAACGAAGACATATCCATTAATCATTTCATCACAATTTAATTAGTCAATAATTTCTCATGTGCTATTACGTTAAATCACCCCTACTGAAATTATGGAATCCACTAAATGAGTACTTGGATTTGGAACAACACTTTCAATTTGATTAATAAGTAACACATACTCTGCACTAAGATGCTTTATTGGGTTAGTTTGGATATTTTCCATACAATTCGGGGCAATGGTTCTTATAACATCATCATCAACAGACCATTTTTCCATTGTGTGATTGAACTATGAATCAATGTATTGTGATTTATATGTTTTGAGAGGGGAATTATCACCATGAAATGTTCCAATTTGACCACTGATGTAATATTTCATAAATTGGTTTTGTGATGATGGAATATATTCCTGTTGATGTAGCCATGGTCTGCCCAATATATTGTTGAAAGCTATGTCCTTCCAGATGACTATGAACGTAAAATCAGATATGAGATCCCAAAACTGCATTCCAATCATAATCATTCCATAGTTTCTTGATCAATCTTCTCCTTACCCTCTTTCATTAATGTGGATGTAGACTACTGGGATTCAATGAGGACCAATTTGGGAGTGTATTTATGGGAATGTTGTTGACCCATTATCCATTTTCAATGAATTATCCTTGGATATTTGTATAATTTATCTTGTATAATAGGTGCAAGGGCTTTCTGTGTCCTTTTGTGACAACATCCTCAAATGGATCTATAAAATTTATAATTTCATGGCATTGTGCTGGATTATTCTCTATCTGGTAATCCTTAATAGAAACAACCTCTAATTAAAATTCTTGATGTATTTAGAATGCATTAATTAGTACATCATGAAGATCCTTTGATAAACACAATGCATCAAGTATCGATAACTTGGCTGATACTAATGCCAGTTTAATAAACTCACCATATGTTTGATCCATAGATATACATTTTATATCATGGATATTCTCATTTAAAAGTTCCTTGTAAGCGGATGTTCCTGATGTGGATGAACCATCTTTTGTTGTTGACGAAGGAGGCACTTATGCACTTGGTGGATTAGGGCATCTAGGACTGCCCACTCACTGAGGATGTTGTTGTATATCTTATAACCAGTCATCCAATACTATCATGTCAAGGAAGTCCCTATCATGTGTGGAAGAATTTCATTGTTCGTACTAATCCCTTTTGAGGTCTCTCCCATGACTTTCTACTACATAAATAGTTTGAGAAGGGGTGTGGTTGGAGTAGTGCATTCTAGCATAATAATTTATTCCCATATATCCATGACCTTGAGGAACACTTCATCAAATTCCCCAATTTAGTGTAGAAAAAAGCTCTTTATAATTAGAATTATCATTTGAGTAGGGATCTATTAACTCAATAAAATTAAAGGAACTGAAGATCAACTAATCATCTGATGAAGATTCTTCCTGACAGGTCAATTCATATTGTACTACTTGATAGGGTGATTCCCATTCTATTGATATGGTCGGCATGAAATCTCCTAAGTTCAAGGATAAAATTATCCAAACAAAGCACCTATCATCGTATTTTTATTCTTCCCCCTTATTCATCCATTAATTATGATTCTTTGAGGAATGGCCTTCAGAGTACATGGCCTTTGATGAAGACAACTTTAATGTAATATAAGAAGTAATAGGTAGTCTGTTGTTTCAACTCCATTATTAAAATGGGATGAGATCAGCCGAGTATTGTCCTAACCATCCAATTTTCGAATTTCAGAGTATTCTTACTTTTGACATCCTTCCATTCTCATACTCCGATGAATCACTAAAAATAAAACCTTCTACCTAGGCTAGAGATATTTCCAGCATCACATTCCAAGAGTCCACCATCCTTTATAAGAGGTCCTTAATAACAAAACACTACTAGATTTGGGGCCCCAACAATTGATGGTAGGTGGAAAAGATTATGATGTCCTCATATTAATATTTTTAGTTTTCATTGGCCTTGGAAACTAAACTAAGTTGTTTTCCAAGGATATGTTGAACTAACTGCAGACTTAGTCATTTCAAAAAGAATAGAAAATGTCTTTTAACTCCTTATTCTGTCTCCACATTGAATATTTTTGTTTATCATGGAATATCAGTTGTTGTTGCTAATTCTAGAGAGTTGGATCCCAACTATATAATAAGGGTGTTGATGTAGGAGCGAGTAATAGGGCCACATTAATTATGACTGTAATGGCCTCTTCGTTTCATCTCTTCCCCCGAAAGCTTATGGGAATACATGAGAATTGGATCTACACTCCCTTCTAGATTTATCCACCTATTGATCAATCCATGCCCAATCACTAAATTACCCTGTGTATTTCACATGTATAAATTGTGTGAAAATCTCATCATGGAGATTTTATACACATATGGTAGGAAATTATTCTGAGGGGAGTGGAATATTCATGGAGTCTATTAATCCTTTCCATTGAGAAATTAAATCTAAAACTCTGTCATTGTCCCTTTGATTGTAGTTTTGGAGATCAGAGACTGTTGTTTTCTACAGCGTTGAGCTGAACTGGAATGGAATCTAATAATGGAGATTTTTCCAAAAAGTGATTGATAGTGACTGTAAACTTTTGTACCATACAAAAACCATTCACTGTAATGATTGAATGAATCATATATGTTTTACTACTTCTTGTTTCTCTAGGTTCCCCATCATGGGACCATAGTGGGAGATGAAATGTTTAATGTGCTACTCCAGATCTATGTAGCCATTCACTCTTTGGAATATTGGATGCCCAAAATTTAGTTGAAGATGAGTGGGATCTAACCGTTTGGGAGAAGCCATATTTTCTATCTATATTTTCTGAAATCCTTAATTCCATACCATCCAATTGAGTTGTTAGTCACTCAATTGTTTTGATAAAAATTTGGGAGACATTACCTATGTTGGTACCTGAATATGTATATCAGATGGATCCTGAATAGGTGTGATGATTGGTATGACTACTAGTAGTGGTTCTTCTAGTATTTTCATAGGAACTCCCATGGGTATAGACCTATAAAGATGTGGATTACTATGCTCTATTTGTACTGGTGATAGATAGAATTCATTAGCTACCTCAGCAGTTCCAAGAAACCCTATATTCTGATTTTCTCCTACTGGAAGTGAAAGCTAATGATCTTCTTAGTGAGCATGTTTGGAAGGAATGATTCCTTCGATAAAATTTTCATTTTGGTTTTTAAACTATTTCATCTCCTCCTCTTGAAAAGAAAATATTTCTTCAAAATAAAGGTATTAATCATATCCTATGGAATGTTGAGAAATGTTCTTAGCTTTAGATTTTCTATTATGAGGTTCCTTTGGAAGAGGTGTAACTTGATTACATGAGGGGATACAAAAATTTGGCGTAAGCGTATGATTTTGGGTATGAACGCCACATTCATTTTCATCAGTGTGTACCATATTATGAACAAGAATATTATCATACAACTCCCCTTAACTGGATTCATTTACTAGAAGATCTTCAAAGATAGTATATATGGATTACCCGAAGGCACAATACATTTCTTGAATTCTGTTGGTATTCTTGCGAGATCACTTTCTTTTACTACCTTCATGAAACTCTATCCTCTTATTTTTTTAGTCCTCTGAAAACAATTTGGGTTATAGAAAATTGAAGGGAATTCACATATAGTTCAATTATGCATTATTTTTATATCTTCTTCCCTAATTGGTATAAAAACATCTTATTTTGTGTCGGGGGCTTTGAATTTGAAAAAAAATACCCCATCACTACATGATGAGACAACTTCTACTCTTCTTTATCAACACTTCAGAATCTGTTTGTCGACTTCGAGTAATGGGTGAAAAATTAGACAATCCTAATATGATGGGTAGCTCCAGAATTTATATAGTTGACATTAGTAGGGATTTTCCTCTAATTTTATGTATTCTAGGATAATCATTGGGTATGTGAATTATTTAACACCCACTTAAATCACTTACTTTGGATGTCAATTTTTCAATTTAATACATTTGGAAATCAGATGGATAATATCTCTTAAGTGGGAGTCTTGCTCAATATTCTCAAATGCTTGATCTAAATTTATATGAATAGATTTCTCACTATGGGTCTCAGTTTTTTGAAAGTTAGTCGAGGCATATTCTTGATGAGCATCTCTTAGACCATGGATTCAATTTTCATGTTGTAGTTGTCCTAGGAAAATAATATTGTATGATACCTATTTTGGTGTGGTTTGATGGATTTGGAGTGTTGTGAATGGAAATACTCCATGTAAACCCCATACATTGATATGAACACAATATGATGTATTTGTGATCAATTTTGGCAACCTCAATGATCAAATTAGGAATGATAACTTAAGGGATCTCTATTTCATCTCAACCTTCATATCTCATGAATCCGACAGAGATTCTATGTCAATTTCCCACAAAAACCCCTCTACTTACATCAAATGATTTTGATATTTTTCATATAGTAATAATTTTAAATCTAGATGATGAAAAATATTCTATATGATGAGTAACATATAATGAAAACAATATTCTACGAATATCTCTAGAATGTTGAATTGAGATGTGTTCAAAGCCCATAACATGGTTGGTATTTCACCCTTATCTAGTTTTTTTCTTCATGTTGAAAATATCCTCTTCATCTTTTGATAAAGGTTTATCTACCTAATCAGACCAAAGATGGTGTTCTGCCACCACATTATCAGAATCATCAAGCTCGGTGTAGAGTTCCTCAGTTTAAATAGAAGTTAAATAGACCATTGGTGTTCAAAGTATGACCGTCACCTTGAGTTGTCTTCCGTTTGAGATAGAATTTTCTCTACTAGTGACAAGCCCTCATAGATTACTATCCTTGTATTTTCATGTTCCCCATGATAATTGGGATTTCTAGTCACTACATTATCAGTTGAATAATTATCATAACAATGATAATCACTACATTATATAGAAATTTCTCAGAGAATTCTATCATGGAGAGTACCATCATGGTGGATTACATCAAGGGGTTGACCCTCTTGCTCTTTGTACTTATATTAATGTGGAGGGTTTCTTTGGTACTAATCAAGAGATAGGATTCTAAGATCGGAATAATTGTAATGAATGATGCCTTCATGAGGTAGTTTATAATGAGGACCTTCACAATTATTACTACTACTTCCATAATTTATTAAGGGGAGGGTAGGATCTTGAGCTTCAATAGATAAATGTCTGTGGGAATCATGAACTCCGCCATTGAGTGGATCCACCTAACAAATTGGCTCTTGATTTTCCACCTATTTTTGATAAGACTTTTTATGGTTGCCTTTTACTAGCTGTAGGGGACACATGATAGGAATTGTGGTCATCATGGGTTGGTGTGTGTGTCTTACCTACAGTTTCTATAAAAATTGGCCAATTATCACTAATTTTAATAGGTGTATGTTCCTAACCTGGTTGTCAATTTGATATGGGGGAGTATGACCCCCTAAACATTGTGGATGGGAACCGAAGTTTGTATCTACCCTAGTGTGACATGTTGTTGAGCTACCCAACTTATAGGGACAAATATTTTTTCTATTCCTCTGGTACTATTGTTTCCAACATAATGAATACCTAGAATGTATCGAGGATATGGTAAAAAAATGTGTGTCTTCCCTTTCACCAAATCCAAGATGTGCTTGGTTACATCAGTTTCCAGAACATGAATATATGCCCATTTTATATCTATATTGGGTGTATGTAACTAATATTTACCTTTGTTTTCTACTAGTGGATAATATATGTACTCATGTGTGTGGGATGAGAGTTGAGTCTTTCCACATCTTCTCAAAAAGATTTTACAATTGAATTTTTCATGTGCTTCCAAACTAGGATGTTAGTGGGGTTGATGAGTGTGGGTTGGCGTGTGTTCATATTTATGATACCCCACCAGATTAAAAATATGGGATTTATTGGATACCACAATATGAGTCTGTTGGTTGGATGATTGATGGGAAATAGGTTTATATTCCCGATCATTTTATTCAACCAAATTGGGTTGGTAGGATTCTCAAGAAGGAGAAATGGTAGGATCGTGCTCTTTAATAGCTGGTTTTTGTCCTTATTGAGCCGTCATTCTTGGTCATCTCTATGTTATATGGACTAGTCAGCCGAATGAAACACCATCGTAATTTTAGGGGTTTTCTTCCATGCAACACTGGCAGTGATGATTGTTGGTAGGAGCCCTTATGATGGACCCATGTGTCTTCAGGACTAGGTCGTAGGTGGCCTCTTGGTCGACCTCCCATGAATATGGGATGGATTGGTGATTTAATTATATGGATAAAATTTGGAATCTTTTGGCAATGGTTGTTGGAACTATCTGCATATACACCACTGGAAATTACTGGATAGATGATTGAGGGTTGTTCGGGATTTGGAGGGCATATTGGGAAGCCTCTAAGGATGGAATGGTACTGTATTGATGGTAATATCAAGCAATTTTGTTAGAGACCCATCATTGAAGACTCTGAGTTTTTGATGGTATCGATCATGTGGATGAGGATCCAACCTAAGCTACCATCAGGGTGTTCATGGGTGTAAACTTGAAAGAATCCATTTGGATTGTTGAGAGTTCTTGGAAAAGTGTGCATGTATATAAGAAAGACACAAACAATGAACACCAATGTCTCATTTGAGTGAATGAAATCTTGATTTATTGCCTTTTATGGAATGGGAAACACTATCATATTGGTTTAGGTGCACATTGGGTTCACCATTGTTTCTCCTGGGAATGTGTGTTCTGGTTAGGAATCACTATTTCTGAATGGTTTCCAGTAGATTGGTTTATGTAAACAGAAACACCCAATGGTTTTGAATCCAAATGGACCTTCTATCCAACGAATGTTTTTCATTAGGTTTATTGAACTATGAGACATTAAAATTCATATTGGTAAATAAAATGGGATGTTCATCTCATCACCCTCTTTTGATGGGATTTGTTGCCTACTTCATGAAACTCTTATAGATTTAAAATATGTACGTGAATCCACTATTAATTCCCTAGTATGAATTATGTCATACCAAGATTAATAATCAATTATTATCATGTTTTTAAATCACAATCATCTTAATGTATTTTAGGATCTTCATAAATTGATATATCATTATGTATCCAGGGTTCTACATTGATGGAATCCTCTTATACATACTACTTAGATATTCTTTGATCATTATTGTGATGATATTGGTTTTTAATCCTTATAGTGGGAAAATATGGATTTTATGGTAATATAATAAAATGAATATCACTCTAGAATTTATTTTCATCATGGGAGATGGGAGTTTACTATATAGTTTATTTTCATCCAGGTAGACAAAGGTTACTCTAGATTTTATCATCATTTAAGAAGATGGATGTTTTTTTAATGTAGGATCAAAACCATAATTCAGATACCTACAAATCAGTGTGAATGGAATCAAAACCCACATAGTTTGGTACCCCATAATGGGGCACGCCATACCTTTTAAGGTATTGTGAAAAGTACCCAACTGTATATTTTAACATCAAATGGTAAGGAAATATAGGTGGATGGTTCCAATTCAAATCTTGGTGTTGGAGTTATGCTTAAGTAGCCCAAGGAATGTGGAAGGAATATGTGCTTCCATGGTGATCTAAACCCTAATAGGAATATGATCAAAAGATAATATTTTTGATTTAAAATTTTGGTTTTGAACCTCATAGAGGCTTCCTATGTACCTCATTTGGATGGGAATCATGTACCACAAAGTTCGATTAGTCTCTCTGGGGAGCATGACCCATGTAGAAAAATCGATTGGGGCTTACTCTCGAAAATGATTCCCTTTTAACAAGGTCCATGATGTATATCTTAACTCATGGATGTTTAGGGGGGATTATTTCATGCCATTCTCTTAAAGAGGATGCCAGGATTACGGGAGTAAGGATTGGGGATTACTCTTGAGGATGATTCCCTGATTAAGGGGTTATGATTTCTCATTTCATGAATGATAGTGTACGGATATCAGGCCATAGTAAGGATTCCTGCATATCCTTATTATAGTGAGAATCATAGTTCCTGTTTTCCATTCCATTAGGTTGATTGTATGGGTATTGAGATAGTTACAAACAACTAATACCACTTGAGTCATGCACGGTGTTAGAAAAAAGAGGATATGAAAGTTTTACCAAACCACACACACTATTCCTTCGTCATTGGAAGAAGAGTATGAGTCTATAGTGAAGGAGGTTGGGGTGACCATGGAAGAGGTTGTGGATATGATGCTTCCTTCATTTCAATTAACATTGAACATTATTTCAATGTAAATAAGGGTGAAGCTGAATGAGGTAGAGAGAAAAAGGACTAAAACCTCTTACCTGAATGGATAGGGGATTACACCGGTATGGTTTCCATTTGATTGGTCCTGGAAGAAGATGTATACTTATCCTTTTTCAAATGAAAAATAATGTGTGATCCCTATCATCCTTCCCATGAACCGGAGGCTCTAGGTCATAAATTTGACAAGGGGAGGATGAGTCATACCTCGGGAATTCAAGACTGATAACTCCTCAAAACAATCCCTATGGTAAGGGTCAATCGGACAATAGATATAAAAACCTACAGATGTCCTATGGTTCATAAACCTCTTGTAGGAAATTTTCAAGAAACCTCTACCCATAGAAATACAATCCCAAATTGGAGACACATTGATGTTATATTCGCTATGGTTTTGAAAATAATGAGGCCTTGGTAGAGGTTTCAAGGTGATACCTTTCAGACATGGGAGCCAATGAAAGATAATCTCAACCGTGAATGGAATTTAAGTAGACTTACTAGAGGCTCACATAGGCTGATAAGGATAGGTGAACAAAAATTGATCCTGGAATTAGGTGGTGTGCAAGTGGATGGAACACAAATAGTATTGGGAGAATTTGTTTCACCATAGTTGAAGAACAACCAAGATAACTATACTTGGTAAAAACATGACATAAGACATCAAGGGTAATTGTAAGTATTCTGAGAAGTGAATTTTGAGCATTCATGTTTGAGGAAAGGAAATTGTGAATGTATTCTAAAACAGATGCGTTGGGAAAATAGGCCATGGAAGTGTTGTTTATTTTATACACCGAATAGAATTACACCTCATTATCCTCTTTAGTTCCTATATTTAGTTGTTATAAAACATCCTTCGTGGTTTCAGAGGACATGACTGAAGCACTAAGGTTATAAGAGTAGAAATCACCAATTGGGAATTTTTTTGTACCAATAAAGGCCACGTGGGTCTATTTAAATCAAATTATGGTACATTGGCTCAAGGAGATAGGTCACACAAGTGGTGGAGTGCACAAAAACATGTGTCATTTGTGATTTGGGCTACCTAGGGAAAACCACTTTTTTAGGCTTTATGAAATTTTTCAACTGTTTTTTATTCCTTTTTCTAAGGAATTTTCCTTTGTCACATTTTCATCCATGTCATGAAATTGAGTGTTATAAAACATTATCAAATAAATTATTTTTCTATATACATGACATCATGATATTTTCTGACATATAAACAATTCTAATACAGTAATTCAATAAAAATTGATCTCTGCTTCCAACATGATTTTGTATGGTTTTTCGAAAATAGTTTACCTAAAACAGTTCGAATATAATTTAAATTATTGTAGATTTTATCAATTTCTATTGAAGATAGTGTTGTAAATTATTCTATATTCAAAAACATTTTTATGTATAGGATCAGTTTTTATTTCATCAAGTAAAAAAATTTGAATTCCGAAGAACATAGTCCTTGATAAATGTTTCAACCAAACTGAGTACATATGTTTTCAACAAAAGGGACACCCCATCATTTCTATAATGTTATAGCATGATAAACATTCATAAAAGGTGAATTCATTAATCATTCCACAAAATATTTCCCTCAATGTTAATTGATCAATTCTATTATTATCATACATTTTAAAACCCATATCCCACTTCAATTTCATATCACTGATCAATGGATCCAATTATACATCAATATCAACATTAGGTCACTGTGGTCTAGATATAACCATAGAAAACATAATATATTTGTGCATAATTTATAACTATCGCAGAACATTTTAATTTACCCATATTTTTGGATAAGTACATTGAGTACTACTCTGTACACAAAAATGATTTATTCAATCTATAAATAAAGAATGATGTTAGTTTAACAGCTCATTTCCAAATTATGGATACTTGTAATAAAGTTTCTTTCACATATTAGAATCTATGGGATGATCTATATTCTCATCATTAATCATCGTATCTACATTCCTTTTCAATTGTCTCATAATATATTGACATCTATATTGTCATCTAAACCATGGAATGATAGAATGCACCTTACATATTTTAGATGAATTGATTCATTTCTCATGTATAGATATGATCCCCACACAATACACATTATGAGTGATTAATGGTTCTTGAGATACAATATGAAATCACTGGGACATTCAAGTATTTTTAGATATCATCCATTAAAATATAACATCCGTTTAGCATCTTATGTTCATCTTAGTTTTTCATTTACTTCTGGTAGCATATCATTCATAAGAACACGTATTTTTTAATGTTCGGGTCACTCTATATGTTTCCAACTTCCAAATTATATAGAATAAATATAGATGAAAATGATGTGTATTTAGTACAATAGGTATATAATGGGTTCTGGGAATGACTATTTAACTCTTCAGAAAACATTGTACAATCACAATGCTCACATTGAATTTCCATTTTCATTACATCCATAATATCTAAAGCTTATTTACACTAGTATTCCTATAAAATGATCCACAAATTGCAGTATCATTCCAATCAGTGCCCAAATTTAGTTTTCCAAATGTTTAGTACAACATGTATAGCTTTGATCTATTTGGTGAAAAATAAAATTTTCTTAAAAATATAATAGATTAATTTGTCTTGAATAACTACAATGTAAATATGGAAAAAGGATCTGAGAAGGATCGTATCCATGATCTCTTGCCAACATTATGAACTCTTTAAATCCATCTTCATACTCATTTTGTAATGATTAACATTAATTAATTTTTGATTCATATCCATACAATTGGTATCATACAATTTTTCTTTTGTACACTAAATAAATAAATAAAAATAAGATATTAATTATCAAATGTGAAAATTATAGACAATTCTAATAAGAAAAACTAAACATTTGATTTATTCAAATAATTTCAGTATGTTGATGAAAATGGGTAATTTAAGTTATGAAAATAATAACACCACTATGGAAAGAGTTATAATATTTTTTAATTCAATGATTAATGCTATAGAATACTCATCATCATCAAATGATCTCCTGGACATTTAACATTGGATTTTTTATTTTTACACTTCCTTAATCTCTTGTGGACATGCACCCATTTTATATAAAATACTCTAATAAATAGTCTCTCATAGGATTTATAAATAACATAGTAGTATAAGAAATTTATAAGATATGTGGGTGAGATTTATGTAACAAATTTCAATAATGTCATTTTTGGAAATGATGTTATTGAGTATGATAGTTGTCTATACAAGACATGGGGGATGAGTCTCAATCAACTAATTCTTATAATAATTATTTTTTATCACATATTAAGACTTTATTATATCCTCTAAACAAAAAAAATAAAATATAAGAAATTAAAGATTAATTAGAATCCGATAAATGATAAACAGAAATAATAAAATTTCATTCAACAAACTAGAACATATAAACATTTATTAATAAAGTATTATAATAAAAAATGAGTACTTTCATATACATGGATTGTAATAAGAGATTCCTCAGGGTGGAACCAATTAATATAGACCTAATATGATATATACATAAAAATAATTTATAATATATAGAATTTAATTGCGTCCATTCTATATTTTGTAATAGGTGATGTAGAAACATAATGAATTATTACATTTAAAATTAATGGTATATCAAATATTTAAAAACATATCAAGACCATTGTGCTGTTATAACACTACAAAAACCCATCCCATGGATTCTAGAGAGATTTCCACATCAGTTCTACCCAACTTAAGGATTCTAAGGAGGTCATCTAATATACGTTGACCTATCCTTGGGATTCTAGGGTGGTCCATAAAAAACGTTTTCACACAGAAATAACACACATCAACAAGATATATCATAAACAAGGGATACAAATACACCTACAATTGGATTGTATATCCAAAATACAATTAAACACACACACAAAAACACACACACATATATATATAATGGAATTTATAATACACATAATCGAAAAAAAATCAAATTTGAACATAATTTTTTATGAAATTAAATGTAATACATTTTTTATTTGGAAATATAAAACAATAATTTTTTAACTAATTATTATAAAATAAATCATAAATTATAAGTTTTTAAAATTCATATAAATTGGTAGATGGATATATAATTACATATCCATATATACATGTCTATTTATGTCTATATGTCAGTATAAAATTAACATTAATTTATAAATATATATATAACCCTTACAGAAGAATATAATAACATAGTAAAATAAATACAACCTCACACTAATTTTTAAATAATATATCCATTAAAAATAAAAAATTTTGGAATCAACCTTAATATGATTTATCATAAATCTAAAAAATTATAAGGAAATAAATTTTTTTGAATAACACTTACACATATTATTTTAAAAAATATTTTAAATAAAAAATTCCATTACATGAATTTCATAAATTTAACTTCTGTTGCTACTTCTCACCATCACCAGATTGATAATTGATTTTCTAAATCAATTTTATCATTCGTTTTCAGTATTTATATCTAAAACCTTACTTGTTTTTATAGAGGGAACAATACTTATATGATTTTTTTATCTTTATACTAGAGGTGATTCTCTAATATTTCAAAAAATTGGAGAAAATATTATTACCGAGCAAGCTAGTCTAATAATGTATCTATTAAATAAAATCGATTCTCATCAACAATTTTAAAAGACTAAAACATGATATCTGAATCGATAGCCGAGAAAAAAACAGATCATAATGAAATTGTTTTGTTCATCCTAAAAAATAAAAATAGTATAAAATTATAGGAACACAAATAGATAATGACATCATTGAATAATAAATCAAAAATGAAACTAAAAATTTAGAATGAATGTTATAACATATCAAGGAAAAAAGATTCCTAACTCAATAGGTTAAAGAAAATATGAGACCCTTAGATCCATTTCTCAATTTTTTATTTGGAAACACTAACTACAATTGATAACTTGATGCTTGTTGCTTTTTGAGAAACTAGAGGTACTTGAGTGGGTTTGTTTGATTTGTGATTTTATTGACCAAGGTTGAGGACTGACAGTCGGTGGTTTCTAAGAAAAGATTTTGATATTGCGACACATTCTCAATAAGATATGATTTTTTAAATAGTAAGGGCACTTTAATCAGTGCTTCCAAACAATGCTAATAAACTTTTCTGGTATCGTGGATTAACCAATATGCACTTTTAACTTGCATATTTATCCGTGCTTTTTTAGTGCTAATAAATATTGATTTTATCAGTACTTTTTTAGCACTGATAAATACTGATTTTTTCCGCACTTTTGTAGTGCTGATAAATAATCCTTTTATCAGCACTTATTATTTAATCATTGCTAAATGATTTATAAATATAATTATAAATATAAAATATTAATTATATATAAAAATAAATATAAAAATAATATTCCTTAATTTACAATATTTATTTTAATTTTATGATTTTTAAAATATATATTTATTTATTTATAATTATATAATTAATTATAAAAAATAATATTTATATAAATTTATATAGAATTGTTATATATATATAGTAAATATATTATTTATTTGAGTAAATATATTATAAAATAAATAATTATTGTAATATATATAATTATTTATTTATAATTATTCAAATAATTTTAAAATTAATATTTTCTATTTCTAATTATAAATATATAATTTTATACATATAGAAAATGCTCATTTATAAATATATTTAATTATAAATAGTTTTCTACAAATATTTCATTAACATTATTAATGAATATCTAATTTTAAGTGCATGCATTTTAAATATGAGGGAAATTGAATGAATTAAAAATAATTACACTTTACAAACATTGAAAAAATGGACCCGTTTTGTGTGTGTACAGTGTATATAAAAATTCAATAATTATGTATATATGAAATCAATATAACACAATTATTATTTATTTTAAATTGAAAAATCAAAGGACATTTAGTTATATGTCCATTACTCTTTTCATTTAGTACATATTTTTAATTCACATTAATTTTTAATTAAAGAAAATTTTCACTAAATAAATCATTATATAATATAATTTTTATAAATTCTTTTTAACATATAAATCATATTTATATACATTATTATATTTCTATATATTTAATATATAATTTTAATTATCCGAATCATGAATTATATAATTAATAAAATGATTATTATTTTTCTCAATTTACTAATTTTTTATTTTTGTTTGTTTAATTTTAATATTTCATATGTCTATTTATTTAATACATATTATCTATTGGAATATATAATTTATATATAGTATAATGAATTTATTTATTTTAATCGATGATTATTTATGTAAAAAAGTTTGAAATATTTTATCATCAATTTATTTTTTTCTTAATTATGTATTTCATTTTATTTATTTGGAGATTTTTAATTTCTAAAGAAGTACACATAAACGATTCTTTTATGAGTGCTAAAAATATAGTGCAGATATGGGGTACCCTTTATTATTTCTAAAAAAATGATGACAAATGATACCTCTTATCAGTGCTAGAAATGATGAAAAATAGCCCTTTTATTGACACAGAAAAAAACACTATTAAAGGGTAATAATTATCATCTCTTTCTTTAGCGCTAAAAAATATTCCATTAATCACCAATTTTTAAAGGGCTGATAAATATCAACATTGTTAAACGAATGTTTTTGTTGTATTTCAAGTTATGGGAAGTAGATTGGAATGAATCCATAATGTTGAAGGACCCTAGATAATGTGTTCTTTTTTTGTCATGTTGTGTGATGATGGGATGGGTGCATGTTTATTCCCAGTGAGTTTCATTCTTTTATGAGTTGTCTTATACCAAGCTGGTTGGTCCTAGTGGGTTAATGTGATATAGGACCAGCAAGGCTATGTGGGACATCCTACAAGACTTTCTTATGTGACTCAAGTGTAGGGATTCAGAGCCTTGATACTTTTGAAGGTTACCTGTGAGAGGGGTCAGCTAAGTTCTGAGCACTTCTATGATGTGTGAGGCATGGACGGATGCTTGGTTCTTTTTACAGGGATACATGATGGCTACATTTGTTTTTAGGGTATATGTGAGGTGATCATAGTGACTTGAGTGGGATAGGTATCATTGGACACCCTTGAGCTTGTGTGGATATGACTTGTGAGTGGAGTTTTGGGATATGTGATTCACTAGAGCCAAAAAAACATTTCGTGGTTTTGTTATAAAAGGCAGTGTAATGGGTTCATGACAGAGGAATTATAGGTAAATGAGTTCTTCTGATGTGTTGGGTCTCATTTTTTGTTTAATGGACTTTAGAGGGGTTTACAGATGAGGTGATTGAGTTTAGAATGAAACCATGAGTGGGATAATAAATAATATAGGTGTGATTAGAGGTTTAGGGATAGGTGTCTAGACACACTTTATATTGAACTATGATGTTCTATAATGTATATGTTATGGTGGAATTCCTCGGAAACGTCATAGTATACTCACAATTTAGAGATGAGCATGCCTATTACATTGACATCGTCTTGAGTATAATAATATAGAACTATCATTATGCAATGATATATAGATGTTTCCATGGGTTTATCAGGGACCACATAGTAGGTCTTTCTCATTGAGTGGTGTGTGTGGAGTCTTATAGGAGGTAGTTGACCATCATATTTTTATTGGTGTGGTCTATATGGTCGATCTGATATTGAATAATTCCATGGGTGTTATTATCATATGCTGGTAATGGAAAATATTAGTTGTTTGGTTGGTCGCTCTAGTGAGAGATATGTGACCATGTTCAGTTTTCAGGTTTGGTTCAGAGTAAGTCATGGGTTTTAGAAAATACATTTTGTTATGAGGCAGCAATAAGGTTATTTCTATGATGAGAGCACCACGATATTGATGAAATGTTTGATGTGATGTTATGATGTTTCATAATAGATGGGTGGGGTAGGCACTGTATTAATGGTTTTTTATGGTTAAATGTAGTGTTTTGGACTCTGTATGAGTTGTACACCTTATCAAATGAGTTATTCAGAGAAAATCAATTGGAATCATTATGTAGGAACAAATTTATGAGATTTATTTGATGACCACAGTTTGTTGGGATGTATGATTGGAAGACCGCTATAGATTCTCGAGAATAAAAAGATTTATGTTATAGATGTTATAGAGGCTCATGGTTTTCTAGGATTTGAAATTGAGAAGAACTTTGAATTTCTGTTCTTGAGATCTAATGATGGTTAAAATGGACATTTTTATGAGAATTTGTTCTTAGATAATTTTTTCGCCACTTCATTGCTCCTACAATAGGATTTTTAGCCAATTATAGGAGTTTTATGAAATTCAGAGTAGGTCATGTTTTGGATGAATATTTAATATTTAGTTAATTCAATATTAAATGAATTTCATCATTTAGGGTTGTGATAAAATGTGAATGCTACATTAGATTAAGATTTTCACTCTCTAGTTGATTCGGGATTGGTGTTTTCTACTAAGAGACGTATAAATTTACATCAAGTTTCAAGACTAGAGAATGATACGAAATTTATGATTAATTAGTTAATTAAATTAATAAATAAACATTATAAACACCCATCCCCAATTTGGGTTTTATACACATGGAAGTATGAGGAGGGATCCTCCCTTAGGTGTGACGACTAAAGTAGGAGATGTATTCGAGAAATATTAGACATGAAATCTATCTTGGAAAAGATCATGACCTGATTGAGTTACAACAGCTTCTGTGAGTTGATTGGGGCCTAAATATTCAACATTTGTGCCACATGGTATGTTGGTTATTTTTTATCATTCTCTTATCCCTACTGATTATATTTTTAAAAAAAAATTAAATCCATATCATGACTGAAATGGACTTTTTGGGGGTCGATCTATGATTATTTATGAAAAAAACAGGGTGTTTCAGGTGGTTTGTAGGGGTTTCCCTTTCCGAAATCCGCAATACTTTATGGGAAGTATTAAGAATGCAATCCATATGTATTTCATATTCATCGAATAAGAAATAAATATAAACACATGTAGTATTATACAAAGTAAATGCCATGTATTTTCACTAGGTGTGTGGTTGAGTGCATGGATAAAGGACCAATGTAGGGTGGATTTTGTCATCTAGGGTAAAATGCTATACCCCATGTGGATGACACGACCAGACATGGATACATGGAATGAATATATGTGGTACATGTGTATGTACCCTATGTAAGGTACATGTCATTACCATGACATACACATTATATACAAGGGTTTTACACAATATTGTTGGCTTGAGTAATTGACAATGTAGGTATTGGGGAGCACATTCCGTGTACATAGAAAATCACAATGTGTTATTTTTTTGGGTCTCCCTTTTTTTAGGTGTTTTGGGCCTCAAAAATATAATTGTACTTTTTAGTAGTTTATTATGAGTATTTTTTCAGCATATATCATGATGTTGGGATTAATTTGACATATAGATGTAATTTGGACAGTGTTATCATTCAATAATGTTTATTTGATGTTTTTCCTTGAGGATGGGATTAAAATAACTTTAGTGGTTTGTTTTTTATCATTGATTTTGAAAGATTTCTATGAGCTCAATGTTTTTCAAGGCACGGGCATGCCATGTCATTTTTCTTGAGGTTCCTTGGACGAATCCTGGAAGATGGGATTCATAAGTATATCTAGGGAAATCTTGTGTTTCATTATTTATTGGGATCATTTACATGAGGTTAGAGTAGTTAGAGTTTAGATATCATGTTTGAGGATCATGGTGATTGGATCCTTTGGGGATTTTATTAAATTGAAGGATGATAGATGTGGTTGGGTGTCTTTTCGGTTTTGAGTTACATTTGAGGGACTCTTGGGGTTTCCCATAGTGGCATGGTTTCTGGTTAAATGATATTTGTATGTCATGGTTGGATGTTGAGAATTTTACATGGTATTAGTATTATTTTTTAGCAATTTTTGGCATGATATTGAATATGGATTTGTTGGAGGCCACTGACGTTGAATTAAAGATGTATCTCATGAAATTAATAGTCTTGATAGTTGTTTTTTAGTAAGTATTGGTGGGGTATGCATCTACTTGAGTTCTAGGTATGAGGATCCAAAGAGGGATTCCTTTTTTTTTGTGTTTTCCCAGAGTACTATTTATCAGATGGACTGATAGGATGACCAAGAGGGGTTTTGTGTGAATTAGAAGTTGTTTATGGGTGTTCCCTTAGAATCTAAGTAGATGTATGAGCTGATGGGGATGAGATATTGTTGGCCATGATGGACACATAATCAGACCTTTTTATTTTTCAATTGTTATGGTTGAGACTTGGGTTACACCCATGGACCAATTTGATATTATTGGGATTCCTTGTTTTGGAATCCATTTTTCTAGTATGGGATGTGATGGATATGCTAGATAGAAAAACATTCAATAAGTGTTGTGTCATGTATCCGTGATTTTGATTTTGGGAAATCAGATTCATATTAGTATTAGTAGTAGGTTATGGATTTAGTGATGGACCAAGGTTTCAGGGACTTTTTTTATGGTTTTTGTGTAAAGTGGATGTGTCTTCAAATGTATGTAGATTTTTTTGGGCCAATATCAGAGAATATATAGTATTCCACATGGTTTAGGTACTAGACTAACTATCTAAAACCCATATCTTATAAATGGTTAAGGTGACAAACAGATTCACTAGGAACTACTATGATTCTAAATGGTTGGTTGGGAATGGTGAATCATGATGTACATAGTCTATTTTATGTAATAGAATAATTCTCTACTTTTTTAAAAACTACGACTAAGAGTTTTTGAATGCTGAATTTATTCTCCCCTCCCTGTAAAACATAGTTTTTTAAGGGAAGGTTGATGATCTTGAACCCATGGGAATGGACATGGAAATCCATATCAAGGTTGGTATGGTCGTTCAATGTGATATGGGTCTTAATGGGATTCATAAATTAATGGTACATGTATTTAAACTAGTGACCATGTTGTAGAGATGACTAGACATAGTGTATCAGATCTTTTTTGGAATCTTACACTGAGCCTCTTTGTTTTTCAACTAGTTACATTATGAATTATGGTTGGGGTGTTCAAACATTTCCTTCAAAATAAAAAATAATTAATTGGAATAATGCTATATCCTTTATTTATTTAATGTATGGTTTAAATTTCTGACTTATTCTACAAGAATGATTGACATTATCTATATCATAGGTGTGGGACTAATTCTCCTAGAAGGATTGTTTATAATACACGATATACCATTAATACTAATGTTCTAGGTATGGTTGTGATTTTTTTGGTAGCTAATACATTATGGTTGAGGTATGCAGTATCAGATAATGTTTGTGTCCTAATAAAATAGTATTTGATGACATAAATTAGTATACTAGATGATGTTCCATTATGAAGATGTTTCTACAAAATATTTTGGATTGGTAGTGGGTGAAATGGATATTGATCTCAGAGGTTATTGAGGAATCATTATCATGGTCACATTCTCAAAAAAACATCATATTTGGATGAATATTGTATGTTGGATCAAGTTCATGGACCTAATGATCGATCATTTTTTATTTTTATTATACATTCCAGTTACGCACCAGATTGGTTGAGCATATTTCATAGGCATAAACTTGTAAAAACTATTATAGGTTCATGATTTGGGGTGGCCTAATGTGATTTCTTCTCACCCCTTGTACATTCACATGAGTTTATAGAAAATAATTATGTGTGCAATCATGTTGAGTACAAATGCCGGATGGAGAGGGATGAGGCTCATGATTTTAGGGTTGAGTGGGATCCTCATTCAGGAGTAGAATAGTCAGGCTAGAGTATCATGGTAGGGTGCTAGGGACCACACCTGTAATAGGTCATGGTGTTTGCAGTTGGTCCTATTGTATTTATTATTCGGTAGTTTATATTCTTTGTGATCAGCCCATTGTCCATTCTTGTAAAATGTATGTCATGGTTTTTAGAACCTTTAATTTATTTCCTTTTATTATAGCATGTTTTAGAATCATTTCATTTATTCCATCAATTTCTCTACTGTGTATGGGGTTTGGTTGTTTTCTTCTGGATCATCACTCTGATATAGAAGTATATTCTCCTCACATTTTAACATTAGTCCCCTCCGACAAGTCATAATCCTCTGAAATATGAGTATACATTCTTGGGGACATAAGGGAATTAGGCTCGAAGAACCGGTTTTAGTTCCATCATGGTCGGGACATTACATATAGTATATTTCTAGATGAAAATTTATTTAATTATTAATTCTCTTAATTTTTAGGGGCATATAATTAAAGGTGTTAATAACCTTAAACATTTATCTTGACTTTGATGTTAACGTAATTATGGGTTATTACACTTCAGGAATGTTATTTTTATTATATAATTTTGGTTTTAGAAAAATTGCAACCTGTATGTTGGGTGTAAAGTTTCTACATCCGGCAACACCATGAGGATTGAACCCATTACCAATGGGAGATAAGGGTGTTTTTTTCTACCACTAGAATATATGAAGGCATAGTTAATATATCATTTTTATTACATAAACAATTTTTGGGATAAAAATAAATAATGAACTAGGGATGTTACTATTCATATTTAGATATATTTGTAATATATTGGATAACATATGATAATCTGATATGTTTGGGGAGATATTTAGAGAAAACTATATCGATTATTCACTATTTTATAGATTTATGATCAATTAAAAGTGAATTTTTATTCTTCAGGAATAAAAATTTATTCATGGATATTTAATTCCTTGGGTAATGAATGTAGTGAAAATTGATCAAAAAATAACCAAAAGATTAAAAATTGATTATAAAAAAGAACCATATCAATTGAATATATTTCCTTATATTCTTAAGTAGAACAATAATTCCTCAAATTTAAGAAAATGATCTTGATAATAAAATGTTTCATATTTCTATCATATCCAATAAATCATATAATATTTTAAATAATAAAATATTTATGTTTTTCAGGTCCATAACCTTCCATTTATTATTTATATTCTTATGATCAATAATCTCTCTCTCTCTCTAATTATTTATAATAGTAATCTATGTACATATCATTACTTGCCTCCTATGTTATTCTATTTGGAAACCTGTCCTGGGTCAATCTAGGTGACCTTTATAATTCCATTTTACTCCCACGAACTGGATGTTTTAAAAAAAATTATTATGATGTGGTCTTATGAGTAAGGTATTTTCATACGTAAAACCATTCATTACTGAGATCAAGAATAATTTGTTTGACACAATATATTAATGTGTGTGGAATATGATAACATTACATTTTAAAAGTGGAACAAAATATTTTATATAATATATTACAATAAATTCCATAGATAGATGAGAATGTAACACCCCAAGTGTTAAAAAAATATTTTTTAAATTAAATTCAATCTCTTAGATAGCATGTGGTGCACAAAATACTGGGTTTAAATGAAACATAACACTCTAAAAAAATAATATTATATTTAATGTGACCATTATAACCTATCAGTTTACTAGTCAGATATGTATAATAATAAATAAATTATAAACATTATGTGGTTTTCAAATTTTTAAAATAAATTAAATGTTTATCTATTTATTATAAACAAAATAATCATCATTTGAAAAAAAGTAGAAAAAATTTCTAGAATACTAAATTTTTATATAGGATGTTTTAGTCGTCCATTGTTCACAAAATTTGAAATTAATTCTTAAGAATTTGAGAATATTTATTTGGAAAAATGGATATAATTTCTGTATTTTAAATTTTAAAATGATATGTGGGAGGGTTTTTTAGAGTTTTGTGAAAATGATTATTTATTTGATGAATATTGAAAATACTTATTTATATTGAAAACTAATTTTTTTGTTTAAATAATATAAATTTTTTTGTTTTTTTAAAGTATAATTAATTCAATTATAAAAAAATTTAAATATATTATATCATTTTAATCAATATAATATTTAGTTTTTATTTAATAATATCTTAAATATTTGAGTATTTTACATTATAAACTATTTTTTATTTGTTTTTTATGTATAATTTTAAATAATATTCCACCAGTTTACTATATTGAATTAGGGAAAAAGGATTCCATAATTTTATTAATAATAATAAATATTATATTAGAAGTTAATATTAATTTTGACTCTTTTTAATATTAAAATATGTAAAAATTAACTGACGTGGTTAATGTGAAAACAAGTTTATGGGGGGGTTAAAAAATGAAAATAAGGGTTTAATGACATAAAACATGTCCAAAACCATTTTACAGACATCTTATGATATTATAAATTATATTACTAGATTGTATCCCTTTTTTGATATTTTTTACAAAAATTCATGGGGACACTTTATTTATTTTCAAATAATTCCATGTGTGGATTTTCCAAGGCTTTTAAATGGACACTCCCTTAAATCAATTATATAGACCTACATAACCATTTTTCACAACAAAAAGATCACAATATATCTTCCATACATATTTATCCACATACTATAGCTTCTTTTATTCCAAAAATACCAACTCTGTGGTCCTTAATAGGATATCCAAATGAGGTTTTTCAGATATAATGTAATTGTCTTAACGAATCCCTTTCATTTACTTTTCTATTTTGTCACATTCAATAATATATTAAAACATACAATATAATTATACCATAATATATAATATTCATTTATTTTATTAAATTTATTTATCAATATTTATCTATCTCCTATTATATATAATGGTAAATGAAATCAGTCATTGTGTATATTGTAGAAAACCGTTACACGAACCGATTTAACTCATTTACTATCAACACATATCATGATTATATTTAAAGAATTATTGTATGTATATATAAATATATTATTATTTATATTATTATTCTTATGGAATTATTATATAACACATACCTTATTACATTTCATTCTTCTTAAAATATGACAATGTCACTCGTGCGTACCATTGACTATAGCCTCGCAAAGTGATGTGATACGTTTTTCACATACGCTTTACCTGGAATGTTGCAAGGAAAACATTAATGAATATGTGTGATATATATTAAGTTATATTGATTCATCCATATTATTATATAACCCAATGAATTACCCTTTCACTCATTAATGGAATTATATCATTACTTGTGCCTACGTATGGTCTACCATCTCCATAAAGTGGTGTGATTCATTTTTAATTTAAAAAATAAAAAATGATTATAAAAAAGGGTTTAATGATCCTCTATGATATATATATATATTATTAATATACATCATTATTTTATTTGAATATATAATAAATGAAAAAAATGGGAAGTCTCATTAAAAAACATGCATGGGGAAAAGACTTAATTGATAGTTGAAATAAAGAAAATAACGATATATTGATAACAAGATTGTGGTAAAATTTTATAAGGGGATCATATCTGAAATTATCAATGTGAATTTGAGTTTATTATAAGTTAATAACAAATATAAAACCATTAAATAGGATTTTTAATCATTTTGAACCATTAGTAAGTGTGAGGTAAAAGATTTTGTCCCAACATCCATTCCATTGAGACACCTTTGTTAACAAACACATATTCCATTTTATATGATATATATAATTCCCATTTTTATTTAATATCTTGAAAACATAACAATTCATGGTATTATATATTTAAATTTTAATTGTTTCATCTAAGGTGAGTTAACATGAAAATTTCCATGTGGTAAATAATTTCATAACTCGCTTTATTTTCAATGAATTTTATTAATTTTTTGTTGTCTTGGAAAATATAATATTACAAATATAAAGACATTAAAATATATTAAGATTAATTTACAATTTTTTTCTATGGATTTATATTTCACACACATCATCTATTCATTGATTTATTATAACTTCATTGTGATGTTCATCATAAGTTATTTCATCTCAATTTCCATTATATTGAGACATATTTATTAATATTCACCTATTCACATTTATATAGTTTATATACTAAACCTTTCTATATCTACTATTAATAAATATTTATTCATCATTTTATTGTACAAACATATATTTAAGATTAACTTAAGGACCCCTATCATTTTTTTAATTTTGTGATTGTTAACAATCTCTTGAAAAAATCACATTCTTGAGATCAACTATTATTTAACATTAAATTTCAATTAAGTTTCCATATTTTATTTCTCTTATATAATAATATTTTATAAAACAAATACAATTTTTACATATGGTGTTTAATTTGGAATTTATTATTTCATATAGGTAAATATATTTAAATATTCATCATTTTCTTAATATAGTTATTGTATAATGAGAAATATTGATTCATGAATTAAATTTATTATTTTATATATTAGGATTGACTTAAACATTATGATATGGTATGATTAATGTTATTTATATCCTCATGATGCATCTAAAGTCTCATGAGATGAATAAATTGAATAACCTAAGATAAATGGGTTTCTATTTTATACCTACTCATTTGTCTTAAATTGTCTTGTGAAACAACATGACAATAGAGGTATCAGGATACCTAAGTCCATCAAATCCAATATATAAGAATTTCCTTCATTAATAATTCATTTATTGTTATACATGAGATTTCAACAATGATATTATCTCTAGATTAATTTTAATATCAATTTATTGATTGAATGTAAAATGTGTTAAGATATATACCACTCTGTATTGATTATTTCTTATATAAATGTGATAATAAATTTATTGATTAAAAAGAACACGTATTTAGATATTTACCGTTGCATATTGATAATGAATTATTTAATCATGGTTGTAAATATATTGATTAAAATGAATTTTGGTTTAGTTATTTACCTTTAAATATTTATTATTTCTCATCTAATCATGATAGTCAAGTAATTGTTTAAATGTAATTTGTGTTTACATATTTACATTTCAATGTTGATTACGCTTTATTGATTACTCATTATTTACTCATGATAACATCAGCTTTACATTACATCTAATTATAATTTTATCACACCAATATTTTTTCATACCTACAAATCTAGGAAAAGTATTATGAATTGTATGTGAGTTTATACTATATGATTTAATGATATCCAATAAAAAATAAATTTTGATTTATTTTTTATTGAAATGTTATATGGGAATCATATATGAAACATTTTTTCCATGAATAATAGAGTATTTATTCTATCATGGTTTGATATCATATATCTTACTTCAATGTATAAAAGTAGAAACTCATACTATGCTACTAGGGTTGTAGTCATTACAGCGGATCATTATGTTAATGGACATATTCATCTGACTTTGTCACATTGGGCTTCACCAGTTCTCTTGAAAAACACATTAGATAAGTGAATTTTGTTTTCTATTGATTACTAAATGTGTTATCATGTGACTATTATGAAAAATTATCATTTACCTTGTTTTGATAAACTATTTGATCATATAAAATGGGATCGATGGTTTTCTATGAATGATCATCAATTTGGGGTCACATATGACACTGGGAGGGGGTATTCCTTAGAAAATGTTTTGTGGTTGTTTATGGTACTATGGGTATTTTGATATTCTATTTGGTCCACTAACACATTTTTGTTTTTTATGGAATTGATGAATAATATCATTCATTGGTTGTTGGTCTCTTTTTTGGTTATATTCGTGGATAATGCTTTGTTGTATTCTAATTCTAAGTAAGAAGAATTTGATCATGTTGATATTGTACTTAGAATTTTTAATAAATGTGATATGTATATAAATATTTATAAATTTTATTTTTGGATCCCATAATTTATCTTTTTGGGCCATGAAATATTTGAAATATGCATATATGTGAATCTGCAAAAGATCGAAGCAGTAATTTCCAAGGACAAACCCAAAAATGTTTTTTTGGATATGAAGCTTATTCAGATTACCTAGTTATTGAAATTGTTTTGTTCAATACATATCTATGATTTCATATCCTATTGTATATTTAACATAGAATGTTGTTATGTTCTTATATAATTATAAGTGTTAAAGATCAGATGAGGAAAAAATGGTGAGATTGAAATCAACTCCAATTATGATTCTACTATAATGGATTTTCCTTTATAATATCTTTTAATATTTATCAAAAAATGGGAAGAAGATATGTTATAATGAATGGAAACATTTGGTGAAGTAAGGAAATCTCCAACTACACCCTCCTCAGAAGATTTCTCATTCACATGATCTCGAGTTAGAAATAAAAATCAATTTTCTCAGGACATGGTTCCATTATATGATCAGTGATGGGATTACTATATATTAAGATCATAAGATCAGAAAGTATGTTTTTTACAAATGAATGTTGAATATATACTAGACACACTATTTTTAATATCTTTATACATTTGATTTTAAAATTCTACATACATCCAGAAAAGTGAATGTAGTCACACACACATTGAGTGGGAAGATTTACCATAGTCTTGGAAAACAGTTGAACTGTTATATTTGATGATTCTATTCAATGAGATTTTCATGGATTTGGAAGAGGTTGAGGTATTTATTTGTTATGTTTTATGAAATATGACTCCTAATTTGACAATTAAATTCATCATTGGAAAACAATAAACATTTATTTTCAATTTTTAAGTTGAATCATTTATTGTGGAATGACCTCGTGGGTATGGTCACAGTCATCAAATAGATTATGTGGTTTTGAGGTTTATTTAACCATATGAACTATTTGATGCATTGGTTGATGGATATTTTTCATTTTTCAAGTTGGTTTTTGAACCCTATAACTACTAATATTTATCTAAATTTTATTTTATGGTATTGGTGGTCCAGGATGAGGAATATCATTTTAGACATCATATCACAATTTCTATTCTATAATAGGATTAATGTAGATACCTAGATACCATTTTTTTTCTAGCTTCACCCCTTCCAATGTGTAAATAGGATGGGATACCCATATAATTAATTAATTAATTACCATGTAATATTATTAGGATATATTTTCTTTTGGTGATCATTGATTGATAGGAAAAATCATCTCATTTTCAACCTTTTAAGGATATGAAAAGGGTGGAAGATATCAGGAACATTTTTTTTAAGTGATCATAATTCTCCCTAGAGTGGCTTTTATAATTACATCTAATAGATAAAATTGTTTTACATCATATTTTTGGAAAGGTTTTTAATAAGTGATGGGTACCAAATGAATTTTATGAAATTGTATCACCCTTACATAGTTTGGTATATTGAGTGATCCATTTATATTCTTTAGGGTATTCTTTGGATATGTGTGCTTGAAATCAGTGGTTTATTGTAAAACTATATTCCATTGGTCGAGTTCATCAATTAAAATATTTATTAGAATTCTATATAAATGGTTCTATATGAATTTTCTATTGGTGTCTATATAGATCTCATTAATATGTTTTCAAAATGGAAAAAGGTTCTTGGTAGGATTGAGTCCTATTCAAGAGACTATATAGAAAGAGTAGTTGATTTTATATAGGTTAGAGATAGCTCATAGACCATATTCCTCTTATTAAGACTATCAATATCATCCATTGATGATTTTTGTAGGTGAATAGGTTCTTCTCAGGGTTTCGCAAGATTTAGGACATGTTTGTTTATGAATGAATATTAAGTTGGAAACAAGGTTTATTGTAGTATTATAGATCTTCGAATGAAATGGAAAGGTGTATTATTAATTGAATTTTCATCCTCACATGACATAAATTCACCACATGTTTTAGGCTTCCTGAATATGAATGTATCATCATGGACTCTCTCATTTGAGAGAAGGTGATGAAATTGACCATGATCATAACACCTCCAGTATTGTGAATCTAGTTTAGATTTTATATCATTAGAATAATATGTTTTGATGTAAAATTATTGTTGTTGTCCATATGATATGGATGTTCTTACAATATATCCATAATACATTATATGGATAAGAATTAAAATGAAACCACTACTTCATCTCTTCATAGAGCCAAAATCCTGAGTAAATATTGTGGATACAAAGTTTCATGGTGGGGAAAATTATGATACCCTTAATTTCATTAATTCATTTTAATTTTGTTTTAGTTTATAAATTCTGTGGTTTTAATTAATTTTGGGAGTATAATATCGAGAATGTTTATTTTTTAGGAAAACAGTTCACCAACATTGTCTATCCATTCTTAATAGTATCAATACAGTAACTAATGAATATAACTCTTTCAAATACATTGGAGTTTTTCTTTGATAGAGCATGAATATTTTATCCTTGAGAGTTTCTAGGAAAACTATTAATGTGAAGTGGTTTTGGTCCATGGAACATTACACTATATGTGCATGATTTTATAACTTTTTAACTATTCTTGAGTAACTATATGATTTAGTGATTATTGTGATGTAGTTGTTATAGGTTAACACATGGTCTTTTTAACTATGCAACCTAACCATGAGATTTTTTGAGGTTGCATAAATTTATAAAATTAACCATATTCCCTATATTATGTTAACATATAATCTCCTCTTAATCACTCCATATCTCGACCTGACAATTCCATGAATCTCGATGATGCTCTATATTTTAATCTTTGTGATCCTCTATTGATTTGGGTGGATCACTTCATGTTTTGTGTGAATCTCTTACCAATTCCTTCACTTTTCTCTAGATCCCCCCTTGATATCTCTTCCCCTTGATTCTATGAAACCATAACGAGCTGAAATATCTTGATATAGATGGTTTGTTTTGGAATTAAAGATCCTTATTTAGATCTGGTCTTGTAAAAACACAATATTTTCATTTCTATTCACCATTTTTTAAGGAAAATTCAATTTCATCAATTATGTGGTATGTGTCTATATAAAAATGTTTGTTCTCGTATAATAACAAGTGATTATTTTGTTTCCATTATAATGGTAAATAAATACGATTGAGTTGATATTAACAAGGATTAGTTTGGGTATTTTCATCATAAGTGGAATGGTAAATGGTTGTAAAGGGTATTAATTTTAAGATTATTTTGTTCACTTCATGTGCATGGTGATATTATTGAAAGATTATTTGGAATAAAAAATTTATTTTCAAGAATGTGAGAGATAAGGATCCAGTTTTAAAAATATTTTACATAAAATTGCGGATGTTTAACTTGATTTTTTTTATAAAACAAAAAAACATCAATCTTTTGGAATGTTTGGTATGTTGGGTTGTGGACACATTCAAACCATAGAGAGTGTAGTACCACAAGGGATTACGAATGAGAGGTAATTATTTTGTGATATATAATAGACTGTGGCTGAACATGGTATCAATAGGAATCAAGTTATGTTATCTTAGTGTTTTCTACTAGAAAAAGATATTTCTTCCTATAGGATATATCCCATATCGTGATTTTTTTAGTTTCATTAATGTCTCAAGCTTTGATTTGAAAAATGTTTTTCTTTTCAGATATGGATGTTATTGATTACATTCCTCAATGTTATCATTCAGGTTTATTTATATATTATTTTATCTTTTGTTATGGATTGATTTTATGAAAAAACAAAGGATGTGTTATGATATGTTTTTCAAATAAATAGATTTATAATACATGTTTTTAAAAGTATGATATAATATATTCTGGGTGAAATAAATTATATATATTCAAGGTGGTGTCCTACTAGGTATTTTTTACACCCTTCACATGTCATAAGGTTTATAGATATTCTATTTTTTATGATTCCAGAAAAGGGAACAGTGTCCCGTAGCATTATGTATTCACTTAGTTGAATTTTCCTTATTTTTGGGTTGGGTTAGTGGGGATGGAATGTTAAATTGTTATTTTTTAGTCTAGGATGGTATTTCATCCATGTTTCGAAATTTTGATTTGTTTTGTATATCACCTAGTTATGTAATTTTACTTCAATAGTGTAATCTAATTGTTTATCTATGTATTGTAATACATGAGACATTTTGTGTAACCGTTCTAATTTATATATTTCAAATGGTTCTATATATTAATACCTAGTTTCTTCTAACCATCCTATATATATAGGAAATGTGCTTCAGGATTTATGTCAAGTCATATTGGTTCATGTTTCATGTTTACCATGTTTGGTTCATTATATTTATATAATTGTTTTACGTTTTTTGTTAAAAAATAAAATATATGGGTTATGAAATATGTAGTTCATTTTCCTTTTTTTTGAGAGATACTCTTACATAATGGATACCCCATATGTAATATTTTCACATTAGGATAATGTTAAGAAAATGTAATGTATTGGTTTATTGTGATACTCTTACCTACATTATTCCTTACATGTTAAAAAATTCCCAATATATGGTTGTTTTATGTATGAAATATTCCATTATTGTGGAAAAGTTACTGAAGGGTTTTCGAATAAAATTTATATAAAAAGAACCCTATTTAGAGTACATAATAAGCACTGATTCATATCTTGGAAAATGATTGATAATCCTAGTCGATCGGTATTAAAATATTATATAATCCAAACTTGATGAAAATATTGAATCCATTAAAATTAAATCATTTGGATTATTTTTATATAGTTTTTAATTTTTTTATTATTGATAAGTGTTAAAAATTTAAAACTAGATACATTCATGAGTAAATTAAAAAATATTTATTTTTATCTGTATCGTATACATTGTAATACATGAGACATGTTGTGTAACAATTCTAATTTAAATATTTCAAATGGTCATATTTTTTAATACCATGTTTATTCTTACCATATTGTAGAGATAGGGAATGTGCTTCAGGCTTTATGTCAATCCATATTGGTTAATGTTTCATGTTGACCATGTTTGGTTCATTACATTTCTATAAAGTTTTTACATTTTTTATTAAAAAAATTAATATAGGGTTATGAAAAATGTAGTTCATTTTACTTTGTTTGAGATATACTCTTACATAATAGATACCCCATATGTAATATTTTCACAATGGGTAAATGATAAGAAAATTTAATTTATTAGTTTAATGCAATACTCTTACCTACATTATTCCTTATATTTTAAAAATTCCCAATATATAGTTTTGTTATATACGAAAAATTCCATTATTGTGGAAAGGTTGCCGAAGGGTTTTCAAATAAAATTGTATATAAAAAAACCCTATTTTAGAGTACATCATCATAAGAACTGATGCATATCTTGGAAAATGATTGATAATCCTTGTAAATCGGTATTAAAATGTTTTATAATCCTAAAGTGATGAAAATATTGAATTCATTAAAATTCAATCATTTGGATTATTTTTATATAGTTTTTCTATTTTTTATTATTGTTAAGTGTTAAGAATTAAAAACTAGTTACTTTCATGAGTAAATTAAAAAATTATTTTTTCATCTGTATCTCATATTTAGAAAATAAAGAAATAAATTATATTCAGATTAGTTGATTTTTCATGTACACTAAGAGGGGTGGTGAATTAGTGCACTAATATTTTGTCGTGATTTATTTTATTTCACAAAAATCCTCACTTACACATAATCATATATCCTATTTAGTGTAAATATATCAATTTATTCACAATCATCCCTTATAATATCATTCAATTTAGAAATGTACAAGAAAAAATACATGGGATTTATATGGTTCAACTTCAAGGTGAGAGCCTAATCCTTTCCTTGTTTGAATATCTAATGAGAAAAATATTTAATTATATCAATAAATTGAAACTAATACAAATTTAATATTATATCAGACATAATGGGTAGGTTTGTGTAATCCAAATCTATTAGGAATTTTTCACTTCTATTAAGTTATATTGAGTGGAATTATATATATTATAAGTATAGTTCATCAAATGTATTTAAAAATATCATGATGATGATAATCAGTTTTAACATAATATGTCATAATAACAAATGGATTAGATCTTATCCCCCATGAAAAACTTTTATTTCATTGATAATTGATATAATAAATAGTTTATTAATTTTGGTTTTTTGTGTCTTCTAAAACATAATTTGTATATTGATCATAGTTAATTCTTTTTACAAATGGTCTCAACACAAAGATATTCAATAGATGAAACATGGCTAGTATGTCTTATTCTTAATATTATACACATATATATATTTGAATTATATTTTTTCTTTTTGTTGAGAACATGTCAAAGGATTGTTCAATTTCTATTTTGATGCACATTGGGACTTCAGGATCACGCCGATTTAGAAATCTCTTGATATTATTTGACTTATTCGATTACATTATTTTTTTCAATGCCAAATGTATCTCTCTATAATTTATCCTTTATCCAACATAAATTATTTTCATAGAGAACGTAGTGAAATACTATATATAATTTTCATAATATTAATAATTATTTACTATAAGATCTATAATTTGAAATATCCATTATTTTTTGAAAGAGAACCATATTCTTATAGAAACTATATTCAAACTATTTCATAGTATTTATTAAAATATCCCTGAATACTTATAGTTTTTATCATCATGTGATATAAAAACATATCATGAACTCTCCTTCTTGATATTCACTACTTGAAAACAATTCCATGATCTCATGTAAAACATTATTCATTCAACTATAATAATATTTTAATATGTGAATTAGAAAAATATGATATTTATTATCATGAATTATTAATATTGAACATCATCTAGTATATATTATATAATATTTTTAAGAATCCATTGTCAATACATCATTATATGCATGTAACATCAAAATTATATTTACGAAGATTAGTGTAAGCATGAATTGTCCATGAAAACTCCCAATTTCATCCTAATGGAGTACTTATTGATCCTTAAAATAGAATATATTTATTCCTTATTAATGTAATATGTAAGGATAAATGATTCTTATTTTGTTCATTATTGATCTATATTAACTTTTTTATAATTTTTAAAATTATACCACCTAATATACCCTATCACCATGAATATACAAACATAAAAGCATCTTATCACATTAATAAATACTCTACATTATAATAAAACACATTTCAAACACCTATAATGATTGAAAACATACAATTGTGTGCTCCATAACTTTGGAGAACATGAATATCATATTATCATATGTCAAAATTTCTCACACACTACTACCAAATCATGGAAATTTTTATGTAAATCCATTCCTGGATTCATAATTATTGGATAAAGTTGTGGGATTAATCCTTTGTCAATATATTATGATCACAGAGTGATAAAAATATGTGGGGTCTGACCCTTTTAGTATAGATTTTGGTAGTAGAGGAAATCATACATTATAATTTAAGGTAGCATGTTCCTATCAATAAATATGTACAACTCACATAAAATGTTTGTCCCACATTGACATATCTCTATAAGGTGAGGGTGGTTTGTTAATCATATTTCTCACTTGACACTTCACAAAACATTTATGGGCCAAAATCCCAGATGAGGCACCATTTTCCATGCATAGATCAATTGTTCCACTACCTCCCTCCAACAATAACCCGTGTATGATTTATGATTCCCATATCATCCTCTACTATAGAATACCATTGATGTGTGGTCTTGGAGCTCATCCAGTATCCAGGTACTGTGCTTCCTGGGTGTCCAACTATAGTTCCCATATTTATTTAATACTTATTATAATTTCCTTATCTCTACAATGAACCATATGTTGTTCTTAATACAAAAAAATTATTCTCATATAGTATCAAAGGGCTCATACACATGGTGATCAGACACATGTAGAATCCACTCACATGTAAACTTCTACATATCTATAAATCTTCCCAAAATGAATTTGAAATACAAAGTAAACATCTCAATCTATAAATCAGATATTAAATTCATTAAATTCAATTAATGGAATAATTATTTAACTTCAATCCATCAATGAATATTAAATATGTTTTTTACACATTTATTAAGAAGTAGTATTGTGTTATATTTTATAAATTCCTATACTGAAGGCAAATCAACAATCCTGAAATTCCCAATACATATTTATATATTTCTTGGGAAATCATTTTATTGTGTTAACTTTATTTGGAACATCATCTCACATCCAAGCCATTATATTCTAAACATATTTGAATCATCCTTCTCATTAAGTCATTTATCATTATTGTAAATAAATAAAATGTTTGATATAGGCTCTACAATGTCCCCATTTGTGGTTTCTATCGATTACATCCAATAATTATAAGTCAATACGTGTGCATGAAAGATATTTTCCATCTCCTGAATAATTAAAATGAAAACAACGTGTTTCTAGGGGTGGATCTAATTATGACTCAAACAATTCCCTTAAATATTCTATTAATTTTTATCTCGAATAATTTTGAAAATGATGGAAACACATGTTTTCTTAGATATGAGCATTTATATAATCGCATCTAGATTTATGTTAGCTAACCCAGTGTATATAATAAGATTTTTTGTACAAGGTCTTCAAATTTATCAATAAATGTTCATAACATGTGATTCCAATTCATGAAATCTATTTTGAGTGGCTATATATGAAAATTTGACATGAAATACATATGTATACCGAACCAAATATAAACAACACATTTTAAAATTTATGTTAATTATATATGAATCCCCCATGATTTCACCTTTATAACCAACAATCACTCCCTCATTAAATGTTATTAAATATAACCAATGTACGGGTAGAAAATCATGATTGGATAACCTCGATATCCACTTATAAAGGGGATATCTCAAAAACATATTTTTAGAGAACAAAATTTTTTCAGAAGTGCCTAATTTATTTATTATACCCCATAACATATTTACACTATTTTTATATTTCTTGGTGGATTGATTCATCTGATGGGATTAATGATATTATATGATTAAAATACACTATTATATATTAAATAAAACATTCACCATATCTTGAATAGACATTATCGGTTACATAATTTTTGTTACTATCTAGTTATTTATATGTTACAACTATTTTTTTCCTTTTCATTAATTGACATCAAAATATGTACACAAATATAAAATAATAGGTAAAATAATAAGTTAATATAATTTCCTATATAATACGAATACTACTATTGATAATTTATTTTCCAACATGTTCTAAATTAATCTTCAACCATAAATGTATTATTCAAAATGAGACATTTATATTTAATTTTTCTTTTACATTATGTAGCTGGGAGTCCTACTCTATTCAAAATTTGTTTTGTAAGCTATATTTTTTTAAATCCATATAAAATAATTTATCACCTATTTCTGTATTCATCTCTCTTAAAAACAATTCTTAATATTTTCAGAAGATTAGTATATTTATAGAACTATTTCATGCTATGATTCATTTTTCAAAAACCATTTTAATACTCCAAGATTGACATTTATGTCCAACCTACCCAGAAATTCCAATTCTTAATGTGGAATTTTTTTCCTTCCCTAAATCACATTATTTTACTTATTATTATTCCATCATTCATTACTTTTAAAAATAATCTATAGATATGAAAATATATTATATATATATATATAGTAATATATTTCGGAGTCTTGAAATGGATTCATTTGAGTGGTTTCTGCAAAATTCGTCACTTTTTTATTTCATGTATATATATTCCATTTTTTATTTTTTCCAAGATGTTTACCAACATACATGAAGAGTTTACATAAATACACGATATGTAAAATTTGTAAAAAATATATATTTATCATATAGTTTTAGATATATCACTTATATTTAACTTCTTGGGTATGTTTCACAAGGATGAAATGCATAACTCCATTTAAAATATCTCAGGAATAGTATTTCCAACATTATTCTTCCAAACATTTCCCAAGGATTCCACTTTTTTACATTTTAGTATTTATACTATTCTCTTGTTTATAATTTTAGGTACATAATACATTTATTCACATATCCATTCACCTTCCAAATAATAATAATAATAACACACTCAATTCGAATTCCATCGAGTAGAAACCTATTTTCAACATATTGATTCTTTATCTATGGATTATACATAATATAAGGATTTCTCATTATTATTATTAAAACTACGTGATTTATACAAATTGATAAACTATGAAAAAATAAAATAAAAGGTTCCCAATAATATGTAAATTCAATAAATGACCAATGACACTTGATTTCCTTCTCCAGATGAAATACCATCCAATAATTCCCAGTGTGCATTCTTTTTTTTATTTTTATTAGCAAGATATTAATTTATTAGTTTAAAATAACTTTAATATAGTAATCTATCTTACATTGACATAATCATTGGATTATAATAATTTTCCATCATCCACTAATTTATATGTTTTTAATTTGATCTGTCACTCTTCATGTAAATAGATTTTAAACAAACATTATATATTTATTTGAATTGTACCCTTTTACAATAGATTGATGTAGATTAATTAGGGGTGTATATTGATCTCTTGTTTAGTATTTCATATTATATCCTCTATGATAGATCATCACGAATTGTATATGTGGTGGATTTATTCAAATCAATAGTTTGAGATGTTCAAATATGTGTTGTTTCTTGATTTCTCAATTTTACCAGGAGTATCAAAAATATCATGTTGAATGAATATTTTTCATCCTTAATTGATGTCAATGTGAGTTTATATTCTCTATTAAGGTTCTTAATATGGTCTTCACTCACCTTTCTCCCCTCTATAAATATTTTTTAATAATATCTTCAGTTCTTTTCTTTAACCACCCACTGAGAATCATTAAAATTTATGCCATTTTTGGACCATTTGTTTCATGCATGTATCAATTCTTCAATAAAATTTTACATATTTAATTTTACATAAAGATTCCCATAATATATTTCATCAATAAATGAAAAAATTTCAATTCATACTAATACACTTTTTTACATTTTCTACAATATGATCTATAACATCTTTTCACATTTGGAATATTTATCCCTCTACATCCACTATTTCATTGTTTTCCACTTGAATATGTTATGTTTTATCAATAATTTAATTGGTAAAAAATCTATATGTTATTTCTTCAAATGTAACATTTTTTAATTATATTACAATTTTAGGGTATATGCCCTCAATAATTTCCAGAGACTAGTCTTGTTTGAAATTTCTATTTCTTGTGAAAGATTTATCAAAACGGTCAATTTCAACAAATTCAAAAAATAAACACTTAAACCGACAGCCAATGTCATATATTGGTTGGTAATTATTATTACTTGAAACCTTTTTTAATTCATTAAATCTCTATTCTTATTTTTCAATAAAATTTTAACATATACTAACATGCTTTCATCAATTCAAAAAACATTTTTTTCAAATATGAGGTGATATAATATATTCATGTCATCAACACTTAATTTAGGTTGTTGAAAAACAATATAAATGAAATAAAATAGATTCATTAAGATACTTAATTAGCATTGGTACCACATATATAGACAAATAGATCATATAGGGATATTGAGAGGGGTGGGGGTGTATTAGTTTACGTAATATTTCTTATGTTTTAATTTAATTGTTAATTATACTCTATAATATTCAAAACTATATCCTAGTTGTGAATAAGGGATATATGTATGTGTTCTTGACCCTCAAACTATTTTTTCATTACTAAATAAAAAATAAAACAAACGAAAAAAGGTGAAGGTTTAAAATAAATGTGAGAGACATCTTCTTATGGTTTTTGAGACATTTTTTGGAAATAGATGTTATTATCACTATAAATATTTAAAGATAATAAGATTAGATCAATTCAATTATAATTAATGGCCTTGTGTCATCAAAATACAATAGGATAGTAACATCAGCATCTTGTGATAGTGAATTTTTTTGTTAGTACTTCATCCATGAACTCTTAAAAAGTATTCTATATAGAATTCCCAAAAAATATATCCCCTTTTAACCTAAGATATCATTCCAAAAAATTAATGAGATATTATCTCTCAAAAAATGGATCTTCATATTTTAAAAATAATATCTACCTGATTATATATTGACTAATACTATTTTATTTTATATACCATTTGTTTTATATTGATTGGAGTGGTTTTATTCCTAATAAGGGTCTCGATAATAAGATAGTCGATATAATCAACATATTTTGTCCCCTCTCTTCCCAATATTTTTCTTCTTTTATTCTTTGATAGAAATTATTTATCTGTTGTGGTAAAAGTTTATAGTATTTCATACTTTATTTTTCAATAAACATAATATCAAAAAGATTACACTAAAGTTGAAGTCTCTTCCCCTTCTTCATCATACATGATTTATTATACATGGATTATTTCATGTCAAATGATATATATTTATAATAATAAGTTTCCCATATAAATGATACATCTAGGGATATAATAAAGAAAAATTTATATTATTTTCATAATATTTATTTTTAAATTTTTAATGCTCTATGATTTTAATCCATTAATATTTTTTATAGGGAATGGTATTTATACATATATATTTTTGAAACTGAGTTTTAAAATTTATTTAAATATCACGGATGACTTGGAGATTCCACCATCACGTGATATTAAAAAATATCATCAAATATTATTTTTAATATCTACAGTTTAAAAAACAATAAACACTCTCATGTAAAACATTAAATATTATTGTGAAATTATACGTTATGATGTGAATAAAATTATTATAATATATTCATCAAACATTTACATGATTAAATCATCTCTTATCGTTTCCATAAACATATGATGAACACACTTTAAATAAATTGACTTGTATATTCGGATTAAAAATTATCCTTATGATGTTCTTTACATAAATTAATGATTCTTATAATCTCATTATTTCATCCTTATTGATATTCAATTGATCCGTTAATATATGATAATTCATTATTAGGAACTAAATATGCATGGAAGAATGATTCTTATAAAGTACACTACTGGGGTGTAAAAAAATTCCATTTTAGAATTATAAAAATCATATCAGGTTATATCTATTATTATCATGCATTTATATACTTTGATTGATCTTGAAATGCCTCTACATATACCACATAATCTTCACTCATGTTTCCATCACCTCTAATGGTAGATCATCAACATAGGAGTACTATATAAATTCTGACAATAATTATTTGATAACATTGTTCTTCCAATGTTTTTGAAAATTAAAACCCATGTGTAACTCAAACAATATTCTTCCAAATACTTTAACAACCATAATTAATATTTCTGAATATTTTAGAGTAATTGTCTCTCGATTAGCTGATCTCTTAGTCCAACAAAAATAGAAGTGTCATAAGCCTTTCATGCAATCCCAATGTAGTTAGTTACATCCTATGTAATCAGTTAATGTAGATCACACCCATTTTAAAATTTTTATTGTGTACATAAAACATAAATACAAAAGTATAATTTTAAAAGTATGTATGGGTTATTTGTTAAATAGCATCCTCCCTAGCCACATTCTAAATCACATCATGGAAAAAATCCCTTCAAATCATTACCTTTCCCAATGTAGTTCTTTAATTCCATTTTTTTCTTTGTTTTCTAACCTGTGTAGGATCTATGAATCCTCTACTCTCTTCTACCATTGACTGTCTTAGATAAAATATTTTTGATATCTACCTATATATTGGTACTAGGAATATCGACTATCTATAATTATTTTTCAAATATTTTTTTATTACTTATTAAAATCTTATTTCCTCTCAAAAGACTTATATGTTGTTCATATGAATAAATTAATAAATCATATGTAGATGTAATGGAATAACATTAAGGTTACTCATATGATTATATAATCTTCTTGGAAACTTCCATTAATTATTTTTCAAATCATTATGGAATGAACATTAAATTTAAAGTGAACAACTCAACCTATATCAAATGCTTCGAATTAAGGAAACTAAAATCATTAATTTATTTTTTGTTTCATCTCAATATCATCCCAACATTTGGCATTAATTTTTTTCACTTCATTATTAATCAAAAGGGAAAAATTACCTTTCATATATTTCAAACCTTAAGGTAAATTATCATGCCTCAAGCACATCTCAAATATTGATTATCTTCATAGGAATTGTATATCTTTTTTAACATTCTTTGTAATGTTAACTCACTTCCACACAATTAACTTATACAAAAATTCACATCATCCTTCTCACCATGAAATTCATCCTTATTGACAACAAATAAAACCACGACATGGTATCAACTGTTTATAATTTTATTTATTCTGTGGAATTCATATATAAAAATTGTTATCACAGTATTAGTATAATGAATATCTCTATATGTTAGATATGTTAATACATATAGATTGTAAAGAATGAATAAATTAATAGATCACTTGATAATAATTATTTTATTGGAAAAATTGTTATGAAATTATTCTGCATTTGTTTCATATTAAATTTGTGAAACTTATATGGAATGAATTATTGTTTATATATAAATGTTTAATAATGAGATTACATTTATGATTTATAATGATTTTATATTTTATATGAGGAGGTAAAATAAAAATATAATAATATTTATTATTATAAATAAATAATATTATTTAATTTGAATTATTTATGTTAAGGACCTATTTATGAAATTGTACAAAACACATCCAAAAGAGTTTTTAATGTTGATTTGATCAGTGTTTAAATGATAATTAATATGTGATATTTATATTTAAAAAAAATACTATCCTAGTAAAAATAATAATATAAAATGATAATATATAATCTAATATCATATAAATTTTAATAAAATTACATATAGTCAATAATTTGAAGGAATTAAAATTGGAAATGAGTATTACATTTTTTTAATTCGAACTTATAAAATTCCCAGATGGTTAGATAAATTATAATGTTTTTTCATGTATATATATTAATTATTTATTAAAATTTATATCATGGATAAAAATATATAGTTTTTAATTTTTAAAAGTTATTCCCCACTTTAATCAGGAATATAAATATTATATTTTTAATTTTTAATATATATTTGTTTTAGGTCTTTAATATTATTCTATAAATTATGTCACCTTTATCTATGACGTATTATTCTTGGAATGATGATAGAAATACTTTTCATCTCCCTTAATATTTTTATATAATTATATTATTTAGATTCAATTTAGTTCTTTGATATAGTTTACAAATATTAGGTATTAGGGTTTGGGTGAATTGGAATCTCTCTTTCGTGATGTTTCCCTAGGTTGAAAGAGATTTGGTCAAACATTCCACTGTCCAAAAGGATTATTAACTATTCTAGAACGGTGTGGGTTTTCTATATGAGGACGTAGAATTTATAATGTGAGGATTGATAATAACATATAATTATGAACCCTTAAATAAAATTTATACGAACTTTATCCATAAGATAAAATTGGTTATTTTTTATATTTTTCTCTTCTATTTTGGGTGAGAAACGCATATTGTGACTGTTGTCAATTTTTACACATCTATATGGTTTGAAAAAATTGATTTAGTTAAAACAATATTAATGAAAACTAAATCATTGAAATCGTTCATTATATAATGGGAATACATGAGAATATATTATGGCACCTAAATCCCCTTAAAAATACTATGTGCTAGATTCCTTCTGAATAAAAAATTTATTATATCTTGATCATACAACCAAGTATATTCCTTCTAATGATGGGTTCCAATATATTTTCATGTCTATAGAGATAATGTAATGAATCTTCCTAACAGTATTAGGTAGGTGTTTTTTTGGGTTTAATATAGCTATGAGATCTTAATTGTAAAAAATACTATATTAATATTTTTTCCAATATGATTGATTCAAAAAATGTGCATTCCAATCAACTTTCCATGATTCATATATAATACCTTCGGTATGATTTCCTATGAAAATAACTATGTTTCATGAGAAATAAATAAGTGAAATCACTACTTAATGAAATATTAATCTTGGACCACAAATTGATAATTCGTGTTTAAAATGGATATCATTTTAGAGGAATCACATTTAATAAATTTCCTTAAATTACTATAAAACATAACATTCATATGATAAAATTTTCTCTCGTATATAATTGTATCATAAAAATAAAAATGAACCCTAAGATAATTTTTTGAATCTGTGAAGCATAATATTTGAATCTCTTGTGACATTTAACATATGAAAAGTTCATAACTTAAATTCTATTTGTTAGAGAAAAAATTTTCTAAATAAAGGCTATTGAGTTTTTCCAAAAATAGAGTCAAGATTCTTATATTAATTATAGAATTTATCAATTAATATTTTGAAATTTTTGGATCAAATTGACCTTAGTAGATTATTATTTAATAATATACTCAATATGATTAAAAATGTTAATGAATAGGTGATAGATAAGGTTTACGCAAAATCCTGATCATGTGTTAAATTCATATCTATTATCATTATTGGAATTATTTTTAAATCTAAATCAGTTCAATAATATTTTATTTTTTATTCTCAAATTTTTGGGTAAAGTTGATCAGGGAATATTATTTATAGTTACATATTCTATGTTGATATCCTATTTGCACAAAATTTAAATTTAAATTTTATAAGGTTACCTAAAAGATATAAAAAAATTTATATTAGTTAATATTTTTCATTGAAACATAAATGTGTAATTATGATAGAAGAATAATTTTTTAATATGATTTAATTTTCTAGAAACATGAAGGGTTTTATAAAACTCCTTGAAATTTCTTTGTCATGTATCACTGTTTAAGAATATAATTGTTTGGTTTCTAAGTGAATGTGGCACAAATTATTTTATTTACAAATTTATTTAGGATATAGGAGTTTACACTCAATGTAAAAAAAATAGTTCAGATTGTAATTTAATTCAAACAATGAATAAATGGTGTTTTAAAAAAAAGTAAATGAATATATCATGATCAAATTTACTTTTATAGGATGTGTATTGTAATTTATTTCATTTATATTATAATTTTTTTGGAACTAATGGGATAATGTGTAACACCCCCTGCTTCCACAGTATGCTTCTCTTTCAATAATGCGAAAGCTTTCATTGTACGCAAGTTCGAGATTCTAACACACCGCGACCAATCAAAGTAGTCGTTATGAATAGTAATACCCACTTTTTTAAATTATATAAATTTTATAATTCAAAATGGACTTCATTTTTGTATTCGGAAAATAGAAATTATACTAAGTTGATTTTTTTCTGAGAACTTCCAATTTTCTATGAATTGGAAAAAATACATAAAAACAACTTTTTTAATAAAAATAATTTATAGTGATTAATTATACATTTAGTTGTTTTAAAGTATAATTAGAATATAATTTTACAATTTTATCCAATGGTGGTCATTAGAATAAAATTCACTTTGAAATTGGACATAAACAATTGTCAATATTTTCATTGATATAGTTTCTTAAAAACATGCTATTTGTTTTGACAATGGGAATTAATTATCAATTTAATTAATGACACTTATATGTTTGGAATTTTTTAAAATAGACATCATTTTTTGAATTCAGAGTATCAATTATAGCTAAGGGTAAATTTTTGGTATTTTTCTAAAAAAATCAATTTTTGATGAATAGTGAAACAACTAAGTTGTAGTTTAAAAACTGATTTTTCAAGTAAATGAACCATTACCACTTCTGTGTACTAAATTTCAAAAATCAGACATACATGGTTGTCATAAAGAAGAAAAATGTGGTTCAATGAGATGAACATAATTTTTGGTGAATAGTAATTTTTAGGTTTTATTAAGCGTCATTAAAGGTAACTAATGTAATTTAAGGTAAATATTTTGACAACCCTGCTTTTATTACAAACTTAAACAAGATTAATTACATAAAACTTCACTTGATACAAAAAAGAATATCTAGAGGTTTAGTTACTTTGTGGCTTAGGATTATTACATAAAAACTTAAAACATGAAATACAACATCTTTATTGAAAACTTCCTTTACATGACCACTACATTCCCTTGTACTTAGCATTGCATGGGATAACCTGAGGGCATGCATAAGAAAAGGGTGAGCTATAAACCCAGTAATGGAGTACACATGGAATAACATGAGAAGTAACACACATGTTAGAAAATCGGCATATCAATATAGGATAAAATAATCATGAGAATAAAGGCATGATAGAGCATGATAATCATAACATGGAAATGTGGCAACAACACTTAACATGGAATTAGCATGTGCCAAGGCTCATTGCACATGGAGCATGATTAAATCCTCATTTCACATAAATCACGTGTAAACCCTCATTGCACATGAATTAGAATGAGTCAACACTCATTGCACATGACGTATCATGATACTATACTTTACCCAAAGCATTGAAGTGCTATAAGGGTGCACCCTACTTAAACATTTCATTTCATGCATAAGTGTGTCACATGGATCATAAAACATAATAATTTATTCCACGATAAAGGAATGTGTAATTCATACATAAAACTTTATAATCAATAAGTAAATGTTCATAAAGTTGAATTCCCTTGATGGAGAAATGGGCATGGTATTCACTACACAATGGCATTGGCTTAGAAAATCGGTGCCATTTCGGCAGCGTAACGGTGTGACATAAAAATTCATAATTTTTTTTTGATGAAATAGAAAGGGGTTACTCATCATATTTACATGTAATGGACAGTAATGAGGTCATATAGATACATGTCACAACAATTGCAATGGAATTTAGGTTCCTGATACAAAAGTATTGCTTGAATGTAAATGAGGAGGGAGAAGGTCCTTTCGGAATTCCGACTTAGTAATGGGTGTACATTGGAGGAATTTAATGAGAGAGAAAGGGGTCTCCCATCATTAAAACATAAATAGGGAAGTATTAGGGAGGTGTGAAACCATACCCCAACATTCATAATTGAAATTAAAAGGAAAAAAACAACTTAAAGAAAATTGACAAAAATGAGAAAGGAATAAAAAACCCATACTAAGAAGTGTGCTTCCAAAGGCTAGAGAGAGCCTTGTGAGAGGCTTCTTGGGAGCTTGGGGCACCTCGTTAGGATTCTAAACAGAGTAGGGCAGAGGTCGGAAGAACCTCTAAGGATTTGGTTGAGGAGGAAGTGGGATCTTGGGTGGGTTTATATAGGAAAGGTGAGGGAAATCTTTATTATTTAGGTTTCGGACCCCTTATATTAAATTAATCCAAAAAAAAACCATCCCATGGTTTTTGCACATGGTTTATAGAAAAATAAAGAGGAAAAAAATATTTTATAAGGCCAAATTCAGAACTTATAATATTAGGGTTTCTTTTGTGCAGGTGAGTCACACTCCCATTGAAATTTTTTTTAAATGGCATGGTGTTGAATAAGTCATGAGGGGTCCATTAATGATTTGAAAAGTAAGTCAAACAAACCCAAAATCACATTATTTTAATGGTAAAACATATATTGGCCGAACATACAGATTATATTATTTTATTACATCACTATTGGGTCATTATGATGTCATAAAACACATTATATATTTAAACGGTATTTAATTTTTACCCAAAAATTTGACTGTCTCAGAAAATTATGAAAAATTCACCGTTGGAAAACTCCGACATCCTGATTCCAAAAATAACATTTATTTTATCTAAATAATTTTCTAAAAATGTTAATTTTTACATTTAAAATTAAAACTGACATTTATAAAAAAATTACGGGTTTTGACAAAAATGGTTTTCAAACATTAATAAAACTTATAATTGCATTCATAAAATTACAAGATCATTTATATTTAATAAAAATTAATTTAATAATATTATTAATATATTATTAATATATTATTTAATTCAAAAATCCCTTAATTTAATAAAATAGAATTCCTAATTAAATAATAACTAAAAACAATATTTGTACTTTAAAAACTGTTTAAAGTCTATCAAAAATGACTAGAAATTATCTTCATTACTATATAAAATAATAATTTACATGAACATATTACTAATTATTTGTTACATAACCCCTTAAAACAGCCACATATGACCTAAGGGTAAGGTGTGTGATGGTGACCGACTTTTGGGGTGGCTCGGATAACATCGCTCGAGTGGTAATTTCAATAAACTTCCACATTTCTCGTAGATGGTCACGTTCGAGCATGACATGATGAAGCTCAGCATGGGATTGGTCAAGAGTGAAGCCCAAAGATGCCACCTCTTTTCCGAGCTCTGACAAATGGGCTTCAGGAGGAGCAATTCTACTGGATGAGGCCATCACTTCCATTGTCTGAGTAAATTGGATTTATTAAAGTCATGTATATATACTAATCATGTGATCACTGTTCAACGGCTATATTAACAACGATCAAAATTATTAACATAAATCAAAGGAATTTGACATTTTATATAAACATAAAGAGACATTTAATTAGATCAAGAGGTATTTCTATTAATGAAACATTGGGTCGTTACAATACTCCCCCCTTATGAAATTTCACCCTCGAAATTTTTCTTTTCCCACACTAAAACAGATGTGGGTAACTCAGCTTCATCTTTTCCTCTGATTCCCAAGTCGCTTCTTCAAACATGTGGTTTCTCCACAACACCTTGACGAGGGGCATTGTCTTATTTTGTATAACTTTTTCTCTATGATCTAAGATCTTCACTGGTTTCTCCTCATAAGAAAGATAATCTTCCAATTGTACCCCCTCAGAAGAGAGTACATGTGAAGGGTCTGGTATTTATTCCTCAAGAGGGATACATGAAAGGTGTCATGTACTTTAGCCATAGTAGGTGGAAGTTCTAGTCGATAGGCCACAACCCTGACATGATCAAGAATCTCTAAGGGGCCGATGTACCTTGGACTTATCTTACCTTTCCTTCCAAACCTCATGACCTTCTTCCATGGAGATATGCGTAGAAACACCATGTCTCCAACTTCAAACTCATGGTCTCGTCGACGATTATCTGTATAACTCTTCTATCAACTCTGGGCTGCCTTGATATTCTGTTGTATGGTTTTCACCTTCTCCACCATTTCTCCGACAATTTCTGGTCCATGCAGCTTATGTTCACTAACCTCATCCCAACATGTCGGTATTCTGCACCTTTTCCCATACAGGCCTTCATATGGTGCCATTTGGATGCTTGAGTGGAAACTGTTATTATATGAGAACTCAACCAGAGGAATATGTTGATCCCATCCTCATTTAAAGTCCATTGATCATGCTCTCAACATGTCCTTAAGTGTCTGGATAGTCTACTCAGATTGGCCATCAGTTTGAGGATGAGAGGCCGTATTGAAGTTCAGTTTAGTATTAAGATCATGGGAATACTCTTCCAAAACATAGAGGTGAATCTTGGATCTCAGTCAGACAAAATAGATATTGGTACTCTGTGCAACCTTACCACTTCCATGATATATATCCATTCCATTTGATCTAATGAGATATCCTCACGAATAGCAATGAAGTGTGCAGTCTTTGTAAGACAATCCAGAACAACCCATATTGCATTGTTGCCTTTGGATGTCCTTGGATGTCCTGTGACAAAGTCCTTGGTGATGTTATCCCATTTCCAATCTGGTATGGGCAATGGTTGCATCATCCCCGTAGACTTATGCTTCTCTTCCTTCACTTTCTGACACACCAGGCACTTTGATGTATATTCAGTGATCTCTTTATTCATATTATCACACCAAAATATTCCTTGGAGATCTCGATACATCTTTGTGATCCCTGGGTGAATAGGGAAATTTTAACAATGTGCATCATCCAAAAGTTCCTTCATCAGCTCCGGACATGATAGAACACATAGTCTTTTACCAAACCAGACAATTCCTTATTCATTAACATTAAACTCTGAGGATTTCCCTTTTTTGATAGCTTCCTCTTTTTCCTGAATTCCCACATCATCCTTTTCAGCATCCTTTCACCTTTCCAAAAGAGATGGTTGAGCAATCATTTGTGAAAGGATTGATGATGTTCCCTTCTTTATGATTCCCACGTCCATCTTCATCAAGTCTAAGAAGATTGGATCCTTCTAAATTCTGATCATTGATAGAATTTATGGGTCCTTTCTACTTAGGGAATCTGCCACCTTGTTCTCCTTCCCAAGGTGGTAATGTATTGAACAATAATATTCCTTGATGAGCTCTATCCATCTTCTTCAGTTCATATTAAGCTCTTTCTGTGTGAATATATATTTAAGATTCTTGTGGTCAGTATATATCTCACAATTTTCTCCATAGAGATAATGCTGCCATATTTTCAAGGCAAAGATCACCGCCGCCAACTCCAGATCATGCGTTGGATAGTTTCGATCACGGATTTTCAACTTACTTGAGGCATATGACATAAATTTATCATTCTGCACCAGCACAAAGCCTAAGCCCTTCTTCGAAGCATTGCTGAAAACCGTAAAAGGTTCTCCACTTGTGGGTAAAGTGAGCACGTGCATAGTGATAAACCTCCTTTTCAACTCCTTGAAGCTTTCTTCGCATTCATCACTCCAAGAAAACTTTACTCCCTTCCGAGTTAGCTTGGTATGAGGGTTGGAAAATCTTGATAAATTTCTTACAAATCGTCGATAATATCCAGCTAAGCCCAAGAAGCCAGAGATATCCACTACCGATATTGGCCTCGGCCATCCCTCAATTGCATCTGTTTTGGAGGGGTCAACATTTATCCCATTTCCTGTGATGATATGGCCCAAGAATGAGACCTCCTTCAACCAAAACTCACACTTTTTGTACTTTGCATAGAGCTTCTCCTTGCGCAAAGTCTATAGTACAGTTCTTAAATGCTCCTCATGATCCTCCTTGGTTTTGGAGTATATTAGAATGTAATATATAAGGACTACCACAAATTTGTCAAGGTAATCTCTAAAGACTCTATTCATCATGTCCATGAAGATTTCTGGAGCATTGGTGAGTCCAAAAGGCATTATTATGAATTCATAGTGCCCGTATCTTGTACGAAAAGCAGTCTTGGGGACATCTTCCTTCTTAACCCTTGCATGATAATATCTTGACCACAAGTACACCTTGGAGAAGTATTGTGCTCCACACAACTGATCTAACAAGTCATCAATTCATGGAAGAGGATAGTTGTTTTTTATCATGATTTTGTTAAGTTCACGATAATCGATGCAAAGCCGCATTGACCCATCATTCTTCTTGACAAAGAGGACTGGTTCACCCCATGGTGAAGCACTTGGGCATATAAACCCTTTATCCAGATTCTCCTGTAGTTTTCTCTTTAGCTCTTCAAGCTCTACAACAGCCATTCTATATGGAGTATTGTATATTGCTAGCGCCCTAGGTATAAGTTCAATTGAGAACTCAACATCTCTTCTTGCAGTAAGACCAAGCAGTTCCTCGAGAAACACTTCAGAAAATTCTCTCACAATAAGAATTTATTCAAGGATGGTTTCTTCCTTGGACTCAATCATCTAAGCCAGATATGTGTGCTCATAAGGTAGTAATATCCATTCTTGAGATGATGGAGCTAAAAGAGTTTCATCTTCTTCCTGACACTTGTAAAGAATCAGGGTTTGATTCTCCATATGGAGTGTGATTTCCCTCTCCCGACAATTTATGTTGGCTCTATATAAGGAAAGCCAATCCATGCCAAAAATTGAATCAAATTCCATCAGAGGGAGTTTGACGAGGTTCACCAGGAAATTAAATCTACGGATTATAACAGGGGAGGACTTATATTAACGGGATGCAATGATTGCCCCATTTTCCGTACTCACTAACATCTTTACTTCCATGATTTGTGGGGGTGCTGGGATTGTTCTACTAAACATTCAAGATATAAAAGAATGCGTAGAACATGAATCAAAATGTAAGTTCTCTATTCTGGAATGAATAACTAGCATACATGTCACCACATCATTTTCGAGGTTCGTTTCGGAAGAAGTGATGGAAAAATCTCCTCCTTGCTGCCTTGAAGGTTATTGGTTGTCTCCGAAAACCCTTGGATTAGTGCACTGATTTGAAAAATGACCCGGTTCTTTTCATTTGTAGAATTGATCAACGCGTTGAGGTTCGAACGGAGCGTTCCTCTCCTTTGTCGCATCTGTGGGTCTTTATTTCAGACAGTTAACAGCTAGGTTCCCTTCTCTTCCACACCTGAAGCATTTTCTCGTCCCCTTAAGGAAATTTCCAGGGTGCTTCTTTCCACACTTTTGGCAAGTGGGGTGCTGGATCTTCTTAGCACCGTTGGATTTATCCATCAGCCCACCAACATTGAAGTCCACCTTAAGATTTTTATCCCCATGATACCCCTATGATTCTCGGATCTCCATTTCAACCTTGAGTGCACATCAGACATTTTCCTCATAGCTATCAAAGTCACAAATCGCTAATGCTTTCCACATGCTAGGCTTTATCCCACCAAAGAAGCGGTCAACCTTGCATTCTGGGGTAACGACAAAGCTGGAAGCGTATCGTGCAAGTCTTGTGATGTTTTCCTCGTACGCTCCAATAGATTCTTAATCTTTTTTGCTTGAGGGAAAGGAAGTCCCATTCCATATTAAGCCGGAGGGTGCGTGGAAAAAATTAATCGAAAAACATCTTTCGGAAATCCTTCCATTCCAACACCTCGATCTCCTCCTCAGGCTTTGTATTTTTGATCAACGTCCACCATTGATCAGGTTCACCCTCTATATGATAAGCCGACAGGAGAACCTTCTCTTGTTCATAACATTGAAGGATGGAGAAGATATTTTCAATGGAGTTGATCCATTGTCCAGCGATTGTGGGATCAGATGATCCACTAAATGTTGGAGGACTTTTTCTCATAAAGCACTCAATAGCGACTTGTTATTTCTTAGGGGGGGTTGAACGTTCCTCTTGACCCGCGTTTCTATTAAAAACTTGAGTTAGCTGAGAGATAAGAATTTTGAAGTTCGCGATTCTCGCTCCCACTGGATTGAGCATCTCATTAGTACAATCATCACACTGATCATCACAACGGTTGTTAGCCCGAGTCCTCCTGTTACCGTCCATTGGCAGGAATAAAATGAATGTTAGGGGTAACACATAAAGGGTAATCCAAAGAAAAAAGTTGATGACTTATAAATAAACTTTTATTTCCTTAACTCATGAGTCTATAGGCTTCAATCTTGGCATTTCATGATCTGCTTTCTAACATATATTCGTAGGGGATTTTTTTAATTCCCTTAATAAGGGTTCATAATAAGATTTTGTATTTATCAAAACATATCCCCCGTGAGTGTCGTAACCAAGAGTGCAGTAAGGCCCATTGTCGTGCACCAGTTCCCGTTCGAGTCTAGCTCAAAGTGGTGTTTTTAGGTTTTACCCCAAGGATACATTTGTGCTAAATCCGCCTCTACCAGCTCATAACCAGACAGGGATGTATTTGTTTTATAAACCACTTACTCAGTACTTACCAAAACATAAGGATGTTTTTTATTATACTTAGTCTTGTATCTAAGGCTTTACTGGGGTTTTATAATACCAAAAATAACTAAACCTATCCTCTGATACAAACTATGACAACCCTGCTTTTATTACAAACTTAAACAGGATTTATTACATAAAACTTCACCTGATAAAACAAAGATGATGAAGAGGTTTAGTGTCTTTGGGTTTTAGGATCATTACATAAAAACTTATAACATGAAATACAACATCATTATTGAAAACATACTTTACATGACCACTACATTCCCTCGTACTTAGCATTGCATTGGATAACCTGAGGACATGCATAAGAAAAGGGTGAGCTATAAAGCCCAGTAAGGGAGTAAACATGGAATAACATGAGGAGTACAACACATGTTAGAAAATAGGCATATCAATAGAGAATAAAAGAAACATGAGAATAATGGCATGATAAGGCATCATAATCATTACATGGAAATGTGGCAAGAACAATTAACATGTAATTAGCATTATCCAAGGCTCATTGCACATGGAGAATGAGTAAATCCTAATTGCACATAAAGCATGAGTAAACCCTCGTTGCACTTGAATTATCATGAGTCAACACTCATTGCACATGTCGTATCATGATACTATACTTTACCCAAAGAATTGGAGCGCTATAAGGGCGCACCCTTCTTAAAAATTGCATTTCATGCATAAGTGTGCCACATGGATCATAAAACATGGATTCATAAAACATAATCATTTATTCCACGATAAAGAAATGTGGAATTCAAACACGAAACTTTATAATCAATAAGTAAATGTTCATAAAGGTTAATACCCTTGATGGAGAAATGTGCAGGGTATTCACTGCACAGTGGCATTGTATTAGAAAATCAGTGTCATTTCGGTAGCGTAACGACGTGACATAAAAATTCATAAAAAAATTTTGATGAGAGAGAAAGGGGTTAATCATCATATTTACATTTAATTTATAGTAAGTAGGTCATATAGATACATGTCCCAACAGTTTTAATAGAATTTAGATTCATGATACAAAAGTATTGCTTGAATGTAAATGAGGAGGGAGAAGTTCCTTTCAGAATTTACGCATAGTAACAGGTGTACATGGGAGGAATTTAATGAGAGACATAGGGGTCTCCCATCATTCAAAAATAAAGAGGGCAGTTTGAGGGAGGTGCTAAACCATACCCTAACATTCATAATTGAAATTAAAAGGGGAAAACAACTTAAAGAAAATTGACAAAAATGAGAAAGGAAGAAAAAACCCCTACATGAATGTGTGCTTCCAAAGGCCAGACAGAGGCTTCTTGGGAGCTTGGGGCACCTTGGTAGGATTCTAGAGAGATTAGGTAAGAGGTTGGACGAACCTCAATGGCTTTGGGTGAGGAGGAAATGAGAGCTTGGGTGGGTTTATATATGAAATGTGAGGGAATTATTTATTATTTAGGTTTGGGACCCCTTATATTAAATTAATCCAAACCACAAACCATCCCATGGTTTTTTTCCTTGGTTTTTGGAAAAGTGAAGAGGAAAAAAATATTTTATAAGACCAAATTTCGTACTTCTTACAATTTTAGGGTTTCTTATATGGAGGTGAGTCACACTCCCATGGAAATTATTTTAAAAAGGCAAGGTGTTGAATATGTCTTGAGGGGTCCATTAATGCTTTGAAAACTAAGTCAAAAAAACCCAAAATCACATTATTTTAATGGTAAAACATATATTTTCCGAACATAAAGATTATAGTATTTTATTACATCACTATTGGGTCATTATGATGTCATAAAACACATTATATTTTTAAACGGTATTTAATTTTTACCCAAATATTTGACTATCTCAAAAAATTATAAAAAATTCACTGTTGGATAATTTCAACATCCTGATTCCAAAAATAAAATTTATTTTATCTAAATATTTTTCTAAATATTTTATTTTTCACTTTTAAAATAAAAACCGATATTTATAAAAAATTCACGGGTTTTAACAAAAATGGCTTTCAAACTTTAATAAAAATTATAATTACATTAATAAAATTATAAGATCATTTATATTTAATAAAAATTAATTTCATAATAATAATATTTTATTAATATATTATTTAATTCAAAAATCCCTTAATTTAATAAAATATAATTATTAATTAAATAATAACTAAAAACACTATTTTTACTTTAAAAACTATTTAATGTATCCAAAATGACTAGAAATTATATTCATTATATATAAATAAATAATGTGCATGAAAGTAGTAATACTTATTTGTTACATAACTCCTTAAAACAGCCGCATAAGACCAAAGGGTATGGTGTGCGATGGTGACAGACTCTTGGGGCGGCTCGGATTACATCACTCAAGTGATAATTTCAATCAACTTCCACTTTTCCAGTAGATGGTCACATTTGAGATTGAAATGATAAAGCTCAGCTTGGGCTTGGTCAAGAGCGAAGCCTAAAGACGCCACCTCCTTTGCGAGCTCCAACAAATGGGCTTCGTAAGGGGAAATTCTACTGGATAAGGCCATCGCTTCCATTGTCTGAGTAAATTGGATTTTTTAAAGTCCTATATTTATACTAATCATGTGATCACTGTTCAACATATATATTAGCAATGGTAAAAATTATTAACATAAAACCATGGAAGTTTACATTTTATATAAACATAAATATACATTTAATTAGATCAAGAGGGATTTCCATTAATGAAACATTGGGTCGTTACAAATAAAATGTTATAATAATATGAAATTACCTTTGCACTTGTCCTACCCTTATTGGATGAGTCATGGCCGACCAAGACAATCCATGGGTCAACTTGGGGAGCCCATGGAGAAACATGGTTAAGAAAATGACATTAATAACTTTTTATCTAAGTAAAAATAAAATTGTCACAAACATGTGTTGTTTTACAAATACAATTATTAATTGGGATTATATAAGTTAACATTTCGACTATAAATATTCATTGGAAGGATAAAACGATTTCCTACATCTTGATATTTTTTTTATAATTTTTATACATTAAATAAATTAAATTTTTTATGACACAATGATGATGCAGTGATTACCTAATTAATTAACGATTTAAATAAAATGAAAAAATAATGTAAAATCTATGACGTACACTTGTCAAAAACCTATTCGATGAGTAGATTTAGAACCATTATCACCTTATCCTATAAATATATAATTTTGGGACCTTTTATATCCTACAATCACTTCATAATAATGTAACATTTCATGTCATTCCAAGAGTGCCCCTCCTATCCTCTTATTAAAGGCCCCCACCTCTACCACCTTATTCACACCTTCAAGCCATTTTGATTGGCCAACATCTGACCAAATACTCTATCAACTTCCCTATATTACTCATATAAGCATCACTTTGGTCAGAATTCTTCCCAAGGAAGCATTTGGATCAAATCAAAAATAGTTACCCGATTTTAAGGTAATGTCTTCTCTTATGTTCTTTTGTTTTATTTTGTTTCTCCAACCCCTTAAACTATTTTTATTACATTCTTTTGTAACAAAACCAGTATCTTAAACATAATATAATGTTTTTATGAGAACGATTTTATTTTCACTTACACACACCATCGTCTAATGGTTAAAGAACATACTGTTTCTGTGGGTGGAGAATTACTGCCTCATGGAACGATGATTGTTCAATATTCCTTTAACACCATTCATGGTGGAAATTAAGATGTCACTATATTTATTTATGATATATATCATTTTTATGATTTCATTATTATTCTTTATTTTTCATTTATGGCATTCCTTTATCATTTCCATTATGGGTAAATGCGATAATTACATTTTAGGAAGTGCGGACTACCGCCCCCTCAAAGTGATTTGAATCGTTAATGCCATATGTGGGACTTTTATAGGATGGATTAAATGATATTATATATGATATTATACTAGAATTATAATACACCTTTATATCATTATAATTTCATTCCATTAAATATGAAATAGAAATTAAAGTAGCATTGATGCGTACGTACGGCTTACCGTCTCCATGAACGGTGCATTTCATTTCTTACCTCTAAATGTTATGTAATATTATAAATGCATATATATACTGGATATATATGATATATATGATATCTAAATCATGAATCTAATTCTTCATCTAATGGATATTTTACCACATGAACAACTTGTAATTATAAGAAGTTTATTTTTCACTCAAGCAGTAAACACCGACAAAACGACCGTTATTAACTTAAATAATTACATAATGTTCATAACATGGTAATAAGTGATATAATATGAATAATGTACTTGAAAAATGTTCTTAAGCAATTATAAATTAACTCTAGTTTATTATTCTTGATTTTATAGAACGATCGAGTCAAGTCGGACATGAGGTAAGGGACTTCGTCTCAATCTACTATCATTGAGGCATATCTTGTTTTATACAAAAATTTCATTTATACGGTGTGTAAACCCCTCTAAATTTTACTTTTATTAAAAAGTAATATTTTTATATGAATCATTTTTAATAAACGACAAAAGGAATGTTTTTTCTTAAGTATGCGATGACAACTACTTCTCCACCATCGTGGCCATTATTTGAGTTTCGCCCTCCTATACAAGCCATAACTTTTTTTTATAATGAAAAATAAATACCAAGTTTTAATTTTCATATATTTTGGTATTGAAAATGGTTTTGATAATGTTTTTATTATATCAATGTGTTGTAATGATATCTTGTGATTGAAATGTGGAAATTTTATGTTTCTTTTATGCATGTTTTATGTGATAAAATTATGTTATGGTTTATGATATGTTTAAACATGTTCATATGGGTAATGCATTGGACTTAATAAGTGACGGGTGGAGCCCTCTATAGCTCCTTGATGAATCTGTAGGTCTCATGAGACAAACTAGTGTCATGGCAGGAGGCCTTGAAAAAATAGTATTTCTAGTCTTGGCACAAGGCCTTGGCTACGGGGTTATGATAGTCTGGCATTATGCATTCCATCATTATGAAAGTGGTTATTGATATTGCATGTGATTATTTGACTAGTATAATATCCATGTGAGTAAGTAAATGGAATTATTTCATTTTACTTTTCCTATATTATTCTGAGTTCATGTTTAAAAGTCTTTTGTTTTTGTTATACATTTCTTTAAATGTTTATGTTTTTTTAAGAAAGTTTCTGCTGTATTGTTATCCTTACTGAGCATATGATCTCACCCCTTTCTATGTTTTATTTTCCGAGGATGTGAAGAAATATTTTATGACTGACCTACATGGATAATCTGTAGGGGATAGGAGTGTGGACTATGAAGACTATGTTATTGTGATTTTTTTTACTTTATGATGTAATGTAACATTTATGAATGTATCTAGTGTTTCCAAGGATACTAAACTAATCGGTCTTTCGAGATGTGATCTTTTGTGATCATTCCAATGTTACCTAATAATGCACCGACTCTCGGTAACTAGGGTTGGGGAGTTATAGTTGTTATCAAAGGAAGTTTAGTACTAACCTTGGAAGCTAGATTTAGATAAACTCTGATTAGAGCACATAGCCCTAAGATAGACTTTGAGGATTAGTATAGAATAACTTCCTATAATTTTGGTATTATAATGATTTTGAGAGTTTTTTTAGCAATACATCCCAGTCTGGATAAGAGCCGGTAGAGGCGGCTCTAGAACAAATGTACCTAGGGTTAAAACCCGAAAACACCACTTTGAGCTAGACTCGAACGGGAACTGGTGCATGACAATGGGCCTTGCTGCAATCTTAGTTACGACACACCCGGGGGATAATCTTAGGATAATTCTCATTTTCTTTACAAACCATTATGAAAGGTTTATGAGTATATACATCCTCAATGAAAACATTTTAATGATTGTGGATTATATTCATAAATAGATTAATTTATGTTAATTGTTTTGCATATTTATTATTATGTATTTCGATTCATAAACTAATTTAGTTTATGACATTGTTTAGAAATGGAGCCTAGTGGAAGGAATGGAAACTGTATCAATGCACACACTCCATGTAGGGATTTCCCTCCTACTCAATACAATTATAGTGGAGCTGGTGATACAACTGGTGCTGATCACTTTATCACCATACTAGGACAACTGACATAGGTTATGAATAATAACTTTAATCATATGGAGCACCCTGATCCGCAACGTGGAGGATCAATGTTAGATCGTTTCATGAGGAAACAACCGCCATCATTTAATGGGGGTAAAAATCCATTAGTAGCTGAGAAATGGATAAACTCCTTAGAGAGTATATTCCATGCCTTGGGGTGTAGCGAAAGGGAGAAAGTTTTCATGGAAGTTTACTACCTCAGTGGATATGCCGATCAATGGTGGTCGCTAATTCAAAACACAAAGGAAGATGAAGAATTATCAAGTATGTAAAGGAGGGAGTTTAAGGAAATTTTCTTTGAAAAATACTTTCAACATGACCATCAAGCAGATATGGAAAGACAATTTCTGAGTCTGAGGCAGAAGGAGGATGAGAATGTCGCAAAGTATGAGGCTAACATTACAAGATTAGAAAGGCATGCTATAGATTTTATACGAAACCCATGAAGTAATATTGATCGTTTATTTGATGGGTTAAAACCATTTCTCCGTTGAGCTTTAGTATCACAATATTTCTCAACGTACGAAGATATAGTCTCATATTCTATCAAGACAGAAAAGGAATTATCTAAATCTTATGACAATAAGGTAAAGCAGGAGAAGAAGAGAAAGGTGGAAGAAGAGATAGATAAAGTGAAAAAGTGAAAGAAGGATATTTTTCATTATGCGATAATTGTGGGAAGAATCACCCTGGTACTTTCCTAAAAGGAATGGGAGTTTGATATAAATATAGAGAAAAAGGTCACCAGGCTAGTGATTTCAAGGGAATGAAATAGGCTATCAATGTTTAATGATACAATTGTAGAGAAATGGGGCATTATTCAAATGAATTCCCTAAGCGCCAAGGAAACATATCTCAGAAAAGGCCAAGGGAGCAAGGCCAATCTTATGTTGTTACTACAGTTGAAGTGGAATAATTATTGTATTTGTGTTTTTGGTCTCAAGAACTATATTATGGTTATAAGAATAAGTTGATATATATATAATGATTGTACTTCAGTACTTGTTTTTTTCATTAAGGATTTAATATGATGAAGGTAATCATATTTTTAGTATGTGACAATAAGGGAAAATTTACTTAGTTTGGGGAATTTGATGGATTGATTTTGGAATTTAGAGACCTTTTAGAGAAAGATTGGATGAAGGTATTTTGGATAACTATAAAGGTTGAAATGGATTAAGTTTAACTTTGGATAGTATTGTTTAATGATAAAAAAATTTTAGGATTCTTTTTGGAATAGTATAATACTATAGTTTTAGGAAAAGGACAACCTGCAGGTCGGGGGATAACCTGTCATGTCGGAAAAAGCTGTAGGAATCGAACCCACAGCCATAGTGCGACGGGCCGTTATTACCTACTACTAGCCTACAGGAAGTCCCAAGTTATTAAAAAATAGTTTTCTTAATCTAAATGTTATGTGTTAATATTTTGAACCTTGTACGATTAGGATAAATATAATATTTTTTAGTTCTTTTATCTTTTTGAGGGAAAGATGAGTTTGTGGTAGAAATTAGTTGATGGTTGAAACTCTACTTTTCAAGTATAAATATATATATATATATACCTCTCTCTTATTCTATGAATAAGTTAATTCTTAAACATTAGGAAAGGGATACTATATAAAATGTGTTATCCTAATACTGTATGTTTTCATTGAACTGATGATATTTTAAATCACTATTGATTGAAGGCTTTGAGGCCCTGAATTTTACACATGTTTGTGATTGATGACCTCAATCATTCCCTAAAAATATTTACATTTTCCCTCCAATTAGTTGTCTCTAATTTCAACCAATTTTCTCCTAATCAAGATCATAATTTGGTGGGAAATTTTTCATTTGCCTTTTCCTCTTATTAAGGATAAATTTTATTATCCTAATTTCCAATGTGGGTTTTCCACAAAGGTATTTTCTATTTTCCACCTTTTATTTTCGAAGAACAATTTCAAATTAAGAGAACGCAATTTATTGAAGGATGTTAGAATGTAACACCCCAAGCCTCCATGGTACGCTTCTCTTTCAATAATGAAAAATCTTGCATTGTACGCAAGTTCAAGATTCTAACACACCACGACCAATCAAAGTAGCCTTTATGAATATTAATACCCACCATTTGTAATTTTATAAACTTTATATTTCCAAATGGACTTCATTTTTGAATTCGGAATATTGAAAATATACTAAGTCGAATTTTTTGTAATTTTCTGAGAACTTCCAATTTTCTATGAATAGGAAAATATACTTAAAACAACTTTTTTAATAAAAATAATTTATTGGGATAAATTATACTATTTTGTGGTTTTAATTAATAATTAGAATATACTTTAACCATTTTATCTAATGGTGGTCATTAGAATTAATTTCACATTGAAATTGGACATAAACAATTGTCAATCTTTTGATTGATATTGTTTCTTAAAAACATGCTATTTGTTTTGACTATGGGAATTAATTAAAAAATTAAATAATGCAACTTATATGTTTTGAATTATTTAAAATAGACATCATTTTTGAATTCAGAGTATCAATTATACCTTAGGGTAAATTTTTGGTATTTTTCTGAAAAACTCCAATTTTAGAGGAATAGTGAAACCACTAAGTGGTAGTTTAAAAACTAATTTTTCGTGTAAATGAAACATTACCACTTCTGTGTATTGAATTTAAAAAATATGACATACATTTATGTCATTAGGAAGAAAAATGTGGTTCAATGAGATGAAAATAATTTTTGGTGAATAGTAACTTTTAAGTTTTATTAAGCGCGATTAAAGGTAATTAGTGTAATTTAATGTAAATATAATGTTATAATAATATGAAATTACCTTTACACTTGTATTACCCATATTGGATGAGTCATGTCCGACCCATAAAATACATGGGTCTACTTGGGGACCCCATGGATCCACTTGGGTAAGAAAGTGACATTAATAACTTTTTGTTAAGTAAAAATAAAATTGTTACAAACAAGTGTTGTTTTACTAAAACAATTATTACAAGAGGATATATAATTTAAAATTTTAAATATAAATATTCATTGGAAAGATAAAAATATTTCCTACATCAAGATAGTTTTTTTTATATTTTTTAGAAATTAAATAAATTAAATTTTTTATGACACCATGATGATGCAGTGATTACCTCATTAATTAACGATTAAAATAAAGTTAAAATATAATGTAAAATATACAACTTAAACTTTTCAAAAAACCTATTGGATGATTATATTTCATACCCTTATCACCTTATCCAGGAAATATATAATTTTGGACCTTTGAAATCCGAAAATCACTTCCTAATAATGTAACATTTCATGACATTCTAAGAGTGCCCCTCCTCTACTCTTCTAAAATTCCCCCAACACTACCACCTTATTCACACATTCAAGACATTTGGATAGGACAAACTCTGCCCAAATACTATATAAACTTCCCAATATTACTCCTAGAAGCCTCACTTTGGGTATAAGTTTTCCCAAGGAAGCCTTTGGTTCAAATCAAAAAGAGTTACCTGATTTTAAGGTAATGTCTTCTCTTATGTTCTTTTGTTTTTTTTATTCTCCAACACCTTAAACGATTTTTATTCCTTTATTTTGTAACAAAAACAGTATATTCAACATACTAGGATGTTTTTATGAGAATTATTCGATTTACGCTTACACACACCTTTGTCTAATTGTTAAAGAACATACTGTTTCTATGGGTGGCGAATTACTGCCTCATGAAAAGATGATTGTTCAATATTCTTTTAACACCATTCCCGGTGTCCATTAAGATGCCACTATATATATTTATGATATATATTATGTTTATATTTTCCTTATTCTTTTGTATTTTTCATTTATGGCATGCCTTTCTGATTTCCAATATGGGTAAACGCGATAACTTCATTTTAGGAAGTGCAGACTACCGCCCCCTCAAAGTGATTTAAATGGATATTTCCATATGTGGGACATGTAAAGGGTGGATTAAATGATATTATATATGATATTATACTAGAATTATAATAGAACTTTATATCATTATGATTTCATTCCATTAAATATGAAATAGAAATGAAATTAGTGTTCATGCGTACGTACGGCTTACCGTCTCCATGAACGGTGCATTTCATTTATTACCTCTAAATATTATGTAATATTATAAATGAATATATATACTCAATATATATGATATATATGATATCTACATCAGGAATATAATTCTAGATATAATGGATATTTTACCACATGAACAACTTGTAATTATAAGAAGTTTATTTTTGACTTAAACACCAAAGATCGACAAAACTACCGTTATTAACATAAATAATTAAATAATGTTCATAACATAGTAATAAGTGATATAAAAGGAATAATTAACATGATAATTATTCTTATGAAATTATAAATTAACTATATTTAATTATTCAGATGGTTAAAGAACGATCGAGTCAAGTCGGACATGAGGTAAGGGACTTCGTCTCAATCTCCTTTTAGTGATGGATATTTTGTTTTATACACAACTTTCATTTATATGGTATATAAACCCCTTTGAACTTTACTTTTATTCAAAAGGAATATTTTTATAGGAATCGTTTTTACTAAATGAAAAATCAATTTTTTGTATTATGTATGCGGTGACAACGAATTCTCCGCCACCGTGACCATTATTTGAGTTGCAACTTCCTCTACAAGCCATAACTTTTTTTTAAAATGAGAAATAAAAACCATGTTTTAATTTTCATTTATTATGGTATTGAAGATGGTTTTGATAATTTTTTTATTATATCAATGTGTTTTCTGATATCATGTAATTGAAATGTGGAAATTGTATGTTTCCTTTATGCATTTCTAATGTGATACAATTATGATATGGTTAATGATATGTTTAAACCTGTTCATATGAGGAATGCATTGGACATAATAAGTGACGGTCGGATCTCGCTATAGCTCTTCGATGAATCGGTAGGTCTGATTAGACAAACTAGTGTCTTGGCACAAGGCCTTGACAAAATATTATTTGTATTCTTGGCACGAGTCCTTGGATACGTGGTTATGATAGTCTAGCATTATGCATTCCATCATTATGAAAGTGGTTATTGATATTGCATGTAATTATTCGACTAGTAGAATATACATATCATTAAGTAAATGGAATTATTTCATTTTAATTTTTCTATATTATGCTGAAGTTTAAGTTTAAAAGGATTTTGTTTTAGTTATAAATCTCTTTAAATGTTTATGTTTTTTATAATAGTTTCCGTTGTATTGTTATACTTGCTGAGCATCTAAGCTCACCCCTTTCTATGTTTTATTTTCCTAGGATGTGAAGAAATATTTCATGACTGACCTACAGGGATATTCTGAAGGGGATAAGAGTGTGGACTCTAGAGACTATGTTATTGTGATTTTTTACTTTATGATATAATTTAACATTTATGAATGTATCTAGTGTTTCAAAGGATACTAAACTAATCGGTCTTTCGAGACATGATCTTTTGTGATCATGACAATGTTACGTAATAATGCACCGACTCTGGGTAACTGGGGTCAGGGCATTACATAATGACATTATGATTTAGAGGGGAGATAATTGACCTTGTTTTTTAGTCACATATTTATGTTAATTTAATTTATATAGTTGAAAAAATGATTAGGATTATTTTAATAGTTGTTCAGATCTAAATGATCCTATGTCTACTCTTCACCCCTCTCAAGCATAGATATATATAGAACCCACTAATATTGACTCTTTCTAACACCATGATATTTTAAAAGAGGAACATTACAATCAATAGTGTATATGAAAAACACCCCATATATTAGAAGAGAATATTACACCTGGAGACATTATGATATTTTTTTTGGAAATTCAATCTCTTCCCATGATTTTTATGCTTACAATAATGAGTTTAATCAAAACACAATACTCTATTAAAATATAATTTTTTAAATTGATACAATTATAATCAAGACATTATGTTAGTGAGTATGAATATTAATAAATAAATAAAGAAAACTATATTGTTCACACGTGTATAAAATAAAATAAATTCATATATATTGAATATAAAAAAATTACAATCATTTGAATTAGGAGAATAAATGTTTTATGAAAACACTATATTTCAAAAAAGATATTTTTTTTCTCTTGGAGAACTAAATTTAATATTAATTTGTAATAATTTTTCTAAAAACAATATTCGATATAATAAAATAAATTTTTGAAAAATATTTGAAAAATTAATCCCCAGGTGATTTTTTTAGAATTAAATGAAATAATAATTTTTTAATGAATATTGAAAATTACTGATATTTATTGGAAACAACCTTTTCATTTAAATCCTTTACAATATTAAATTATATTTTAAATTTGTTTCAAATTAAAATGAGCTAAATTATATCATTATCTAAATTATATAAGTCATTTTGATCAATTTCATACTGATTTTTTTATATAAAATCATATTATACTTTTGAGTGCCTTTATGTTAGAAACCCACTTTTTAATCGTGTTTGTGCATTTACATTTAAAATAAATTGTGAAAATTTTGTTTATTGAATTTGGGAAAATGGATTCCATATTTGAAATAATTATTATATATATTATATAATAAGTTGAAATTAATTTATTACCATAGTGAATATTAAAATAAGTAAAAACTTTATTACCGTAGTTGAGGTGAAAACGGGTTTACATGGGTGATAAACTAAGAATATATATATTAAAAATAACCTAAAACCAATAAAAAACCAATTGGATAGTCATTTTTCAACCTTATCACACATAATATTATATAATAGACCATATTACATCTATGTGGCATATTAAAAATGTGGGTACTCGTTACTCTTTTCAAATATTTCATGTCTGTCCTCACCCCCACATATAAATGGACACTCCCTCCGTTCATTTATTCCCATAGATAAATCAATTTTTATAAACCAAAACCTACCAAAATATATTCAGAAAATATATATCTACATATTTAATATTATATTATTCCTAAAATACTAACCCAAGGGTCCTTAAGAGGTGATCCAAAGGAGGTTTCTCTAAGAAAAGGTAATTATTTTAATGAACCACATTTATTTTATTTCTTATTTTTTTGACTTAAACTATGTATTAAACCATAAAATATATTAAAAAATTATATCTCATATATTTATATTTTAATAAATTATTTTTTTAATATTAATCCATATCATCTACCCAAAAACGTGAAATGAAATCATCAGTCATCTGTATGGCGGACTACTGCCTCATGAATTAATGTAACTCATTTTCCATCAACACATATCACTATTTTATATAATTATGGATTTAATTTATATATAAAAATAATTATATAATTATTATAATGGAATTATAATTTCACATATTCCTTCTTACTTTCATTTTCGTTTAAAATTTGATAATGATGCTCGTTTTTACGGAGGACTACCACCTCTCGAACTGATGTGATCTATTTTTCACTTAAAAATTGCATGGAATGTAATAAGGTTATACATAATTAATATATAAAATATATATATAAATATATTTATTATAAAAAATTAAAATTTCACACACTTACTTACCAATTCAATCATTAATTTAATGATGACTTCGGTCATCTATACGTACGATATATTGTATTCACAAAGCGTTGTGATTCATTTTCATTGTCCAACATTAAATAATTACTCTAACATTTTATATAATGTGTACATTTGATATTTATAAAACTAATATATATTTAAATATTATGTGACTACATTATATGTGTAAGATTATAAACCCTCATGAAAAAAACATGGGAATCCCCGGAAATTAACACTCGAAACAATTAAAATAATGAAATATTATTAACCAACTATTGGTAAAGTATTATAATGGGATAGTATATGATATTAAAAATATTAATACTGTTTTCTTATAAATTAATTACATGATTTGAGCCAATATATAGGATATTAAATAAGATTCAACTAAAATGATGAATCGTGTAGGGGACTTCATCTCAATTTTCCTTCATTGAGCTATAATGTAATATTATGAACCTAATTTATTTAATGTCGTGTGTATAATACCCCATTGATGTGTAATACCAGTATAAATTTATATTTTTGTCACTTAATGTTTAATTGGAGTTATTTAATTAAAGGGGGTTTTTCTTGATTGTTATGATGTGGTTAGGGATTTCATCTCAATTTCCCTTCATTGAGGCATATTTTATTTTGGGTCTTTGATATGATAATATTATGTGTGTAATGAATTTACTATATTATTTTGTATCTGTAATTTTTTATGTTTATTTAAAATTGATACATTTATTTGGTTCATTTATTTATTCTCACTACAATGTTATGATCATTGTAAGATATTTTATCTCAATTTTCATTTCATTGAGACATAATTGTTAATATGAAACTATTCATTTTTATGTGGTGTATATACTTCTGTGTTCTTGTATTTAACATGAATGACTACATATTCTTGATTAATAATTTTTAATTTCAATTTTATTCTTAAAAGTAATTTAATTTTAAAATCTCAAATTCTTTGTTTCATTATCAGTGTTCTCTTGATAAAATAAATTTTTCATGATAATTTTTTATTATATATTTTATTTATATTAAATATCCATATTCTAGTATAATGTATATAATTATTTCTTAAAATGTATTATATTTTTTACATATGACTTTTACATTGAAAGAAAATTCTTTTAACCAAATTAATATTGATAAATATGTATTCTTTAAATAATATGGGTAATTGAAGATACAGTATATTGTTCATGAATTAAATCAATCATTCCTTATATAATTAATTATTTTGATATTATGATATAGGTGGATTCTAGTTATAGATATCCCATAGATTCTTCAATAGTCTCCTGAGATTAATATGTTTCTTGGCCTTCATTTAATCAGTTTCAGGTGTATACCGACCCATCAGTTTCAAATTGACATTTTAAATGTCTTGATAGTAGTGGTTTCATGAATCATATAATCATGATGTCAAATAAATAAGAAACATATTCATTAATAATTTGGTTTTTATTATCCATGATATTTCCACAATGATATTATGTCGAGATCCATTTCATGATTAGTTTATTGTCTAAAGGGAATGTGTAATCTAATATTTACCTTATCATATTGATTATGAATTTTTTAATAATTATAGTTGTGTAATTGATTAAATGGATTGTATGATAGAATATTTACCATTACATATTGATTATTCATTCTCTAAACATGAGAGTAATGTTAATTATTAAATGGATTTTGTGCTCTGAAAGTTAGCCATCTATATTTATTATGCTTTATTGGTTACTATATTTTTACTCATGATAGAGACTATGGTATGTAATGCTTACTTATAATTTGAGATAGACATATTTTTTTCCTTTACTGGGAATCGAAGAACTTTACTATGAATGATATAAAAGGATATTGTAGATGGAATAATGGTCTTCTTGAGAAAAACATTATGCTGTATTTTGGGTATTTAAAATTAGTATGGGAATCATATATTTAACAAGCGTACCGAGAATAATAAATTATTTATTCATTCAAAATGTGATTCAATGTATCTTATGAAATTGAATTAAATAATACACCATCTCTAGGATACTGGGGTAGGGTCATTGTAGTTGCAATCTGATGAATTTTAGTACAAACCTTGGTAACAAGATTTAAGAAAACATTGATTCAGGAATATGAAACTATAATAGACCTTGGTGATATTTATAGAAGAACATTCAAAGGATTTATTTGGTTAGATATGATTTTGGTTTTACTAGAAATACAACCCTCTATATATACTACAAGTGGATGTTGTTTTGAAAAAATTACCTAGGGTTAATAACTCTTAAAATGGTATGTCGAGTTTTACACAAGCATTAAATGGTTCCTGATAATGGTCCTTACCATAAGCCTAGTTTGGATCTCATTGGGGATATGTTTTGGATAAATACCATTTTTTATAGAAACCATTTTTAATGATTTTAATTGATTGTGAAAATTGATAACCAATGGTAAACATATGGTATCACAGTTTCACAAGTAGGATTTATTATATAGACATCCTATAAATTATTACATGGTTTTACCACTATGATTGTTGTTTTCCACGGTGTACATTTTTGTTGTTTTAGTTTCTAGAACATGAAAGAATTGTTATCACATTGAATATCAATGAAAAATTGGTGACTATGAGAAACCAAATTTGATGATGATAGGAGTAAAAGAAATAATTACTATGCCTAATCTATTATCCCAAGATATGAAAAAAAACTATAACTTAACCAAGTATAGGACAGACCAAAAACAATAAGGATACAATTCAACAAATGCTCGAGTGATGGATATAATATAGTAAATAAGGATATAATTCCTTTATATCAGAACTATGGAACAATAAAAACTATAAGTTTCCTCAAATAGGGAGTAAGATGTTTTATTTTTTTTGAATAATTTCATAATGAAATTAATTTATAAATAAAATTATGTGTATAATATATGGAAATAAATTTAATCCATGGTTACCATTTATAGATAGCTGTACTAAATGTGGGGAACCTAGGAATTTTTCAAGTCAATTCCAGCATGTAATGGTTAACCCCTAGACTATGGAATGACTTATGATGAAATTAAATGGATGAATAAATTATGTATATATATTCAAGACCATAATTTTATTATTATTTTTATCAGTGGTATTTTCTTATAAGAATCCTGAAAAGTATAATGATTGTGTTAAATATTAAAATCATATATTTTAGTATTAATTAAGAGTTACACACCATAATTAGTTTATGAGTTTAGGTTTGATCATTTGTTACAAGCCTTAGTCAAACCCTTTTAGGTTTTATGTGATGAGAGTCCACTTAGAATACGGATATTTTGGGAGACATAAAAGGAAATACAACCCAATGGTTTATTATATGTTTTAGTGAAAAAGTTCATTAATGGATAATGACCCTAATTTTGGTGGGCATAAGTTTAAGGATGTTTATAACCATTAGGGTTTATCATAGCATTTATTTTTAGGTGATTTCAAGTTATTACAAATTTGGAATGTCATTGAAATTATATTAATATAGTTTTAGAAAATGTACAACCCCAATGTCGGGTGATAATTATTCACATCTTGTAATGCCAAGAATATACCCATAGGTGGAGGAAAAAAATGGTGTTGTGCCTATAACTAGCCAACATAATGGATAGTGTAATATATAATCACTTTTACTTAAAATACATAATAGATAAATACTAATAATGAACTTGTGGTGAAACAATCAGGGCTTAAATATTAATGTAATCTATTTGGTAACTTCTCTAATAATATCAGTTTGGAAAAATATTTATATACATAAGGGAGGACTTTTCACTTTTTATAGATTTTACGATACATTAAAAGTTAATTTTAGTGCTTCCTGAAAATAGAAATTCATTATTGGATGTTCATTTGTTGAAGTAAAAGATTAATTAGATATTGATCGAAGAACAACCAAATGATTAAATTGTACTTATTATATTGAAACTTATCATGTTTGCATTCATTCATATATTTTTAGATAGTAAGTGATTTTTTCATCATTAAGATAATGATCATGAAAAAAAATAATTTTATCATATTACCATCATAAAAAATGAATCAAATGCTCTATTAAATTATCAATGAGTTATGTTTTTGAGGTTCCTAAATTCCCATTTATCTTTCTATTTTTGGTGATCAATGATCTCTATAACTATTTATAATTAATTATTTTGTTATTCCATGTCCATAACTTCACCATCCACCAATTATCTCATATTTGAAAACCTAACATGTGTTTTTATAGTAAAAAATGTACTTTTCATTCTCTCTTTTTAAGAGGATGTTTTAACAAACCTTTTAATTATGTGGACTTAGAATAATTACATTTTCAAATTTTAAACACATGGTTAACAATGTTAAGATTAAATTGAGAGAACATAGTTTATTTAATGGGGGTTGAATGTAAAACACTGAGATTTTAATAGAGTAAAACATTAATCGATATCATATTTCACATTTAACCACAGTCATAGAAAATAATTTAACAAAATGAGATTTTTAATATCATTTTTTAGTAAATCTAATCACATCGATAGCTTGTGATTCATGAATCATACTATTTAAAAGAAATACCAGACTCTATTAAAATATTATAATTTAAAAACATTCCATTATAAACTATTTTTTTGGTGGGTATCAATAGTATTTAATAATCTATCAAATTTTATATTTTTACACATTTGTGAAATAAATTAAATGGATATTTCATCCTTATAAATATAATAATAAATTTTTTATAGAAAAAATGTTTTTAAAAAATTGTATTTATATAAATAGTGGTTTAGTAGCACATTTCAGAAATAATTTAAAATTATTTTTACTCACTATAGAATTTCGTTTCAAAGAAATTAAAATTTTTCATTAAATTTAAAATTAATATTATCCATCGATTATTTTTTGACAATTATTTTAGGGAAATGGTTGTTTTATGAATTTAGAAATTACTTTATTTTTATAGAACACTTCAATTTATTTTCAAAAATTTGGAAAGTTAAATTATATTTATAATTGGACTTGTAGAAACATTATATGAATTCTGTTAAAATTTTATAAATTTATATCATTGGGATAACTATTATATTGAAATATTATATAAAATCTTCCTCAACCTTTGAATTTTTTTACATTGGTAAAACGTTATTTCATCACCTTTTTGGGTTTAATTTTAAATTTAATTATTCCAGTTTTGAGTATTTATTTTTGAAAAATTTATTAAATATTTGGAATTGATATAAATTATAATTTATAATGTGGGAAAATTAATTTAAGACCATTATGAATAGAAAAAGTAGTAAAAATTTATTATCACATTTAAGGTTAAAACGGGTTTAGTCGTGTTTAATCTAAGAAGATAAGGATCTGAAATGAACAAAGACAAGTAGAAACCCATTTTATCGACATATTTATACCTATAAACTATAATAATTAAGAATGGGCCATTTTAAATCCTTTGGAATGTGAAAAACACTTGTACACATAGTTATTTAAAAAATTACAGGTGTATTTTCTTGCCCACTTATAAAAGGCCACTACATCCCTCCATGTATTACCATATATGAAAACATGTGGACATACAAAAACCAATAACATATCATTCCAATATCCTTAAAAATAGAATTGATCTTATGATATTCCAAACATACCAACCCTACTGCACTTAATGGGATATCTAAAGGAGGTTTCCCAAACAAAATGTAATTGTCATAATGAATTTCTTCCATTTAATTGATTTTTTTCAATAATACATTATTTCTCAACACATACAATATTACAAAACCATAATATCCTATATAATTATCCTTTTTTACATTTGATGTGCACTGTGTTGCATTTGTTGTCAATAAGGTATGTTGTTGATCATAAGATGTCAAAGAATGAATGGATGTCAAGGAGAGTCAATATGTGAATGACAAAGGCTATGATGGTGTTGGTGATAAATGGAGGATGGCCATTGTGTTAAGCTGAATGTCACTTAGGAGATTCACTAAGTGGCATAAGTGTATGGTTGAAACATTCATCCATGTGTATATCAGACGATTGTAGATCTGTTCTTAATGTTTCAATACTTGTATCAAGGTGATACTAAGTGACAACACTTGAAGAATGAATGATGGTGGAACATCAGACGATTGATGAGCTGATCTTTAAGTTCCAAGAACTTGTATCAAGACGATACAATGTCACACCAATGTTTGAATACCATGCATTGTATTTACAATGCATGAGGAGATGAAGATGATCCATCCACAACTACTGAGTGGATGAAGTGGATTAAAGATGTCCATTCACTATCTCCTAGTGCAAGTGAATGTGAAGAAGATCCAACTTGATCTCTGATTAGATCAATGAAGAACATTGAAGATTTATTTGATTCCGGAGCTTCGGTTGAAGGAAGAACCTTCGGGAATTCCACCTCCTAAGACTAGAATATATGTTAAGGAGGATGGGAGGAATTCTAATGAAGAAGTAGAGTTGATGAAGAAGAATGTCTTAGAGGAAGAAGTGGCATTTGGAATTTTCACTTGGTTACTTTGTTTTTATACAAAGTCCTAAGTGTTTAGAAAAAAGGAAGCCACCAAGGGCCAGCCACGGGTTCAACCCCAAGGCACATGCGGGCCTAGGCGCCACGCCCATGGGGGATCCCATGGAGCAAGCCCAAGGCGGCAGGAGGCCACGTGGTGATCAAATCCGCGCGGCAGGGGCGCATAGCGCGTGCCCGCGAGAGGCAGAGTGGGCGCTAGTGGCGCGCCCGAGTGGCAGGGGTGGACGCAAGAGCACGCCCGCAAGAGAGAACTCGGTGCGGGGCGGCACCGAGAGGGTTGGAAGTTCAATCAAGAGGTTGCGGCAGGAGCTGGATGTTAAACCATGGAAATTCCGCGAGGCGATTCGATGTGGGACGCGCAAATTTCACCGGGAGTGCATCCTGGCCGCACGATCGATCGTGCGCTGGATCACAGCCGCTCATCTCATCCGTCGCGCACCGCGATCTAATCCATCCATTGATGATCTTTTCAACGCCGCATCCGATGGCTCCGAGGCGTCTCCTTCCTCGAGCTCAGCCGAAGGCCACCCGACATCCCCTGCTGAACCAGAGGGTCTCCGAGCACCGATCTTGAGCTCCCGACCACTATTGATTAAGCCGAAGACACCATTGATATCGTCTGAGCATAACGAACATGATCATGTGAGAAAATGGGCATGCATGCAATGTTTTGAAGATTTTCGAAGAAGGCCGAGGCAAACGAAGTGCCGAGGCCATGAGGTTATTGCTTTGCATGTTTTGGGACTAAACAGAGAGTTGCATGCGGTTCCATGCACATGCACGTAGAGTAAAAATAAAGGAAGTGAACCCGCGGTGAAACAGGGGAGAAAAATCTTGAAGATCCGAAATCTTCGGGAGATCAAAAAAATTATCACGCGGATGATCAAAGGCATTTCTCTGCCTATATAAAGAGAGGTCGAGCCCTTGGGGAAGCTTGCTGAAACTTTGAAGTCCCGTGAGAGCTCTCAGAGTCTCGCGAAGAATAGCCTGCGCGCATCACTTGAGCGGAAGCAGCCCGGAGCTTTCCTAGCTCTGTTTGGTTCCTTTTGCGCACTCCTTGCGCGAAAGAAGAAAGGAAGGTGTTCCCTGCGTGCACCCCTTGCGCGATAGGAAGAGCCAGCTCTGTGCACCGTGCCTCCTGTGCGGTTTGCACTTGGGCAGCCAAGGTGTCCTCGACACACTTTTGCACCCGCGGTGTTATACCCTACGCGCCCGCGGCTACCCATTGCATCACCTTGTGTTCTTTGAGGCTTGCGCGGAAGAAGACTCCTTGCACCCTTGGAGCTTGCGCGACAGAAGTGTCCGCACCCTTGCGTGGCTCATACCTTGCGCTCTTTGAAGAAGAAGTGGAAGTGGCAGCACCCCTTGCGCGCCCTTCACATTGGTAAGAGGTTTGGGTAGTATGAATTACAAACCTTGTGTGTGTGTGCTTAATAGAGACTACACCGTAGCCGTATGTGTGCAAGGAGGAGAGGAAGACCACAACTAAATCCAATTTGTGTGTGCAAGAGGAAGAGGAAGGCCAAGCCTTGTGTTTGATAATTGAACAAAGGAAGTGTGTGTGCAAACAAAGGACCAAAGAGGCTGTACCCAATTGTGTGCAAGAAGAGGAAAGAGGTCAAGCTTAAGTGTGTGCAAAACGAAGAACAAATTGTGTGTGCTAAACAAAGTGAAGAGGCCAAACCTAGTGTGTGCACTAAGAAGTGTGTATACACTTAGAAGAAGAGGAGACCCCCACACTAAAGTATAACACACATTTAAGTGTGTAATCAAAAGGAATAAAATTTGTGAAGGACAAGAAGAAGGTGTGTGCTAAAAAGGAATACACCCTTTGTGGGTTTATTGCACCAAGAAGAGAAGAAGGGGAGTGCATGCATGCATGCATCCACGTGCACACGTGAACAAAGCTAAATCAGGCTGTGTGCATTTGAGTTGACCAAGACCAAGAGTTCTTGAAGAATATTGAGAAGCCATGCAATCGGTGCATGAGGAATCAGAGTTTCCATGAACTTAGTGCATGAAGTTGTTCTGAAGTGAGACTGAAGCCAAACTGAAGTTAAAGACATCAGCTGCCTGAGTTTTCAGTAATTGAGAAGACCCTGATCAACTGAAGTGATCAGAAGATTTGAGCAAGACCAGCAGACCTTATTAGAGGCTGTTGAAGATTCTTGAAGAGAGAAGCCAGGTCATCCTTAGAAGAAGGTGATAAAGCCTGAGCAAGACGAGAAGACCTATTCATCACAAGTGAGCAGAGGTACAGAGCAAGGCCATCAGTCTTTATCCGAGACTGCTGAAGATACTTGAAGAGCTTAAAGAGAATAAGAGCTACTCGTGTGACTCGAGGAGCCAGGAGAAGCCCCTGTGAGACTCAGGGTGGAAGAAGTCTTCAGTGGGATTCTGGAGCAGGCCAGTGGAACTCTGGTAACACTGTGGGACGCAGTATAAAGACCCTCCTGTGGGACTCAGGAGAGATACAGTGGGATTCTGTATCGAACATTGTAATTCTAACAAGTTATAATGGAGAAACCAAGTTGGGGCGTATAACCAACATGGCAAGGGCGTAGGCCTTTGGTGGCGAACCTTGTAAATCCTTATGTCATATGACTTTACATTTACTGCATTACTCGAGGAAAGGCTGAGAGATACAAGAAGAGTGGATCGAGGCCTTAACAAGCCATAGAGGTTTAATTGATAAAGAATCAATTAGTAAAAAGTTTTAAAGGATCACTGATTCACCCCCTCCCCCTCTCAGTGGTTCACACTGATCTGGGCACTTCAATTGGTATCAGAGCGAAGGTTACCTCTAAAAGATACAAGGGAGTCTTTATGAAGTGCAGATTTGAGGAAATGAGCGACCAGCCTCAAATGGAGATATCTGCCAAGACTCAGAAAAATAGAAAGAAGAAACAGGCCAAGAAGATGAAGAAAGCATGTCCTAGCTGTGATGAATTTGGAACAAGGAAATATCATCAAAGTGCAATCGAATATCTTCAGAAGACAGTCCCCAAGGAAGTGGCAATGTGTATAGCTACAGGCATCCTTGATCTTCAAGAAGAAAAATTACAGCTAGAAGAAGAATCCAATACAATGGAAGATCAGTTGGCTAAAAGGGTTGGCATAACCAATACTCTCAGAAAGCTGGTGAAGGCTAAAGATGAAACCGTTTCTCTTTCCAATGAAAGATATGAAGACACTGCTGAAGAATTGCAAAGAATCCTTTATGAGAAATAAATCTTTATGATAATGATCAAAGAAGTTTTCCATGCACTGTAGAAGTTGCACAAAGTGTCAATGAATGTCAGAGATGCTCAACTCGAAGACAAAGTCAAAATGGTGAAGGATCTTGACAATTCATTGCTAGAATTGAAGAAGGTGAATGAAGACCAGTTAGAACAGCTGAAAGAAAATTGGGAAGGAAGGCTAAGAACTATTGAGGATGAGAAGAACTCCATTAACATGAAATGCATAGAACTAGAGGTGATATTGAAAAATTTGCAATCACCCAAAGCTGAAGCCTCCCAGTCAGTTGAATGAAGAAATTTTGCTACTCAAGTGAGCTTTGAGAAAGATGATTCTAAGAGAATGACATCCTCTAATAAAAGGGCAACAACTTCTAAAAGTAAGGTACCATCCATCCCATCTTGTACTCATGATTCTAAATGTGATTCCACAAAAAGTGCAGGATGGAAGACTAATTCCAAACAAGTATGGATGAAGACAATGAAGAAAGAGAGCTCTCCTGAAACAACACAGCAAGTCAAGAAAAGTACCCAACAATCAGAAGGACTGTAGAGGTCAAGATTTGTGGGTCAGTGTTGGTGTTGTAATATGTATGGGCACTGTGCAAAAGATTTCTGGTACAATCCACTGAATGTAAAAGCACAAAGGAAGCCCATGCCAAGGGGGAGCAAGCCAGAGGGAAAGAAGCAACATCCACAGGTCCAGAGACATCTGTTTACTGCTAACAGATTTGGATTCCTTGATAACATCTGGGATGTGTGCAAAAGTGGTCAAATAGATACATGTCAATATCCAACTGTATCCAGAGCTCAAAAGAAGAAAAGATCATAGAACCTGGCTCAGAAATAATCCTTGGGAAGCATGCATAAGAAAGTGGAAGATGCTCCCAAGAAGATTATGAAAAAGGAAGATAAGACCTTGGAGTCTAAATCCAAGAAGGGTGATGCATCCAGAAGGACCACCAAGAAAACATGCTTCTACTGTGGAAAGAAAGGACACACCATGGATCTTTGTGAACAAGCCATGGAACTGAATAAGGGCAGACTGGACTCAAACAGACAATCAATCTAGAAGAAGTAGAAGGGATTGATTTAAAATAAGTTGCCTAATAAAGGTGGATTAATAGTATCAAAATAACCATGTGGAATTTCCAAAACTGAGGCCTCACTTCCAAATGACTTGTTAGTCATATGGCCAAGTCAGTTGCAACTTGCCAAAGATCTGCAGAGAGCTGAAAATGAAGTTCTGGCAATTGCTAAGGCAAAAGGGAAGAAGAATATTTCACATGAAGATGTGTTGAGATCCACACTAGCACAAACATCATTGAAGATCAAATGTGAAAGTGTGAAGAATGGTGAAAATGGGACATCTCGGTTGAGAGAATCTTCTCAACCTTTTTGTTCACATTGATGAACCAAGGAGGTTCCATCTTATTCCCTTATACTTCTGGTATTTACATGTGCTAACATTTCCGGGAATTGAAGATGACGATCATTCTTAACTGGAGAGTGGTTTGGGTAGAATGGAGAGCACCCCATGAGGGGGAGTCAATCTGTAGAAGATGGGATTCTAAGATTTAATACCATCTTGAGAAAAGTGAAGGTATTCCAATCATACTTTCATCCCTTGTTTCTTAATTGTATTCATCGTGACAATTGAGGGGGAGTATTGATTGAAGACAAATGGTTGAAAGGGGGAGCTTTATCTTTTCAACTGAACTTTCTAATGAGTTTTGTGAAGTTGTGCAGGATTTAGCAAATTCATTGTTATATCTGAAAAATTTCAAGCCCCTTGAAGCATGATCTCACATGTATAGTGAATGTTGGACAACATTGAGTACCTTGGTTACATCACTCTTGTTTTCTACACCGGGTTAGCCCAAGTAGACTTAGAGTTGATTTACTAAAGGTTCGTTGCTAAAGAGAACATGTGACATCATCCCTCTCTCAGTGTTTTTCAAGAAAATACTTTTCAAAGGGAGGAAGTGATATTTTGAAAAGGAACCACGCCACACCTTTGCATTTGGTTTCCAATAAGGGGGAGAAAAGCTGACATATTGCCCCAGAAATGTGTGGCACACATATTGACCCATTCATATGTGTTCTACTGATTGGATTGACAATATGTGCTCTAGTGGTATTGACAACAAATGCAAAGGGGGATATTGAAGTGCATTGTGTTGCATTTGTTGTCAATAAGGTATGTTGTTGATCATAAGATGTCAAAGAATGAATGGATGTCAAGGAGAGTCAATATGTGAATGACAAAGGCTATGATGGTGTTGGTGATAAATGGAGGATGGCCATTGTGTTACGATGAATGTCACTTAGGAGATTCACTAAGTGGCATAAGTGTATGGTTGAAACATTCATCCATGTGTATATCAGACGATTGTAGAGCTGTTCTTAATGTTTCAATACTTGTATCAAGGTGATACTAAGTGACAACACTTGAAGAATGAATGATGATGGAAGATCAGACGATTGATGAGCTGATCTTTAAGTTCCAAGAACTTGTATCAAGACGATACAATGTCACACCAATGTTTGAAGACCATGCAGTGTATTGACAATGCATGAGGAGATGAAGATGATCCATCCAAAACTACTGAGAGGATGAAGTGGATTAAAGATGTCCATGGACTATCTCCAAGTGCATGTGAATGTGAAGAAGATCCAACTTGATCTCTGATTAGATCAATGAAGAACATTGAAGATTTATTTGATTCCGGAGCTTCGGTTGAAGGAAGAACCTTCGGGAATTCCACCTCCTAAGACTAGAATATATGTTAAGGAGGATGGGAGGAATTCTAATGAAGAAGTAGAGTTGATGAAGAATAATGGCTTAGAGGAAGAAGTGGCATTTGGCATTTTCACTTGGTTACTTTGTTTTTATACAAATTCCTAAGTGTTTAGAAAAAAGGAAGCCACCACGGGCCAGCCACGGGTTCAACCCCATGGCACATGTGGGCCTAGGCGCCACGCCCATGGGGGATCCCATGGAGCAAGCCCAAGGCGGCAGGAGGCCACGCGGTGATCAAATCCGCGCGGCAGGGGCACATAGCGCACGCCCGCGAGAGGCAGAGTGGGCGCCAGTGGCGCGCCCGAGTGGCAGGGGTGGACGCAAGAGCGCGCCCACAAGAAGAACTCGGTGCGGGGCGGAACCGAGAGGGTTGGAAGTTCAATCGAGAAGTTGCGGCAGGAGCTGGATGTTAAACCGCAGAAATTCCGCGAGGCGATTTGATGTGGGACGCGCAAATTTTACCGGGAGCGCATCCTGGCCGCACGATCGATCGCGCGCTGGATCAGAGCCGCTCATCTCATCCGCCGCGCGCCGCGATCTAATCCAGCCGTTGATGATATTTTCAATGCCGCATCCGACGGCTCTGAGTCGTCTCCTTCCTCGAGCTCAGCCGAAGGCCACCTGACATCCCCTGCTGAACCAGAGGGTCTCCGAGCACCGATCTTGAGCTCCCGGCCACTATTGATCAAGCCGAAGACACCATTGAGATTGTCTGAGCATAACGAACATGATCATGCGAGAAAATGGGCATGCATGCAAAGTTTGGAATATTTTCGAAGAAGGCCGAGGCAAACGAAGTGCCGAGGCCATGAGGTTATTTCTTTGCATGGTTTGGGACTAAACAGAGTGTTGCATGCGGTTCCATGCACATGCACGTAGAGTAAAAATAAAGGAAGTGAACCCGCGGTGAAACAGGAGAGAAAAATCAAGATTTGAAAAATCTTGAAGATCCGAAATCATCAGGAGATAAAAAAAATTATCACGCGGATGATCAAAGTCATTCCTCTGCCTATATAAAGAGAGGCCGAGCCCTCGAGGAAGCTTGCTGAAACTTCGAAGTCCCGTGAGAGCTCTCAGAGTCTCGCGAAGAACAGCCTGCACGCATCACTTGTGCTGTAGCAGCCCGGAGCTTTCCTAGCTCCGTTTGGTTCCTTTTGCGCACTCCTTGCGCGAAAGAAGAAAGGAAGGTGTTCCCTGCGCGCACCCCTTGTGCGACAGGAAGAGCCCGCTCTGTGCACCGTGCCTCCTGCGCGGTTTGCACTTGCGCAGCCATGGTGTCCTTGACACACTTGCGCACCCGCGGTGTTATACCCTGCGCGCCCGTGGCTACCCATTGCATCACCTTGTGTTCTTTGAGGCTTGCGCGGAAGAAGACTCCTTGCACCCTTGGAGCTTGCGCGACAGAAGTGTCTGCACCCTTGCGCAGCTCATACCTTGCTCTCTTTGAAGAAGAAGTGGAAGTGGCCGCACCCCTTGCGCTCCCTTCACATTGGTAGGAGGTTTGGGTAGTATGAATTACACACCTTGTGTGTGTGTGCTTAATAGAGACTACACCGTAGCCGTATGTGTGCAAGGAGGAGAGGAAGACCACAACTAAATCCAAGTTGTGTGTGCAAGAGGAAGAGGAAGACCAAGCCTTGTGTTTGCTAATTGAACAAAGGAAGTGTGTGTGCAAACAAATGACCAAAGAGGCCGTAGCCAATTGTGTGCAAGAAGAGGAAAGAGGCCAAGCTTAAGTGTGTAAAAAACGAAGACCAAATTGTGTGTGCTAAACAAAGTGAAGTGGCCGAACCTAGTGTGTGCACTAAGAAGTGTGTATACACTTAGAAGAAGAGGATTTCCCCACACTAAAGTATAACACACATTTAATTGTGTAATCAAAAGGAATAAAATGTGTGAAGGACAAGAAGAAGGTGTGTGCTAAAAAGTAATACACCCTTTGTGGGTTTATTGCACCAAGACGAGAGGATGGGGAGTGCATGCATGCATGCATGCACGTGCACACGTGAACAAAGCTAAATCAGGATGTGTGCATTTGAGTTGACCAAGACCAATAGTTCTTGAAGAATATTGAGAAGCCATGCAATCGGTGCATGAGGAATCAGAGTTGCCATGCACTTAGTGCATGAAGTTTTTCTGAAGTGAGACTGAAGCCAGACTGAAGTTAAAGACATCAGCTGCCTGAGTTTTCAGTAATTGAGAAGACCCTGATCAACTGAAGTGATCAGAAGATTTGAGCAAGACCAGCAGACCTTATCAGAGGCTGTTGAAGATTCTTGAAGAGAGAAGCCAGGTCATCCTTAGAAGAAGGTGATAAAGCCTGAGAAAGACAAAAATACATGTTCATCACAAGTGAGCAGAGGTACAGTGCAAGGCCAGCAGTCTTTATCCCAGACTGCTGAAGATACTTGAAGAGATTAAAGAGAAGAAGAGCTTCTCGTGTGACTCGAGGATCCAGGAGAAGCCCCCTATGAGAATCAGGGTGGAAGAAGTCTTCAGTGGGATTCTGGAGCAGGCCAGTGGGACTCTGGTAACACTGTGGGACGCAGTATAAAGACCCTCCTGTGGGACTCAGGAGAGATACAGTGGGATGCTGTATCGGCCATTGTAATTCTAACAAGTTATAATGGAGAAACCATGTTGGGGAGTATAACCAACATGGAAAGGACGTAGGCCTTTGGTGCCGAACCTTGTAAATCCTTGTGTCTTGTGCCTTTACATTTACTGCATTACTCGAGGAAAGGCTGAGAGATACAAGAAGAGTGGATCGAGGCCTTAACAAGCCATAGAGGTTTAATTGATAAAGAATCAATTAGTAAAAAGTTTTAAAGGATCACTGATTCACCCCCTCCCCCTCTCAGTGATTCACACTGATCCGGGCACTTCAACATTGATATAATAAAATTTATCCATATAATAATCCATTAAATTGTAAATGAACACTTTGATTGTGTGCACAGAGGAATACCACCTTGCATACTAATGAACTAAATTTCCATCAACACTTCTCCAGATTATATATAAATATTTTTTAATGTATATATAAATATTTTTTATATTATTGTTATTTTATTATAATATTTCATATAACTTCTTATATTACATACCATTTAAAATACAATAACATCTCTTGTGTTTATGACAGAATACCATCTCGCAAATCAATTTGATTTATTTTCCAGTTACACTTTTCAAGAAATGTTACAGGGATAAATTTAATGAATATATGTGATAGATTTTTCATGATATTTATTACATAAAATTAATATATCACCCACTTTCTTATCATTTCACCCATTAATGGAATGATATCATCACTCTTGCATACGTATGACCTACCATCATGACGAAGTGATGCACACCAATTTCCACGTCAAAACATAAATAATAATAACAAAAATGTATATAATGAGTTAATATTATATTATTAAAATTGAAATAATTGTATATATGATGGAACTATATATCCTAATCACAAACTAAAACTATCATTAAAAAACATGCATGAGAAAATAAGGGCATTAACACAAGAAATAGTGAAAAAAATGAAATATTATTAACAAATGGGTTGAAGAATGTTATGAGGGTATCATGTATGATATTATAAATATGAATTTGTTTCTTATTCTGGTATAAATTAATTACATAATTAAAATCATTATACCTGATGATAAATAATATTCAACCAAAAGGAATCATTAGATAAGGGGATTCTTTTCAATTTCCCTTGATTAAGGCATATCATAATGTTATAAACCAACTACCTTTTATGTTGTGTATATACATCCCTATTTGAAATGTAAAATCATGATTCATTAGTAATTCCTAATTTTTTTTATTCATTTGAATTATCACATCAAAGGGGATTTTTATTGAATGTTAGCAAGTGCTAAGAGACTTGGTATCAATTTCCCTTAATTTTGGAATACCTTATTATTATGCACCAAATTTCATTAATATGATGAATATAATTCAAAAATAACACATAGTACCTTGAATCCTTCATAATTCGTATTATTATAATTTTCAATCTGAATTATTTCGTTCCATGGTATTTGAATTGAGAATTACGAACTGTTCAATAATTTAATAAGTTATAAAATTTTCATTGGGTTAAATTGGTTCCCTTTTCTACTGGATATTATTAGATTACATGTGTAATCAATTTTGAATATTGTACACTATATTTCAAATTTAATTGTGGATTTTAATTTGATACACAATCAAAAACATTCATGGATACCCTAGTACCCTTCTAGATATGCTAACACTGAAATATTCCATAGGGAATTACAGATCCTCACGGGATGGTTACTTGCACCCGACATCGTAAAAGATAAAAGATAAAACAAATTTTACACCAATTGGCTAAAGATAAAATATTACAAGTCAGTATTCACTACACTCTATAAGTATAATGTACCAAAAAAAATTTCAATAATAGAACCCAAATTATTATATCATTAAGGAACTATGATGAACGATGACATCCCAAGATAACGACAACAACCCATAGTCCCATGGATCATGAACATCCAGCAACTCCAAGTGGATATTTACCTTTTCTTGAACATGGAATAAGAAAATAAAAAATCTCCTAATTGAAAGAGTAGGGTGTGAGCTATAACTCCCAATAGGATCTCCCCATGTGTTGCATAATTAACAGTAAAAAATTAAACATAATATGTTAAAATTGGAATAAAATAGGGAAAGGGTTTAAATTTTTTTAATACCAAATAATGATTATGTTATAAAAATATTTAAAATATATCAAAAACATTAAAATAGTATTAATTGATCATTTAATATAAAATATTATATATAAATAATTTGGAATGAATAAAAACGTTAAACAATTGAAATCCATGCATAGTCAAGTAAAAAAACTAATTACAAAGCATGAATCATTTACAAAATCCTCATGGTATGTAAAATTATCATGTAATAGGATCCCCACATATTGTATAGTGATCATGGATCTAGTTGGTTGTTAACATAAAAATACTCCCCAATACTGGGAACCCATAACATGTTTTCTACATCCAAATAGGGGAACCCATATTGGTCTTTCATGCAACAGATATTTTAGTGATAGTTATCATCATCAATCCATTGATATAGAGGATATGTGCTAGAATTTCTATACACGTTACTAGAAACAACACAAGATAACATATGATTCAATAATCAATCTTATTAGAAATTAATCATTTAAATATATTTTAAAATATAATTCTCCAATTTCAATTTTCAACATGAATTTATATTTTAAAAAATCATCGTTTTCATCATTTAATTCCATTTAAAATAATCTTTAAAATTAAAACTTTTCTAAAGATCAACATCAAATATTTTCATCAAAATAATTTCTAAATGAATCCATACATTCCCGAAAACCAAAAAACACACTTTCAATATCATTGAAATTAAGGGATTATCAATTTTCATATGCATTTCAATCCAAATATAATATCATTAAAAATACATGATTTTTATTCAATACAAGACTCAATTAAATATAAAATATAATTTTTTTTAATTAATGGGATGTGAATCATAGAACCACTTATATTTAATCAATGTTCATGAATTAACACCTACAACAGGATTCACCCACAAAGAATGAGGGCATAAGATTTCATGATATAAAACATTAAATATCGATCACTTAAAATAGAGTTTAGATCCATCAAAAGAATTTTTATATAATACCATCCATGGAGGAGAGATTGAGATATTGAAAGAGTAGTCGAGAAAGTAGATTCAAATAACCAAAGGGGATTAAATATGATCAACCATGCTTTGATCATCCATGAGAAGGGGTTTGGAGATCCACATTTGGTTCATAAAAGCCACATAATCCTTGGAATTCAAGATAGGTAATGTGGAGGTTGATCAATGGTTAATTCTTAGGATCTATGATTTTAATATAATTATTTGGGAAAAAATTAATCTGTACATATTTTTTGGAGAGGTTCACATAGTTAGAAAAACCATAGAATATAACCGTGCACCCCACTGGACTCACTATCCATGCAGCAAAATTTATCCTATGTTAGTGATTTGTTTTTTGAACCATGAGCCAACTAAAAAAACCCTGACTATCTAGATATTGATAGTTTACACTATAGGGGTGCATGGTATGGAAAAAACCATGATCCAACCATGCACAGCCTATAAAACCTCGATAATTTATAAAATTTTAACGGAATTACCATCAATCTAGATCCACTAAAAGGGAAAAAATAAGGGCAAGGAATACCTAAAAATATGTCGTAATAAGTGACAAACTCAACAATATTAGAACTCTCTATCCCTATAAATCCTATAATAATTTTTTGATAATGAAGATAATTGGCCACTACTCTCTCATTAGTCCATCTTGCTCCCATGTATCATGGGAACCCGAACCATGCTTCCATAACACACACAAAATGTATAATACTCCCACTCAGTATCTTTTTCTTAGAATCTAGGATCATATGAATATGATCATTTATGGATAAATCAAGATCAGTGTGAAGATTATCCAAAATCAAGACATCAGATGGGACATAAATATACTTTAACAACTACGATACATAATACACATTTTGTATTGATGTCAAATATATTGTAATTTATAAAGTTAATCCACACTCCCTACCTTTCCAAAACCCTAAAAATTTCCCTCAAAAAAGATGTAGGGATCTCTTTCTTCCCAGGTTGTTTATGACCTAAATGAGGTGAAAACCTAAAGAAATCCTAGACTCTTACAGATAACACCAATGGTCTTTGACAAGGATCATCATATTATTTTAATCATCTCTATTCCATAAACATTATATGATGAATCTATTCAATATTTTCCAACATCTCATGAACCAATCTCTGTCTAACGAAGGATCTATCTCCAATATCTAACCAAAAAATGTAGTTTTACATGCTCAAACAAAAAACGCCTCAAAAAAACAATTATAATCATGGACTAGTAAATATGGATATAGTAAAACACAAACAGTATCAAATGGTCATTCCAAGTTCCACCAAAATCCAGGAAAAAGGAAAAAAGAATTTCTTAATTAATTTATATAGTCGTATCTATCTTCATATATGTCTATAAATGGTACATTTTACTAAAACTAACATGATACCCCATCACCACCATGAGACCCTTGCAAAATAATAGTAGTAAATGGGGATATCTATCAACGATTATAAAATTTGAAACTCTATGATAATAAATAATCTATTTCACATAGGTAATTTCTAACAACTCAACTTTTGATGAATGGTGAATGGATCTAACATGAGCTGATTTGGTCACTTTATCAATCACAACACATATCAAAATCATCCTTCTTGAGAATATGGAAACCCTCCTAAAATTTCCACATATAACTCATCCCACTACCATGTCATTACTGGAAGTTTTGGATGTAAACCCAAAGGTCTTCAGTGATCAACCATGCCATGTTGTAAAGTATAAAAACTACACTAAAAATCAATAAATTCATACTTGGTGTCATGTCACATGAATAAAATATATACGGTGTAGAACATATCATGAGTTCTTGGGCTCATATAATATTGGGAATTGTTGAAATACCCCTTCAAAACTTTTCATACCAGGGAAGATACAATGAAATGATTCAAAAAACATATAATACCCTCTATATATAATAACAAATTTGATATAGTCTCTCAACCATAAAGATAGATCATAATGATTTAATAATCAGTATCAATATATTATTCTGAAAAAATCATCTAAAAAATATAGTATGTAAATTGAACACTTGCCAAGATTACCTCATCCACTATTTCCAAAAATTCTATATGAATTTAGGAAAAACAATCAATTAAAATTCACTCTTCTAATGATTATTTCCCATCTTGGGACTGATTTTCCCTCTCAATACATCATCAATAATATTCCCTTTCCACAGGGTATAGGCAATGTTAGAATCAAAATAGTATTAATACTCAAACCAACACATCTATCGAAGATTCAAATACTTATTAGAAAAGATAGAACAAGTTATTTTGTGGTCAAAATACATTGTAAATCATTATAAAAAATGGTAATGCCTCCAAATACAAATTTCATGCATTACTAATGCATGTTAATGATCATCGGTGGTATAATTACTTTGATATGGCCTAAGCTACCTAAAGACACATTCAATTACTTGTTCAGCATGTATAATAACATATCCCGAAATTGAGACCAATGTGTCATAGAATAAAACATATCTAATCCAATTCTCAAAATAAGTTAGCATTGGTGTAGAAGTCAAAAGATATTTTAGCTCAACAAACGAATAATAAAATTTATATCCAAATCATTTTCTCTTCCTTTTGAGTGAAATCAGTCATCATAGAACTTTTATGAATCCATCTAAAACCATTGATATTACCATACTAGACCCACGAATCATATAATATCTAAAATTTTTATTTCTCCCATTTCATAGAATCTTTCACCTTCTCAGTATCAACTAAGATGCCATGTTTAGATTACAATGTCCAATAACTTCACTTCCAAAATCCCAAAATCAAATTTCAATATCAGGTAATTTATTTATTTATTTATAAATAATTCTATAATTACTCTCATATTATATACATGATTCTCTAGGATCATAGAGTAAACCAGAATATTATCCAAAAAGTCCCTACAAAAGTATCAAGATAATGAAGAAATATATTTTTCATTAAATCCATAATGGAAATTGGATATTTGGTTAGGGAAAATTGAAGGAGAATAAATTCATAATGGATATACATACACTGAAGGGTGTTTTACGGAATATTTGATTATTTTATTCTCACCTAATGATAACCATACAGAAGAACAATCTTGAAGAATCACTTTTCCCCTTTAAACTAGACAAAAAAGCCATTAATATGTAGAAATGGATACTTCTTCTACACTGTAACTTGTTTGATTTTCTTACAATCAACACATGGTCATAATTTACCTTCAGATTTTGTAGAACTAAGAAAAATCACCACCGAAAGTGACAAACACAAGCATTGAAAGCATTTCTCAAATATATCGTCCAACTAACTCATTAAATCACTCATTTTAGTTGGTTTCATATCGTAATATAGTATAGTTACTCGCTTTATACCTAGAAATAAATCAATAGAGAACTATAACTCTCTAACATGTGGAAACCCATAAAAACCACAAGGAAACATGACAGGGAAATCTACAAAAATTATAGGTAAACTATATCTCAAAGATTCAATCTATATATAAAATGAAAACATTGATATTAATTACCCTAACTCTGGATATGAAGGTCGACCTCTACTTTTCCTCTGGTACCATTCCCCCTAAAAGATATAAAAAACCCCATAGATCATGGTAAATGAGACTAGAGAAATATAACATCTGATTGTTTTTGTATTAGAAATAATCTAATCCATACCAAAATAGACATCAATTGGTCCATGTTGATGATATCCACAACATAAGATAAAAGTTCCATATGAATAATTAGTAGATTAAGAATATGAGTTTATATAAACAAGTAAGATGCACCCGTATCGAATAAAGTATCCATGAGAGATGATCTATTTTGACAGTTCTTGCATGGTCATTAGACCTATATCTGCTTTCTCTGGGGACACTTCCAATGCATGAATAAGGTTCATTATAGATTCATTTGGTTGGAACCTCTTTGTTCATGAATCATAATATTCAACCACATTACTTTTAGGTAAAGATGATCCCATTACACTTGGTATAGACTATAAGAAAGGTAATTATTCTATAGGTGTCACGATAAACCACATGAACATCAAATATGTGGCTCCCTAGTAAAAACAAATCTTGAATTCCCCAACTTTCCGCATATCAATTATGACAATAGGTGTCTTTCGGGTTTATTAGAAGGTATGTAATACTAAATAGTTCAAAACCCACTGGGATAATCATTATGTTCCTTAGTAATCTGATGTAACTCATAGAACTACCTCCTAGAAAACATGACAATCCCCTTAACACTAACATACATACTAGATCAAGGTCTCCCATAAGTTCCCTATATAGAACACCAATATTAAAATGATAGATTCAGTAAGAATCCAGAGAATGAATATCAATTTTACTAACAATATCGAACCATCAATTCTTTATCATTACATTCGATATAATTTCTGGAAGAAATTAAAAAAGATTAGCAAAATAGTTTGCATACTCTATCATAGTCCTATATTATTATTCGAGTTAAACAACTCCATAGCCTTAACCATTAAAAAGAGTATTTATATAATTATTTAGTGAAAATATATCTAAATTACCATCACTCTAAACCCTTGTTAATCTTCATAGTTACCATTTATTCCCACAATCTCCCACTATATTACTCATATATTAAGGTAGAAATTTTTTTAATAAAATAAATTGTAATTTATAAGAGGTCAAATAGAAGTAATATCATCACCAAAAAATTCCACATTTTCTAGAGGATAATTAAGGGTTTAGAAAGCTAAAGGATTCTAGAATAGGAACTCATGTTCACAATTCAAATATTCTTCTTAATGATGTTCCACAATTAGAGCTTGATTGAGAATAAGTGTAGGTTCTTATCCCTATGCTTTGATATCATGCACAATAATATCAAAAATGATATAGTTCATGGTAGGATATACTCATTATGGTTGAAGATTTCATTATTCATAGATCCTATGCACATATCTTCTTGAAGGAACGATGTTGCACAACATTAGCAGAAAAATAAAATACATTAGAACACTACTTATATCAAAAACTCAAACAGGTGAAACAGGAAAAAATAGTCTAATTATTTAGCATTTATTGATTTTTATTTTATTCTATCTAAATCAAAATAGTGAAAAATACTAGAATTATATCAAATTATACATCAAGATACCTTTCCAAAACCACTTGTGGTGAATTAAGGCTTGTTACAAATAGAGATAGAAAAGAACTCTATGTTAACTACCTCACATGTCCCAAAATAATATTACAATCACCATACTAAAATAATGGAAGGATGACTAACCTTAACCGTTGATAAAACATTGTCAATAACCAACCCTGGTACTCTTATACTAAGATAAAAAATCTAGAACATACATAGCCATAAAGGGTTTCCCAATCACATGAGTTGACAAATTCAACATATCATTATACCAGATAAAGGAGAAAACAAAATTTCCACTGAATAGTATAATACAATAAATTACAAGTAAATATTCTAAGCACTCGAAATGAAGAAATTACCACAATCCAAAAATATATAAAAAATATTGTACATCATAAACTTACTAATAATAATGATATCATACCAAGATGACAGAATAAAACCCATGTTCTCAAGGATCAACTACATCCACCACCTCCATGATGCTCTTTCCCTTTGCTCAGACTAGGATTAAGAAAATATACAAGAACCAAAAGGAAGGTGTATGTTTTATTCCATAAGAATATCAGGATATTATCAAATCTTCATTACAAAATTCCAAAAATAATAAACTAGATATTCTATCAATTTAGATAAATGGTTTATGTTATTTTTTTCATATTTTTAACAAAAAAATAATAATTCCATTTAAATGATGTTAATGATAAATCAAGGAAAATTCAAACATTATTAAATGGGAATTTTATGTAAAAAAAGTTCATAAAAATCATTCGGCATGAATACAATAGAAAAACAATTCTATGGTGTGAATAATCAAGTTAAAAAATCATTACAATGAAATAACTGTGAACAAAAGTCCCCTGGTATGTTATTTAACTAGTTAATAGCATCCTCAACCAACTCATAGAGATCAAAGGTACATTTATGTGTACATAAAAAATATAAACCAATACAAGGACCCCATAATTTTATGTATACACACCAACTATGGAACCCATAATAGATAGTCATGACTATGTTTTTTTAGTAACAATTTTCATCATCAATCCTTTTCTTTAGAGTAAAGGTCATGTAATTCTTCCCCCAGTTTCCACTAACTAACCATGCCAACATGGTCTTCAATAATAGACCATATTAAAAATTAATCATTTTAAAATAGTTTAAAATAACATTTCACAATTAAAGTTTAAATATTTATTTTCTATTTTTAATACCAATTCATTAGTATTCATCATATCATGCCATTTACAAACATCATTAATATTATATCATTTTATCAAGATCAACACAAAATCATATTCTTAAATATGATTTCCTAATCAAGGAATAATTTTTTTATAAATCCAGCGAAAAAATTATATTTTATTGAAAATGGGATTTCATCAACTTCCATACACATTTCTATCTAAAGATGGAATAATTACAAATAAATATTAATAAATGAATTAAAATGGAATTCAATTTACTCTAGAAATTCATGTTTACAATTGAAGGTAAAAGAATCATAGAACCTACTATAGTTAATAAAGTATCAAGAATTCACACCAAGAGTGAGATTCAAAAATGACGAATGAAGGAAAAAAAGTTCATGAAATTAGAAAATGAATCAAGATCCAATTAAAGTAATTTTAGATCCTTAAAAAACTTGATAATATAATACACTCTATTGAGGAGGGAATGGGCGATTAGATTAAAAATCACAAGATCTAATTCAATTTCCAAGGGGTGAATAAAAAACCACACTTCAATCAAATATTAAATGATGTTTGGGAGCAAAAACCACTTCTGAAGATCCCCTTATGCCAAGGAATATGAGTTAGGTTCAATTGGGGTTGATCAAGGGTTATACTGAAGAATTCAGAACTTTAAAATAATTGTTTTAAAAAAAATTGTATGAAAGGTTTTCTAGAGAGATATATATGGTTAGAAATTGCATGCCCCAAAATAATTCTTCCCCTATGGACTCAATATATATGGTGTATGATTCCTTCTAGGTAGGTGCATGGTTTATCGATCCATTTTCCAACCAAGAAAACCCTCATTATCTCATGTTTCATGGTTTTAACTGGAGATTCACACGATTTTGGAATAATGTATGCTAACCTTGCATAGCCCAGAATACCTCTAAAGTATCCCAAATTTCACACGAAGAACCCCATAAAAGGATCCAACCTAAAGGGGAAAAGGTTCAAGGAATAAAAAATAAAATATTACCAGATGCCACATATACATAATCAATTCATTGATAAATTCTCACTTTAATGTTATTATCATTGTAATTTATTTCATTGGGAAATATTTGTCAATATACACATATTTAATTTTATGGGGTGTTTGTACTTCCCCTTCGTTGAACATAACATTAATTCATATATATTAATTATGATTATTTTTTATTTTTAAGATTATTCTTCAAGAAGATCAATTGAAAAGTTAGCAAAGAAGTAATTATTGTTATAAAATCTCACATTCTTTTGTGATTGTTGAATTTCACTTGAAACAATCCCATTTTTGTGATATTTTTTAATTTAATGATTCATTTATATTATATATCAATGTTATTTATAATGGATATGATTATTTCTTAAACTATATATAATTTTACATATGTTGTTTACTTTTAATTTTATTTTATTCACTAGATGAATATTGATAAATCAATGTTCTTTACCCTATATAGATATTTGAATACATGGATAATATTTTATAACTTAAATTGACCATTCAATATATGAGGAATGTGTTGGGCATGACGATATGGGTGGGTCTTGATTATAGATATCCCCTCAATGAATAATTATTCACATTAGATAGATCAATTAGCTATACTTATTTAATTAGTTTTTTGGTATATACCAACCAATAATTTTTAAACAATCATATAAAAGGTCTTGATATAAGGTGTATCATGATTCCCAAGATCATTAAGTCAAATAATTAGGAATTTCATTCATTGAGAATTTTGTTATTATTATCAATGAATTTTTTTTAATGATATTATCTATAAATTCATTTCATTGTTTGTTTGGTGATTAAAAGGAATTTTTGTTTAGATATATACCTTTCCATATTGATTTTTCATTATTTAATCGTGATAGTCATGTTATTCAATAAATGAAAGGGATCTTCAGATATTTACCTACCCATATTGATTAATTATTAACTAATTAAGATAGTTATGTTATTGATTAAGTGTAATATATGTTCATATATTTACCTTTCCTTAATGATTATTATTCATTTACTGATGATATATCCCTCTTTACATAACACTTCTTTATCATTTTTGATCACCTATATTTTTTGTATTTCCCAAAAATCCCAATACAGTACTATGAATGAAATTAAAGGACATACTATTGGGAATAATGATATTTGTGGAAAAACATTATGTGGTAATTTTTGAATTCAAATTATAAATGGGTATCAAATATGTCTCTAGTTTACCAAAACAACTTAACTATTAGGTCCTTCAATATTATATTACTTAAATATTATTCCAATATAGTAAATAAAAAAAATTCGCCATGATACTAGGGTCGGATTCGTTACACACTTTCATTTTTTTAAGAGATTGAAAACCCATTAAAACGAAATTTTTAAAACCTTGAGCCACAACCCCAGACTGAATTATTCACACATAGAATAATTACCCAACTATCATACCTTTTTCAACATGGAGTCTCAAGCCAAAAATTCCTTCTATTTTCCACCTTGACACACAACCCAAGCATTACTTCTTTTTTAACCCAGAGGCACAAGTCAATCCAAGAAATTCATGTGGGAGTCAATAACAAACAATCCTATCGTTTAAGGGTATTATAACCCAACATGTTTATGAAAAAATAAAAATGAATTTTTTTAAGAATCATAAAAACCAGATGATCAATTCATTTTCGAGTGTCAAGTTAATAGTTTTCTCTCCAAGCATAAAAGGATCAAAAGAAGAAGTCCTTCCAAAAATAATAGCTGATTATCAAGTTATATCACATATCAATTATAAGAATATCCTTATCTTTGTTCATTTTAGATGAATTTATCTAACTCAATATTTTTATTTATTTCATGAATAAAATATTTTAAGAATGAATACCATTTCATTTCATCTTTCCCAAATAAATATGTTATTTATTCCTTTAATGTGCATGGAAAATATCCCAATGTCGGTTTACATCGATTTTCAGTAAAACAATAGGCTATAAAAAAATTAATACATCATTTAATCCCAAAAAAATATTCATAATAATTAACTATGTTAAAAATTTATTAATTATATGAATTAAATTTTTCATATTCCAAATCCCATTAATTTAAATATATCATGTTCTATGATTATAGTGTATATATTAATACATGAATGGTCCCATATAATGCATTTTGAATAGACCATAAAATATCTATATAAAATTTTTAGAATAAAAATTATTTATGAGTATATAATGAATAATTAATATAATGTAAACAGATAAAATAAACATAATATAATTTGAAATATATAAATATTGTAAAAAAATCATGTTTTGAAAAACAACATTGACCAGTGACAGTTAATATAGTTGGTTGATTGCTTTTCTCACATATAAGTCGTGGTAGGTCTTATCGTATGTTAAAAAAATTATATTTTTTCATCATAAGTAAGGTTCAAGACATTAATAAATTTTGAATTATTTTTTGTTAATTTTTCTTATTGTGGAAGGTTTATTGTTCTTATATAATTTAGTTCATTTTTTTATTATGGTCAGTTCTTTTTTCTTCATAATTTATGTTCTTTTTTCGTCTTTTATTTGGTTCATTTTTCTTCTTATAGCATGTTACTGGTTTCTTCTTGTGATAAACTCAATTATCTTGTTATGGTTAGTTTAAATTTTTTTTCTTACGGTTACTTTAATTTTATTTCTTCTTAGGTTAGTTTATTTTTATTTCTTAGGGAATGTTTCCTTTTGTTATTGTGATAGGTTGATGATTTTTCCCTAATTTTACTCATTTTTTGGTATAGAAATTTCCATCTTCTTGCCTAAGGTCTATTCTAGACACTTCCAAATATCTACCCAATTATAGGTCTATACTTTTCCGAATTTTCAATAAATCTATACCCAGCTAACAACCAAAAAAACTGAATCGTATTATGTTGTATTTTTTTTCTAAAATCAGTTTATAAAAAACATAAAAAGGTTTTTTATTTATTAAAACCAATATAAGAATAGTCGGTCAAGGCGACCCTTCAGTAATGAAAAGTTATTTGTTAAAAAAATATTTTATTAGATATAAAAGATAATGTATTCATCACTAATGTTTTATTATTCATGGATTTGTGTCACATGTTTTGAAATAAAATATTAATAAGAATTTTTTATCCATGATAAATATTTTTCATACATTTCATAGTAAAAATATTAGGGAAATTGATCCTTCCACCAATAATTTTTATATTTAATTAATAAAGTAGTATTTTTAAAATAAAATTATCAAAAAAACATTAAATTACATATATGATATGAAAGCAAGAGTCTATTTATTTAATATTCCTTCTAAAATGATATAAGTTTAATTTTATAACATAAAGTAAATTGTGTTACATAGTAAGACATTGTAAATAGAATATATTTTGTAAGAGGATAATTGGAGTATGTTTTGACTAATAGTTGTTCAAAAATTAAATAATAAAATTTTATGTAAGGAAAAATACAATTATATTTTCACATTATATCCTAAATGAATTATTGTTTGTTAGGAAGTGTTAAATTAAATGGACACATTATTTACTAATAGATTTCGATGAAAAGGTATAAAAAATGGGATACATGAATGATGATGATGAAGTTATAATTAATTATTTGTAAATTATAGAAGTTATTAACATCATAGAATTTGTTTTTTTGTTGTTATAAAGGCTTGAATATGTTCACTGACTTGAATGTTAGGGATATTGTTCCTAAATACCATAATTATTCACGGTCGAATTTTGTTTATATTTTACTCACTATGGTATTTAATAGAATGGTTTTTAGGTTATATCTAACACACCCATCACAAGTTAACATTAAAATAATATTAGATGTCTAGGTGAATCACTTTTTCTAACCGGAGTCATCTATCATAAGGGATCCATGTTTCATATCACTTACTATAAATGGAATAAATAAAAACAAGTCTAAAAAATAAAGGTTGTGATCTAATGGTCATTGTCTATCTCATCATATATGAACCATTGTACCTTACCTTGATTAAATAATCGATATTTAAAAGGAGAACACTTCATAAAAATATATCCCCTCCACTTAAATTAAATAATTATTACCATCCTTTGATTGAGCCTTTATATTGTCTAAGATCTTGCTCAATCATTTATTATTTTCTCTAGAGACCAAACTCAACTCCAAAAAATGAATATCATTTACATATAAATTATGGAATGAATATTTATTAGGTAATAATATTTGTTTTAAATCAATCATATTAAGAGGTGTAAAATCATCACACCAAATCCCAAAACTTCTCCACTTATTTTTATAAAAATTTAATAATGATTTATACATAAAATGTACAGACATAAGAACATAGAAATATCTCCGTAAATAATAATTCATAACTTATTAAATCACAATCATCAGTGTTATATATATATAGTTTAAGAACATTAAAATTAATTTTGAAATTGAAATATAAAATAATTCTCTTAAATGATTAGAATATGATTATAATATAGAAAACATAAAAATAAACCCTAAAATATATTTGTACAAAAATAAATCTGTGTTCCCCATAAATTATCATTTACATTAGAATGAAACATATTTAAATTGGTATGCAATTGGAAAAAAATTACTATACAAAGTAAATGGATTCCTCACAATTATTTATATGGAAGTAGTAAGTTACCACAAAAAAGAAATAATGTTTTTTCTAACTCCAAATTCGTTACAAATCATCATCAATGTGAAAACATATTTTATTGTTATTTTAATTCGTCCCCAAATTTTGTGAACTAATATTTAATTCATGGAAACTAAAATATGGTATTATTATAATTGATGAGAGTATTAGGGTTAATGTTACACTATAACTACACTATAAAATTCATCACACATTGAAAATAATATTTGACATTGAATTGTTCTTTTTTTTGTATTCCTATCATTTCACCCTCTATTATATTACTATAATTGAAAGTTATTGATCTATGTTTGTACAAAGAATCAATTGTGATGTGAATTAATAGGTCATGATGTATGGCTTCTTCTACGACTCTTTTCATCAAATGCCACCTTTCTTCTCATTCTCAATAATCTATAAATCCACACATATGATATCTTAATGAAATTTTATGTATAAAATCTGATTTTAATCGTCTTATAATGTCATATGTATCAGTAAAATATATTGGAAAAAATCATACGCAACTCCTATCTATATATATAAAATATCAAGTACTCGTGTGTAAGAAAAAAAAATAAAACTTATATGATACATAAAAAATTATAAAATGAAATTATTTAGGTCAAGTTGATACATATGAAAATATCATCATACATAGGAAAAAAGTATTATAAGTAATAAATATTCTATGATTTACTGATCATAATTTATTTTGTGCGTATAAAATTAAGATACATATGATCGATTCACCATAACTTAGTTTTTTCTTATACCTAATTTTACTTTCCAGTTTTATGTTTTATTTTTAGATCCCCCATGTAGCAAGAATGTTTCAGTGTTTGGTGGTGACCCATGAGGTCACATGGAGGTATGTTTGGATAGAAATGTTTGTGTTATTTTCCACTTCTAGTATTTAATTATTTTTATCAGTTTAAATTTATTTTTTTATTTATTTTTCATGTCTTTCAATTTTCATGTAAACCATTCCCAAATGCTCATTTAATACCTGGGAACATGTGCCAGCTTTTGGCGATTGGGAACACCCCTCAGGCCTTGTATTAGACATTTTGGGAATGGGTTATGATAGAGACCGAACAAGGTTCAAGGCAAATGGTATCATAGAAGTTCAACTCTTTTAGGTCGTGTTTCATTGGAAAGTGACAAGGTAGTCAAGAGGTATTATTGTCAGAACTAAATGTTCTAGTTATGAGTAAGTTACCTAGTGAGAAAACCTCATTATATGACTCATGTTACTATGATAAGTTGGGTTTCATCTGAGTCTTATAGCCCTTGTGGTTACTCGTTGCTTAGGAAAATGAAAATGGAGTTGGCTTAATAGTCTCAGTGAGATTGTAGGGCCTTGCAAGACATGTGGAGATGAGGAAATTATCCTTGAAAACTATCTATGATAGTTGAGTGATTAGTGTGTGGACACAAATCATAATTCCAATTCACCCTATGACAGTAATTTATTCATTAATTTATTTCAATTTCCTTCAGTATTGAAAATTAATAAAAAATCATTTACTTGAAAATTTAAGAATTATTTACTTTAATGTGGAAATGGACTGAAAACATATTTTAAATGTTAAAGATAAGGATGTTGGTTGAATGATTGTTTTTCAAAGTGATTTTTTATTGACCTTTTTTTCTCTCATGAGTGATCACATGGATCGATTTGTGAGGGGATTGTTAGACGGCCCAGCTGGAATGAGAACATGCATGTATGTAACTACATGAGATGTCATTGGTGAATGTAAAACCCACCAACCTTGATTATTTTTATACATATTGTTTTAAGGATTATTTGGTACCTTGATAACCAATGATTGTGTGGTGTGTCTTTTTTTATTTTGGTAATGTCGTTGTAGGGTTCTTTTGATTTCTAAAACCCATATTATTTGAGTATTGTTTATTGTTTGTGTTTTTTTGTTAAGGTGTTTTGAGATACTGGTTAGTATTCTTTTTCAAGGAGTGTTTTAGGGAAAATTAGTGGTGGTTTCTTTAGTGTTTTTCGTTGATAATTTGTGGCATTTTTTTCCAATGTACTGGTTTAATTGGGTTCTTAGGTTTCATTAGAACTTAATTTACACCCCCATAAAGAGTTAGTGAATAGTTGAAGTGTGGCCATGTTTGATTTTCCATGGTACAATCTTCTATATTATTAGTGTGGGAACCTTCATCTTCTTAATCATCAAAATATGAATCTGCCACTCTTTTTTTTTGGTCTTGTAGATCCTCTTTTATAATGAGATTGGTTGCGAGATGATTAGGATGAAGCTTTGGTCCCTTGGGTTTCGTAGGTAGTTGATTACGGGGTTTGAAATTGTTATGTCCAAAGGTCTTGTATAGAAGTGGTGAATGAAATTCACATGGGGAAAATTAGAAGCAGTCTGGTTTTCTCAGTGCGGGATGTTGTTTTAAAATGGGAATTTGCATATTGAAAAGGTTAAATCTATGTAATAGATCGTGTTAAGCTTGCCCTATGGTGAATCTAGTTATAAGAGGAAATTATGGATGCTTCTAGTAATAGTCTTATGTTATGGAGTAATGTAAATATTCCTCCCTTTGAAATGTGTCTTTCGGTTTTAAGGGATAGTTTTAGTGACACTTTTAGGAGACATTTTCTCGCTCGATGGTAGTGGTGATGGTTTTTCACCCATATAAGAACCTCAGTTATAATAAAAGCATGTTTCCTTCAATAAATCCTAAACATATCTGTTTTAGAGAAATTTCACTTTTGTGTGTATTTCTTCTCGATGTTTTTTATTCAATGTAAATAAATGTGATACTAGCATATCTTAAAAGACTTTATTTCAATGATGTTTTGTGTAGAATAAATTGATGATGAAACGTGTTGTGGGGGATGGTGTTGTTTAGGTCAAGCTATGATCATTTGTGTCACCTGAAGTAGAAGTTTTGTTTGGTGGGGGGTTTAAAGACTGATAGTGAGGCATGAGATGCTTGAATCATTAGAGTAAAATCCATAGGTCTTGGAGTGAATCTGGTGGGTATTCATGAGAACACCAATGGTGTGAATGTTTTGGATCCATGTTTTGTTGGTATTGTGGAATATGGAGAAATTTTAATCCTCTATTGTAATTATTTTTTCTTAATTGTTCCTATTCAGTTGAAAAAACACAGAGGAACTATTTTCCATGTTATGACGAATTTTGGAGTAAGAGATTCGAATTGATTTTAAGTGGCTATAGTATTCGTGTTTCTATATATGTTGTGTTGTTGTGTTCCACAAAATGTTGGTCTTTTTTCAAGACACATTTGTGCCATGTGCTTATAATTTAAGATTAGTTGGATATGTGTTCTTTCTAGGGAAACAAACTAATGGTATGTGTTAGTGGTAGTATTTTAGGTTCATTATATGGGCCCCATCCCTCCCCTATAAACGTGGTGGGGGTTCATGGTCTGTGCGGAGAAATACTTGAGTTTAAATAATCTGTCCAGTTTTATGGTGGTGTAACCCACCGCAAGTCTTGGTGAAATTACACTAAAATGACTTGATGTAGCAAATTACATATGGTGGGATTCTATCTGGGCCTCCATATGTTTTTTCTTCTTGCCCCATCTCAGTTGTTGCATGTTTTTTAATGGTGGGGATTTTATTTACCCCTCTCCACAATGTGCTCCCAGTAGTTTTGTTTAATCATGGTTATTGGAGTTTTCTTCCGCATGTTGTTAGATTTTGTTCACCTATTTCTAGAAAGTGGTGTTGATTCTATTTTATAGCATTTCATTTTTTTAAACATAATATGTTTGATTGGTAATTGTGGGAAATATCCTTTACTTTGATTGATCTACTAGGGGTGTTTTTACTTTTGGGGGTGGGTGTCACATAGTAGGGATTCCATTCTGGTCTCAAGAGTTTAATTTTAAAGTTATTACTTCTTGTTTATAGTGTAATTTTCGATCTCTTATTTTTGTTTTTAGGAACCTCTAAGAGCTATGAGGGTGTTATAGTTAGGTTTTCTAAGCATTCTTGAAATGGATTTTCATAGGAATAAATGATTATGGTTTAGAGAATTTTTACATGTGGGTTCTAATTTAGCCTTACTCACGGTTTGGGTAGAGTCTCAGTTGTTCTACTAGGGAATCATGTGTGATGGGTTTGAGGATTCAGGACAACATTGTCAAAGTTCAAGATTGGTTACCTGTAAAAATTTTATTTATGATGGGAAACATGGTGTGTTTTAGGCCTGTTCGTGGACACCGCATGGTTATCGGAAGCCATACGGTTAGCTTGAGTACCTGTGTGGTCTCCTATGGAATGGCTGGGATCCACTACAAATTCTAAGCAAGGCTAAATGAGCATGGTGCGGTCAAAAGTCTATTTCCTAGCATTATGGGAAATTTAGGCAATAATGTTTTGATAAATTAAAATAAGGGAAATGATTTAAAACCCAAAGATATTTTTTATATAATTATAATTTTATTATAATTATTTGAGATTATGATTATTATTAGTGTTAATAATATAATTTTACTAAGATATTAGTATTAATATTATTATAATTAAAATTATTTTTTTATGATTATTCTTAAATTTTTTATAAATATTATTATTAGTTACTATTAATATTGGTTATATTTCTTTCTAGGGTTTGTTCTCATTCCCTTCCCTCTTCCCCAATTCCAAACTCAGACTCCTCCCCCCCAGGTCATGCTGCAACCTACCCATATAAAATACATTGCATGGTTCATCTTTTTTGAAAATCCACCCTTACAATTCCTTTCTATTCCATGCAGCCACCTTCATGCTACCTAGGATCCCCTCACATTTCCCGGACTGCAGTCTCGCCACCAAACCTCCCCTATGCCACCATCGCCACTTGTCTCAATCCCTTTAGGTGGCCATACTTTTTCGATTATGGGTTTGACTTCCTCAAAATTCCCTTCTCTTCCACCCCAATTTCTGAATGTTTCTCCACAAATTTTATGTGAATCCATGGTTTTCATTATTATATAATTTTATTATATTTTCTTGCTTATTTTTATGTATTCAATGGTTAAATTTTGTTGTACGAAACATATTTGGAAGTTTTTGACATGAGTATATGATGAAATGGGATTTTTAATGAACAATTGTGAACATTTATAGGGGTTTTGTTGTGGTTATTCTTAAATGTGTTTTTATAGTTGTTTAAAAGGTGATAAAGTGTGTTTCTAAATGCACTAATGGTGTGAATGAGTTTGAAAGTGGGATTTTCAAGGAAATCTATTTACTTTGGATAATTGGCTTTTATTTGAAACTTTTAATGTGGTTTCTGAATTTTGTAAATTATGGAAAGTGTGATTTAATGTTAAATTGGTTTTTGTGAGGATTTGAAAGGATCTTGTCCATTAGAAATAGTTAAATTAATTGTGTTATTTTATTTTTATATATCAAAATGAGATTTATGAGTTATGTAAGTGGTGTGAAATTTAATTACAAATGGATTTAGTGTGAAATAAATTATAAGGGGAATAATTTGAAGCGTTTTAGGTAATATCATGTTATAAATCATGGAAATTTATTATTATGTGTTTGATTTACTTATTTAATTATATTTGTAGTTTGTTGTCCCTACTTTGTGGTTTTGAGTCATCCGGTCTAGGAATACTCACTTTCATGTGCATAGGTAAGTATATATATGTGTGGTGGTCCTAATTACATGTATAATCCTCCATGAAAGTGAATTTACTTGAATGGGGCTAGTTTGGACCAGGAATATATATGAAAATACATACATAGGTGAGTGGGGATTAGTATCTGCTTATAAGCTTATATGCACGGCTCACCTTGCAGAAGTTTATGTCCATGTGGGTGCGTGCTTAGGGGATAGGTGTCTTTATATGTATGTGAAATTTCATATTCTTAGTTGGGGAGAAACAACATCTAGTTTGAAAGCCCAAATAGATAAAATTTTGATTTGGTTCATCCCTGAGGTACATTCTTAATACCTTGATCTTTAATTAGAAATTCAGTTTTTTCTGGTTGTTCATTTAAATTTATGTCCCAGGATTTTATATGAAATGAATATGAAATATATATATAAATTATATTGATTCTCGAATGGTAGTTTAAAATATGTTTTGAACGTGTAACTATTATTTCCAAATTTGTTTGGCCTTTTGGTCGATTTTATTATAAAAGGGTCATGACATGATTTATTTTCCAATGAAATTAAAAAGTGATTTACAAATTTGGTTTTGGTGTGAAAATGAAATTAAAAATTGATTTTACCTTCATAAAAATATTTCTTCATTGAAATCATGGTTTTATACTTGTTTAAAATAGGTAGTACCTTTGTTGTTTAAATAAACATATAAACTATTATGGAAACAGGAAATTATTGGGTTATTATGTGTTCTAAAATGAAAAGTACTCCGTGTAAGTAATTATATCTATTTTGAACAGTAATAATTATTTGGAAAAAATTAAAACCCTTCTTTAGGGATTATCCCTTATTTTATAAAAATATTTGTGCATTAAATGTGGGAATTGTGAAGTGTGCCTAGTATTGAGACTTTCGAATTATTATGTGATAGAAAATGTAGGGGATGTTCTCAAGGAGGGAGATCTATGGTGATAGGGTTAATGTGTTTTTTGAATAAATAAAATAAAATTTTCTTCGTATTATTTTAATCAAAACTCACCACCAATTTAATTGGAGCATTCGGGAAGCACAAGGTACCTAATTGGGTAGACAATGAGTAGTATAATATAGTACATGGAAGTAGTTCATACCGGTTTTTTATAGAAGGGTTGATGCTACAACATTAACTAAACATTTTTTATCATGATGAGAGACCACTAGGTTAATAGGGGTGTCCCCTACTAGTGACCCTGGTATGATAATTCTGGTTTTCGTTGTTTCTATACAACATTTCCCCACAGTACATGGTTCATACGGTCCCATTTGTGCCAATAACCTTGAGGGATTTACCATGGCGGTCGCTTATGACATTGTTTTTGTGAGATGATGTACATTTTTGTTTCTTAAATATTGTTTCCATATTTTTAAAATCTACATTTTTAATTTTAACTATTGGTCTTTCATTTTGGGATGTTAATGAATCTTTAGAAACTATTTTGAAAATATAGCAGAACATAGGGGAATTCCTTAAAGATGTAAACTAGTGACATGAATTTAAAAAAAGGAAACAAATTATTTTATTATGTATTATTTTCCAAGTAGCATGTTTTTATTTTTTATTAAGGTAAATTACATAGGGTATTAATGTAATATGGCATTCTTCTAAGAATATCAGGGATCATGGTTACATTATATTTTCATTTTCATGTTCTATTTTTAGATATCTCAACTAACAGGCTTGTTTCCATGTTTAGTGGTGACCTATGAGGATACATAGAGGTATTCTTTTCTATACAACATTTTTTTCTTTTTCTCAGCTAGTATTTACATATTTTTATTAGATTATATTTATATTTTTTTCTACATTTCATTAAAATATAAGGTAAATAGTTCCCAAATGTTTATTTAATACCCTAGAACTTGTTCCATCCTTTGGGGATTAGGAGTGACCTTCATGCCTTAAAGTGGACTAGGTCGGGTTCCGGGTCAGATGGTGTCCCATCTTGGTTAGTGAAATGGTGGGTTTTAAAAGTTAAATATTCAAAGGAACAAATGAGTATTATTTCCTCTAAAATGATTAAAAATAAATGATGGAACTTTTACCTCAATAATGGTATCATGAATCACATTTGTTTTATGATGAATCACCTCAAAACGAACTTGATTCTCAGGGAAAGTTTACACATTCATCCCTTTTTCGACAACTATATTCTTACTATGTTCCCAACACCAAATTGACATCTTATTTTGTCATTTTTAATTTTGCACATATTTTTTTTGAAGGTCGACAGGATTCCCCACACATCCAACGGTTTTGTGAAATCCATTACCCATCTCTAAATAATTATTTCTCATTTATTTAAACATTTATATTCTTTAAATGTTTTTGCCATAATAGCTTCAGTTTATATATATTCCTCCAAACCAAATCATGTGCCACACTAGATAAAAACTATGATAAAGAATTATCTTTTATGGCATTGGTTCAAAAAGGATTAAATATTATAAGGTGGCTTCTAAATAGGGTCATTTCAGGATATAAGTGGATTGATAAAAAGTTCACATATAAGGATGGCCAAGAAAGATGATTCTTGTAAAAATATTCTTTTTAAAATTTCTGATTTAATAATTATTTACACAATTCATGAACTCTAAAATCATTTAAAATCGAAAAAATAATTTATATATCTCATTACATGAATCCAATATCAATAGACTAAGATAAGTGCAATAATATATGAAAAATATTAATAAAAATCTCAAGATATAATCCATCAAAATTTCATCGAACATGTGCACATGATTTTCAAAAAAATTTAAATATCATTAATTGAATATATTATAAAATACTGAAAAAATATATTTTAGAAATTATTTATAACCTTAGAAAATAAAATAAATTGTTTCTCCTTAAAATAAAAATTTAATCAAGATTTTATCAAGGTATTTGATGAAGCTAAATGTTGTTAATAACACTGAAAAAAATAAAAAAAGTAAAAACATAGAATCATTGTCTTAAATGGATTAGTATCAACTCCACCATACATAGATTCAAATACAAAAAATCCAAAAAATAAATTAAAAAATTATTTAAAAATAAACTAATCAAAAAATAGACACAATCTATTTTTATTTAGGAAGTGTTATGTGGATTTATATTCTTAATTACAACACATGATAATACTAATAAATAAGAAAATATGCTAATTTTATATAAATATAGATAAATAAAATGGAATGGATAAATTTTGAGGATGTGTTTTTAACCATCATTTTGGAACTGATTTTTTATATCCCCAAATTATTTAGGTCAAAAAGTTTACAAAAATCATATATTGAGGATAGTTTAGGTGATTTGAACCACCATTTATTTGTTCTTCAAGTTCTCTTCCACATGCATTTTTTATTGATAATCCCAGGGATAGCGTATTAAATGTATATGTTGTTATCTATAAGGTATATATTTAATGGTGTCAATTGGTTAATATGTATACCATCTACCACTAAGGCCACTACTTGTATGTAATCTTCTTCAACATATAAATATTTCTCCTTATATGTTTCCTTAAAAATTATATGGAATGGTTCCTTATTGATAATTTAAGGAAGAATCAAAATGAAAAATATTAATCAACATAAAAATAAACACAATTAGATAAGTCATGTTATAACTTATACCCCTTATATAAATCCACTAAGAACACCACATATAACTATACCGTAAATGCTCATTAGTTTTTGGGATCCTCATGTGTTCCTTATCATTACAATTTGATTAATTTTATTCACTCTATACAGAAATAAATTTGTTTTAAAAAATTGATAAATCAATGTAGTTAGAGGTAATATGCGATTACAAATCAATAAATTTAAATAAAGATCAGTTCATGAACAAATTATATGTATGGATTCTATCGACATCAATCACATACAGAATGATATGTGTCTTTTTCAATTTGGTTTCCATGAATGTACACAAGTAGTCATTATTCTACATTATCTCTTAAAATTTCACCAAATCAGTGGTTCCTTCTTCCCACAACATATAAGGTAAAATGGTACTCATTCTTCTTCTTAAAATATTGGAGTTCCCTTTTATAAATGAAATTATAAATGGTGGTTCAATATTTAATGCAATATATTGCGATCTACTTCATTTATATCAGATGGTAGGTCTATTTCATGAATCTATTCTAGAAATGGCTTTGAATAGTTTTGAATGTCTTCTGCAAGTTATTAATTCTTAGCCACATATGGATAATTTATAATGGAAATTATTTTGGAAAAGCACTTATATGGATAGTTCTAGTTATATTTGAATTCATCACATATATCTCCTTAAAAATTCAACAGAGATAGAATTTTTATATTTTTATATAAGAAAAATATAAAAATCATTACAAATACTGATTGGGATATAGGGTGATTGATATGAAAACCCCCAATAATGATGGTAGATCATTAATACACCCATTACACAGTGGCACAAAAATAATTTTTTATTTTCCAGGGGTGGAACGATGCATTATGAGGAAAATCTATATTCAGGATCCATATTTAGGATAGCTTAATATTCCAAAAATTAGTTATTTTTTATATTTTTATAATATTGGATGAAAATTAAAAGGTGGAATTTTGAAAATGATTAATATTTTTATCATATATATGTGGAATCTATAGAAAGAAAATAGTTATTATAATGAATGTTCCTAGCCCTAGGGTTAGATATTTATGTTCCCTAAATATACATATATTATTTAAATTCTATTTTATTGCTCTAAATGTATTACATGAACCAATATCTATTACATTTATTTAAAAATATAGTTTTATTTGGTGATAAGTTTACAAATCAAATCTCACTTCCTATAAAAAATAATGATGAACCCACGTCAATTAATAATATGAATCCATCTAATACCAAGATCCATCATACACCATCTGATTTAATTCTCACAGTCAAATATATCATATAAAGATAAATCATGACAAAAATAATGTAATTTATATTTTAATGGGAATGGAAGAATTTTGAGAATAATATCATTGAGAGGCATAAAATCACCACACTAAACCTCATTACTTATCTATTCTAAAATAATAATAAAAATAAACATTATCACAAGAAGAATATAGACTTTGGAACACTGAGATATCCACCCACATGATCAATCCATAGGCTAGTTACTCACTTTCATGAGTATTAGTTTTTTACATTTGAAGAAAACATAAATAAAAAATGAAAATGAAACATAAAATACATTGATCAAATGTATAAAATATGATTATAGTAAATCCAATAGAATAAGAAAACCTTATCTAAAATCAGTTGTAACAGAATCTCATTGACCCCCAAATATATATTTTTCATCATAAGTAATCATATTAAAAAAATGAATGGAATAGTGTCTTATAGTGTACATTGGTAATATAATAGACATGTGCATTTATCAAAAAAATGTAAATTTCCACATAAAAATAGTCATGTCTTCCATATATTAATAAATCCCAAAAATAACTCTTGGAATAAGTTGATTTTATTATTTTTTTAATTCATACTATGATCTAGAACGATTTAATTTATTTCATATATTAAAATGATATGTCAGTATTTTATTGTTTGAAATTATCAAGATGGATTCCATATAGCACCAACACATTAAAACGTGTCACATCATGAAAGGGGTACATTTAATGTTGATAATCTTAATGATTTTCTTATTTTAATATCATTTCCTTTCTCATGTAATGATGGTATTTGCAACTACATTATCCTCTACGTGATAAACAATCTTTTTCTCTATGAATATATCAAAACAAGAAGGAACATACCACAACATAAGGATTTTTTAAAATCTATTGTCATGGTGTGACACTTTTATTCTTTTTCTGAAAAAGTAAAAATCCTTGCATATAATTAATGGGTGAAATTTTATTCATCATAAAATATTTAAAATCATTCCTATAATATTGATTATTTTATTATGAATCCCAAAATATTAAAGTTAAAAATAAACAATAACTCTCATCTATACAGAAAATTATTAATTAATAATGCATAAGATAGATTATATATTAAATGATTTCATAGAAATATAAATTTACACTTTTTTGTGTTTATATGATAAATATGAAAATTTAATCATACAAAAAAATTGTATGTATAAGTTATTTTCATTTAAACTAATAAATAATATATTTTTCATTAACTACATTATAGGATTTATCAATATGAATGAAATATATCCAAATATAAAATAATTTAAAATATCATATTTAATTCTTAAGAAAATACTCTCATTTTTGAGAAAAATATTTGAAATACAACCATTTTTATTGGAAATATCTCTATTTCGAATCGGGCATAAAATTTATCTGGAAAAAAATTAGATAAATTAATTTTCTAGTTTTTATCTCTAAATAAATGTAATATTTTCCTCGTGAATTCAATATAAAATTAAAAAATTAATCTATTAATTAATCTATTTTTCGATTAAACACCAAATTCACTCTATGAATTAAAGATGGATTAATTTTATTAAATTTTAAAACATAATTGGAGTATAATAAATTAATTAAAAGGTATAATTGAGGAAAATATATACACAACTATCAAAATAGAGATCAGAAAAAAAAAATCCTTAGAGGTGTAATAAGTTTAACAAGATCATTAAAAGGGAAGAAAAAATAATTCTATTTCGTTATTCTAAAATATATGATATATTAAAGAGGAAATTATATATTATAATTTTATGTAGGACTAATATAATTTAATAAAAAATGTAACATGTTGTATAAATGGAAATCTACACTTCACCCCTCTTTCTCATTTGTTAAATTTTTTAATGAAGTAAAATGAGAATTATTCCTTCAAAGTATGACTTTTCATTTTCAATAATTATTGATTACTAATAAGTATTATTGGTTTTGATGATATTTATAATTAACGTGAGTAAAATATTATAATAAATACAATTATTAGTATATGGAAGTATATGAATCTGCTCATGAGATAACAAGTAAAAACTATTTATCTACTCTAAACCACTAAATTATATCACAACGAATGTTATAAATTCATTAATATACATAAGGGTGTTATTTAGTTATTAATACACATTACCTAAGTATTCTGGAACATGTTTCTCAATAAACATCATTCATTGACAAATTTATTCTATATTTCAGGATTGGCTAATATAATGGCTTGAAACCATCAATTCTAGAACTCGAGAAAAAAACATAAAATTTACATTTATTGCAATTATTCTGATAAATTTAAACTTATTTCTTATATAAAATATACAACATAAAATTGTAAAATTGGATCACTTATATACCTCATTCCCTTTTATGTTTACATTTTTAGATAATTAGAAGAAACAATGATCAAATTGGGTTCATAAAAAACAGGTTCGTAAAGATCAACAACATCTCACACTATACTAATCTATTTATAATACATTATATGTATTTAACATCTCCCAATAAATTACATACATGAAAAATCATATTGATATAATCCATTTAGAATCATTCTTTATAACCTGGAAAAAACAAGCATAAGAAATGGTGAGCACATGTTTTTATTAAGGGTAATCATGAGAGATATCAATAGATAATCATATCAAATCCTAAGATAATCTCAAGTGTATAATATAATGAATATATATTACCATATTTATACCCAATATGAAAAAGATATTAAATTTGATTTATGGCATAAAATATTTACATTTCCAATGGCATGGATCATAGGAATGAGATTCTTTATAACTCAATCCTAAACTATAATTTCATGTCATAAACATGTGTATCATAATCATAATAATAATCATAGAAACTGTTTTATAGATCCATTTTAATTACCATGTCTATGTGATAAGGAATCAACAAATCTTTTCTATAATAGATCAAGAAGATCAACTTGTTCCACATAATGAATCAATAATATTAACTTGTCTCATATAATGGATGAAGCACATCTACATGTTTCCCATAACATATCATGAAAATCATTTTGATTCCCATAATAATATAATGAGATATAACACATTACCCAAAAAAATGGTGGGAGATATATATACCTCCCATAAAATAAAGATAAAATATTTTTGTGGTCTATAATATTATAAATTTTTTATCATATGAGAACCCATTAAAATAAAATGGGTTCGTAAACATTTCATCATATCAATAACCATGGAAATGAAATAGTTTTCATAAACATTTTATATTTTCACAATAAAAGTAAAACATTCATATAAATAATAAAGATAGTATCCCTAGATCATATCCCCGTTAAATCGTAATATCAACAGATTTCTTCTTAGATGTAAAACTATTTTAAATGATCACTTTTAATAATTCTTGATGAAAATAACTTTTCTATTATAAAATCAATTATTCTTTTAAAATGAAGTGCACTTATAATTGAAAAAAATTATTTTAAAATAAAATTTTAAATGAACATTAAAGTAGTTGAGGTGTCATGATGGTGGGATACTCTTTTCATGTCGTATAAGTTAGAAAAAATTCCTTCCATATTTTTGTTAGAAAACTCCCAAATTAAATTGAAAAAAAAATTATTGAAACTATTTTTAAAAAATTAAAATATGGGAAAATTTTATTTTAAATAATTTTATACAAATAATAAAATCCTTTTGGAAATAATTTTTAGAAAACATAGACATTGAAGATAAGTATTCCCTAATGGAGTCTTAAATATAATCAATCTGAATAAAAATGAGATTTTAAAATATACCATTTCCACTTTGAAAATATTTAAACCACAAGACCCCAAAAAAATAATAAAAATTGAAAATTTATGTCCTATATTTTAACTTTTATGTATCATAAAATACATTTAGGTGTGATATATACACCATAAGAAACAATTAGTGTATAACCCATGTGTCCCATATAAATAAAAGATTGACAAAAATCCCTTACCCTAATATTGATTCATCATGCATGTTATTTAACCTTCTCAATAATAATATTAGTTTAATCAATAGCTTATTTAGAACCTTTTCATGTTTATTATACCTTTTATTCCACTTATATTCATGGTATATATAGTTATATATTATTTATGTTCACGTTTTATGTTTTAAGTATATTCAATTCACATGTCCAGAATAATCTTAGTAGGTTAAATATGGTCAAATTATAATTATTCATAAATATATTTTTCTCTTAAATCAAACCATTAAATATGGTTATGAAAAATAAACTATGTTACTACAATGGAGGTAGTATTTTATACATATGATTGAAAAATGTTTCTATTTTTCCAAAAACATCTTGAAAAGAAGATAAATATTATTTGATATTTCAATAATAATAATGATAATATATATATATATATGTGTGTATTTTTGTACTTTCACTTTATTTTAATAAATGTTTAGAGACTATGTCTCTAACTACGCTTTCTGGTATAAATATTTGAATAATTTATTATATTTTTATTTATTTCATCCATTTTATTTAGTGATGAAAAACTAATCGCATCACATCATGGAGGTGATAGTCCATAAAAACGCATGAACGACATTATAATTTTTTAGTTCATTGAATGGTAAGAAGGTAAATGATATGTTGTAGTTTTTTAATGATAAAATTTCATGAATATAATATTTAAATATTATTTCCCTCATTAAAACTATATACTATATTTGGTGATGGAAAAAGAATTACATTGGATCGCATAGTGATACTCATCTGAACACCTGATGGTTTAATTTTTATCCCATTTGATAGTTGTTGAATATTGATAGAGGATATTATATTAATATAATGACATATAATTATATCTAGAACAAATTTACTATTTTAACATTGTTGATGAATATTTTAATGAGGTCTAAGAAGAAATACAAAAAAAATTTGTTAAATATTACACCTATTCTATGGAAAAACTTCTTTGATTAACAACTTAATCATTCTAAGGATGGTGTTATACTATTGACATTCCTTTCCGTCACAGGTTATAATGAACGAAAAAGGGAAAACCTTAAACACAAAGTGATTCATCCTTTGAAGAAACTTCAAAAATTGACAAAGGCATGAACAAATATTCCATTACGTAATTGTCGGACAAGTTTCAAGATAGTCGCGCAGGTATAACTGCACGCTGCATATTGGGAGCGCAGGTGACCTGCGTGCCCTATTTTATTTTTCACCCAAGGTCTTCAGCAGCCTATAAATACCCCTTGTGGGCCCCCCATTTCGAAAGAAGGAAAAATTCCAAAAGTCGGATTTGAGCTCTCGGCGCCCTAGTCACTTCTTGAAGTATTCCAAACACTTCTAATTTATTTATTACATATAATGGAAAATCTAAAGTGGGGGAACATGGCCTAAGTGTTGAAATTCACCAACACTTGCACGCCTAAGGGTCTAACCCTTAAGGGAAAATGGCCACACTTTCGTGCCACCTTATCCGTTCAACAGAACCTGCACGCAACTCATTTGAAAGCCTTTAGGGATAATACTAAGGGCTTTATCCAAGAGTTTCCCAAGTATTTCCCCATGGGTTGACTTGCGTGCAAGTACCGAAGTGTCGCATAGGTATAAGTGCATGACCAGGACCTGCGCACCCCACTAAGACTTGTGCACCTGATTCTTTTTGGGTGCCCATCCTTCTTATTCAAATCTTTTCATCAAATCCACCTCTCCTTTTCAATATTTATCCTTAAAACCCCACTTCAACGTCATTTATAGCATTGTTCCTTTGTTGGCATCATTATATGAAAGAAATTATATGGAACATATCTCAAAACCTAGTGATTTACATGTCTTTAAGTCACTAAGGTTAGAGATTTCATTCATTCAACCTCATCCTTTAAGATGATAAGATCTTTAATATGGGCATCCTCTTTAGGAGTAAGCCCCATGTCCCCTAACCTGGGCCTCCTATTAAAGAGTAAGCCCCAGTCCAAGTTCCCTAAACCTGGGCCTCCTTCTCAGGAGTAATCCCTAGCCATAATTCCCTAACATGGACCTCCGTTTTAGGAGTAAGCCCCTGTCCATGTTCCCTAAACCTAGGCCTCCTTCTCAGGAGTAATCCCCAGTCATAATTCCCTATTCTGGGCCTCCTTATCAAGAGTAAGCCCTAGTCATAATTCACTAACCTGGGACTCCTTCTCAGGAGTAATCCCCAGTCCAAGTTCCCTTAGCCTAGGCCTCCTTCTCAGGAGTAAGTCCCAATCATAAATCCCTAACTTGGGCCTCCTTCTCAAGAGTAAGACCCAGTTCTCAAGTCCCTTTAACCTGGGAATCCTTCTCAAGAATAAGCCCCATTCATTATTTCTCTTAACAAGACTTAATTTATATTTTTATTTGGTCTTTATTTTCAGGAATAAAACCCAATCATAAGTCCCCTCTAATTTGGGCATCCTTATCAGGAGTAAGTCCTAAGTTAGGTATTCAAGTCTCCATAAAGCACATATAACTGTATGAAGAATCTTCCGGGTCTTCTCGCCTAATGTAATTCCCAATATTCATCTACATGGGTAGTTGACACATACATAAGCCACATATTATTCCTTGTGACCACATCTTTCATGGAACAAATTGTCAGGTTTACTAATACCTCTTGTTTCTCACACTAAGCATAACTCATTTGAGATTAGAGTGTAAAAGTAACCACGACACATATCATTGGGCCGTTAGTCATACATAAGACCCACACATCTTAATTCCCGAACTATGTGGGTTCAGAATCATTATTTTAACAAGGATACGTAGGTAGACCATATTTGGGTACGATAACAACTCTAAAATAATCCATGTACTTCTGAATGACAATAAACATCAAGTACCCCACTAAGTGGCTTTAAAACTAGTATGGTCATCATAATGACCAGGAGATTTCTATATAATTTATTAAAAGATACCATTAACTAAGAATATCCAATACATATGAATTATTCTCTATCAAAGAAGAAACTCAAATACATATAAAATATTCTCTAAATCTCATACATATTAATCATTGATTATCAGATCTTAAGGAAATCCCATATTCATACTTGGTATTATAATAAGGATTCATGAACATAACTTAAATCTATTAAGAGAGTCCCGGAGTAGACAATAATTTCCCCAAAAAAGGTGTGATGAGTCCGAACTCCCATCCTCTCCACAAATGAAAATTCTTAAGCCTCATCAATCCACAACTAATGAGCACCTAACTTTGGAAAGTATGTCCAAATGGATATAGAATCATTGTATGTTTCCGGTTCTAAGAACAAACCCATTAGAAACCGATTGGAATGTTTGAACCCTAAGAAAACAAGGTCATCCACATTTCTAGAGGAAACAATAAATGGTGAACCCGAAATGAATCATTAACCAAGTTAAATGATGTTTTACTTAATTGTTAGGCCACAATTTAAACTCAAAGAGAGGGCCAACAAAATAATCAACAACATATGTGCTCATCAAATAGATGTAGTGTCCGAACATATCTTGATCATGTCTGTTAAATAAAATAGGAACACTTTTCCACGATCTTCGACAATACAGAATTGGCTTCTCTAAAGTTTACACTTGTGAATAACTCTGCTGTGAATACCTCTACTGCTACTCCTGCTGGGTCTTCGTCAACTCTGAGGATGACATCACCTACTCAGTGTCTTCAACTCTAGGTATCAAATGAACTGGTAAAGGAATACCATCAAAAAGTTACCATTCCGACTCTGGAGGCCGCCTTACAAGCCCTCCAAGTCAATAAATCATCCTGGTTGTCCGGACAGCGACGACCAGTGATCAAGAATCAGGTGGTGCTAACGATCTTCTCCAAACATTCTGAGTCGTTATCCCCAGAACACAAAAACCAGTACCTCCCATATTATAGGGAGGTGAATGAAAAGGTCAGTGAAGGACTTAATTCAAGGAGAGAGGAGTCTTTCCTGAGGGATCCCAACAATAATCTCCGCCAGACTCGTGCGGTAGTGTGCCCTCAACATGATGAGGGTATCTCCTTTAGGGGTTCGGCTCAGGTCCCTCAGTCTCGAGTCTACAAGACGAACCGCCAGAGGTGATATCCAGACAACAGGGAGTAGGTTCTTACCTCTGTCACTTCTAGAGAATACCATCAAGCCAACTTGATGGCAATCAATGAGCGGGCACATACACTCATTCGTTCTAATCCCGCTATCCAACAGACTCATCTGGCAGCAACCCACCAATCCCATTAGGAAATCCTAGAGGAGTATTATAGGGAGGCATATACACCTGTTTATAATTCATCAAACAGTCAGTAGGCTCGTCTAGCTGCACCCAATGATGTTCACCAATCTAATATGGTGGCAACTAATAAGTAGGAACAGACACCTGTTTACAATCAACAATTCTGTCAGCAGTCTTGTCAACCAGTATTGAAGGAAAATCATCATACATACTTGAAGAATACTATAAAGTAGGAACATAAACCTTACAATGTTCATCAAGCCTACCAATAGTCTCATTTGGAAGCATGCATGGAAGTCAGTCTGAAATCCCCGATGACAAAATTAGAGCATACTCAACTCCCTGCCCCAACACGTGAGTACTATCTGAATTTACTGGCAGGAAAAGGAGGACAGGAGTAGGAACACACACCTACTCCAAGCATGGAATGGATGTATATTCCCATTCTGGTTGTAGAGGTCACCCAACACATTCTAACAATGGTGAATGAGTAGAAGAAAATCTATGCTCATATTCTGGATGCCTGTCAGAATATTATAACAACTTCAGCAACATCAGAAGGAAATAAATGAAAATCTATCCCTACTAGTGGAGTGACACATCAACATATCACTTCATAATAGATACACACCTCTGTTCCAGTCCAATAGGGTTGTGCGGCATACTCCCCCATATCATATGGACAACCAAGTCAGGCACATACACCTGATTTGAGTGGAGATAATCAGCCTAACGTGACTATTTATCATGATAAAGGAAAACAAATTTTCCATAATATCTACTTTTTTCAACAAGTGGTTCCTAAAGTGAGTAAGAAGGAATCTAAGAAGAAGACCCATCCAACACAGTCAAGAAATCAAGAGCCAATTTGTAATAAGGCCTTGCTCGATCCGGGAGTTCATGAAGCCCTCAGACAATTATCTGTCGGAATTCTAGATTCTAATCCTTAATTCCCCAATAGTGGGAACATTAATTCTTATGGACTTCATCAGACACTTCCTCGTGAAGGCTTGCTTCATGAACGTTCAGTTGATCTCGATGTATTATCTTCAGATGAGTGTCATGATAGCCCTCTATGTGGCTAGAAGATCATGAAGAAAAATGTTTCATCTTTTGTTGTAACCCACCATGGTGGTCCTCCCCATGATAATTAATTTAGCTACGAAAGTCCTCTCTGTAGTAGTAATTCAAATTTCCTGGAAAATGTCCCAATGGAAAATGTTGTGATGAGAAAGTCCTCTTATCTTGAGGCACTTGAAAATGTGAATCCAGTCATGTCTGATGCTTTACCGCTAGCAGGTGAAATACTTTCTCAATTAAAAGATAGCCCGGGCTGTAGGTCATTCTCCGAACCACCCTTGGGTCGTTCATCTTCTAGTTTGATAAATGAATTCTCTAACAATACTATTGAATCTCATGAAGCAACAATGAAGAATCGACTTTTGTCTAAGTAGCTAGAAGAATCGTCATCAAATGATAAAGAGGAAGTACTGAATATGAGAAGATAACTGACGAATGTTGTAGTACCAGTCATGTTTTTTCCTTTGGCTGACTATTAGTATGACATAACAGAAATGTCGACAGAAGATTGTATTCATGATATTCATCTCAACATGTGGAAAACAATTTGTCAATTGAAAAATAAAATATTATCTTACGATGAATATGAAAATAATGTCAAGATAATAGGAGGGTTGCAACACCAAATTTATTTGGTATCTCTCTCAGTTTCTCGATATCTGAAGGCTGAAAAGCAGTAGAGAGCCCATCAGTGTTCATGCATTGGCGCACTAAAAAGGTTGTGCCAGATAATTTCCAATGCCCCATATAGTATTCATATCAGGGGATGTGGTGTTCATGGAGCACTGCATTTCATTGTACTCTACAGTCATCAAATCCTGCCGAATGTGGTCTCAGGCAATGTTATTGCCCACGGCCGGCCACATTCAATCGATTTTGTTTGTAATCAAAGGCTTTCTCAGGAACAAGCTTCAACTAGTTCTTCCCAAATTCAGGAAGACAGAGAACAAGTTGTTGAATTACTCTTGCATTAGGAAAACAAGAATATCAAACGGTCTTCACGTTTAGAGTGGGCACATCATCAAGTGACAGATGTGTCAGAAATCCTCCAGCAGTCATTTGAACCAGGTGATTTGAGTAGATATAGGTTAATGCATCCAATAAATTTTCAGACTAAAGTCTGCAAGATCAGGAGATCTTTTAAGAATGTCTCAGATGTAGCAGCTCAATAACAACCCCATCGTGCTATACTGGGGACACTTTTAGCTCAACCCTGAGAATCAAAAAATAGGATTTGAGGACTTAAGCAGGAACAGCAGGAACAGCCCCAGTCCACCGGACTAGGAACTTTTTCAAATCCTCAATCTCTTCCACAGTGTAAGTCAGTCTTTTCTTGATTAGGGAAGAAGACATAAGAGGAACGAAGATCCAAATTATCTAGAGATTTCCTCCAAATTACAATTTGTCAAGAAATTCCTGAGGGATCAAATCAGCAAAATGAAGTGCCTCAACAAGGACATGGAAGAAGACAATATCGCAAAAATTCCGATAGAAGGGATGAAATGCTTTATGCATCAATAAATTTCATCAATGTCATTTTTTTATCCACCAGATCAAGAGGCTCACTCAGAAGGATCAGATGAGGAAGTTCATGCTAATGTGGTTGTGCACATAGAGGCAAATTAAGAAGGTGTGCGTACCCAGAATCAAAGGATTATCCATAATTTAGTTATTCCTTCCAATAACCAACTCCCCCTCTTAGAAAGGTGTCTAACAAGGGGAAAGGAACAAATCATGATACATATCATTCTTCCTCTGGGGAAGGCCAATCACTCTCACTAGAGAAAAGGTCCGCACAAAAGGAGGATGAAATGAAGGAATTAAGGAGGTTGAATGTAGAACTACTTCAAGGTAGTCTTCCTCTTAAGTGTGCTAGAGTCAGTCAACCAAGGGATTTTGTCATAGCTACTGAGATGGATAAATAATATCCTGTTTTACCAGTACACCCTTATAGGTCTAATCCTATGGGTCATGCACAACAACAATCAGTGGTGCAACCATTAATGGCAGTCCTGGTCCCCACACCCGTCCAAAGTCCAGTTCTTGCACCTACACAGGTCCAAGCTCAACCAGATGTTTCGAAAAAATTAATGACTACCTTTGGGTCATTAATACCTTGGTTGGAAGCTATGTATGGAAATTGTGCACCTGTTCTACTAGAAAATATAGTATTCCCTGAATGGGTTGATGCAATTCCCCCCCCCATCAAAATTTTCAAGTACCACATTCCCAATCCTTAATGGTTTAGAGACCCATAGCAACACTTAACACATTTTTTTTCATTGTTATCCTATTATGGGAACTCCTCAGCAACAAGAAGTAGTTAAGATCTCGTTTTTTTATAGTCATTACAAAGGTCTGCTTTTTTCTAGTATACAAGCTTGAAATCCTGGTCAATTACCTGGTGGTAGGATCTCCTTCAATAATTCCTTCTTCAATTCAGCTCATCATTGCCAAAGACAACAGTTTTATATCTTAAATATTGTAATCCAAGGGAGAATAAAAGAGTTTCAGATTTCATTGCTCGCTGAATGGTATTAACATATTCCTTAGGCTTAGCACTCCCTCAAGAAAAATTATTTCCAATCTGTGTGGAAAATTTGCATGATGAATTACACACACCGTTGATCCCTGTGAAATACACCGGAGGGTTTCGAGACCTTACTTCAATCACTCAGAAGACTGAAGACTCTCTTTTACAGACAAAGGCTAAAGATTGTGTAATTATATTAGCTCCAGGAAGGATAATGGTTAAACCAGAGACTACTACATTCATGCTTAAACAAGCACCTGTTCCAACATCCAATTCAAAACCATCATCTTTCTGAAGGGGTCCACTTCCTGAGCGTCAACAACAGACGTTGTTTCGTCAAGACAATCAAAGATATCAAATACGGAAACAATTTTAGGAGTTAAATAACAAAGTCTATTCTTTTCGAAATGAAAAAGTTCCAAGTTACTTCATTTTAGATCTGGAAAATAATTTGGTTCAATTGCCAAGGTCTAAAAGGCCTAACAAGGAAGGAGATGAAGATCGTCCCAATTATTTCCCATTTCATCAGATGTTGGGGAATCCCATTCAAGAGTGTTTTGTCTTCAAAGACCTCCTCAAAATGGTGGACTTGGGAATAGTCAAATTAAATGGTTCTTCATCTCAGGTAGCATATGTTACTACTACAGATCTAGAGGAAGGTGGTGAGTGGAAAAATTCAGAAGCAAAAATGTGCAGAAATATGATGATTGGATGGTCAGAAAAACAATCAACCGAGCTCATTCCATTTTGCAAACGAAATTGAAGAAACTAGTTGTGTCTTCTGCTATGAATGCCACAGCAAAACCCTCTTCATCAGAGGGAAAATCCTCATAGAAATGGCATAATTCAAAGATATAGGAATAATCAGAAGAAGTTGAAATCGTGTTAAAGCATATGTTGTCATTGACTCTAGCAGATTTTATGTCATCTACTTCAAAGCCACAGGAACCACCATGCCAAACGGCACAACCAAAACGGGCTAATCAGGTAGAATATTCATCAGATGAAGAGTTTATCTTTGGTTCTGTTAATATGATACATTTAATGGATCCTTATGCCATTCATAACATCGATCTTGATGAGCCTGATCTCCCTGTATCAAACAAAGGAATTAGATGGAGTTATAGAGGTCTGGGACACAAGAAAGATGTGGATATCCCAGAATCCACGGTTCCAATTCTACCCCTTCTAGAACTGTGTATGTAGCATAAACTCATGGCAGAGCCCTTCAGCAGGCTCAACAAGAACAAGCATGTTCTTCCATGCAAGGCAGATTTAGTCCTAGTACAGTTATTTTGGAGGATCTATTAGGGGTCAAACCTTTTTCCTCTTAGCAAGTAAATAGACCTATTCCATCTAATATTCCAAAGCTACGAGTATTTCCAAATCCTACCCTGATACAAGAAGCATCTACTTCCAAAGAATCTACTTCTAAGGCACCTGCAAAATCACCTGTTCCATTTGGAAAACATAGACCATTGGATAAAAAATATGATATATTGAAACATTGGGCCCATATACCAGCCATGTTATCAACATTGGATGCCTAGAATCTATCCAAGGATCATTGGGTGGCACACATTGAGGCTTTTTCAAGTCCTCAGGAGTTCAAAAATGAAATTGTTGTGGATGATGTATACCATGTAGAGAATAATCATGAAAAATGCCATGCAGTGATATTATTTATAGATGAAGATGAAGATGATATCATCCATGGACATATCAGACCTTTGTATTTATCTGTCAAGGTCAATGATGTTTACATTAGAAGAGATTTCATTGATAATGGTTTAGAAGTTAACCTCATCCCCATTCGTACAATTCATCGATTGGGCCTCACCGAATCTGATTTATCTACTTCTAAATTGATGTTTCAAGGATAAGATAAATATAAACAAGAACCACTGGGAGAGATCACACTCAGAACCCAATTTGGCGATCTTGTATCCAATTTAGATTTCATGGTTGTTCGACATGACAAAGCCTTTAACATTTTTCTTGGAAGACCTTGGCTACGTCAACATGTGGATATCCCTTCTTCATACCATCAATGTCTCAAATATTGTTGAAATGGTCAAATTGGGACATTGTATGGTGATAAATCCCCTTTCAAAACATGTGAATCTCAATACATTGAAGTGGAATTATATCACATGGAGGGAAAGGAGAAATCCACAACAAGGCAGGCTACCAAAGTTAAAGATCCATATGGTTTGGAAAAGATTCCATTAAACTCATTCACACATGTGAGTAAAGATTATGTGTTTCCTATCAGTCAAATTGATAGGATAGACTCGAATCCAGATAATCTTATGAAAACTTCCATAATGTCAATTACGGAAATCAAGCCAGACAGCATGGGAGAAATTGGTGATTCTCCAAGCAATGATGAAAGCTCAAATAGAGATGTCTTCATTTCATTCGCTGAAATCCAGAAACTATATAATTTTCCAACGAGGCCATAAGAAGTTATAACAATGTCAGAGGTGAATGATGATTTCGATTCTCAATCCATCATCTCTTCTTTATTACCCAAGGAAGACCCTTCATCATCAATAGTGTCAGAAATGGAAGCCTCTTCTTCAAGATGTTAAAATATTAACATCTCTCATGATCATGAAAATTAAGCTTAATCATCTACTATTAATGTATAAATAGAAGAGATAACACATGTTGAATAATAAGAGGAAGATCTCAGGGATGCTCCTCCATCATTTGAAGAGGACTAATGTGGATAGACTCAGAGAAATAAATCTTGGTATAATAGAATATCCACACCCCACTTAATTCGTGCGACCATGACTCTTTAAGAGAAAGAAATTTATATTTCATTTTTTAAAAAAAATCAAGATATATTTTCTTGGAACTATACAGAAATTACAGGTCTTGGTACTGATGTTTCTACTTATCTTTTGGGTTTTCCAGAAGAACATCGAGGATTTAAGCAAGCTGCAAGAAGAACACTCCCAACTTATGCTTCTAAAAATGAGGCCGAAGTGGATAATCTTATCAAAGATAACTTCTTCAGAGAAGTTCAATATCCCTTATGGTTGGCTAATATTTTCCCTTTGGAAAAGAAGAATTGAAAAATTAGAGTTTGCATTGATTTCAGAGATCTTAATCGTCATTGTCCCAAGGGTGATTTTCCAGTTCTGATCACAGAATTCTTAATTGATGCAACAGCTGGAAATGAAGCACATTCCTTCTTGGATGGATATTATGGGTATAATAAAATCTTAATGGCTCAAAAAGATGAAGAATCTATATCCTTTAGATCCCCTTAGGGTGTGTTTTGCTATTGGGTAATTCCCTTTGGCCTAATGAATGCTGGCGCAACATGTCAGCGTGCAATGCACCATATCTTCAAACCCTTTTTAGGGATCTTTTTTGAATGTTATCTAGATGACTTGGTTGTTAAATCCAGGCACCTTTTTAATCACTTGGATTATTAGGAAGTCATATTCCACAAACTTCGACAACAATATTTTAAGATGAACCCCTTAAAATGTGCTTTTGGGGTAACCTCAGGAAAATTTCATCGCTTTGTTATACGCCATCATGGTAATGAAGTCTATCCTGAGAAGAAAAGGTCAATCCTTGGTATGTAACCTCCTTGGAATTTGAAATAATTGAGTTTACTTCAAGGAAACTTGGCCTATATTCGGCGTTTCATTGCCAATTTGGTAGGCAAAAGTTTACCCATCACCAAATTGATGAAGAAGGGAGTCACTTACTGGTAGACTGATGAATGTAAAGAAGAATTAAATATTATCAAGAAATATCTCTTGATTCCACCACTATTAATGCCACCTGTTGAAGGTATACGACTTATCCTTTATGTGACATATTTAGAGCGATCATTGGGTTCCTTCCTTTCCCAAAAGAATGATGATGGGGAATGAAAAAATCATTTACTATCTCAGTCAAACTATGCTTCAAACAGAAACCTGATATTCAAGTATTGAAAAGTGCTTCCTAGCATTAATCGTTGCAGTTCAGAAACTGAGACACTGCCTGCAACATCATGAGGTCCAATTTTTATCTCACAATAACCCGCTCAAATTCATCTGTAGTCTTCCAATGCTTACAGGACGTCTGGAAAAGTGGGCAGTTATTTTTCAGTAGTTTGATATCCAGTATGTGACTCAAAATGCAATAAAGGGACATGCTCTGGCTGATTCCCTTGTTGAAAATCCTTCACTAGAAGATACATCTTTAGATACTGAACTTCCTAATGAGGAAGTCTTCTCTATTCAAGATAATCTTAAAACATGGTAAATGTACTTTGATGGTGCTTCCCGAAGACCAACAGTGAAGAAAATGGAAGATCCTAATTTCAACAAAGTTGTGTTAGGAATTGTTCTTATTTCCCCAGAAAAGGCAGTGCTACCCTATTCCTTCTTATTGTGGGAAGGTGGTATAAATAATGAAGAAGAATATCAAGATCTCATCGCAGGATTTGTGTTGGAGCTTCAAGCATAAGTGAATCACTTAAAGGTGAAAGGTGATTCAAACCTGGTAATAAAACAAGTCAACGGGGATTATTCCATAACAAAAGATGAGTTATTTCCTTTGTATAATTATGTCAGAGAGATAATGGCGGAGTTTCCTTTGGAACCGAAATTTTCTTATGTCCTGTGATCTCCAAATGCCCAAGCTGATGCACTCGCTAATATAGCCACAGCCATGGAAAATCCAAATCAGGAAGAGACAGTAATCAATATGACCAACCTTCATGCAATTTCAACTTATGTTCAAATCAAAATAGAGGAAATCATTGAAATTAGTCCCATTTCTGATCCATATGGTCATACTACAGGATGGATGACACCTATTAGGGAATACCTTCAAAATAGAACACTCCCACCTGATAGAGCTGGGAAAGAAAAAATTTTCTAACGTCTAGTCAATTTTACACTTTATGATAGCCCTGATCACCTAGAACAAATTATCTACAAAATTGGATTTTATGGAATTATCTTTAGATGCATTGATGGTGATGAGAAATGGCTACCATGAAAGAAGTACATGCCATAGTCTATGGTGCCCACCAGTCTGGACAGACTATATGATCAAATTCGAAGGCTTGGATACTTTTGGACTTCAATGATACAAGATTTTCTTGATTTCATGAAGAAGTGTCATTTATGACAAGTATGTTCCAACATCATTCATCAACCCCCATAATTTCATCAAACAGCTATATACTCATGGCCATTTTCCACATGGGGAATGGATGTAGTGGGACCTTACCCTTCACCTACAACCCAGCAGTTTAAGTATATTCTTACTTCTACTGACTTCTTTTCTAAATTGGAAGAGGCAATACCTCTAAAATAAGTTAGTTATAAAAGCGTTGTTAGCTTCATCAAGTCTAACATCATTACCAGAATTGGTGTCCCTCATACCATATTGACAGACAATGGCACCATCTTCTATTCATCCGAGGTAAAGAAGTTGTATCAAGAATACAACATCAAATCCAACCATTAATCTCGGTATCATGCAGCATCCAATGGCTAAATAGAAGCCTTCAATAAGACTCCTTCAAACATACTACAAATGATTGTGGATAAAGATAAGAAATCATGGCATGATAAACTCTTTCATTCCTTATGGTCTTATTGAACCACCACCCGCACTGCAATGTGGTCAACTCTATATTCATTGGTATATGGAACAAAAGCAGTCTTTCCCATTTAAGTTCAATTACCATTGATCAGGGTTGCCATTTTTGATCAGTCATCTATAGATGAATAATCTCAAAAGCAATTGTTTGAATTGGAACGATTAGATGAGGAATGATTGTGCACCCTGCATCACTTGGAAGTCTATCAGAATCAAATAGCAAGATATTTCAACAAAAAAGTTCATCTTCATTTAATCATTTAAGTAGAATTGGTATTGGTTCTCTGAATTCCAATGATACCAGGAAAGAAACCTTGAAAGCTTGAGCCAAAGTGGGAAGGACCATACTCAATACAAAAGGTCTATTCCAATGGAGATTATTCTTTAATCTCAATGGATGGAGAACTCATGACGACTCCAACCAATGCAAGATTCTTGAAGAAGTATTTTTTGTGACACAAATACCTCATCATCTAACATGACGTTAAACTGTGGTGTCCTTGCTGCAAGACTTTAAACTGCATAGTCCCTTACATCAAACATGATGTTAAACTATGTCGGTCTATGAATATAACCTTAAACTATTCACACCCCATTGTCCCACATGACATTGACTGTGCCATCATCCAGCATGGCATTCAACTATATTTTCCCTCATCATCATAGCTACATGACGCTAAACTATATAGCACCCCAACATCCAAAATGAAGTTAAACTATGAAAAAGTCCCTAATACGACCAACATGATTTTAAAATGTGTCTCTTTTGTCCTTACTGCAAGATATTAAACTACATAGTCACCCGTCCAAGCTACATGATGCTAACCTATACAGCACATGGCCTTCCTATATGACATTAAACTATACAACCCCCCTTTTGTCCTTACTGCATGGCATTAAACTGCATAGTCCCCCATTGTCCAACAAGACGTTAAACTATGATCAGACCCTTATATTCCCTACATGACATTAATCTTTGCATCGTTAGGGTTGTTACAACCTCTTGTTTCTCACAACGATTATGACTCGCGTGATCTTATATTAAACTTCAACCATAACACCTTCTCTGGGCCGCTAGCCATGCGTAAGTTCCAACACCATTTTTTAGGTCGTTGTCCTCAAGAACAACTTGATTACCAATTCATTCTTTAATCGAACTATGCGGACTTTGATCCTTACCTTCAAAGCTTGGTACATAGGCAACCTCCTGAGGTTCAAGCCCAAAACCAATCTCTTCACATCGTTTCACCTCTATCTCATATGATGTTGATTCGTGAAGCCTCCCACAAAACCAATATTTTTTATATTGGTTCACCATCATCCTTGCTATATGACGTTAAACTATTCGCATGTTTTGTCCTGTATGAAAATAAACTACAACATTCTTTGACACTCTCACATGAGAGGGAATCATTATATACATTGATCTCCAATCATGTTATATTCCAAAGACTACATGTGTACATTTAAATGATTGAACCTTTAATCTTTGGTCAAACCATCATTCCACGAAATTCCCCTTTCACCCTTAACTTGTACGAACCAAATCTGTGCAAAGGGTATTTCAATAACTACGTGCGGAATGATTCCCATCCTTATGGGATACATAGGAACGTTTGAGAATCCCTCGAATCCATCCCCAAGTCATTGGGCCTAACCCAAAATTACACTTTCAGTCTCTTGGCCAAAAAGTCTTCTTGTGAAAACATGAATGTTATATGAAAACCCTGGACTTCATTCACACCAGGTATATAAAACACACATTGTGTACTCATTATTATGGTCCGAGCACTATGACCCTAAACTAAGATCTTCTACACTCTCGTCCCACATGACATTAAAATGTATTTCAAGAAATACGTATGGCTTGATTCCCATCCTTATGTGATAGGTTGTGAAGTCCAGCACCTCAATTTAGGACCCATCCACAACATGATTATGGTTAGCATTGGTCTGTGTATCTCCTTCATGCATTAGACAATACGCATTTTCATTTTTTCGTATTCCAAACCGTAAATAATTCCATATCTTTATCACAATTTTCTTTACTTCTGGTTACAAAGTTTTTCATACTCGGGAATTCTTTTGTTTGACTATGCAGCACGTGCCCTTAGGCGGCCTTGCATAAACAGTCTACATAATATAATTGTAAGCCAAAAGATGCTTTTATTTTACTATATAGCCAATGCCCTTAAGTGGCCCTTCATAATTCAACCCCATAACGGGTTTTTCAAATAATGGTAACTTCATTCATGGCAGGAAAACCAATTTGGTCCTTATGCGTCTTAATGACAATAAGTAGGAATACACAAAAATAGCCATCCTTAATATATTTGTCTCATACTCTTTTTCATGATGTGAAAGTATTCATGTTTATGGTTTATATTTCCCTTCCCTATGTTTGGGTCAGACCATCATAGGAGTGACATTCATCCAATGCTTTGATAATCTTGATTGGAAATATCCTCTGTATATTCGAGTACCACTCTTCATACAGTAGACTCTGTGCTTTGGAAAATTTGAATCTCCATAAACATTCACTAGATTTTTAGCAATAGAAAGGTAAAATTTCTGAGAGTTCTTTTTCCAGACAATGCAGCACGTGCCCTTAGGCGACCATGTATAAATAGTCACATAACGGACCTGTCAGCCCAAAGATGCTATTATTTGACTATGGATCCAATTCCCTTAAGTGGCTCTACATAATTCAACCCCCTAACGGGTTTGTAAATTAGTGGTAACTTCATTCTTGGGAAATACTTCTTCTAATTCCTTTTAGTGATTTTTTCATATAATTCCTCTTATTCAAAATTTCCTAAGTCATAGTTAACATATTTACCCTCATACATGAATATGGTAATATGTTTTCAGATAAATTATCAAGGATTTGAGTTAATTTTATTCCATTTTGTCAAAGCTATTACAAACATAAACATTAGCTTTTTTATATCTGACGTGCATGACATTAAACTGTCCACAAAAGACAATGGAACTCTTACCAAAAGTCAAGTCCCAGCTCAATAAACATACATTTTTTATGATTTAGGTAATATTGAGAAATTAAAGATTGAAAGTTTGTAGGGTTATTTTTTATAATCCTAGAAAAAATAAAACTATACTTACTAGGCCCATTGGCTTAGGTAAAAAAAATTTAAACCAGGTAGAAAAAGAGTGTAAACAGAAATGATTGAAGATGAAAGTATTCTTCATTGATGCACAAGCGTTAGAAGAACATCCACATACTAGAGTCTCTTCTCTTTTCCAAGAATTACAAAAGGATGTCATCATAAATCTTCATTTGATTTACCGCATCCCGAGCTTCATCAGCAGCCACTTGAAGCTCATGCACTCGACCAACTTCACTCTATTCAGCTTGATGAAGTTCTTTCATGGAATATGCAATGGATTCCATGCCATTCGTTTTGAATCCTTCCATAATTGTTAAGTTGGTCAACTTCCCCAGTAATAGCATCTAATTGTTGCTGAAGGTGCATCTGCTGGATGATTTTCTCATTTACCTCATAGTCAAATCCTCTTTCCGTTCAGATCCAACACTGAGGGGGGACTTTTGTTGACTATCCTTTCTGTCACAGAGTCTAATGAATGAAAAGGGAAAAACCTTAAATGCAAAGTGATTCATCCTTTGAAGAAACCTCAAAATTTGACAAAGGCATGAACAAATATTCCATTAAGTAAGGGTTGCGCAAGTTTCAAGATAGTAGTGCTGGTATACCTACGCACCCAATTTGATTTTTCTCCCAAGGTCTTCAGCAGCCTATAAATACATATTTTGGGCCCACCGTTTCGAAATAAGGAAACATTCCATGTCATATTTTAGTTCTCGTCACCCTAGTCTCTTCTTGATGTCTTCGAAAAAATTCTAATGTAATTTCTTCCTAGAATGGAAGATCTAAAGATGGGGAACAAGGACTAAGTGTTGAAATTCACCAACACTTGCGTGCCAAAGGGTCTAACCCTTAAGGGAAAATGGCCACACTTACACGCCTCCTTATAACTTCAACAGAACCTATGCGCCACTCATTTGGAAGTCATTGGGGATAATACAAACGGTTTGAGACAATCTTCGCCCAAGTATTACCCCATGGGTTGACCGGAAAGCAACTACCCAAGTGTTTCGTAGGTATACTTGCATGACCATGACTTGTGTACCCCACCCAGACTTGTGTTCCTGACTCTTTTTGGGTTCCCCTCTTTATTATTAAACTCTTTTCATCAAATCCACCTCTCATTTTAAATATGTACCCTTCAAAACCCTCTTCAATGTCATTTATGGCATGGTTCCATTGTAGGATTACATATCTGAAAGGAATTCTATGGAACATCTCTCAAAACCTTGTGATTATCATGTCATTATGTCACTAAGGTTAGAGATTTCATTAATTCAACCTCATCCTTTAAGATGAGATGATCTTTAAAATGGGAATCCTCCTTATGAGTAATCCCCATGTCCCCTAACCTGGAACTCTTTTTCAGGACTAATCCCCAGTACAAGTTCCCTAAACCTGGGCCTCCTTCTCAAGAGTAATCCTCAGTCACAATTCCCTAACCTGGAATTCTTTTCTGGAGTAATCCCCAGTCCATGTTCCCTAAACCTAGGCCTCCTTCTCAGGAGTAATCCCCAGTCATAATTCCCTAACCTAGGCCTCATTTTTAGGATTAATCCCCAGTCAAAATTCCCTAACCTGGGCCTCCTTCTCAAGAGTAAGCCCCAGTCCAAGTTCCCTTAACCTGGGCCTCCTTCTCAAGAGTAAGTCCCAATCATAATTCCCTAACCTGGGCCTCCTTCTCAAGAGTAATCCCTAGTTCTCAAGTCCCTTTAACATGTGCCTTTCTCAGGAATAAGCCCCAGTAATAATTTTTCTTAACTAGTCTTAATTTCTTTTTTTGATTTGGGGTTCCTTTTCAGGAATAAAACCCAATCATAAGTCCCCTCTAATTTGGGAATCCTTATCAGGAGTAAGTCCAATGTTATGTATCTATGTCTCCAAAAATCAAATATACCTTTATGGACCGTGTTCCCGGACTTATCCCCTAAAGTAAGTCCATATCTTCATCTACTTGGGTAGTCAACACATACATATGCCCCATATTATTCCTTGTGACCACATCTTTCAAGGCACAAATCATCAGGTTTACTGATACCTCTTGATTCTCACACTGAGAAAGACTAACGTGAGCATAGAATGTAAATTTAACCATGAAACATCTGTTTGGGAAGTTAATCATACATAAACCCCACACTTCTTAATCCCCGAACTACATGGGTTCTGATTCTTTTTTTTAACAAAGATATGTAGGTAGCCCATCTTTGAGTACGATCCCAACTCTAAAATAATCCATGGCCTTCTGAATGAAAATAAACTTCATGTACCCCACTGAGTGGCTTTAAAACCTGTATGTTCATCAAAATGACTATGAGATTTATATATGAGGTATAAAAGGATACCATTGGCTAAGAATCTCAAATACATACGGATGATTCTCTATCGATGAAGAACCTAGAATACATATAAAAGATTCTCTAAATCTCATACATATTAATCATTGATTGTCAGATCTTAAGGAAAGCTCATTTTTATACTTGGTAATGTAATAAGGTTTCACGAACATAACTTAAATCTATAGAGAGAGTCCCGGAGTAGACAATAATTCCCCCCAAAATAGGTGTGATGAGTCCGACCTCCCATCCTCTTGAACAATGAAAATTCTAAAGCCTCATCAATCCACAACTAATGATCACCTACCTTTGGAAAGTATGTCCAAATGGATATAGAATCATTGGATGATTTCGGTTCTACGAACAATCCCGTTAGAAACCGATTGGAATGTTTGAACCTTAAGAAAACAAGTTCATCCACATTTCAAGAGGAAATATGTGCCTAAAATAATTCATCTATAAAAATATTAATTTTTCAATTAAGTTATTAGGGATGGTATTTTCGTATCAAATATGGTCTTTATGTGTGAAACAGTGATAAGAAGAAGTGAAAATTTATAAGAGTGGGTACGGGAATACATAAAATTTTACGAAATATTAAATTGATATAAATTAATATTAATTTAAAGATGTCTCTAAATTGATTAAAAATACATGAAATATTATGATGGGTCTAAATAAATTTATAAGATCACAATTCAATACATTTTGACTATATTTCTAACCTTATCTTTTAGTTATACCTCATATTTACCACCTTTAATGCTTACGAAGAAAACAACAATTTTTACACATTTACGATCAATATATTTACTATAAAATAACCAAATACCCATACTTGGTTCATTGGAAATATTTGTACCCTAATACTAATTAAATTTATGAATATATTTGAAGAGACCTTGTTTTTTCCTATAAGTATTTGGAGTGTTTTTAGGAATATATTCAAAGAAATATGTTATAACAATGTGCGATTCTAAAGCTCGATTTCCCAAAATTAATTTCATAAACAAATTAAAGATATTTTATATTTAGTTAATTTAGTTTCATAAATAATGTGGAATAAATCTTAAATGGTTTCTTTTATAAGAAATATGATGCCATAGTTGGGTCTTGAACATGGTTCTTACCCTAGGCACGACATAAAATGAGTTGGTGCGGGATGTCTAGACCCCTTTCTTGTTGGAGATATGTTAAAAAGATGAATTAATTAATTTATCTATTTCTTTAATATCTAAAAACCAAATATCTCTTAAATGGTATCTTGGATCAGAAATATGAAGGCATAGTTGAGTACGGTATATGACGTTTACCCTAGGAACGATGCATCTTTTGTCAGCGCAGATCATTTGTATTGAAAGTCAGCAAGGACATAACTGTAAATAAAATAATTAAGTAAATTTTTTTAATTTTAATTAAAATATAAATAAATCATATATTGGTTCTCATTTTATTAATCTAATACCTCTGTTTAGTTTTCAATGTGGTGTTGTCCCTATATGACACCAAAAGATCTTTGGCACGAGACGATCAGATGAGGCAGCTGTTAGCGGGTGCGTTTAGGTAAAATAAATATTTTGTTTGTTTGTATTTTAATAAAATAAACATAACCTTGTAATATCTATTAATATTATGTTATGTGGGATCTCTAGGGTTAGCCTCATAACATTCGAATCATTGATAAGATATTTCTTCCACACATTGATGGTGAACCAATATCAGAAGACAACAAACTGTTGGATCAAGACAAATCGAGATGTGATGAATCAACTAAACTCCAATTCCGTTGGAAAGAACATTATTCATCACAAAAACATTCAATATTGAGGTTAGAATCATCAATTTGTTTCCTTCCATTTTTTATTGGATCAATAAATCATGTATTTTTATCGGTGATAATTGTTATTTGCATGATCCCGAAAATTTCATTATTATGACCATCATTATTCACTCATAATTCTATTGAAGATGAATAAAAGCCAAACTGAACAATGTATGAGGTTCATTCCTCATTTTTCTTTAACATTTTTTTCTTCCTTTATTCTTGAATGTTAATCTATTCTATTTATTACAATCAAAAGAATGATGGATACCAAAAATAAATTGTTTCACAAAAAATCATTGACACAATGGTTTTTTCCCTTAAATAAATGTTCTATAAACACCAGGTGATCTATCTATGATGTTAATATCTACTAATAGATATTGGTATGGGGTTATTTTTGGTTTTTTCTATGTGGTGGTTCAGGATATGACACTGTCGCGCATGAAGAAAGCTGTATGCTGCGGTTCGAGGATGAGCGTTCAATAAATGTTGGCTGATGGTTACTGGAGCATGTAAGTGAGGTGAATCATGATAGAGATCTCCCCATGTAAGGCTACAACAAATTTGGGGGGGGGTGATGGAGTGTATAATCAAATTGAAGATAATTAGAGAGCGAAATCAAAAAGATAACAATTATATATTAATTCAAAAAAATAAAACCAGACTGCAAGGATGAGGGGAGTGTTTGATTAGAGACGTGAGCCTACTCTCATGACACCATATAAATATATTAATTTGGATATCTTATTTGAATGTTCATTTTAAAATTAAGAATATAAATACAGGGTGAGGTTCCTATGTCTGTGATGCTTGAGGAATGAGGCCACCGCATGTGGATTTCTCCAACGATTGTTATATTTATTTTGTAATAATAATAATACAATAATTAGTGTATTATTATTGTTAACAATCAGTGTTTTTGTCATATATTTTAACCAATAGGTCCAATTTATTCTCCATCTATGGATGAGTGACCCAAGTATAAAGATGGTCTATTTGAGACCAATGTTGAATATTAAATTCAAGTTAATGAATCAGCTCCACGAAAGACCCAATAATATTATTATTATTGTTGCTACAGAAATTTTCATCTCTCATAACTCTTTCACATGAAATTGAAATAGAGGACCATTTGCAACAATATTCACCATATATTAAGTTGGAAATTTCAATACCGGTTTTTAGTATATAAATCAAGATAGTGGTGTGGACCCTGAAAAGTCTGGTTCGAGAACATTACGGTGAAATGTGACTCTTTTCTCTGGCTATCTATTTTAGAAAAATACATAGTCACACCCATGTGTTTTTTCATGAGGATCATAATGGTGTGATGTATATATTTTATTTTAAGATCAAAACATGGGCCCCTTGAGGCATTATAATTGGGAAATGAGGTAAAATGAAGGTTCTTCACTGGGTGTCTAGTTAGGGAGAATGAATCGTCGATATGGTGATCTTTCCAATAAAGATATAAATTTAGTGGTGTGTTTGGTTATCTTTAGATGTTTGAGGATGTATTTTAGTGAAATTACATTTTTTCCCTTCGGACCAATGACAATAATCGTGTGTTTATCAGCCTTTTGTCGATATATGTCATGTACTCATGGAGTGTATTGAAATACCAAGGGGTGTGTGTACTCATCTATGTACTTGGCTATGGCTAGGTACACGGCTAGAAGATGAGGTGGGGACACACATCTTGTGGGCTGCATATGTCTTGGGTACCTCTTTTTGAATCTTTTAACACTCGTATCTCCTTCATTTGAACTTGGATTTCGACCAATGAGTATGGTATCCTATTTTTTCTACATATAATGAGATGGCACCTTTGAAATCGACTTTTGTGATACTATGTGGAATGTTCTATGTTTGGAACATGATGAAGGTTCACCCGATTATGACAATGGTCATTCAAAATCACCAGAGTAGTACTAGGATAACCCTACAACTTGGCTAGGAAGTGGAATTCATTGATGGATGTTCCGATCATGCGATATTACTGGGCTCGGTAGTGGCATTCCATGATGGAATTTTTGTATTTACCATCCCGTATGATTGGTCAATTGAATCCTCTAATGATCTTTCTATGTTTCGCTACAGTAGGACTGGGAAGTGTTGTAACTCGACGTTCCATGCTTACCCTACAGATAGGCTAGGAGGTGGAGTTCCCTGAAGAAGTTTTGTAGGTTTAACCCTCTAGATGGGCCAAGCAATGGAATTTACCTGATGAATTACTAGGATTACCCTCTAATAGGACTTGGCAGTGGAGTTCAAGTAAATTCTAGCCTTACCCTCTAGCTAGGATATGCAGTGGCATTCCCAGATGACTTCTTCCCAGTGTAACCCTCCAGCTGGGCTTGGTAGTGGTGTTTTATGATGATATCTTCCAGTCACACCCCTCCAACCAGACTTGGTAATGTCATTTTCATGAAAACTAACAAGGCTTAACCTCTAGTATGACTGGGGGTGACATTCCTCAGTGACCATATCGAGTGGTACCTACTAGTCTGGCTTAACAGTAGCCTTACTTGGTGAATACTAAAGTAGGACCCTCAGGTCATATTGGGGCATGTGATCCTTTCCTAAACTATTAATCCTTGACTATGTGGCATCGTGATGAGGCATGTTTTGACCTACCATTAGACTCATGAAAAAGGGGTATTATTTCCCCACCAAGATGAATTCTTGTGATGTGACCTAAAACTGTGCCGGCAATTCAGTTCCACCCAATGAGGATAATGTCATGGTATGGAGATTTAGTCCCTTAGGCTTGTGTTCACTGGGAAGACACATTGGATGTTTTTCGTCCTATATGGACGTTAACTTTGGATGGTTGGCTACTCTTCTTTTTTGGCTGAGCTATGAGATGGAGATCCCCTTACTCTCTCCTTTTGGAATTATTGCCAGATCATATACATATATATATATATATCCTTTATTTGAACCCACTCCTTGAATTTTGGATACTCTTCTTCTAGGAGACATGCAGATGTGTGGTGTATGTCACATTCATTACATTTTTAGCATTTCATGGTTGGATGAGTCTACTATCCTACTATAGTTAATGAGGAATCGATGATATGTTTATCTACTTAATGTTTCAATCTCCTTGTGTTTGTATGAGTCAGCTTTCACTCCCTTGTTGGGTTAGGTTGTTCTGTTTTTCCATACCTTCTTATCTCTATTGCTTTCCTCTTCATTTTATCTCTAAATTCCCCCCTTCTATATCTTTATACAATTATACTAGGATTTTATATACTCACATTAGAAAGGGATTATCCTAACACGTGAAGTTTCTCTTGTAGAGGATGAATATGTTGATCATGACATTAGTGGAGCTTAGGGAAATGAGTTTCTTGGATCACGTATGGTGGTCATATCTTGGGATTCACTATCATGACCCCATCCCCACTAATTGTACCACTCCTGGTCCAACAATGGGAGGAGTGGTTTAGTGACCCTTGAGTATCACCTCAGGTAGGCCCGGGGTAGGCAACTATCACTGAGGTTATAGTAAAATCATATATGGGATGAATTACCCTCTAAGAGAACACATGTGAAAGAGATAGATAAGATAGACACCAACCAACACATACTCAGACCAGAAAGTAAAATAAACTTAAGTGACCATATGTAATTTCATGCCAAAACTACTACAACTTGAATGAATAACTACAAGTAAAAAAATAATGTAAAACAATATTGACCCCAAAGCCCAAAAAACTCCTGTAAATCCCCAAACTAGAAGTGACCAGCCACATATTCAGCCTACTCCAACTAAGCTGAAAAATAGTTTAAATTATATAGGGTAATTATAATAGTATGCTCAGTAGGATCCTCCCTGGAGCCTCATGTGAAAATGTAATGAAATTATGGTAAAGTAGAGTTAATAAAAAGTGAAAATAACTAATCACCTAACCACATATATAGTGTTTCAAAACTCACCATGAATACTCATACTATGTATCGCATATAAAATAATATAATATGACAAATAGTAGCAAGGGTATCCCGCTACCACTTCCTTACTAGATTTCCACTTTTCCCCAACGTCTTACATCCTGAAAATATCGCCCTAAAAAGTCTATCCTGAAGACAAATGGGCGATGCGCCACAACACACACCATGAGAATACCAACCACCATTTCCACATAACAAAAATTAAGCAGGTAGTTTCTATGATCCCCCCTAACTCATCTAACATGTCTAATAAGTCTGATATTATTCCTCAATCCATTGAATCCCATACACAGATTAAGGATATTCAAGCAATTATAACCTATAAACATCATACCTATAGTGTTTAGTAGTGAACAATATCCAGAATATATGTGCATGAAATAAACCATGGAATTACAGTCCTCTTCACACATATATGTGGAAAACTAACCATTGTTTCTTCTATAACAATTAACTACAAATAGAATAGTGTGCGGTGAAAGTTGTAGTCATCTATCCATCCCACAAATGGGATGTATGAAAAATAATCCCTTGGCTCGAAATCTATGGGGATTCAGTTTCCCTAAATGAATTGGTGGAGTAGCGTATAGAAACACAAAAATTAAATGATAAAATATAGCTCAAAACAAATTAGTGGGAATACTCTATCCTCATCAACCACTATAGATAAAATCTCCTAGACTCCTAACTACAACTGCTAAGACCATATATCATATATGCACACAATAATATAAATAGCTATATTATATTATTGTTACCTATTTTTAGCATTTTCACATTAGTTAATTAATTCAGTAACCATTAATTAAACAATATCATTTTCCAAGATACATTCCATTAAAATTCCCTCTAAGATCGATTCCCTCTAAGGAAAACCAAACCAAGTCCACAGCTTCCCAAAAATACCAGCTCAGCATTTCATCCCAAATAGTTCCAACCACATGGGTTAAACATTTATTCATTAATTTATTAAAAAATTGTCAATTTCCATATTTCTAGGTATTCTATGAAAATATAAACACGAAAATCCCATGGAATACCCATCATGTTTTCATCGAATTTGGAATAAGGGTAAACAATAACATCTTCCTCAAGTAGCAGGGAAAGTAAATAAGATAAAAAACAACATAGTAAAATAGAATCCAACTTCCAAATCAATAAGTAATACGGGTATCAACCCATCCCATCACCTGTTGTGTCCTCTACGACCCCCGTATGCATAAATAGATGCATCTCACCACCCTAGGCATCGACTACGACCACAAAAACTGGGCCTCCACACCCCATATAACACCACATACATCGAGGCTCAACCATCCTAGGCTGACATCACATCTGGTCCTCTATTCCCCCACAACCACATGTCTTGTGTCCAGAGCACATTACAAGTAGGAGGAACACTCATAAAAATGAGATCTCAGCCTCAAACAAAGGCATTCATCATTTACACACAAAAATCTCTCGTGAAACAATACCATAAAGAACATGGAATTTACAATAAAGTGGGTAACTGAAACCCCATAAAGTATTACATGTATCAAACAGTCGGTTCATTGTTACATCATGAATTAATCAATTCATTATTCACAGGTTCCAAATATGAGAAACCTAAGAAACAATATATCAAAAGTTTTCCAAATAAATAAACCAATTAGTTGCTCATTCCATTAATACATTAATCAACGATCATCAACATGCTTCAGGTTCTTCCACCAATTTAGTTAAACATGTATATCTGCTCTAATTTGATTATCATAAAATTGAAACATCAACCGGATTCATTAAAAATCCTCTTTGACCAGTTATCTAATTAATTTTCAATTAATTTTTCATTATGTTCATTACAAGTTTTAATATGGAATGAAATTCTAAACAAGAAATGAATAGATATCACCTATCTAGAAACTGAAGAGAAAATATCATCGTTAAGTAATTGATACAAATTAGTCAATCTAGATCTAATATTTATAATGTCTATTTCATTATGATACAATGGGATAAATCATGATAAATATAATACTGTACCTAAATATATATAGAATCAGTTAATCCTCTACCTCAAATGGTTTCTGATGTTTTTTCATGAAAATGGGCCAACACAATAGATCACAATAACCTCTCCCGCAATGACTACATCCACCATAGGATGTTGCGGCACCACCGCACCAACCAATAATCAGTAAAGATCCATTTGAAAAATTAATATCACATTCCATAACATGTAAATGGGAAATGTGAGGTAATATATCAAGGATCCAAGAAAACTGAGGTAGAACATAACTTATATCGAAGACAGATCGATACTTCCTAGTTGCAGCCAAACATGGGGTGCACATGCATAGTGAAAAACCCCATGGGGGACATGATCCAAGGATACAACTCAATGCACAACACCTATGGGAGGAATAACTCTATGAATACACTACTAACAGAAAAACATAAGTATGAAGAATAGTCGTCCTTTAGAAAATCTCAATAGAGTAGTGGTTTAGATGTGGTTTAGATTTTCCATTAAAGGTCAATCCCATAAAGATTATGCATTTTGACTATGTAAAGGCAACCAATCCCTTAAAAACATTAAGTAGGAGTAATTGAATTTTAATTGGACTTATATCCCTTAAAAATTCATTGAATTCATTTTACATCAAATCAAACATCAAAGGGTAGAATTGTAGAAAATTGGAAAACCTGATAAAACTAATTGGTTAAACAAAATTGGAAATGAATCATTGTTTGGTGAGACACCATTTCTATTAATAAGGTCCTGAGATATTAGTGGATGAATCACCATTGGGTTACTCACCATTAGATTACCTACTTCTAAATGACTCACTGTCGTGAGTCACTAGTGGATGAGCAACCAGTGGATGAGTTTCCATTGGGTGACTCACCGATGGACGAGCTACCGCTGGACGACTCACTGTCACAAGTAACATGTGGATGATCTATTGGTGGATACGTAACCACTGTGTGAATCACAATTGGATGATCTACCTCTGGAAAAATCACCATGGAATGTCACCATTGGAGAGTTACCAGTACATGTGACACTTGGAGTGCTATCGGTGCAAGTCACCATTGACGAGCTACCTGTGAGAGTCACCATTAGATAGATTCAATTGTGAGTCATCATTATGAATCACCCCAGCCACACATCACTTTGAATTATCTTCAAGACTCACCACCATGACCTACTATTATCAACTTATAGTTCCTGACTCGACGTTGGAAAAATGTATTCTTGTAAAACTCTTGAAATGAGTCACACCTACCTTCCATAACTCCTCAACCCCCATATTTTTACAATGTAAGGGATCGAGGAGGTAAATATCCTTGATTCATATACCTATAAAACTATTCTCTACCTCGAGAATCCAAAACCCACAAATAGAGGAAATAAAAAAGGGGTTATTTGAATATCCACTCCGTGAGATACTTATAAAGAATCTCACCTCCATAGGAGCTCAAACACTTCATCAAAGGTACAATGTGAAACAACAGAAACACCATAGTCATCTACTAGACACTATCATAGAGGTGATACCTTTCAAAATAATGTAATACACAACATGAAACAATACCAATCCATCTCACAGTAGAAAGGTTCGGCATATAGTACAATAATAATGTTACAAGAGAAGATCTACACTTCACATAGGTTGGGGTACTAAGCATTTATATACGACTCACGTTCCGAATTACATAATACATGCCATTGTTCCACAACAAGTCACAATATAATGCGATATAACACACATGAAGCACCATATAATTGCAATCTTGGATATTTATAGGCCTCTCCTCAAAGAAAACATCATTTTCAACATTGATCTCACCCCATTAGATGACATGAGAGACATCCGGAAGATTATGATGGATCTATAAAACAAGAAAAACATCATGTATCTAGATCAAATATGGTGAATATCTACTTGTTATGCCACGATTCTGACAAGATCCATCACCTAAAATGTCCCAACAAACCAAGGAGAAATCTTACTCCCATGACCAAAGCTTCACTGGAAATGACAGGGAGTCGCCTTCAGAAACAAGTGACCCCTAATGTAAAACTCCATATGTCTCCTCATATAATCAACATTGGACTTTTGATGACCCTTTAATTTTTACATCGACTTTGAAATCACGTAAACCATCTCTCTCATACTATATACCGGTTCTGGCCCGATACATACTTACTCTCCGACTTTAGTCCAGAAAAATAAATAATGACAAGGTCGGCGATAGAAGTATTCGAATGAGTCCATATCGAAGGTGCAGTTGAATATATTGTTGTAAGAGAACTATAACAAGGGTATTTAACTCACCCATAAACCTCTGAAATCCAGGATATAAGAGCGCAACTTGTCTTCAAGACTCTGTATGGTCCGTTATGTATGACCATCTGTATGCAGGTTAAAAGTAGTGCTAAGGAATGTCATAGAACCAAAATCATATTGAAGACCTCTCAAAAACCTAGAGGTAAAATGAGGATATCGATTAGAAATGATCAACCTTAGGACTATGTGGAGCCTTACCACCTCCTCCATATATTTCTTCATCAAAACCTCCATTAAGATCGACTCCTTTATTGCTGAAAAGTTGGATGATTTCATCAAATTATCCTTCACTACACATATAGATTCTTATACTCCCTGAGATTGAGGTCAACTGGTATCGAAGTCCACTGATATTTCCTCCATCTCCCACTGAGGAAAATCTTGTAAATAGGAAAACTCACTAGTAACACACAACTCGGTCTTCACCTTTTGGTAGAACAGACATCAAGACTCAAAAGTTTAAGCCACTCACTTCATTCAAGGTCACCAGAACTGAATCCACAAATCATGATTAAACTGTTTCATTTCCTGATGTACCACTATAGGTGAAGCATGTAACTCTCTGAGAACCATCTCACACATCTCCAATAAAACAAAAAACCTTACCTAAATTAACAGCTGATGTTGTCCAACCTTAGACCAACCATCAAGGTTGTAACGACCCAAAGTTTTTCAATGGAAATTCTCTTCTTATAAATATGTCATAAAATAACATAAAAACACAAAATAATGAACTACTAAGTGATAAGTGACCTTTAAACATAATTTTTTCACTCTTATGTTTGGAATTTTGAAAATCTAACATACACTATCGGGTTTAAGATGATTTTTGGAGTCTAATGAAACAAAAATAATTTTTGGTGAATAGTGACCTACCATTATGAATAGTAACATACCCTTATGAATAGAAATATGACCCTTATGAATATTAAATCATCCAAATTAAGAGTAATAATAATATAAAATTTAGACATCGTAGAAAGTGACAATTTGAATTTAGTAATCGTTTTTGGTATTTTATAATTCATAAATAATTATTTATAATTAATTAATTAAGTTAAAAGAATATTTATTTCCCTGAAATGTATTCATAAATTACTGAATCAATTTATAATAGTTTTTAGATATTTTTATAAGAACCTACGTAATTTTTGAAAGAACAATAAAATCATTTTTAATCTTAAAAACTGTTTTTTAAGTAAATTGTGATTTTAATTAAATATTAAATTAATAATATTTAGAATTTTTTTTTGAAATATATACTTCATTTTTGGATTCTACACGTTGAATAATTGTTGGGGTAAAGTTTTGGTATTTTTCTGAGATACATGAATATTTGGGGAATAGTAGAATACATTAATTTACCATATAAATACATTTTAATTAAAACCCACTATTCCTGACATCAAAAGTGATGTAAGCACCCAAATCTCGGACTCACATGCATTTCTTAATATTCTTGGTCATACAAGCATCATTTTTTCCTTGTCTTAGGGGAAAATAATTAACTAATGAATCTTATATTAAGGAAACCCCTCTCTCCTCCACTATAAAAGCCACCCTTCACTCACTCTTTTCCTCACACCTCTCAAGCTCTAATAATTCTCTAAAATCTTCCCAAACATCTTCCCTTGACCCTCCCCCACGTCCAAAAGCTACTGGTCTCATCAATATACCAAGCCTAGTTTCCTCAAGGAGGATCTCAAGAGGAAGATTGTAGAGGTAATTTCTCTCCCTCTTCTCCTTTAATTTCCTTTCATGTTCGAGTTCATTTCATGATCTCTCCCCACATATATTCATCCAAATTGTTTTGTAACTCTAGTATTATACATATAATGTAATTTATATGACTCAAATATCACCCCAAACCCTTTTCCTCTTTCTTTAATTTTATTAAGGAGAACGTTGTTCATGAGGTGTTAATTTATCACCTTCAAAAACGACATGCTCTATTCTTCAATTTCTACCATCAGATCTGGCCATGAAACAATTTTTATGGTTGAACCAGAATATGTTATATGTAATATTTTCTATTTAAGGTTCAGGAAATAACCTATGGCCAAATTACTAAGTTAAATGTTAAAACAAGTTCGTTGTGATCCAAAAACCATCCAAATTAACCCAAATAACCATCATTAAATTCTTATCTAATGATTCATCCACATGGATATAATATAATTAATTATAAAATTATTAAAGATACTTTCATATAATTAATAACATGTAATATCAGTTCTGTATGTTTACTCATGATCTACACGAACTTCCATTTAAGAATACAAGTGATCTACCCTAGAAAAACCATAAAAACAAACATCCCTGAACAGTGTTTTTAACCTCTATAAGTCATCCAAGGAACATAATATGACATAATGAAACCAGAATGAACCCTATTAATGGACAAATGGTTCTGGATTTCTAATTAATGAATATAATGTCATTATACAGGACATTAAAGAGAAGGAAGCATTCGGGTACAAGGTAAGGGGAAATCTCGAACCCAATTTTCTTCCTTCGGGTTCTCCCTCTTTTACTCCATTTTTTATATGGTTACTCCTCAAAGATGATTTTTTAATCATTGACTTTACTTTTTTGGGATATAAATGTTTTTCACTATTTTTTATGTCCAAAAAAATGTTTTCCAAAGAAAATCTTCTTTTAAGAACACCCCTTTTACTTCTCACTCAAAGTGGACGGTTCTTGTAGCTTGTTTGTTATTCCTTCTTTCTTTTGGGAACCCAAAGATTATGAATGTGTTATTATGAGATGAAACCCATTCCTTTCCATGGGTTATTTTATGTACATGTTTGATATGTGTTCTATGTGTCAATCATGATAATGATAATGTAATGATGTGACGGGTGCGCCTGGAATTATATAGCACAATTATGAATGATTCAAAGTGACGGGTGCGCTCAGAATTATATAGCGCTCCAATGCATTGGGTAAATTTATGAATCTAATGAGTAAATATGAAATGATGTGTGAAAAATATGCTGGCTTGGTTCAAAAATATTTGTGGTAGTTAACCACTAAGACATGATGTTTCATTTTTATTCATTGCCACATTTCAAGTCTTTTATTTATGCTCCTCTCATGTTCACGATCTTTTTCCTATGTTAGTATTATGCTCACCCCATGATGTATTGTTCATATCTGTCCTCTCACTAGGTTTTTAGATCACCCATTTTTATGTATATCCTCTGGTGGCTACTTGTAATATGGAGAGTACAAGTGCTAATAAGAAGCTATAGAAGAAGAAATTAAATGAATGTTTATGCTTGATGGTGTATTTGTTATGTGTGGTCCTAGTTTCCCATGACACTAAACCTCTGGATCCTCCATCTGTAATAATATTATGTTGTTTATCTTTGAAATGATGTAATAGTAATGTAAGAAAAAGGCCGAGTTTCTATAGTTGGTATCAGAGGAAAGGTTTAGTTAATTTGGGAATTAAGATTAGTGAACCCTAAAGAAAACCTCTAGCATGAGATTAAGTACAAATATGCACACAAGAATATTTACCTAGGGATCCCATATGTTATGTTTTTAGTATAATTATGTAAATGAATAAGTTATTTGTGACTTGATTAGTTATGTTTTGTTCTATCCTTTTCTATTTTAGGAACTGGTGGGAACCAGGAGTGGTAATGAAAGAGAAGTACCCTCACCAATTTGCGTAAAGTGAAATTTCGGGGGCAAAATTTCTTAAGGGTGGAAGAATGTAACGACCAGAAGTTTTTCAATGGAAATTCCCTTCTTATAAATATGTCATTAAATAACATTAAAACACAAAATAATGAACTAATAAGTGATAAGTGACCTTTAAACATACGGTTTTCACTCCTATGTTTGAAATTTTGAAAATCCGACATACACGGTCGTGTTCAAGATGAATTTTGGAGTATAATGAAACAAAACTAATTTTTGGTGAATAGTGACCTACCCTTATGAATAGTAACATACCCTTATGAATATTAATATGACCCTTATGAATAATAAATCATCCATCATAAGAGTAATAATAAAATAAAATTTAGACATCTTAGAAAGTGACAATTTGACCTTAGTAAATGTTTTTGGTATTTTATAAGACATAATTAATTAATTATAATTAATTAATTAATTTAAACGAATATTTATTTCCCTGAAATGTATTCATAAATTATTGAATCAATGTCTAATAGTTTTTTGATAATTTTATAAGAATCTACGTAATTTTTGAACGAACAATAAAATCAGTTTTAATCTTAAAAAGTATTTTTTAAGTAAATTGTGATTTTAATTAAATATTAAATTAATAATATTTAGAAAATTATTTTAAAAAAATATACTTCCTTTTTGGATTCTACACGTCAAAAAATGGTCGTGGTAAAGATTTGGTATTTTTCTGAGATACTTGAATTTTTGGTGAATAGTAGAATACATTAATTTACCATATAAATACATTTTAATTAAAACCCACTATTCCTGATATCACAAGTGATGTAAGCCCCCAAATCTCTGAATCACATACCTTTTTAACTATTCTTGTTCATTCAAGACTCAATATTCGTTGTCCTATGAGAAAATAATAAACTAATGAATTTTATATTATGGAAACCCTCTCCCCTCCACTATAAAAGCCAACCTTCACTCCCTCTTTTCCTCACACCTCTCAAGCTCCAATACTTCACTAACCTCTGGAAAAACATCTTCCCTAGTCCCTCCCCCACGTCCAAAAGCTGCTGGTCTCATCAAAAGATTACGCCTAGCTTCCTTACGGAGGATCTCAAGAGGAAGATTCTAGAGGTGATTTCTCTCCCTCTTCTCCTTTAATTTCCTTTCAAGTTCAAGTTCTTTTCTTGATCTCTCCCCAAATATATTCATCCGAATTGTTTTTTAACTCTATTATTATAAATATACTGTAATTTTTATGATTCTAATATCACCCCACACCCTTTCCCTCTAACTTTTATTTTATTAAAAAGAACATTGTTCATGAGGTGTTAATTTATCACCTTCAAAAACGACATGCTCTCTTCTTCCATTTCTACCTTCAGATCTGATCTTGAAACCATTTTTATGGTTGAACCAGAATATTTTATATGTATTATGTTCTATTTTATGTTCTTGAAATACCCTATGTCCATATTACTATGTAAAATTTTAAAACAAGTTCGTTGTGATCCAAAAACCGCCCAAATTAACCCAAATAACCATCATTAAATTCTTATCTAATGATTCATCCACATGGATATAATATAATTAATTATAAAATTATTAAAGCTTCTGTAATATCATTAATAAAAATTAATATTAGTTCTGGATGTTTACTCATGATCTACCTGAACTTCAATTTAAGAATACAAGTGATCTACACAAGAAAAACCATAAAAACGAACATCCCCGAACAATGCTATTAACCTCTATAAGTCATCCAAGGACCATAATATGAAATAATGAAACCAGAATGAACCCTATTAATGAACACATGGTTCTGGATTTCTAATTAATGAAAATAATTTCATTATACTGGACATTAAAGAGAAGGAAGCATTCGGGTACAAGGTAAGGGGAAATCTCGAACCCAATTTTCTTCCTTCAAGTTCTCCCTCTTTCACTACATTTTTGAAATGGTTACTCCTCAAAGATCATTTTTTCATCACTACCTTTACTTTTTTGGTATATAAATGTTTGTCACTGGTTTTTATGTCCAAAAAAATGTTTTCCAAAAGAAATCTTCTTTTAAAAACACCCCTTTTACTTCTCACTCAAAGTGGACGGTTCTTGCAACATGTTTGTTATTCCCTCTTTCTTTTGGGAACCCAAAGCTTGTGAATGTGTTATTATGAGATGAAACCCATTCTGTTCCATGGGTTATTTATGTACATGTTTGACATGTTTTATATATGGAAATCATGATAATGATAATATTATGATGTGACGGGTGCGCCCAAAATTATATAGCGCAATTATGAATGTTTCAAAGTGACGGGTGCGACCAGAATTATATAGAGCTCCAATGCATTGGGTAAAGTGATGAATCTCGTCAATAAATGTGAAATGATGTGTGAAAAATATTCTGGCTTGGTTAACAGATATGTGTGGTATTTAACCACTAAGACATGATGTTTCATTTTTATGCATTGCCACATTTCAAGTCTTTTATTTTTGCTCCTCTCATGTTCATGATCGTTTGCCTATGTTATGATTATTCTCAAACCATGATGTATTGTTCATATCTATCCTCTTACTGGGCTTTTAGCCCACCCCTTTTGATTTATATCCTCAGGTGGCTACATGTACTAAGGATAAGACACGTGCTAATAAGAAGCTATAGAAGAAGAAATTAAATGAATGTTTATGCTTGATGTTGTATTTGTTATGTGTGGTCCTAGTTTTCCCAAGACACTAAACCTCTAGATCCTCCATGTGTAATACAATTATGTTGTTTATCTTTGAAATGATGTAATAGTAATGTAAGAAAAGGCCAGGTCACTATAAAGGTCCTTGCCTAAAAAAACATAGTCCCTCCATACCTCCACCTCAAGATCCCACAACTATGATTCCTTCACCTTCTACACTAGTGATGACCGCACCATCATCTAAAAAAGAAAACTTCTTCCCATAAATTATCCCATATCCAAATTTAATGTCGACTGTTCTGAAATCACTATCCATGAATCACCTGATTCACACACTACATCAATACACAACTTCCTTCTCAAAAAATTAGCTTTAAAATTCTCATTTCTAGGTGAATATGAAATTTTGATGTTGTAATTTTGTAAGAACTCCATTCACCGATGTTGTCACAAGTTCAAGTCTTCCAGGGAGAAAATTTACATCAGTATCATAAGATCGGTGAATACCACAAAACACTCACCGATGTGGTAATGTCTCCCCAACATCAAGTCAAACCCAACTACCACCAACTCAAGATATTTGGTGGAATAGTTATATTTGTAGGGATTCAATGGTCATGAACCCTAAGAAACAATTATTTTATGCTGAATAAAAACAAAACCTAACCCCATATAATATGAATCATAGATAACTACAAATTAAACTCATTTTGTTTGCAGAAAATGAGCTGGCACAGTGACAAACATATACATCAAATACTCAAAACAAAACTGACACTGATCTGTCCACAAGAAGATCTGATCCATTTTGTCCAACGTTTTTATATTATTCACAAACCTAGAGTAATGAGCTACAAACATCCTGTAATATCTGACAATACCATGGTAACATTGCACTTGTTCTGTTATCTTGGGGGATGAACAAGACAGAACTGCTTCTACCGTCGATTGATCAATAAAAACTCCATGTCGGCACACTACATTCAACATGAAATGAACTTCTCATTCCCAAAACACACACTTAGACAACTTAATAAACAATAGATATGGATGAAGAACCCCAAAAATGGAACACAAATTATCTGTATGCTCTTCCATAGATGCGAAGTGAAAAAGGATGTCATCTTTATAAGACTACCATGAACTTATCCAGTAAATTGGAAAACACAGTGTTCATTAACCCCATGAACATTAAAGGATAATTCATCACACAGAACAACATCACAACAAACTATTAATTCTCATGACGATAATATAAAGTAGTATTCAATAAATCATCATCTTTCACATTCATCTAATGATATACTTCCCATAAATCGCTCTACATGAACCAAAATTCACCCTTGATATAATTGAATAAATGATCATTCCATGGAAGATAGTAGCGGTTCTTCACAATCACTTGGTTCCAGCGATGACAATTAACACACAACCACAAATGATCATCAGCTTTCTTTATGAAAAAAGTCGGTGCACCCCATGGTGACATGCTTGGATGAATGAAACTAACACCCAACCGAGCATTGAGTTTTATTTTCATCTCTCAAAACATAGAATGCTCCATCCTATATAGAGACATAAAAATAGGAGACACACCTAGCTGTAGTTTGATCATGAACATTATCTCCCTTTTAGGGGGTAATGCTAAAAAACTTCTAGGAATACATAATGGTATTATTCCCCAACCTTGGGAAAGGCCAACTGGTGAACCTTATGAGAACCTCAACATCTGATCAACCGTAAAAGTTGAAAAGGAAAGAACATTCCTAGGACCCATTTGAGGGGCTCTCTCACCAAAAAACATAGATACCTCTCTATCATCATCAAAGAACCCCATATACCTCTAGAATAAATCCATGATAACTTGTAATGAATGAAATCCATCCATGAAGAATATTACATAATATGATTTTATTCAAAAAAAACATAGAAAATCTCCACTAGAGTGGTGATTACCCCACACATGATCAAAGTCTTTACATATATCAAACAAGTTAGTATGTCCTCCAACTAGTGTAGTTAATGAAAAGGCCGTGGAAGCCTCTATGAATCATGTCCAAAAGCGGGAAAAGGGCACGTGATATGAAGGAGTTTTTCTATCCTATAAAAAATATGGAATTAACCCATGTATAAAACATAAAAAGGGTACCTTGGTCGACATTTGTCTAGCCTATCACTGGCAATGCTAAAGCATGATGATGACCACAACCTTCTCTATGGATTCTATAACCTTGCAGAAAACCACCTCTATGGTCGCGCTTTGGTCGCTGAGGATGGGGAGTATCATAGAGATGTCATATTCTTAAAAAAAATATTCTATATACTAATCCATAGATGGTGTAACCTTATATTACTACCTTGGAAGGAACTGCCTCAATGGAGAAACTTGGATCAAAACACCTGGAACACACTGGCTACTCAGAAAGGTCAAACACTCATTCATTTTAGAACATATTCCTCTATAATCAAAACCAGCACTTCCTCCCTTAAAATACACCTGGGAGGCAATGCCCCCAGATAAATTGGACACTGAGTGTTGAGGACTACCCCTGTATGAATGAAAAATATTCTTCCCTGGAAACTCGTAACTCCGAAACGTAGCTCTACATCGAGTATAATCATGATGATTCCCCTATGATAATGATTTGGTTCTTGAAAATGTTCTCTAGAAGACCTCTTACCTTTCTGACATTTTGTGATATGTCTTCAATATAAATGGGCTGACTAGGCGCTAGATCTATGGTTGAAAATCCTCATAGAAGTGTTTTTCCATGACCTTGTCATCTAGAAACAAGTCCAAATTATATCTCCTAAGGTTCCTGAAATGGATCAAGAACTATGACATGCAAGAAAATCCATACCAAAGGGTAAGCATCCCAGGGTGACCGGACAACATCATGGGTGAGAAATAAACTCGAATATAAATTACTCTAAAAAATTCTCCCTCCCGACTAACAACTCCTTACAATCCCCGGCTAATAAGAACCAACACCGCTACAATTCCCCAAGCATCATCATCACAATCAATGATACTCAATTATTCTTCTAAGAATTAATTTAATTAAAGGCTATCTCAACATCATCCAACCATTCATTCATGATTGGATTTGAAATGGAGCCCTAGTACACTAGCAGCCTCTGCCACTGAATCTCTCAGAGTTTCCTCATCTAAGTGTCATCGTCATCACCCTATACACAATAGTGATCTTCTAGAACATCCTGTTAAATATATTCTAGATGAACAAAATAATGATGTCGATCTGGAGCCATGCCTACAAACGGACTAAAAGAGAGAGCTCCTAATCCTAGATTATGTAACACATTGACAATAATTAATTGTTTTCTATTATTCATTTAAGGTTAACAGATCCCAAGGTCTACCCATTCGAAAACATGTGAAAATAAGAATGATATATGATTTTTTTTCTAGGTATCTACCTTAAAACAAGTATCACTTTGTTTTTTAGACACTCTATGCTTGATGGTATGTACATCTGATCATAGGGGGATAGAATAGATGTGTTTCATCTAGTCTCTCATGTTTACAGTGCTTTATAAACAAAAGTGACAATGTTTACCAACCAAACCATGCAACCTCACCTGTTCCAAACTCAATACTACATCTTATCCATCAACTATGTCTCTAATACCATTCATTCATGTCCCCCTCCCTACAATGTTTACCCATCCCTGGAAGATAACCGGAAGACAGGGATAATGACCCCCTAAGTCCCACATCCAATAGGCCTTATGTTGGTAACTAGCACTGAGGTTATATTAAACACATAGATGGGACGAAGTACACTCTAATAGAACACATGAGGAATAGAGAGATAAGATAGACATGAAACAAATCCTACTCAGAGAACAATGTAAATGTGCCTCATGTTCACATATGTAATTTCATTCAAGAACTACTACCTCTCAAAGAGAAAACCACATGTTCCAAAAGAATGTAAAACCATAGTGACCTTGTTGCCTGAAAAGATCAGGAAAACCCCCAAACAAGTAGTAAGTATGCTAATCTCCAACCCACTACAACTAACCTGAAAAAACAGTTTGTACAACATCGGTTGAGTATAATAGTATACAACATATGATCCACCCAAGAGCATCCCATGAAAAAGTAAATGATGCTTACTAATGCATAGTGAACAACATGTGAAACTAAATTGTCACCTATAAAGTATACTATGTTCCCAGCTTCACCATGGATACTCTCACCAATTATCGCATATAAGAGAATATAATATAATAAATAATATTATGGGTGCCCCGCTACCACATCCCCACTAGTTTTCCACATTCCACCAATTTTTCACATCAGGAGCATCTCTCTCCAAAAAGGCTAGCTCAATGACACCTGGGCAAAGCACCGCAACATGCACCTCATGCAAAACAACCGCCACTTCCACATAACCAAAATTAACAAGTTAATTTCTAAGAGAGACCACATCTCGTATAATTTGTCTCATTTGTCAGGTATTATGCACCAAGCCATCAAATCCCATACCCTGAGTAAGGATCCTCAAGCCAACACAACCTATACACATCATACATATAGTAGTTTGTAGGAAAATATATCAAAAATATATGTGTGTGGAATATCAAAAAGACATTATAGCCCTCTAAATACATATATGTGGAAAACTAATCATCATGTATACTAGTATGTGTAACTACCAAGAGAAGACTATCGGGTTAATGCGGGTAGTCAGCCAACCATCTTCCCACTAAGAAATTGTCGAAAATACACCCAAATTCAAAGAGCCCCTGGGGTATTAGTTTCCCTAATATACCCAGTGGAATAACATATAGAAACACAAAATGTATAAGATATAATAAGGAACACAACCATACTATAAGAATAATCTAGTCTCTAACACCACTTCAACAAACGTCTATCAGACCATTGGTTGCCACTAATAAAACCAAATATTCTATAATCACAGAACAATTTAAAGAGATATATTAATTTATCCTTATCCCTTTTAATGATTTTCACAAAAAAATTGATTAATTCGTTAACCAGTAATTAACAATTATCATTTTCCACATTATATTCCATTACCATTAAATCTAAGATCCATTCCCTCAATGCATAACAGAACTAAGTGCTTGGATTCTTAGAAATACCACCTCGATATTGAATCCCTTGAACTTCCAACCCGATAAGTAAAACATTTATTCATTTATTTATTATCAGCAATATCACTTACCTTATTTCTTGTTATTCAAAGATAATATTTTATGGAACCAAATACAAGGGGCTCAACATAGTGAGTAAATGAGCTACCCAACGAGTATTTGCCACTTATAAGAAGAGCGTAGACCTTTCTATACTCAAGAATAAAATCACAAAAATCACATGGAATACCATACACCTCTTATCCTATTTTGGATGGATTGTAAATAAGATGATATTCCTCAATTAGTGGGGAATGTAAAGTATATAATGAAATATTAGATTCAACAAGAATCTAACTTCCACATTAATAAGTAATCCAAGCCCCAAATATCATATAACCTATGTTGTCCTCCTAGACACTCATATGGAGAAGTCAATGCATATCGACATGCTACGAATCAACTACTACCACAAAGACTGGGACACCCCTCCATATATACCACAATAGCTATCTAGTCTCAGCCATCCCAGGCTCAAGTCACATTCAGTCCTCTTTGTCCCCATAACCATAAATCTCGTATACAGAGCACATCAAAAGCAGCATGAAGAAACATAGGAATAGTATCTCAACCTCAATGAAAATTTTTCAGACATTACAGACAATGTGATCTCATGAAAATAATGTATAAGTCACTTGGACTTTACAAAAACTTGGGTAACTCAAACCCCATAAGGTATTAAATATGTTAGAGCAACTGGTTCTTTATTCCACCTTGAATACGATTGATTATTCATAGGTTCTAATTTTGGGAAACCAAAGAAACAAGAAATCACAAGATGAAACAATTAATTAACCAATTAATTGACCTTTCCATTAATAAATCTATCTACAAGAATAATCATACTTCTGGTTCATCATCCAATTTAGTTAAACATGCATATCTGTCATTATTTTTAATTTACAATAACACCATATTCCTTCACTTTACTCTTTAAATAATAATGAAATTAATTGTCAATTAATTATAAACATACGTCCTTTATAAATTTCCATCTATAATTACTTTACTAAAAATAAAATTATATATATCACATTATCTATAAATTCAAGAGTCAATAACATTTCTAGGGAATTGATTAAAATTTTTAATCCAATTCAAATATTTGTTATGTCATTTTCATAGTGATCCAAAGGGTTAAATCATGGTAACTCTACAATTTAACATAAATATTTAGTGAATTTGTGAACCCCTACCTCAAATGGGTTCTGACATTATTTTCATGATAATTGGCCCACACAACGGATCATGATCACCTCTCCCACCATGGATCCATCCAGCCGAGGATGTAGAGGCATCGCCGCACCAAACAAAAACTTAGAAAGATCAACTAGAAACATTGAGTTCACATTCCATAACATGTAAAGGAGAAATGGGATTAAACATAGCTAGGAACCCATTATATTTAAGGTAGAACATACCTTATATAGATGATGGAACGACAGATCCCCATAGTACAAAAGTAGGGGGTGCACATATAGAAGAAAAAACACCAAGGGGAACACGATCAATAGCTATATCAGAACATACGAATACAATGGGAGGAAGAAATATTATATTACCATACTAAGATAAAAACATGAAATAAGAAAAATTGTTTTCCTTTTTAAAATCTAAATGGTGTAGTGGTATAGATACAGTTGAGATTTTCCATTAAAAGAGGATCTCATCCAGATTACGCATTCTGACCGAGTAAAGGCACCCAAACCATTGGAAAAATTAATATAGGAGTTATAGTCATTCAATATGACATAACTTCCTTTAAAAATAATTTAATTTGGATTTAAATAAAACAAAAAATCAAATGGGTAAAACTACAGCAAACTAGAAAACTATATAAAATTGAAATTTTGACAAACTATTGGAAATTACTCACCATTGGGCAAGTCAACATTGAGAGTCACCGATGGATGATCAACTGGTAGATGATTCACCATTGGGTGACTCAATATTGGATAATCCACTGATAGATGACTCAGCATCACTAGTCACAGGTGGATGAGCTACTGGTTGATGAGTCATCGTTGGGTGAGTCCATGTTGGACAAGCTACTATAGGATGATTTACAATCACGAGTCAACAATTCATGAGCTACTGATGGATGAGTCACCATTTATTGACTAACCATTGGATGAGATACCACTAGATGAAAAACCACTGTGATTCAAAATTGGAGAGATGGCGGTGCGAGAAACTATTCTAACTCACCTGTGTGACTCACTGTCAGGACTCACTATCATGACCTACTGTCAGCGACCTACCATGCCCGACTCACCGTTGTAAAAAAATGAATTTTTGTAAAAGTCTTGAAATGAGTCATTGTGGCCTCCCATTTCACATTAACCCCTGAATTTTCAAAATTTAATGGACCAAGGAGGTCCAAGACATTACATTTGGGATCTTGGATCACCCAAATGTTATACTTTTCCAATTATTTTAGGTATGGACATGTTTTTTGTTAGCCAGGTATTTTAACCCATTACTTTCAATGTACACTACTGTACTATTCTACTATCTAGACGTTCATGCATTCTTGATTTATTTTACAAATGTATTGCATCTTTTATTTCATTCTCTCCACACTTTTTCAATGTGTTGGTTGTGTGTGTTTGTATAGGTTTTTAGGAAAATGTCTCCCCATGATTAGTTTGTGTTCAGCGTTTCTTGGCACCCCTGGCCTATGGAGGTAGACATGGGGTTGTAGTGTCTTGAGTATTTCCTTGGATCAGGTCATGGCCATTTTTGTTTTGGGAATTTTATATCATTTAATAATGTATTTTTTACTACAAACTATCCATAATTTCATTTTTTGAACTATTCATTACTTTTTCATTAATAATATCAAGACCATATTTAAAATTCTTAAAAAAATATGTTATTATATCTCTAAGACATCATGGTAATATATGAAATTAATTTACCACATTTTATATCTCAATTTTTATTTATTAAAATATGTATTGTATCATTAAATTTATTTTTCTCATAAATTCAATAATTATTATGTTAGTGTTGTGTAAGAATTTAAGGAGATTATTTTTTCACTAAAAATTAAAAATAAAATATTATGATGAAGATATATCATTTTTATTTAAAAAAATCATTTATTGTCCATAATTTCTTCTAAATAATCCCATGATTAAAATATTCTAGTTATTAAAAACTATGTGGTGACATGTTTATCTTTTCATAAAATAAAATATTATAAAGGCCATAATCCCTTCCATGTGGTCCCAAAAAAAATTAGACCAAAGTATTATCATAAAATATATATAATCATGCAATAATAATTATAAAATTTTTAATTTAATTTTATTATCCTTGTCATTTTATTTTTAACCTCTAATTACCTGCTTCAGCCGTTGCCCTGGTAAAAAAATTAGTATATTTACTATTTATACTAACAAAAATATAAAATGGGAATATTCAATATATATAGAATCACTAAATCCAAACATCTAATACCTTTTTCAACATTAAAAATGAAAAATTGGATGAATTTTTTTAATAATTAAATAATAAAAATTGAATGAAAAAAGGTTTTTTTTGAAAATTTCACTTTTAAATATAGATTATTTTTTAATATATTATCATATAATATGAATTTAAAAAACAATATATGGATTATTTTAAATAAAAAATAAGGAATTAAATTTTAATAATTATCCAATAAACTAATTTTACTTCTCAAAAACTACAAAAGAAATATATTGTTTTCAATAAAAAACATTATTTATCACACTTCATTGAAAAACAAATATTTTTAGAATATTCATGAAAAATAATTTAAAGATAATTTTGACAAGATGAATTGAAAATTTAAATTCATTTTATAAAATACATTTTCAATAAATTGAAGGATTTTATTATATTATTAACTCATAAAACGAAATAAAAACACATTTTTGAAGAAAACATACTTTTTTTTGAAAAAAAATGACTTTAATAAAAATTACATGACTATTTCCCCAGATGTTTTCATTAAATTTATAATGAGTTGGAATTTTATATTTATTTTATAAATAACTTATTCATATTCATACCTACCTATTTAATGGCTGGTTTATAATAGTGGCATTTAAATAATTTTATTTCATTGTTCATTTAATCTTAGTGTCGCATATCATCCATGCTTCTGAACGTAGTATTTCCTTTAAGAATATCAGTGTATTACATGAAAAACCCCCATTTTAGTAAATTGATTCCTCATAATTTTAAATTAATCACAATATCTAAGGGTATTAATTTTAAAAATACCGTTATTGAAATCCCACATTGTAAAAAGTGAATATATAAATTCCACATAGAAAATGAGAGTGGTTTGTACAAAGTTCATCGAGAATAACACATAACTAGTATTCGATGTAGTAAGACATTGGTGGGAAGTGAGAACACTAATATCGAATAAAAACTAAAACCTAATGAATTATTGACATTGATAGATAACTTGGTCAAAATAAATTTAATAATCAAAATACCATAAATTAGTGATATGTTAAAAGGTCATTACTTTATATATAAGAAAAAGAAATGGACAACAAATTAATTTCAAAAATTATTTCCAAGATGTTAGGATTTACTTTACTACCAAGAATAATTACATGAAGAAATATATATACATGAAATTTATAGTATAATCCTTTAAAAAATTTCCAATTCTATGCCATTTTTTCCTCCAAACAATGACTATTTAAGAAAAAATCAATCCTTAATCATAAAAATAAACATTTAATCGATCTCATAAATCACAGAAGAATAAAAAAATAATACTTTGATATTTATTAATTATAAAAAAGGTATATTATAATATGATACACTAAAATAATAAACATTCATATAATAAATACCACATAAATCTCGAAAATACTACACTAATACAAAAAAATTACCTTATTTATTTTAATATATAACTATCCTTAAAACTCTCCAAAATATTCTACTCTAGATTGAAACAAAATTAGTATAACAATTTTGAAACATATTTTCCTAGTTATATTTAATATTTATCTTCCACAATATGAACATCCCAGATATATAATATCCAAGTTATGATATCCATTTTCAAAAATACCCTTAATCACCATAAATACACAATAAAATAATATATTCCTTAAAAATAAAATTTACACATTATTCTCAAATAGAGTTTCATAACAATATTTTTACCTTAATTCAATTGTAGGCACTAAACCCTTTTCACCCTTTGGTTATGGGTTTAAGCCCCAGAGCCTTGTTGGATGTGAGGATTTTTCACATGACCTACAATTTTACTTTTTTGTAAGGTAATATTTATATAGTCTTTATAAAATCAAAATAAGTGTGAATAAAATAATCAAAAATAACCACAAAATATTAACCATTAAATAAATATTCTTATCCTCAAATGTCGTCTCATACCTTTCCGTTTTTATCCTAAAAATCTAATAACTGATAGTTTCCTAAAAATTTTCTTAGCCTCACATCGAGTATTTCTTGAGGAAAATATCTTTTCAATTTTAAAATAAGTTATTTTTTTAATAAATTTTTCACTTATAAAAGAAATTTTTTTTATTGAAATTAATTTTTTTAAAATTTGATGTAATATTAAAATCCAAGAGGCTTTATGATAGCTGATAAACCACTCATTCCATATAAGTTAACAAAACATTCCTCTATATGTTTTTCAATAAAATCCAAAATTACCTCAAAAAAAGGATCCATTCAAACAATTTTGTAAAATTTAAAGAATAAGTAAAGTCAATTTTAAATAGTTTATGATAAAATTGTAATCCTTTTTGAAAATATTTTCATAACCCATGGAAATTGAAAATAATTATTCCTTATTGGAGACGTAAACAAAAAAAAATCTTAAATACTGATGAGATTTTGAAATGAACTCTTACAACTTTGAAAAATTTTGTATCATAATAATTAAAAATGAACAAAATTAATATGTACATTTACATAGAATTATTTTGTTAAGAATAATCAGAAAATATATTCAGGATAATTATATACACCTCAAAAAATAAACATGTACTGTATAAGGCATGAGTCCCATAGAAATAAATGTGAGCTGAGCATCACTTAACTTCAGTTTGATTTATCATGTATGTTATTTATCTTTCCGAAAAATAAAATTAGTTTAATTTTTTAGGTTATTTTTAACCTTTCTTAAATCTATTAGTCATTTTATATCACTTATTTATCTTTTATATAAATTTATATAATCATTAAATTCCAAAATAGATGTTTGGATAATATTTGTTTCATAAGTCCAGAATGATTTACATATGCTGGATATGGTCATAGTGGTAATTATTATATCATATATATATAAATATTCATTAAAAAATTATATTTTTAATAATAAATTATAATTTTAAATCCAACAATTAGATATGGTTACGAATAAATAATTATATTACAGTCATGTATACGGTAGGTCGGGCATAGGCATGAGTAACTTTTCTATTTTCAAACAAAAATATCGAAAGAAGATAATTATTAATTTATCATTAATGAATTATAATTATACCATATACATCATATTACTAATTTATATATAATTATATATATGATCCATGTGACATGATTAGTAAAAACTAATTACATCACTTTGTACAAGTGGCAGTCCACACATACGCATGAATGATGTTATCATTTTTTAGTTCGTGGAATGGTATGAAGGTAAAAAAATATAACATATATTTAAAATTATAAATATTTAATTAATATAATATATACACCCTAGTTAGATAATTATAATTAGTTTTAATAGAATGAACAACATCCGTTTGTGAGATAACAGTCCACCATAGTCATGAACCATGAATTATTCTCCAATTTGATGGATGTTATAGATTTATATATGTTATGATTCTAACATAAAAAATATCACTATATGGTTACATGAGTGGTATTATATATAATTATTGAATAATATTTTATTGAGGGGAAAAATAAACCAAACTAATCTAAACAGATAAAACATATTCATATTGTTTGGAAAACATCATTCGATTAACTCATTATGCCTTAAAAGGTTGTTGTTATAAAAATTATACGGCCTATTGATAATGTCATGTATTATATAATAGTATTTGGTATTTGTTTCTAAAACAAAATATTTTTAATGACAGATTTAATGAGAATAATATGATCCCTTTTATAACCCATATTTTACCTCTTATCTCCGACAGCGAGAACCGAACATTTTAATTTTGTCGATCAATATAGTTATTATAAAATGAAGAAAGGCCCATAAATGGACCCTAGGTGACCTTTTAAAACATATAATAGATATTATTAATTTAAAGTGTTTATGAATTTAATATAACTCAATAATATATTATTTACAATAAAATATCAATAATTTAGATTTTTAGAACAATTCATTAATTTTACTTTAACAATATCAATAAAACATTTATAATTAAAAAAATATTTTATTATATATTTAACTAAATATTTTAATCTATAAAACCCATTTATCATTTTTTTACTCAAATTATATTTATTAAAATATTTTAAGTATCATTTATTTGATTTTCTATTAATTGTATAATTACATCACCTATGTTGTGTATAAATTTAAGTAATTTTCTAGTTTCAAATTATTAAAAAAATACCATAAATAAATTAAATCCTATTTTTTTTGAATTAATGTTTATATTATATAATTTTATATGCATAATCCAATGTAAAATATATTTCTGTAATTAAAAATAATATGGTGACTTTTTTTACTTCTCTTAAAATGAAATAGATTAAAAGCCATAATCTCTCCAAAGTAGCACATAAAGGTCATAAATTAATAATTTGTATGATTATGTATTAGATATATTCATTAAATAATATTTATTCAAGTGTTTAGGTAATTTTATTGTATTTATTGTCATATTTTAAACCTTTAAATATCTGATTTACCCTTTATCATGGTAATAAAAATTACTAAGTTTACTATTACTATTGACCATATAATAATATATAACTAATTAATAAACATGGAGTCACTGATTAAAAATATGGAATCTATTTTACTAAATTCCACACATAAAATTACAAGATATTAATTTATAATTAAACTGAAAAAACACAAGAAAACCATATTTTTTAGAAACATTCTATATAAAAATATATTCTTTTTCTAAGAAATAAAATATTTATTTTAAAAATCAAAATTATATAATAAAAAATATATTCACTAAAGAAACTTTATTATTAATATGAAGTATAATTTAACTTTTAAAATCCTTTAAATGAAAACTAAATTTTATAGTTCAAATAAGTATTTTTCATTATTCCTTGACAAATCAATCTTCAAGAAAATTATCAAAAATTAATTTTATGATAATTTTGAAATGATTAATTAAAAAAAGAAATGAATTTTATCAAATAATATTTATAGTACATCTATATTTTAATTTTATTATTCACTCGTAAAAAATGATAAATTCATTTATGAAGAACATATAGTTTTTATGAATAAAATAATATTAATAAAAATTAAGAAATTATTTCACTATAAATATCATGAAATTTATTCTGAATAGGAAAATTTTATTTGTTTCATAATTCATTTATTCCAATTTATACATTAAAATTTGATGGCTAGTTTATAAGTGTCTCATTTGAATAATAATATTTTATTGATCATTTAATCTCTATTTTGTGTATCATGTATGCTATTAAACATTGTAAATAATTTCATATTATCTAGTAATTATAGATAATCATGGTGCGGTTGATTGTGTTATTAATCATTAAAACATATGGTTCTATTAGAAGATGATATTTTACATTGAAATGATGAATTAAAGACATTTGGTCCATTGATTGAATTAGAATGGGTATATTCATGGAAATGATTAGTTTCACAAAATGTGATATGGTAGTCTATGAAAATGAGAGATATGTGGTGTGATTATTATTAAATAAAGATATGTGATGTGTACATCAACATCAGTATAATACATAAAACATTACTGGATAAGTCCGCCAAAAAAAATTTGACATGTCCCACTTGTAGTAGTCATGTGATTTTAGGTGTAAAGGGATTATATATCCATACATATATTGTATATGATGCAAATTGTGATGGACATTTTCATATATAATATGAGTATATTTGATCAATCTCACACTCATCCCTTGTATTTTTTTGAGTACCCCTGATACTTTACTAGGGGCATATCTTTTCTTATATCTAGTTATATTGGTTTTTAGATTTTTTTATCACAGCTCAATGGTCTGTAGTGTCACATAGTAAGGCCTTAGAATCATGAATACATTTTCCATAATATTTTTCTTTCAAAATAGAGGGAGATTGATAAGCATTATCTAAAGGAGTAATGATGCATTCAAAGTTATTTTGGAATTTTTTTAATAATGTAATTTTGTGATAATAATGAATGTGACATATGTATAGAGTTTCACTAAAATGGGCATATCAAATTTTATGATATTCCCAAAGTCATAAACCAGTATCCAGAAAAGTAGATGCTTCAATCGTGGCATATGGTTGTTATCACTTGAACTGTATGATAAATAAGATATATGTGATATCTAGTTCATGTCAACTACCAAATATTTTGCGTTATTTCCATTGACTATAAGTAAATTTGGTAAATCATTCATGGCTACACAATCATGATATAATTGTTTAAAAATTGAATGTTTATCTGAATCCTAATGTAATATAGTATAGTAACATATATCGGTCATAAAATGTTTATAACTTCTATTATAATCACTTCATTGAAGGATGGGATCCCAACTAGAGAATGGATACCATCTTTTTGTGTCTTCTTGATTCTTGTAATCCATAGAGGAATCTCTCAACAGATAATTTTACCATTTTTCTTTACATGTAAGGTGATAAAAAACTATTGGTGTTCGAGGATTCTCTCATTATGAGTGAGGAATCACATGGCTCAAATACAACCTATGGAGGAAATAATCTTAAATTAATTTATCATTGAACATTATCTTTAATACAATGCAAAATAGGGTAGAGATATATCACCCTATATTTATGGTACACCAAATTATATTTATGACTTTTGTATTGGAATTTGGTTCAACTAATGATTGGTTTAGCATTATTATCAGCTTCTTCAACTATGGTGACAATATGACATTCCTCTAAAACCTAAAGTTTCATGATATGGGTATTCAATCCCTCAATACTATTTAAATATATATGTATAGTAGGAATACGTGGGAGATAAAATGTATTGTGGGATCTAAATTAATTTACATTACTTGGTGATGAATAATATTTTCATGATATGGATATCTCATGGTAGTCATGTTTGATATCTGATAGTGATTTTTTTGTTGACATAGTGAGTTCCATGAGTGTGGATAACTTCAATCAATATTAGTCCCTATATTGAAACAATAACCAATAATTTATAATACTAAATAGCTGGGTATATGTAGCGATTTCTTATATAGAGGATTCCCAATAATTACATGGGTCCCTTTTCGGCAAACAAAACTCAAAAATTATATATTTTTGTGGTATTTGTGGCTGATAATCATATAGAATTAATTTATAGTATTGTGATGAAATTCATTTAAATTTGTTTTTGCTGATATATGATTAAAAAGGTTCCTTTTGTGATGTGTTAAATATGATTGTTAGTGAATTATAAGAATTCTTTTGAATATGGATATTTAATTTTAATAATTTTATTTAATTCAATCATATATTCATCTTATCTATTTATTTACCCAGACTCTTTAGAATTCTAGAGATGAATATATTGTGTATATTTACAAGATAACCTGTGTTTCATATATAATATTTCATATATCATCTATATAGATGTTTTTATGGGTTTGAGTGGCCTAATCTATTAATAATGGAGATTCCTACAACTTCTGTTTTACCTTATAATTTTCTATAGGTATAAATGATTCTTTCAACATTTTGATTTTTCCACTTATTCCCAAAAGTTTGTAATCTTTGATTCTAATGATATATAAATAATTATATTTTTTTTGGTATTTTATAGATAAACCATTAAATTATATGGATGTGAAATATGTCACTTGAGAATACACTTCCTAAAAACATATTTATAAGTGTCATGCGAAGACAAATTTGTAACCATTGTATCCCCATTGCATGTGATGCAACATAATATTATATTACACCTAATGTAATTGTATGATCCGTGGTTTTTTAGATTAGATGAGAGTTTTGATGGAATTCAAGATATTAATTTTTTGGAAAGACAGAATCATAAACCATCCCCTTTTAATGTAAGTATTATTGTTGCAATAATTAAAGTATTTATTATTGGATGATTTTTAAGGACAAAGTGGTTTCTTAGAAGTTTGGAAGAGTTTTGGGATCATCAGTCTCTGAAAACCTAACTTCTGAGGAAACTGATAGGGGCACAATGTATGGTTAAACAATTCTCCCTCAAAGTAAGATATGTGAATGCATGTAAGTGTTTCCACATGGTTTGTTAATCATTGCATGGTGGGGATCATGGATGATTGAGAATTCCAAAAAAAAATTAAAGATGTGGGTGTAATGGTTTTACAATGTTTTCTAAACAATACACATAGATACATGGCTATAGATATTTAAATTGTATAAACACAAGATTGGTCTAAAGATAACCCAAACAATGCGAACAAACTATGTATGGAATTTCTCTTAGACTGTATGATACATATAGTTTGTGAATATTTATCAAAAAAATGTGGAAAAACGATGTTCATCATTAATTAGGGTTGAAATGAATGTTTTCCCCTTCTATCATTATATATTTTCACCTTTCTCTTTATCCATCATTTACCACCACATACAGCCTACAATACTCATCCATTGGGATCTCCTCTAGGTTTTTATTTATCTCAATTATTCATGATCAAAATCCCTTATCATCATTTTCATTGAATATATAAATACACTATTGATTCTTCTTTTTTATTATTTTATTTAATGTCTATATATGTAAAGATAATTTCACGAAGGCTCTTCCAACCTATTTCCTTGGTATTTAAAAAATTATTCAATTTCTCTCATGTCATCTCAAATCAAAGACAAATATTGGAATATGGTACCTTCCTAAGGATTATGTAGGCAGTATATAAGATTTTTCCTCAATGTTTCATCATTTATATAATTTTTCCATCATGACGAATGTATAAATTTCAATGTGTTTCTCATGAATTATAAAATTATTTTATATTAGATGACTATACTATGATTTATACCACTTAATAGAACCATTATATGTATATATAATGTGGTTCCAAATCAAACCACTGTATATGTTTGGTTTGATTAAATTATAATATTTTATCACCACTAGCTTGAGTTTAATCAACCGTTGGGTGTTATAGAGTTTCCATTTTCTAAAAAAGAGTCCAAATGATGTTAATGATTGTTTAAGGAATATACTTGACACGTAATAAAATTACCCTCAGCTGTGATAACATACAAAAGGCAATGGTTGGCTCTTAATTGATTCCATGGATAATGTATATATATATGAAAATTTGTAATTATTTGTTTAAACCTCTAGTACCTTGATTTCACCATTATTATTGATGAGTTACACCATCTAGTTCAATTTAATGGCTAATTGAATTAAATGATATATATAAAATGCATGTATAGATAACATGTATAATCTATGTTATTAAATGAATTTTAAATTCTTATTATGTGTGAACAACAATTGAGGTTTTCTATTTTGTTGAATGTGAAGTGGAATCCAATAGAGAAAATTGAAATGGTAAATGGTGTGTAACTTCACATGGGATTATTAACTACCTAAATGGACTACCTTAAACTGTATACTTAAATTGTAATTTTTCTTTGACATGTACAAGATATATATATTATTTAGGCTTGAATATTAAAATTGAATGCCTATAAATGTACTCTTTTTATTATTACAATATCTTTTTAGGGAATTGTGTCCCTTATATTATGATTCATGATATTTTCATCCTTGGAAGTTTAATTCCATACATTATTATACTTGATAATTGAATACTGTGGTATGACACCCCTTATATTATAATTCATGGTCCTGGAATCATGGGGAATGGAATTGATTATATTATAAAAAATAGGAATGGAATCCATTGTAATTGTGTCCCTTAAATTATGATTACTGGGAATAAAATCCTTGGGTAGGGCCTGTCAGATTATCATTCATCTGCGATCATTGTCCATGATTTACATTATTAAAAAGTGAAAGATATTATAATACTATTATTTCGATTCAGCAGAATTATGACAAGGTTACCCTCTTATGAATATATATATATATATATGAATATATACCCTCTTACTTGTATGAATATATACTTGATATAATATGTTTAGATATATTTTAACTTAGGCTAATGTTGGTTTGGTTGGCCAAATGTCTTAGATGATCCTTAGCCAACGTTTTTTATCTACATTAATTACACCTCATTACCTTTGATACAACAACATGTTTCTTTAATTCATATGCATGAAGTGGAAATAAATTAGACACCAGTGGTGGTTTCCAATTGTGTATAACTCACACCTTGTTGGTGAGACCATTAGGAACATAAATAATCCTATTATTTTCATGTTTGGGATCTTGGATTGTGTTCACTTTCTATTATCAATATGGTATCTATTTGAGTGAAGGGGTAAAGGAATGAGCTTTTAATCATAATTTTATTAGAGATAACAGCTAAATATTTTTTTTATTTACATATTTTATCTATATATGCATATTATATGACCTTTTCTTGTTAATTACATCATGTTAATACATGGTTATTGGTACCTTTGTTATGTTTTGTCGGTTAATATTTTTCCCAATTTCATTATTTATATTTCTTCCATAGTTGATTTCCTTTTACAGTAATGTGGTGCTTTATTCATAACGGTGTAGCCTACCCACTAAATCATCTATATATCATCTCTACAAATTTTAAGCCTATGGTCAATGGGGAAGCCTTATTGTAACCATGTGACCGACTGTATTATGGAAATATTTTTGGGGATCTCGGGTTGGTATTTTATAATGTGTAATAAAATGGGTGCATTTTCTTTTTTTTATTATTATGTTGGGATGGTAGAGAGGAGTCTAGGAATATGATGGAACATGGTAAATTACTAATGTCTGGGTATTTCCAATCCATGCATGAGGGAAAGATTATGCTTCCAGGGATGGGAATATTGTTCAATTTTAATGATGGTAATAATTTCCACTTGGGTGGTGGTCCTAATTATTCTATTAATATATTTATAATTTTTTATATTTACCCATTCCCTAATATGGAAAGGAAGTTCCTTTATATTCCCATTATAGGGACAAATAATCCACATTACATGTTTGTTTCATCATAAATTTTATGGTCCATGATGATATTTATACCCTCCTCAGGTAACAATTTAGCTTGCTTACTTGAATTTCAGGATTATTCAACTTCTTACACATGATGGAATATGTACCATTATGTTTGATTTAACAATTTGCTTATGTGTATACAATTTGTGGTAGATTTTATAGCTTATTTATAGTGTTTACTACTTATGTAGTAGCTTTATATTATATGTATAATGTTTGATTGTAACAGTGTTGTGGTAACATTCCATATTATAGTAATGAATGATAGTAATTGAAATAATGTGTCTGCATCAAACTTCATGTTTTTTTCTCGCATATCGTGATGAGACATTCTATTTTACTAACTGATTATGAATGAATTGAGACATGAACTATGGGTATTAGGGGTTGAAACATTTATGGTTTTAATTAAACGGCATTTGATTTTAAAATTTATCAATTGTATAAGTCGTTATAAATTAGAGAATGACAACCATATTATTGAACAATCAAATACTGACCAGTTACATTCTTTCATTGAAAGAAAAAAAATCAGGTTTTAGTTACATGAATTAAAAATGTAAATTATAATGGAAAGTATCATTATATTTTGGGAATTGGGATTCATATTACAGAACCAAGATTCTTATATTTATATATGATAAATTAAAATTATTAAGAAAATTATTTTCTTTATAAATGATTATACCTATATAACTATGTCAGGAAAAACCATATGACTAAATTGATAAATACACAACTGGGCCCGAGTAGGTTAGTTGGAGAATTATTCTTATGAGATAAACCCATTGAGGGTGTAAAAATTAATGAATGAAATAATTTTTATATGTTTTATTGAAATTGGATTCTATTAATAATTTAAAGAGTGTGGAATCCATAACATGGGAATGGCTCCCCATATAATTGAACTCAGATTGACATGATGGGACACACATGGTTAACCATAATATTAATATGGCTCTGTAATTAATCACATGGGGGTATATTATTTATAATGGAATGGTTATTTAATATGTTTGGTGAAACCTATGTGATGCTACAAATAAACATATGGTGGAATATTACATGACCAACACATTTCTAAAAGAGAAGATATCATTTATTTTCTTTTGAGTTTTATTTACATAAGGATTTTGTTATTTAAAATTAAATTTACCACTGAAATGGGAATTCATATTTAGATTCTAATTCAATTTTTCATAAACTAATCCTTTATTTAAACATTCCTTAATAAATAAATTCTTAAATAGAAAATTATAAGATGATTTTACTATTATGCTACATAGCATACGCTAAATAAAGAGAATATTTCATTTTATTTTAGAAGTGATACCTAATTTAATTATATCTAAGATCATTGTAATTTTAGAAAAATGAGCACCTATTAAATTCATTATAATTAATCCTAGATGTATCATTCTTTGTTTACCCCCATTTGTGGGTTCGTTTTAGTTTTCCTTCTGAGTTTCCATGGACGAGAGTGAGAGCATTGCTGGTAGATCTCAGTTGACTTCCTTTATAATATTAGGATGACATAGAAGTTAGGTTGTTCATCCTATAAAACATATTGGTTTAAACTAGTTATAGGTTCAACACATCGTGTATTAATAAGGAGTATCTTTACTTAGGTAGTTACATATAAGATATAGATGAATCATCATCTTATTTCATTTGGTTTTCATATGAGTGGTTCCATTTGGTTGATGTTTTTCTCAATTAGGACAAATTTTATGAATGAAACACTCTAGGAGATGGGTGATTAAATGTTCAATTAAACATTGAGGTGATATTACAACATATAGATACTTGGTGTGTGTCATCTTTGGATCTCCTAATGTTGGAGCTGCAACCCTTGTATATTGATTTATTTTCATCCAACATTGTTTCACCTATTTTAAAGGGAGTTACAAGATTATTAAATTCTATGTAAATAAATAATTCTACTTGGATATGGGTTTTAATTTAGATAACTCAGGGATATTCATATAGAGCTAGATTCCCTCGCCTTTGATTCCTACCCTCATAGGTCATCATTGAGTTTATAGTCGGGAAACATGCAGGGGGTTTTCCTTGGGATATATGTTTGTATTTCTGTAAATAGGTTTCATTTTATGCTCATCTAGAGACAAAATCAAGGAATATGTTAAATTTATTAGATATTGGAATAGTGATGAATATACTCTTTGAATGGAAGCTTGGGTTCATGGATATAGAAATTATCTTCAATAGATAGAATTGTTAGGGTGTTTGGACTATATACCAGTTTATTCACTATAATCACTTTAGTATTAAAAAACATGACTTTATGTATGACTAAGATTGATAAATCATGAAGTACTAAGGTTCCTAATTTTATGATGATTTATAAGGGGGGTCCTAATGTGCTTAAAACTAACGTATTGAGTAGTATGATTATCTAATTGATGTCCCGTGGGAGCGTGTGTCTGGTCTCGAATTTTGTGTTTAAGATAGTACACACATTTTAAATTATATGTATTTTATTATTTTTGGTTTGGTATTTGTCTAAAAATTAATAATTATTCAATACATGAGTGTGAAAAGAGGATTCATGGACTCAATGAAGTGATTATTTTGACATTATGTCAGCGATCATGGGTGAATTAAAAATGGTGTTCCCTGGATAAGGGATAAACCAAAAATTGACTAGGTGACATAATTTTTTTTACCAATTATAGAACCATGAAAGACATGGTGGGTATATGTGGTATTGGCAGTTAATGAAGGGATTTTTGGCCTATTTTAATGTCCTTTTGTCTTAGAGAGAGCGGTATATTCATATTTATATAATCATAGTCTAGTCTTGGTTAGAGGCGATCATGTCCCTTATCTTGAAATAATCCTTATTTCACTAAGAGGGAATCTAATATATATTAAGATTCATATCTTCCATTATCATTTGATAAAGGAAATTACTGGTAGTGTCACTCAAAAAGTGCTTTAATTGAATGTGTGACAACTCGATCTTTTATAAATAAAATTATCTTAGTGGTAGAATTAGATGTATTATTTTGTATTATGGTTATATAAATCACATTAGATTCATTGGTTTAATTGTATCCTATCATATTTTAAATAACATTAAGCATAATAACCATTTATAATAAAGTAATTTAATATTTATCATATAATTCGGATAAATATTGGGTTATGATAAATCCAATTCATACAGAAAAAGGATGTGATGTCCTCAACCTGTAGGATCATAACCTATAAATCCAATTTATTAGACCATTTAAGGGAGATATAATCAGTATAATTTTCCCATTACTAATCCAAAATTGATAAATAACCACTAAATAATAATCTCAATGGTTTATGGGATATGTTCCAACTCATTTAGATAAAGACCTGGACCATGTATGTCGAACCACCCCAGGAAATTTTCTCCATCATTCACCATAACCTTTGTGAATTTACTGATTTAATAAAGAAATATTAATCACGATTCAATGTATATGAATTTTTATATTGTATTTTCAATAGAATAATAACTATATTTATTTCTTATTTTTAATGTTATAATTGATTTTGATTCTGATTCAATAAAACACAAAGTATATGATTGGGTAATTTTTAATTTCCATTATGAAAATACATTTCATAAATTTACGATTTTTTTAAATAAATTATATTTTAATAAAATATTATTATTAAATAATCCTTACTAACTATATTTGATAATATAATTTTATGAAGTCAAACGTAATATTTATAACTGTTTGAAAACTGTTATTTTAAAAAACCCCATAATTTATTAATAAATGTCAAGTCTTATCATAAATATAAAAATTCATAAACATACAAAATAATTAAATATAAGTAAATTTTATTTTCAAAATTAGAAAACAATATTTTCAAACAGAGAATTTTTCATTATTTTTTGTGATAGTTTATTTCTCAGGTAAATATTAAATAGAGTATAAATTTATGGTGTGTGTTAGAACATAATAATGACCCAAAACTTATGTATTAAATTATAGTAAGTGTATCCATGTACAAATATAAGTTTCCCCATTAAATTAATTTCTTTTTTAGTTTATTTTATTAGTTATATAACTACTTTATGATCCTCCAAAACATATATTATATTTCATGGTTTTAAAATCCTTCATTAAAAAGAATACCCACTTCCACATCACTAAGGGTAGAATTTTAATATGCTCGGACTAGGGACATATAAAATAATTATAACCACTCCTATGATTTTTCAACCACATGAAAAGAACTATGGGAAGTATTTTCATTTTTATTACATTATTATACAGATTCCAAAACCTATGTTTGGGAAATAATAAAGAACTCCCCTCTAATTTACTATATAAACCCACCAAACATCTCATTATTATTCACAAAAAAACCATGTATCACATACATACTCTTACTTATCCTCTCTCTATTCTATCCATAGTTCCCATAATAATTTAATAATATCCTCCCTTGATTTTTGAATAACCCTCTCAAGGTAATAGATCCCTTCTTTCTCCTCTTTATGCAACCATATTATTGTGTTTTTTTATTTTCAATCCTTAGTGTCATGATATAATTTTATAAATCCATATTACTGTACACTTTATTAATAAATGATGAGATACACATTTATCACACATTGAACCATTTTATAAATATTTTTTGTGTTATCATTATTCAGCAAAAATTTCACATTGATTTTTCCCATTATGAACATTTTTTATTATGAATACCATCACTATTTATACTCAAGGTTATTCTAATAGACATACCTATACTCCTTTGACTATGTAATTACATGTATCTTTTTAACAATCCATTTTATTGGAATTAAATATGTTTAAATATGATCTATTGTAAAATGTTCTATATGGAACAATTATGCATGTACATGATTTAAATGTTTTGTGTGTGTCAAATATTTTATTACACACGAATGCATTTTGTCATATTTTGGTCTCATAGAACATCCTCAAAGGTATTATAGATTGAAAATAATCTAAAATTGTAATTCTTTGACAATTTTATGATGTCTTAGTGTTTAACAATGACCTATGTTTATGATGTTAGGTTTAATGTTTCACCCACTCTCCCTTGATTCCTTTATGTTACCATTTTTTATCATTCCTCATTGTTCATGTATATGAGTCATGACTTATTTATGTATCCTTGTTATTTATATTGTCTATATTATAATATTTACTTCATGTTATTACATTTTTATTCTGTAACTGGGCATTATAGCTCACCAATTTATTATGAATGTCCTCAGGTTATCCCATGCAGTTTTTAAGTAATATATAATACATTGAGAATGATACGGATGTTTTCAATAATGATGATGTACCCATTATTTTATGTTGTGATGAAATATAAATAATTACGCAAATATACTATAATTAAGGATCATATTCCATGAATTTTTCGTAACATTTTATAATATATCATTAATTTATGTGTAATATAGACATAGGTTATTATAGTTGGTATCAAATGAATGTTTGGTTATTTTTGATATTAGGAATAGGAAATTGTATTAAAAACCATAGGGATAATACTAAATATAAGAATGTATAAAAAAATTGGTAATGTATATAGTAACTGGTTTCTAGGAAAATACATCCCAATATAGAAACAATAAGTATACTTAGATATTTTATTGATGTACGTAGGGGTAAGACATTAAAGTATAACTTTGAAAAAGATTCAATACGAAATTGGTTCATTATGTGAATATTGTTGGAAATGTCAGATAAATGAAATATTGTAAAGGTAAATTTCATTTAATTTCCATTCATGCTTTGTTTTGGGGGTTTCCCAAGCTTTAAAGGGGGAATGGGTGAGTTTTCATGAATTGGGCCAAATCGTGAGCCCAATTCCAGATTTAAAAATAAATTTTGATACCTTTATAAATCCATCATTTTTCAACATTTTTCATCAATTACAATTCCTACTTCTCTTAACCAGACCTATTAACAACACAAATGTAATATGGACCATTTATAAATCTATAATCATGGTGGGTTTCAGTTTTTATTTAAGGGATTGGGCATGCCCGAAAGCCCATTTCCTGCATTAAAAATAATTTTTTATTCTTTCATAACTCATTATATGTTTATTTTATTTTAGTGATTCCAAATCCCACTAAATCCCACATACCTAAGGCAAGCCAAAAGTCTCTTCTCCAACAATTTTAATCTCAATAGTATCACACAATTGTGCGAGACTTCTCTGGATTTCACAAATCACCCAGATTCGAAGAGGTAAATACACCCTTTCATAACTCTTTATATTTTTACACTTTTCCCCCATTATAGTCCCTACATGATCTCATAATACTTTTTTGAGAATCCCTTAATATTTTAGATGTTTTAAAATTCAGATTCTGGTGGATTGTGGGTCGTTTTATTCAAGATTGTTTTGGGTAAGTGCTTCTCTCTTCAATTCCTTCCTTCTCCTTAGGGTTTCCTCCCTCTTTCACAAATTTATAGAGTGTACAGAAGTTAGGGTTCATACATAGGGTTATATTTTGGGTATTTTTGGTAAAATATTATGGTTTAGGGTTTTTTTCACTTCCTTGTGGGGTGGCGAAGGTGCGGTTGATGTTTCACACTAACATTCAAGGGTTTTGACTCAAAAGGTAGGTGTTTCCATGTGTAAACAATTATTCATGAGTTATCTTCATGTATTTACACATTTTAAATTTTCATTATAAGGTGGGTGTGGTGTGAAAACTGTTTATTACTTATTTTGTTATGTGTTAAATTTTATAGTTACTTTTTAATGTGAAATTCACTGTTTTCATGTGTAACTCATGTGGTATTATTTCGGTGTAATTTATAACTTTTAGATTTTTTTAAAAAATATTTTTTGGCCTAAAAATTATGGTTTGGTATTGTGTTAGTGTCATGTGGTCCTAAAAATAAGGTTTTTGAATATCTTTTATGTGTAAAATATTGTTATATTTCTTGAGAGCATTTTTTAAAAATGTGTGTTTTCATTTCTATCTTTTGTGGTTTTATTCAAGGTTATTTTATAACACTTGAATGTGGTTTTATAAACGTATCTAGGGCTTCCAATAATTTTTTTTATAGTAATTGGTATGGTTTTGGTTTTAAATGGGGGTTTTAAAATTGTATTTGTGTGCAAGAGATAGTTACACCCCTTGAGTTTGTTTTATGAAAATTGTGAATGCTTTGTTTGGTTAAACAAACTGGGTAAAAGGGTGTATATGTAATGTTTAGGGGGTTTGTTCAATGAATATGGGGTTTTGAAAGGTAAGGTGGTTATTTAATATGTTAATTATTTATTTAGAATGTTTTATAAAGTGATGAAATGTTTTAGAAAATGGAAACAGAGCTGCAAAACATGGTTTTGGGCTGTTTTCTGTGAGTGCGTTGTGAAAAATGAATTTTTTTTTATGAAAGAGGTATTATATGATATTTGAGTGGGCTGTTATGTGATTCAAAATTTCTTGGAATGGTTTATAAATTTATTTAAAGGATTTGAGGAAGTGTCAAAGAAATTTAAAATGTATTGTGGGCTATTTTGGTGTGAGTCAGATTTCAAAATCAATTTGAATGAAAAGTGGAATATTATGAATTTTGTGATATGCATGTGGGATTTTTGGTGAATTTGTGATATAGAAATAATATTTTCATGTGAAAAGTTTATTTAGTGACTTTTTGATCTTGTTTGAGCAGAAAGGGAATACCCGATTATCTAGGTGGATGGATGTGTACTAGTATGTTAGTTAATCCGTGGGCCTCAGTTTTACTTAGAAAGATTGTCACTTCCAACTCTAACTAAACTATTATGATGATGATTAGGGAGCACTTGGTTGTGGGTATGTTCCCCACTGGTCTCTCGTGCATGAGAACCGATATTTTTGATGGTTACTCTCACCGAGATACGAGGTACCTGGGACCGACAACGAGCTAGTGCCTAGGGTTATTTCCTACTGCTTGTGCTCATTAGATCCTTTATTATTACTGTCAGAATATGGTATATTTTGGCATGAAAATTCATTATCATTGAAATTATATTTAAATTTTTTGATTATTTAATTTATCCAACTTGAAAAATTATTTTTTAAGTTCCATCTTTTAGAAATTGTAACTAGAAATTACATGTTTTTAAAACCTTGTATGATTTTTGTCCTTGAATTTTAATCGCATGGAATCTCTTAGTGGTGGTATCATACTTTGAATTGTCTGACACTCTAATTACACCCTTGGGTGTATGTAGACTTGGTAATTTTTTTGGCCGCAGGTTGGGTACAATGTTTTTAGTTCCAATGGTTTGGGTTTCTAGCAGGTCCTTGGTGGTGAAGTCTTGTGGAGATGGCTTGTGGTTAGTGCCCTTTTCAATGAGGGTTCATGGGCTGTTTCCTTTTGGTTTTGTAACACTGTTATAGTCTTGATGAGTTGTTTTAAAATATGTAATAAAGGTCATAATTTTTGTAAAATATTGTTTGGTTTGAAAATCTAGATTCATTTTATTGGATTGTTTTGTTGTTTTATGTTTATAAACTCAAGTAATTCATTCCCAATTCTCATTTTATGATACCCAAGAACTTGTTCCAGACTGTGAGGATTGGGAACGCCCTTAGTAACTTGTCACAGGCTTGGTTTGGTGCTTGTTTCAGTGGAGACCAGATTTGGTTTGTTAAAAAATGGTATCAAAGGGAGGTTCACTCTTTTTGGGTCATATAATTTGTGGAACAGTCAGCATAGTCTAGAGTTAGGATTTTCAGGACATGGAATTATGTTTAGTATTAGTGTAGCTGATCACAACACCTCATGATGGGATTCAATTTGCCAATGGAAGTCAAGACATTTCTGAGTCCTTTGGATTCTTTGTTTGATGATAATTAGTGGAAATGAAAAGAGAGTTGGGTTAATGGACTCAGTGAGCTCGCAGGGTCTGGCAAGCCATGCAGAGCTTAAGATATTTCCCTAGAACACTCTCTATGACAGTGAAGTTATTGTATTATGGCTGCCAACCGTATGTTCAATTCACCCCCTGAAACTAGTTTCCTCTCACATTATCTTGTGTTCTTTAGTTTTTGAAATCATGAAACTTTGGTTTTAATGTGACTTATTTTAAAGAAGTATATGTTTTTTTGTGATATTATTATCAAATAATGTGGGAGTGGTATGATTTTTAAAAATGTAGAACTAAATTTTTAGAATTGTATTGGAATAGAAAATGGTGTGTTTTCACCTCTTTTTAATTCATGAACAATTTCAAGGTTGGTTTTGAAAAAGTGATTCCAATAGAGTTTTCTAAACTATTGAAATGTGTTTTAATGGTATGAGATGTTTTGAAATTGATATGAATAACTTGAAAGTTAGTTTTAATTTGAATTATTTTTCATTTTTTAAAAGTTTTTTTTATTGCGGTAATTTGGGTTTGATTTTGTGGTTAGCGGTCTTGAGAAAAATGAAGTATTGGTTGATTGTTTTTGTTTTGAAAAGTAGAATGAGTTTTTGTATTAACCATTGGTATTTTCAGGAGCGGCAACATGCATGGGGTTATATGCGATGATGGATGGTTAATGGAATAACTGGATGAGTTTCGGGATGGATATGAAGAGGGTGCCCTGTGCGGAACAGAAACATACACGTGTGAGACCCATGTGGTACCATTGGTGGATACGCTGACCACTGAACCGTTTGTTTTTTAAAAGATGATTTTAAAGGAAAAACATCATGTCTTGATGACATTTTTGGGATGGTGTGTATTTTGTGTTTTTTAAAATGTTGATGTTGTGGGATGTTTTTAGTCCATGAACCCGTCCTGTTTGAACCATGTTTTGGAATTGTGTTTGGTCATTAAGCTGTGTTGAAGGGTATGTTAGTGGTATCTTCTAAAAAATATTTTTGGGATTCCATTACAGTGGTCCCTTCATGTTTTTGGATATATTTTGGTGTGTGTCTTGACAAATGGACCATCTTGGATGGGGTATTAGGTTCAATCATTGGATAAGGTTTGCCTCATTAGGGTTAGTTCACGACTGATGTGCAACCCGACTTGTTTCTCAATTAAAATATCCACCAGTTGATCAATATAAAGAATCCTTTTTTTCGAGCTCTGTAAATTGAGTCTAAACCATTTCCTTTTTGGTATTTCTAATCCTCTTATATTGGAGGAGTTCCCGTGGAAGGTTGAAAGGGGACTTAGTTTATTAATCGACTTGATTCGTCGAAGGTGGAAGTGGTCTGGGGTTGTTAGTATGGATGAGTGTCTCAATGGTGTCTAAGAGGGCCTCTGGGTTCATCGCAGTTTCTTTGAAGCATGAGTTCATGTTAAACAAACAGTGTGGGAAATATGGTCATGATAGGATATTGTGGGAACTTTCTAGAATTGGGTGTTGTTTGGGGACGTTGTATAAGGTCCCTCCAAATACATTGTGTATATAAGTTGTAATGGTCATGTTCGGTGATGCCTTATGCTGTCATGTTCTTGATTGACCATAAAGGTGAAAGTTTTGCAATCATCTGAGAGTCTTTGTTATGTTGGGAGAATGTCTCCCTTGGAATGACATAAAAATATTCCATTTTAGAGGAAGGTGAGTATAATTGCTATTTACTTCTATTGTTTTTCAACCGAACAAACAAGGTGTGATGTGTGTGCATCTTCTAAGCCCTTGTTTTAGTGAAATATCATGTTTGGGTAAAGTGAGTTTGGAAAGTGTTATGTCTTGAAAAACATATTAGGGATTGCAGTGTAGTTGTTGGTTTCACCGAAGGATGATTTCTCGTTCAGGGGGTTTACAAATCCTAACTGTGAGGCCAATGATGCTTCAATAATTGAGCTCCAGGCATAGGTCCTCGAGAGTAGCTGGCTCATAGTCTAGGAAACTCCTTGGGTAGTTTAAACCATTTTACATTGTCATATACACAACATTAAATATAATATGAGTTTAAACCTCTAATGTCATCATCATTTCTCTGTTGTTCCTTTTCAGTGGAAATAGGTGGAGGGCCTTGTACCCATGACATCACCTAATGTCATTCCCTCCCCCTTTGGTATCCGTTGAGTCATTAATGAATGGTTGTAAATTTGGATAGATGTGTTGAGGATACAATTTGTGCATGATTATTAGTGACTGTGTTCCAGGAAGCCATACAGAAGGAATGATATGGAAAGTTAGTACGTGGTTTCCCAAACCATGCGGACTATCCCTATGCCCTTCCCAAATCATTAAATTTTTTTAGGTCATTCTATGTCGGCACATGCTGGTCGGTTAAGATGGTTAGTTATTATGGTGGGGATAACCACTATGAATCTCATGTAAATTCCTTAATAGACATTTAATATAATTCTACCCTTAGTACTAGGGAGTCTGTTCAGGCCTCCCCTGTTAGTGTCTAGATTCTGTCTCTGAAAAATATAGGTTATCTATTTTGGAGGGGAGCCTATTTGTTCCCCCCAGTACCAACAACTCAGATTTATCGATAGTCCTGGCATGGAGATAGGTAGTCTCATTCAGAACTATATAGCTACCAACATCTTTCTTGAGTAAATGTTGGGATTGAAGAGCACCCAATGGCTAAGTTAATGTAAGGTAAGTGTAACCTTGTTTGAAGTTGTTGTTAGTTTGGGTATATTGCCTGAGCCTTGTTCAGATAGTGTTTGAGGAGTATTATTATGGGATAAAGTATGATTGTGATTGATCATTTAAGGAATGTGGTGTGAGTTTGGGTTGTGAGATTATTCCTTTTTTAATAGATCATTGGAGTTTTTTTGTCCTCTAGGGATGAAACCTGAGAAGAGAGTACCTCTACATTTCTCAGTAGGATTTGGTTGTTGTTTTGGCCTTGATGTGGATTTCCATGGATGAAATGTTTTCTTTGTGGGGAGAATTGTCACATACATGACATATTTTATAGGTAAATTTCATTTAATTTCCATTCATGTTTTGTTTTGGGGGTTTCCCAGTCTTTTATAGAGCAATGGGTGAGTTTTCATGAATTGGGCCAAACCGTGAGCCTAATTCAAGATTTAATAATAAATTTTGATTTCTTTATAACTCCTTCATTTTTAAACATTATTCCTTCATTCCAATTCTTACTTGAAATAACATGACCTATGAACACCAAAAAATTAATTTAGACAATTTATAACTCTATAATCATGGTGGGTTTAAGTTTTTATTTAAGGGACTAGGCCTGCCCGAAAGCTCATTCCCTGTATTAAAAATAATTTTTAATTTTTTAATAAATCATTCTATTTTTATGTTTTTTTGGTGATTCCAACTCCCATCAGAGCCCACATACGTAAGGCACGCCCCCAGCCCCTCCTCCCCCAATGTGGAGCTCAATATTATCACAAAATTAGGCGGAACTGTTCTAGAATTCAATAATTTCCCATATTTGAAGAGGTAAATTAATCCTTTCATAAGTCCTTCAATTGTTACAGGCTTTCTACCATTCTAGTTCTTGAATAATCTCATAATTCTTTCTCAATACTCCCTTAAAATTTTAGTAGTTTTAAAATTCAGAATCTGGTATATTTTGGGTCGTTTTCTTCAAAAACAATTTGGGTAAGTGTTTCTCTCTTCAATTCCTTCATTCTCTTTATGGTTTCCTCCCACTTTAATAAATTTATAGACTTTCCAGTAGTTAGGTTTCATACATAAGGTTCCATTTTGGGTATTTGTGGTGAAATATTATGGTATAGGGTTTGTTTTCACTTCCTTGTGGTGCGGCGGAGGTGCGGTTGAGTTTTCACACTAAGATTCAAGGGTTTTGACTCAAAAGGAAGGTGGTTCCATGTGTAAAAAATTATTGATGAGTTAGCTTGCTGTATTTACTCATTATTCGTATTACTCATATGTTGGGTGTGGTACGTAAACTATTTATGATTGATTTGGTTAAAATTTTAATTTTATAGTTGTTTTTTAATGTGAAATTGGGTGTTTTCATGTGTAACTGATGAGGTATTATTTGGGTGTAATTTATAACTTATGTAATTTGTTTACTAAATATTTTTTGGACTGAAAATTATGTTTTGTTAATGTATTAGTGTAATGTGGTCCTAAAAATAGGGTTTTTGAATAGGTTTTATGTGTAAAACATTGTTATATTTCTTGAGAGCATTTTATGAAAATGTGTGTTTTCATTTGTATCTTTTGTGGTATTATTAAAGGTTATTTTATAACACTTTAATGTGGTTTTATAAATGTATCTAGGGATTCGAATTCATTTTGGATAATAATTGGTATGTTTTTGGTTTTAAATAAGTGTTTTGAAATGGGTTTTGTGTGCAAGACATAGTTAAACCCCTTATGTTTATTTTATGAAAATTGTGAATGTTTTGTTTGGTTAAAAAAAGTGTGTAAAAGGGTGTATATGTACTGTTTGGGGGTGTGATCACCTAATATGGGTTTTTGAAGGGTAATTTGGTTATTTAAGATGTCAAATATTTTTCATATATGTTTTATAAAGTGAAAAAATAGAAAATGGAAAGAGAGCTACAAAACATGGTTATGGTCTGTTTTGTGTGAGTTTGTTGTGAAAAATGAATTTTATTGATGAAAGAGGTATTATATAATATTTTAGTGGGCTGTTATGTGAGTTAAAATTTCATGGAATGGTTTATAAATTTTTTTTAAAGGATTTCAGTAAGTGTTAAATAAATGTGAAAAGTGTTGTGGGTTATTTTGGTGTGACTGGGATTTCAAAATCCATTTGAATGAAAAGTGGAATTTTGTGACTTGTGTGGTATACTTGTGGGATGTTTGGTGAATTTGTGATATGGAAATAATATTTTCATGTGAAAATTATATTTCTTGACTTGTTGAACTTAATTGAGTACCAAGGGAAAACCTGGTTATCTATGTTGGTGGATGTGTACTAGTATGGTAGTGAATCTGTGGGGTTTGGCCTCAGTTTCACATAGCAAGATTGGTGGATACAACTCTAACTAAAATATGATGATGATTATTTGGGACCAATAGGTTATGGGTATGATCCCTACTATTGGCTCGTGCAAGAGAACAGATATTTGTGATGGTTACTCTCACTGAGATATGAGGTACCTCAGACCCACAATGAACTAGTGTCTAAGGATTATTTTATTCTTCTTGTGCTCATTAGATCCTTTATACATACCATCGTCTAATGGTATATTTGGTAGGAAAAATCATTATATTTTACATTTATTTTAAAAGTGGTTATTATTTAAATTATCCCACTTGAAAACTGATTTTTTTAAGTTGCATCTTTTAGAAATTGTTACTAGAAATTTCATGTTTTTAAAAACTTTCATGCTTTTCGTCTTTGAATGTTTATCTCAAGGAATATCTTAGTGGTTGTATCCTACTGGGCATTTCCTCACACCCTACTTACACCCTTGGGTGTAAGTAGACTTGGTTTTTTTGTCACATGTTGGGTACAATTTTTTTAGTTCCATTGGTTTGGGGTTCTAGCATGTCCTTGGTGGTGGGGTCCTGTGGAGATGGCTTGAGGGCGGTGCCCCTTGCCATGAGGGTTCTTGGGCTACTTTCTTTTTGGGTTTTCACTTGTTTATAGTCTTGTTGAGTTGTTTTAAAATATGTAATTCAGTTCTGAATTTTTGTAAATGATTTTTTAGTTTGAGAAATCCGTATTCGTTTTATGGGATTCTTTTGTTGTTTAAGTTTATAAACTCAGGTAAATAGTTCGCAATTAATTTTTATGATACCCAAGATCTTTTTCCAGCCCATGGGGATCATGAATGCCCTTCTGGCCTTGTCACGAGCTATGTTTGGTTCCGTTTTCAGTGGCAACCCGATTCGGTTTGTGACATAACACCTATTTTGAATCTCTTATGGGATATTCCTTGGTAAATTCACATACTCTTTAAGAGTCATTATAAAGGAAAAAAATTCAAATTAAGTTCCTATATTAGAAAATAGATTGTGGATTACAATAACTGAGGCCTTGAAATTCATACATTAAGGACTAAATGAAATTTAAAATTTGTCTCTATATTGTCATTTTTTCATATTTATGTGTTTAATAGATTGAAATTACTCATCCCTATTTTCCCTTTATTCTAGATAATTGTAGGAAATATGAGGATCTGGGTAAACAACCAGTGTGAAGGGGATTGTGATGAATTCCTTAACCAGATTCCCAAACCGATGGGAGTAGGAATCATGAAATATTTTATGATACATTTTTAGACAAACTAGGTTCTGAATAGAAACCAAAATTTGGAGGAATGACCAGATTCCTCTATGAAATAACAAGCTGTCATTGACACCATTGTTTAACAAATACTTTTGATTTTCAATGGATCATATTATCCCTTAATCATGGAATAATAGATCAGCACCATGGATAATACATTCTCTATCCTTCAATGTTATTAGTAAAAAAATTTAATATTGTTTGTTTATAATATGGAGGGAGAAGTTCATAAGTAGTGTACCTGATCAAAAATAAAAACATTTTAGAGGGTATTAAAGTGAGTTGAATGAAGTGATTCCAAAAAATGATTTTTGAAAAAAGAAATCTCATTCTCTCTGACAGAAAATTGAAGGGGACATACTTTCCCTTAAGAAAGAATATGATGAATCCATCATGGTGTATGAAGAAAACATCAAAAGTCATGAAAGTTACAACTCCATAATTTTGGATACGCCCAAATGAAAAGTTTAACACATAAATTATGGGATAAAACCTAGACAATGAAAAGCCCTAGTGATATGATACTTCTATTGCTATGAAGAAATTGTCTGGTGTGCCCTCAAATTTGAAATAAATATATAATAATATCATGTTTCTCACAAGGATAGTAAGAGGAAAGTGTTTTTAAAATTTTGATGGTGCGATTGAAAAGTATAATAATGGTAAGAAATATAATCATCTTACATTTCAAAATTCAAAAAATAAACACCCTAGAAGTATCCTAAAGGGGACTAGGAAATGAATTTGGTGTGGGAAGTAAGGGAACCAAGCTAGAAATTATCAATAGGAGAAACTCACCAATGTAATATAAGAGAGGAATTCTCTAGTCAACCCCCTACATTTTTTAATGTTTCAACTGCATGGGATAAAGGAATTTTTAAAACCAAGGCATTGTCCTATGATTGGTCAGAGGGAATCACTACCAATAACCACCAATAGTGCAAGGGTGAATTTATTATATTACAACATCTAAGGTATATCCTGAAATTAATGTGGTGATTGGTATTGTAGTTACTCATTCATGAATAGTGAATATACTTTTTTATTCTTTATTGAAACATTCCTTCATATCATGGAATTTTAATAGAACTATTCAAACACCCCTAAAAATCATAGAAGTAGAAATTTCATTGAAAAAAAATGATGAAATTATTTCATCCCAAGTATACAACTCTTACCCAATAAATATTTGTGGGATGAACTTATCAGTGAGCCTAATGATACTCCCTTTAGTGGAATTTTATTCAATTTTGTGTACGGATTATATTTTCTAATATATATCCAAAATACATTTTTGCACAAAGTAAATCACTCTTTATATCATGAATCATTCCCTAATTTTGTACATTTTCAAGGATGATGATTAATTATTTTCATAACTAGTATCTCATGAATAGATATTATTTCCATATGAGTAAGCATATATAGATTAAATTGTTATGTCAATGCAAAATATCATCCATGAATATATTTACATTGTGGGGGAATATGATGATGTGTTTCCTGATAAATTTATTAGTCTTCTCCTAGATAAGAGGTTTAATATTCAATCGAGCATACACCATGAAAATTTCTATTATGTAATAATATTTCTAGAAATGTTTTTGTGGAACACGATAAGAAAAATAAAAAACTACAAGGGAATCAAGATAAAGGATCCATACTCTCTTATGCATTATTGTGGGGTTCACCGGTCCTCTTCATCAATAATAAGGATAATTCAATGAACCTTTTTTTAATTAATGTGATCTCAACAACATTATGATAATGAACAAGTATCTCATTCCATGTATATAAGACATTTTCAATCAGCGATGTGTATCCCAATACTTTTCTAAGGTGGATATTTTGTCGAGGTAATATCAAGTAATGGTGAAGAAGAAGGATATCATCTGAGAATTGTGCTAAAATCCATAAAAATGGATAATATCTATGAAAATTATAGAAAATGTATGTTCTAGTTGAAGGAAGTATCATTTGTGGGATATACTATTACATGTAATGTGATATAATTAGACACTTAAAATATAAAAGGAATTTAAGGATGATTGAGGCCAACATCTTGGAAAGAAATCCATAGTTTCCTTTTATTACCTGGGTTCTATCATCAATTTGGGTGAAATTTCTCATGATTTTCAACCCATTAAACCAAAATAAATTGGAAGGGATTTAGGTTTTTTTATATGGATAATGATAAGACATCTACAAGGAGTTAACAACGAGGCTTATCATTGCACCTATACTTACCCTTCCCACAAGCGGTGAACTTTTTGTGGTATACTACAAAGCATCAATGAATGTATTGGGATGTTTGTTAATAAAGAATAACAATGTGATATAAAATAACCCATGAAAATATAATGTTCATAAAAAATAACAAACACATGATCAATATTTGGATGGATTTAAATTTGTGTTCATTATATATATTCATTATATATTTTGGTAAAAGTATAAAATACATACTGATAATAATATCCAAAAGAATATATTCACATTTAAAGAGATGAAAATAAACACTTGATGATTCTTATTGATGATTAGAGACAATGAATGAACAATTCACTAACATCATAAGAAATAAAATAATGTATTAGAAACTCTAATTAGAAAGGATCCCTTAATTTAATCTTTGATGAGAATTGAGATGGATATAATCTTCCAAGACATAAAAATTATGGACATGGAATTCCTAAAGTGAGGACGATCATCAATACTTCCACAAATGATTTCTTATCCATCTCTTCTAGATAGGATGAAGGATGCTCCAATAAATTATGATAGAATTAAGAAGAATAATGAAGCTATAAAAAATTGAAATCACGTGAGATTAAATTTAATGAAGGAATTGTAATAGTTGGGTTAATACTACGTGATATATCAAAATCTAAGATTAATAATGAGTTGGACGATGATTCACATCGGTCATCCTTCCCTATCCATCCAATGAAAACATAGATTTATCAAGAACTCCAAGAGAAATAATTTTAAGACAATATGAATAATGAAATCATGAAATATAAATCATGATCTATTATATGTTATCAACAAATGGTTGAATGGAAAAAATACAAGGGGATAATTCAGCCATTACCCTTACTTACATGGAAATGGGAAAACATAAACACAAATATTATGACTGGTCTTTTCAAGATATTAATAGGAAATAATTATACATGGGTTTTAAGGGATCATATTATAAATTCTTATCACAGAAATTTTATTTTAGAGGAATTCTCACTCAGTAAACTTTCAATGATATACATTACATAACTGGGGATGAAATATGGAACACCACAACAGATTGTATTTGATTGAGATCCAAGATTTTCCTGTATATTCCAAATGTGTCTCAAACATTCCTTAAACTGTTATTTGAATATCATCACTCTTTATCACCCTAAAACTAATATCTAATTCATGTGTACAATCCTAACACTGGATTAAATGATCAAATAACTATCAATTAACATCAAAAGAGAATGGAATCATAATATTCTTAAGTCTGATTTCCCATAAAATTATTTTTTTCACCCATGCATTCAAATGGTTCCCAATGATTCCCTTTATGGGAATATATGAAGAGAATATTCTTGTTTAGATGACGTTGTGGAAAAAAACTACTAGGTCCTGAATTTGTTGAAGAAATGGTGAAAAAGGATGAGGCCATTAATCAACACATCATGTCTCCTCATAGACAATAAAATATCTACGATGAAAAGTATTAATGAGACCAAGAGTTTAGGGTTGGAGATGAGTTATTACCCCACATGTACTTGATGTGTTTCGTGTATCCCTCTTGAGAGTGTACATACCAGACCACTCAACTATGATGAATCCCATAGTGGTACTAGTGGAGAATGATCTTTCAAATGAGGAGTATCAAGTGAAGAACATAGATCATTGAGATAAATTTATATTAAATATGAACATGTACAAGGTAAAAGTGATATGTAGAAACCACGTGTTTGAATAGAAGTAATGGGAACTGGTGGTTTTGATAAAGCATAATTACCCAATTCTTTTTTTATTGTAAAAAAATTAGTAGGGATGAAATTTCGTATGGTGGAATATATTAATGACCCAAAATTTTATAAATATAATTCCATTTCTAGTTCAATTAAATTTCTTATAATATGTTGTGGTAACTGAAACACGTTCAATTTTTTTTATCCTATTGAATTCAAAATATTATTAACCCTCATAACTGTTGATTCTATAGTCATTGGACAACACCATACGATTATTTCAAATATTTGACTTTGATAAATCCAACTGATAATGAAAAATGAATTAATGGTCTCAACAAGTAGGATCATTTTATGTGAAGAAAATTTATCAAATAAGTAAATTTATATAGTGTCGCTGGTCTTTTCCCTTCACCAAGCCCATGTTGAGATCTACAAAAAGTTCGAGAAAAACTGTTTATGGGGGATGTTAAACATCCTCAAAATCACAACCCAAATCATGTACGTCGAACCACCCCATGAAAGCATCACCATCAGGAACCTTCCCCTAGAAAATTTTCTTGTTTAATAATGGGATATACATCCCAAATCTATCAATATGAATATTTATATTTGTTTAATATAATAATATTTATATTTACTTTATATTGTTGTTACATTATTAATGATTTTGATTTTGATTCGATGAAAGTGAAATTATATTTTTGGGTAATCTGAAATTTCAATTGAGACATTCATTTTGATAAATTAATTAATTTTTGAAATAAATTATTATTTTACAAAATATAATTATTAAATATAATTTATTATGTATAGTTGATAATATAATTCTTTTTAAGTAATCAATAGTTATTATGGGGTTGAAAACTATTGTTGCCAAAAAAACTGAGCATTTCTCAATAAACATCAATTGTTATTTTAAATATTAAATTTCAAAATTTTATAAATTTAGTTTGAAAAAATTAATATTATTTTTGTGTCATAGCATTAAAATAATCCAATGATTAATTTTTCATAATTTTTTGAGATAGTAATTTTTTTGATAAATAATAAATACATTGTGTATTATTACTTTATAATAGCCAAAAAGATATTAAATAAATGTTATTAATGGCATAAACTAAAAACTATTATTACACATATAAATAAATTAATTTAGGTTATTTGATTAATTTCATTAATCCTTTATGAATCCTCTGAAACCTATATTATATTTTATTTTTAAAAAATATTTTCTCTACGAACATGACTCACTTCCATATCAACATGGGTAATAGTTTTATAATATCAGCTCAGATACCTAAAAAATAATTAAAAACACTTCTAATTGGTAGAAAAAAGGGGAAAATACCATGGTATTGTTTTTGTTTTGATTAATTTATTATACGATGTCCCAAACCAATGTTTGGGAAATAATAAATAACTCTCCTTTATTTTCTTATATAAACTCACCGAATATCCCATTCATATAAACTAAAAAACATGCAACACAACCTTAATATTACCTCCCATAAAAATAGTCTATAAAACGTCCCCCCAATTCCACATAAGGATCCTGACATGCTTTTGGAATCAACCTCTTAATGTAACAGATCTTTTCATTGTCCTCTATTTCAAAGAATTTTATTCATTTTGTTATTTTTATTTCTAATTCCTAATGTTAGGATATAATTTTACCCAACCCTGAAACAATATATTTTATGTCTAAATGATTATATTCCCCTTTATCCCTCATTAAAAAAATTTATGAATCTATAATTATAGTCTTAATGCTTCAAAAATTTCACCACACTTTTTTCTATGCCAAAATAGTTTTTTGTGAATACCATTTCTATTTAAACTCAAGGGAATTAATGTTGAAATAAATATTCTCTAATGATTGGGGACTTCCCTATATATATTACAAAATACATCATTTTGGAATTAAATATGATGAAATATGATCCAATATTTAATATTATAAGTGGAACATGTATTCAAGTACATGGTAGAATGTGATGGGTGCTCAAAAAATTATAAACCACTCAAATGCATTGGTCCATGCATTTGTCTCATGATATGTCATGAAACTAATTAGGGAGTGAACCCAATCCATTATGGTACCTTTTCATCAATTTTAAAATGCCTTGTAATTTATCCAGGACCTATGTTTATGTTTTCATGTTTGGAGTTGTTGTCAATTTCTTATGGTTTATTTTTGTTATCATGTAATATCATGCTTCATTGTTCATGGTTACAAATATCTACCCTATTATTTCCCATTTATATTCCTAATTTCTAACATGTAGTAATTTCTTCATGTTATTCCATGTATATTCTCTTACAGGTCTTTATAGATCACCCCTATCTTATGTATGTCCGCAAGTTATTTTATGTAGTTGCATGTACTATAGAATATAATAAGCATGTTAAAGAACTTCTCAATAATTTCAATGTACCCACAGTTTTTAGTGGTTATGTAATTTACATAATAACACAAATACACTATAATCATCAATATTTTGGGCCATATTATGTGTAATATTTTGAAAAAAATAATGAATTAATGTGCAATGAAGACATAGTTTATTATAAAAATGAATATAGTGAATGGTAAGCCAATGGATGTATAAGTGTGGAGAACATAAAATTGTGTTTTCCATTAAAAATCCATAGTAAATATTCTTGAATAACTGTAAAGAGTAAGGGGCCATGGTACATTAATGGTATGGGATGAGAATCTCTTTATACATGCGGTCATTATTTCTATAGACGAATAAAGAATGAGATACATTTCATTTTCTATTTTCATTAATACAATGAAATGTATGTTCCTAAAGTGGGGAGTGGTGAGTCAGTCACTAATTCAAGAAACTTGTGTGATAATGGCCATGAAATCTTAAGGCGGGTAGAGCACAATATTTTTTTATCTCAAATTATTTTTAATTGTTGAAAAATGTTTGAATTGTATCCTCAGATAAGTTCATGAACTGATATTATTATGGATTTGGGTTGTGTCCATATGTGAGTGTCTATCCCATGCTGATTTATGAAAATAAATGCATTATAGATATGGATAATGTAATCACTAATTCAATAACATGATTATATTTTTGTTTGGGAGATGGTTCAGTAAGAAGACATAACTGGATATCAGGTACTATATTTTATGATTGTTCTCAAAACAATCTCAATTTTCATTTGGATAACTCTTTCAGATATGAGATTGGTTATGTGTTGTCTATAATAATAAGGATTCTTTAAAATTGTCAACCAGAAAAGGTTCGACTATAATTATCTCAAATAATTGGATGTATTTTGTGAGAAATAAAATCTATCATGTCATCGAGATTACAATGGGGCAACTTCTAGGTTCAACCAAGGATTTTTACTTCAAAAATTTCTCAACTAGTTAATAACAAATTTATTAGAAAATAACTATTAGGATCTAATTTAGGACTACAGCAAGTATTCTAATATATGATTAGATATTGGGAGTTGAGGACCAATCCATGCATTGTTATAACCTGAGGTTTATGTTTCAATTGAAAATATTAGAAGTGGATGTATAATGTATTAGAATTGGAATTTTAAAATCCATAACTAATGGTGGGTAGAACATTATGTTGAAGGAAGAATGAGATTAATATGTCATCACCTCTCATGTTAGATGTGCTCTAGAATGATCCATCATGTTGCTCCATTTTGCAAATGGCCATTGGCGTGAGTTTTGAAGGCTTATTTACCATTTTATTAAGGTGTATTTTTCTAGTTTTCTTGTAATTTATACCCATAAAATTTATATTTAAATGTATATTCTTAACACAATATGTTTGAGGTTTTTTTATTCAAAAGGCTTATTAGGGTCAGGAATTTCTATGTATTGGAGACTATTGGATCCTATATTTTTGGACAGGGAAAAATATTTAATAGAATTAAATTTCTTTGGGTGGGAAGGTTTAATATTAAGCATCTTTATTTAAATTAATGTATGGAAATAATTAATGGTTTTTGGGTTGAATTATATGAATTTAGTGGTGTCTAGTTTGTTTTTGTGAGTTTCTAGAGCATCCAGCTATAAAAAATGATTTCCAAAAAAAATGATAGGGGTGAATGGTTTTTTTAAACATTTAAACCACCTAGGATGAATCATATAGTCATATGTGGGGTGTTTTTTTGTTTTTTTAAGCCACTCTAGTTTGAGTTCAATGTTGTGTAAGAGCCCTGCAATAAATTACAGATGTTGGTGTTTGTCTATTTATGGTTTTCCAACCCATGCTATTATCTGCATGGATAGTTCTCTATAAACAATAGTGCAACATGGTTGTCTCACAGTATTCCTAGGATGTGTATCCAATCCATATAAGGACTGGCTCTTGGATAGTATGATTCACATGTTCGGCACACAGTTTTCCAAACCATGTGGAATTACAATTCACCTCATTATAGTGGGGTGAAATGAATGATTCACCCCCCAATGTTATTTTAGTTCAACCTCTTATTTCTCTCTTATTTCACATATACCCATTCTCCTTACTCCTTTCATGGGATCTCATCATTGATTCCATGTACCTCCTACATCCAATATTAGAATCATTTTTCATGAGTTATGATGGATTAATTTCAATATTTTTTCTAATTTATCTTTCTTATTATTTAATTTTGATTCACCACATTCAATATTAATTCCTTGTGAGATATTTTGAAATATTATCATGGTGTTTTATTTTTTTTCAATTTCCCCAACCTCAGAACAATTAAAATTGTTATAACAGTTTAGTTAACCATTCTTATCTTGAATTAGGAATTATATATGCTAATACATCAAATTCTGGGTTTTTTATACTGTTTTTTTATTTTCTCACACACTATGCATTCTATGAATTATTCAAAAACTATTGAAATATTTTAAATAAAATTTATTCTAGTGCATTTGAAATCAAATTTATTCACAATTATTTAGATCCCTTATTAGTACCATTGTATAAATATTTTTTTTGTAGATATTGAAAAACCACTTAATGTGTGTTTAATTTCATGTAAATAGTTTACCATTTATATCGTTCATTTTATCACCCCTTGGGTGTGTTGGACTAATTTTTTTCTAAAAAATCATTCAAATGTTGTAAATTTATATTTTATGAAATGTTCTTTACATAGTAAAGATTTTCCTATGGTCTTGGAAGGATAAAAAATATATTTTGGTACACTAAATTTAATCCTTCTAATATATATTTGTATATGTATATTTATGATAAAATAATTAAAGGACAGGTGAATACTCTTGGACCTTGATTCCTCACATCTAATTTTTGAGTTGACCCCACTTTTTATCAAATATGGATAATTGAATTTCACGAAATCAATAAATTGAAGGGACATATCATATGAAAAATCAATATGATAAAATGAGACCTGCCTATAGCATATGTGTTGAACCACATTTGAGGTTCATTATCATATTGAATAAAATGGGACAATTAATGGAGATAATTGAAATGATATTTGTATTTTACCTTCCTATGGACATCTTTACTACATAAAGGGAAATGATCATATTTAACACTTCAATTGTGATATGGAATAAACATGTACATGGATTGTAGGTTATTTATGCTTTAATTGTAAAATGGACATCCTACTAAGAATGCATATTTACAATATTACATTATGAAACCAAGGAATATTTTCCCTTATATTTTGATTCATAGGAAGGCTATCCTTGGGTGTGGTTTCTTTCATGATTCTCAATAATGGTATCGCTGGGAATTTCATCCATTATATAATGATTCATGGGAATAGAATCCATAGTCTTGGAATCCCTTACATTTTGATACTTGGGAATGGTTTCCTTGGGAATGGAGTCCCTTTTTATTAATAATCTAATATTTTTGGGATTGACTCCCCTTATTACAAATTGGAACAGGTTATATTATCATTATGTGGACGTCGGGGACCAAATCCACAGTTCATCGCTAATGCATGTATATCTTTGCATATGAATGTGCAAATCATATGAATATATATACATGACAACACATTTTTTGAGATATTGTGGATTTTTTTCACTGTAGGTATGGTCATAGAGGATTTCATGAAGAACCCAAGATGATTGTTTTTCATCTATAATTACTGCACTGCTTTACCATTGATAAACCTGAAGACTGATTTCATTTATATTTGAAAAAATATTTATAAATTATACACCATTGGTGGTGGCCTTATAAGTATATATCATGGAAATTTTTTACCTCAATTTGGTTCTTGAGTAGGATTCATAGTTTCAGGTTCATGATCATGGATTAGGAATACATTTTTTATCATATAGGGCAAGGTTGGATGATAGGGACATAGTACCGAGTCAGTTCTCATGATGCAATTGGAGAGAGTTGTTGAGTATTTTATTTATTATTTTCTTTTTTAGTGTAATTATTCCTTTTATATGTATAAAACTTGTTCATTACATCATGTGCATGCATGTTTATTATTTAATTTATTATTTTTAAATAATATTTAATATTTTCTTATTTTTTGATTTATATTGGTTTCTTTGTTTATTGTTTATTATATGATTATTTCACTCAAACCATGGGGATATAGTCCCCCTTTAATACCACCTATAGAAACTCACTACTAGTTTGAAACCTTTGGTATATGCGTATGTTTCAATGAGTTAATGTTACCAACTAGTTTGGGGAACCATTTAGTTGGATCTTAGGTTGAGATGTTAGGGTAATGAAGGTTAAGTGGTTGTATTTTGGTGACCCCACCCCGCATGAAATATTTATCTATTATTCATTTATTTCAAATTGATAAAAATTCTTTAAAATTACCACTAAAAAATCAATGGATTAACATAATATAGTACATGGTTCATTAGTAGAATTTGACGATACCAAATATGACTGATTATATTCTAAATTCATTCAAATAAACCAAAGTCTCTATATATAGAAATGACTTCCCTCTCATGTGAGCATCAACCATTACAGATTTTGATTATCTACTTAATGAATATAATTTATAGAACCCTTTTTTCTTGATAAATTGTTCTCCACTTATTTTTGAAAGAGTTAACAGCCTTTTTTCCTTCGAGTTACCCTTATTTATGAACACAGATCCATCGTTTAGTGCACCGCAATTAGAGTTAAGAGTTTTTCTACCACTACAGAACTGATCTTCATTATAAAAAATTGGATATGGAGGATAACATATTGAATATACTTGTTTTAGTTACTTTTTAATATTTTTATCACTTGTATTCCATGATTATACCACACCATAATTTTCTATTTATTTCTTCATCTAATGATTGAACTATGATCACATAAAACCCATAATTTATATTATAAATCGGTTCTTCAAGTAATCATAATGTCTATTTTCCCATTTTCTGAAGGATTCCATGTCCTAAATATTTTGTTGTATAATTGATCATTATATAGAATCCCACCAATCTCACATAAAGTCCAATATCATTCACCTTTATGCAAAGTCTGTTTTGTACTATTAATCATTTATAACCCTTATGTGATGTATTATACATAATGAAAAATGTATTTTAAACATTAAAAAAGGTTATACATTAAAATCATTTCATATTATCATTTGGTATAGTGTAATACTTTAAGGTCATAACATATTACAATTAGGAATATTATTCTAAAAAGAGGTTAGTATAGACTACCCTTACATAAAGTGTTTTATGTAAGGGTTATAAAATAATACCCATATCAAAATAGTTCTTCATAAGTTTCAATCTATATTACTCTTACAGTGTGGTTGAATATTCTATTTAAATGTAAATAAGAAATAATATTATGTGGGATGGGTTCATGTGTAAGAGTAATTGACTATTTAAAAAAAATTATATTTTCATATAATTTATAAAAAATTATAAATGAAAATTATTGTTAATTTGAAAATGTGATTTCTCAATTACAAAATAAATGTGAAAATTTCAAAATTTGTTTCTCGTGTTTTGGAAACGAAATAAAATGTTTATTTATTTATTCAATTCCTTTGATATTCATATTGTTGAAAGTGGGTGCTCTAGACCCAACTTGTCTTGTACTTTGATTACTGTTACATGTATTCAGTATGGTTTTATGCATGTGTTTATCTTTCCATGATAGTATAGATACTTCTGCATCCACTTCATCAATGGCAATGTCCTTAGATTACCTGTCGCATCAAATGGTTATAGCAGTTCCCAGGCTATAATGAGAACCCTGAGATGCCATGACAGTAATCTTAAAGTAACGTCCTATGGTCCAGTTACATCATTCTGAAAGGACACAGATGATGTGTGACCATCAGGTGCTGGGGGCTCATAAGCATTGAGACTTCATCTCATGAAGTTCGTACTTGATGATCTCTAGCTAACGAGATCATGAGGACATACCCGCTTAATAGGAACACCACATGTTTCTGGTGTCATTGGTCGTTCCTATCTATGGGCATGTGTAATGGTCTCCTGACTTGAGATCATTATCAATGAATGTAATTTAATTACGTACATTTGATATAAGGCGAAAACCATGGCGACAAAGTCGTGGCAAGGTAGTTTGTATTGGGTACGTCATTAATGGCATGGCATTGATTGAATGATCGAGAAAGGATTTGTCGCTTCCAAGTTTAGGAAGAGATATCTCGGGCCTGGTTGATTAGGATGGTTGCACCTTCATTAAATCCATGGCCATGGTAGACGAAGGTAAGACCGTCCGGTCAAATCAACAAACAACGATAAAGCAAATAAAGAATGATGACACTAGTATGCATTCTGCTTTATTGAGATATCGTTTGACAAAGAGACTATATTACACGGACCATGTTCATAGGAAGGCAGTCGTTGCTTTGACTTTGCCTTATCTCTATAGGGGCCTCGATGGGTTGCTAGACCCCGCTCTAGGTCTGTGATATTATTCACTGCTATTGAGATAAGGGCCTAGAGGGTCACACACGATAGCGCCTTGAAAATCTGCCCTATTCTGAGAGTAGGAATTTAGAACTTGGTGGGCCCCGCCAAAGGGTCCGAGTACTATCCAAGTTCTATGGATCACCAAATAATAAATAAGTTCATTAATTATTCGAGTTTAGAATAATTAGTTGAATTTATTTATAACATGTATTTACAAGTTGTATGGTAAATACACGTATTAATATTATTCGACTGGATTTAAATATCCTAGGTTCGTTTAATATTAGTAGGAGGTATGAGTTGAGTTAAAGACTCAAATTTATCACGTAAAATATTTATATATTACAAGTAAGTGATAAATTGTAAATTTTATTTATGGCATAATTTTATTTTCCATAAATAATTATTTACATCACTTATATAGCGGACGCCTAATACACGGGGCCGGGAACCTACACCGCGTGTTTTAATACTCCCTATATAAGTGAGAGAGATCCTCTCCCACCATAACTATTCATGTGTCAATTTTGAGAGCATCTCTCTCCTCCTGGAATTTAGAGAGAGAGTCTCTCAAGCAAGGAGGATCTTCAAGCTTATCCATCCCGGATCGAAGCATCCTCCCTTGCGGTGATCATCGCTGCGCTGAAGTGTGCGTCTTAGATCCGCGCTAGCACCCGGATCTTGACGAACGGCGCGCGTGCAGATTTGCAAGGCGTGTGTGGACGATCTAGAGGGCTTCGACGTCGAAGTCTTCGAGCAACGATCGCCGGTGTCCTACACGTCAATTCTGAACAAGGTAAACGTTCAATTTTATTTTTGTGCTCCTTATGAACCTTGCGAGATCCTCGGACCAAGCTGGGACGAGATCACCGGAGTCGACACGATTATGTCACTCCGATGATGCAGAAATTTTTTTAAAAATCCCGGCCCATTGGCTTCCGCTGCGCAGTCCCGAACCTAACAGTGGTATCAGAGGGAGCGCAAGGTTTGTTCTGAGTCAAAAATATTAAATTGCATTAAATTTAATTGCGGGGTGTTAAGACGGTTCATTCAGATTCGATCGCGCGTCGTTTCGATTTCAAATGATCAAGATACGATCATTTTAAAATTTTAATCGGATCGACGTCGCAAGTTCTTGATTGTTTGATGTTATTTCTCAAATTGAGATAAACATCAAAAATATATATTTTATTATAATTTATAATAAATATTTTATTATATCTTATAATAAATTATATTATAATAATAAAATATATAAAATTTAAAATAATTGGAGGAGGCCAAGACTTGGGGTCTTCCTCCTTTTTATTTAAAAAAAACAAAAGTGAGGAATCAAAGACCCCAAGATGGGGTCTTCTTTAAAAAAAAGGAGGGGTGGGGGCGGCTGGACTTTTGTGGCAAAGCAAAAAAAAAATTAAAAAAAAGGGAAGAAGACCCTTACGGGTCTTCTCCCTCGCGCCGCCAAGGGCCGGCTAGGGTTTTCCGGCGGCGGCCTCTTCCCCGGGCCGCACCTCGCCGGACGCGGCCTCCTCCCGGACCGCAGCTGCCTCGCCGGACCGGCCCTCCTCCTCCGCGTCGGCCGCGGCCTCCTCCCAGACCGCAACCGCCTCGCCGGACCGGCCCTCCTCCCCTCACGTCGGACCTTCCCCGCGCCGGACCTCCCTGCGCTGGACCTCCCAGCGCCGTCCCCTCCTCGCGCCGGCCTCCCCGCGGCGGACCGGACCTCCCAGCCGCGGACCGCCTCGCCGGACGCGGCTCTCGCCGGACGCGGCCTGCCTCGCCGGACGCGGCCCTCGCCGGACGCGAAACCCTGCCGGACCACCCCTGCCGACCTCGGTCCGCGTCGGACCAGCTCCGTCCGGCCGCCCCGAACCATCGCCGGAGTTGCGGGCTGCCGGAAGATGCAACCGTTGCGGGAAGCGGTCACGCCGCGGTCACGCCGCGGTCACGCCGCGGTCACGCCGCGGTCACGCCGCGGTCACGCCGCGGTCACGCCGCGGTTCAAGACAACATCCCGCGGCGGTACGCGGACCCGTCGGACTTCTCTCCGGTTAGAGGTAACCTGCACTGAATTAATTTTAATTAATTTATTTTAAATTAAATTAATTAAAATTAATTTAGGGATTTAGATTATTTTTAATCCAAGAATATTAATTTAATTTAAGTTTAGAATTAAATTAATGGTTTAATTTAATTTTAGAATTAAAATTAAATTAAACAAATGGAACCGATAAAAATAAATTATTTGAATTTAATCAAATTTATTTAATTTATTAAAACACCCTCGCATAATTTAAATTTATTGCAGTTTAATTTTATTGCGCTTTTACCCCGACTGGTCTTGAGCTTTTGACCGACCTGTGTATGTTTGGCATGTATGTATTTATTTAATTATTTATTCAATGCGTGCGATGATTGTAATATTTAATTAGATAAATGACGGTCTGCGAATCGTTTTTTAATTCAAATATGTATAAGGGCCTGCGCGTCCATTGCACTATATGTATTTTATACCCCAGACCCCCTCGCCTGCGTGCGAGTATATTTGTAATTATTCGTGACGATCCGAGAGGCAGACCCCGCCAAGATGAGGCGGTAGTCCAGACATGAGTTGGGCTTTGCACTGGGGCCAGCAGCGACACGAGTCTTGTATTGACTCAGGTACGTATGCCCCTAGGTGATGATTGATCAGTTAATGATCAATCATTATAGAATGCTCAAGACCAGTCGGAATGCTTGATTTACTTTATGCATAGTTTATTAATTTTATGCGACTGCATGATTATTGCATGATCACATAGGATAGTAAACAAGAGAAAATGCATAAAGTTATGACGAATAAATACTTTTTTGAATGTTCAGTTGTGATCAAGACAACCTAGTTTGAACATAATAAATAGAAAAGGGATTATATTCATCAATTAATAATTTAAAAATCCCTCAAAGATATATTAAGTCATAGTGCCTTCCATTTCTCATATCTAAACAAACCCGGCTGTTTGGGTGCTCATCAGCCTCAGTTGAGAGTGCCTTTTACTACCGGGGCGTTTCCATGTGAGGAATGGGTCGACTTAACTAAAGTGAGTAATCAAGGTTTAGCCTTAGCTAACTTATTATCACTTTAGAGGCAAGAGGTTGAGGGAATTAAGTATAGATTCCAAAAAGCTGGGACTTTACTCAACTACACAAGGAACCACAAGAACAGGTGGTTGGCCAGCATAGCCCCTACCTTGAAACCCTCCAAGTAGTGTCGTAGCCCTAGCTTGTAGACTACGAGGGAGGTTTCGAGGATCCTTGCCACTAGAATGCTCAAGCGATAGAGTATTCCGAATCTAATGGTGAGGGCCATTAAGGTTCGTTAAAATAGTGGGAGACATTAAATGATATAATAATTTATTAATCATAAAATGTCAAAAGGTAATCAAGACAAAGTACTAACTGCTAAATGTTTATCTGATGTAGATTTAAAATGGCAATCACCAACACCACTAGTACTTTATCACTGCGATCAATCTTGGATAAAGAAAATATCCTGACCGGCAATAACTTCCAGGAGTGGTACAGGCGCTTGCGCATAGTACTACGCCATGAAAGGAAGTTATATGTGCTGGAATCCCCAATTCCTGCTGAGCCTCCTCAGGGAGCAAGCAAGACGGAAAAAGATAAGTGGAAAAAGCATGTAGATGATGCACTTGATGTACAATGCATCATGTTGTCATCCATGTCCAGCCAATTGCAAAAAATGCATGAGGAAGAGGATGCCTACAAGATGCTTTCACACCTCCAAGAACTGTATGAGGAGAGGGCTAGGCAAGAAAGGTATGAGATCTCAAGTGCACTTTATAAGTGCAGGCTAGCAGAAGGGCACCAAGCCGGTCCTCACGTACTCAAGATGATTGGGTATATTGAGAGGCTTGAAGCCCTTGGGTTCAAACTGAACCAAGAACTAGCAGTGGATCTCATTCTTGCCTCTTTACCGTCAAGCTTCTCGACTTTCATTGTCAATTATAATATGAATGATATGACAAAGTCGCTCCCGGATATTTTGGCTTTAGTTCGCCAAGCTGATAAGGACATGAAAAACACCAATACATCTGTCCTTATGGTGAACAAGAAAAACAAGGGCAAGGCAAAGGGGTCTAAAGCCAAGTCAAGGACAAAGACACCAATGCATCGTCCTGCCAAGAAGCCAAAGATTCAGAGGCAGAGTAATGAGCAGGAAGCTGTCTGTTTTGGATGTGGCAAGAAAGGCCACTGGAAAAAGAATTGCAGAGCTGGGAAGAAGAAGCAAGCTGACGCTTCTGCTTCAGGTATTTTTGTCATTCAATGCAATCTATCATTATCTACAAGTTGGGTATTGGATACGGCATGTGGCTCACACATTTGTATTCATATACAGGAACCAAGTAGGTTTGAGAAGATTGCAAAAGGTCAAGTGGATCTCCGAGCTGCAAATGGTGCAAGTCTGGCGGCCTTGGAAGTGGGAGACTATCACTTGACTTTACCAACTGGTTTGGTTCTAGTTTTAAACAATTGCTATTATGTACCGTCTGTTACCAGAAACATCATCTCTGTGTCATGTTTAGACACTATGGGTTTTTATTTCAAGTTTGGAAATAAAAGTTGTCTCTTTTATAGGGATAACATATGTTATGGTATGGAACATCTTAACAATGGTTTATATATACTAGAACTAGAAAACTCAGTAATGGCCATCAATGACAAAAATAACCAACATGACTCAAATAACACCCGCCTATGGCACTTCAGGCTTGGTCATGTAAACGAGAAGCGATTACAAAAATTACATCAAGAAGGTTATCTAGACTCGCTACAGTTAGAACCCTTAGATGTATGTCAAGCTTGTTTACAAGGAAAGATGACCAAAGCACCTTTCTCAGGAAAGGGAGAAAGAGAAAATGCAGTACTGGAATTAATACATACCGATGTATGTGGTCCATTTCCAGTAGAGGCAAGGGGTGGTTTTCTATACTTCATCACTTTTACCGATGATTATAGTAGGTATGGCTATATCTACTTAATGCGGCATAAGTCAAATTCCTTTCGTTTTTTTAAGGAATATCAAAATGAAGTAGAAAACCAACTTGGTAAGAAGATAAAAGCACTTCACTCAGATCGAGGCGGAGAATATCTTAACCAAGCTTTCATTGATCATTTGAAGGAGTCTAGAATAGTATCTCAACTCACTCCTCCTTATACACCACAATGGAATGGTGTAAGTGAAAGGAGGAATAGGACCTTGCTTGACATGGTCAGATCAATGATGAGTCATACAACTCTTCCATTATCCTTTTGGGGATACGCCTTACAGACAGCAGTATATACCATTAACCGAGTACCAACTAAAGCCACAGATGGGATTCCATATCAGTTATGGTTTGGAAAGAAACCCAATCTGACACACATGCGTGTGTGGGGGTGCGAGGCATTTGTCAAGACTTTACCAAGTGACAAATTAGCATCCAGAAGCACTAAGTGCATCTTTGTAGGTTATCCTAGGGAAACTAGAGGATACAACCTATATAACCCTTTAGATAGAAAAGTCATTGTGGCAAGATACGCCACATTTCTAGAAAGGGATCACATTTCTACTCGAAATAGTGGGAGCAAGATTGACTTCGATGAAGTCAATGCTCCAGATGCACAAGAGTTGGTAGAGGAACAATCTCTACAAGAACAAGTGGAAGAAGAAATTGTTCCTGAGACACAGATACTGCGTAGGTCTACGTGAGAGGTTAGAGAACCGGAACGTTATGGTTTTCTTGTCACCGAGTCAGGTGACACAATAATCCTTGAGGATGATGAACCTCTGACCTACAAGGAAGCAGTAGAAGGCAAAGAAGCTGCTACATGTCAAGAAGCCATGAATTCTGAGATGGAGTCCATGTACCAAAATCAAGTTTGGATTTTGGTAGACCCTACAGCTGATGTGAAGCCCATTGGTTGTAAATGGGTATTCAAGAAAAAACTGGACATGGATGGTATGGTTAATACCTTTAAAGCAAGACTGGTGGCAAAGGGTTTCAGACAACGTCAAGGCATTGACTATGATGAAACCTTCTCACCAGTGGCAATGCTTAAATCCATCAGAATATTGCTTGCAATAGCAGCCTTTCATGATTATGAAATTTGGAAAATGGATGTCAAAACTGCTTTTCTAAATGGGAGGTTGGTTGAAGACGTCTATATGACTCAACCCGAAGGGTTTGTTAAGTCAAAGAATGCCAATAAATTATGCAAGCTGCAGAGATCCATTTATGGATTGAAGCAGGCATCAAGATCATGGAATGTAAGATTTGATGAGGCCATAAGAGATTTTGGTTTTGTCAAAAATGAAAGTGAGCCTTGTGTCTATAAAAAGGTTGAAGGGAATGCTATTGTTTTCCTAGTTTTATATGTTGATGACATATTAATCATGGGAAACGAGGTGCAAGTCTTGCAGTCAGTTAAGACTTGGTTAAATGAATGCTTCTCCATGAAAGACTTAGGTCAAGCGGCCTACATTCTAGGGATCAGGATCTATCGAGATAGACCTCAAAGGATGCTTGGCCTAAGTCAAAGTACATATATTGACAAGGTACTCAAAAGGTACAATATGGAACAGTCCAAAAGAGGATTGTTACCTATGTCACATGGTATTAATCTCTCCAAGAAAATGTGTCCACAAACGCAGGAGGAGATTGACAGAATGAGTAGAGTCCCTTATGCTTCGGCAGTGGGTTCTATCATGTATGCCATGCTATGTACTAGGTTTGATGTTGCCTTTGCTTTAAGCATGGTGGGTAGATATCAAGCTTATCCAGGAGAGTTGCACTGGTCAGCTGTTAAAACTATCCTTAAGTACTTGAGGCGTACTAAGGATATGTTCCTGGTGTATGGAGGAGATGAGGAACTAGTTGTGAGGGGATACACTGATGCTAGTTTCCAGACAGATCATGATGATATGAAATCGCAGTCAGGCTACATCTTTTTCCTGAATGGTGGTGCAGTGAGCTGGAGAAGCTCAAAGCAAGCTGTGGTCGCTGATTCTACAGCAGAGTCCGAATATATTGCAGCTTCCGATGCAGCAAAGGAAGCAGTCTGGATACGTAGCTTTATCTCAGACATTGGTGTTATACCTAGAAGTGCAGACCCTGTTCCAGTATATTGTGACAATACGGCTGCAGTGGTGCTTGCCAAGGAGCCTAGGTCTCACCAGAGGACAAAGCATATTCTTCGGAAGTTCCATCTCTTGAGGGATTTTACTCAGAGAGGTGAAGTAACAGTTAGCAGAGTAGCCACAAAGGACAACGTGGCAGACCCCCTAACTAAAGCCATTTCTCAGCAGAAGCATGATTCACATGTGAGAGCTAGCGGATTGAAACCTGTTAGCAGTTGGCTCTAGTGCAAGTGGGAGTGTTGAAAGTGGGTGCTCTAGACCCAACTTGTCTTGTACTTTTATTACTGTTACATGTATTCAGTATGGTTTTATGCATGTGTTTATCTTGCCATGATAGTATAGATACTTCTGCATCCACTTCATCAATGGCAATGTCCTTAGATTACCTGTCGCATCAAATGGTTATAGCAGTTCCCATGCTATAATGAGAACCCTGAGATGCCATGACAGTAATCTTAAAGTAACGTCCTATGGTCCAGTTACATCATTTTGAAAGGACACAGATGATGTGTGACCATCAGGTGCTGGGGGCTCATAAGCATTGAGACTTCATCTCATGATGTTCGCACTTGATGATCTCTAGCTAACGAGATCATGAGGACAGACCCGCTTAATAGGAACACCACATGTTTCTGGTGTCATTGGTCGTTCCTATCTATGGGCATGTGTAATGGTCTCCTGACTTGAGATCATTATCAATGAATGTCATTTAATTACGTACATTTGATATAAGGCGAAAACCATGGCGACAAAGTCGTGGCGAGGTAGTTTGTATTGGGTACGTCATTAATGGCATGGCATTGATTGAATGATCGAGAAAGGATTTGTCGCTTCCAAGTTTAGGAAGAGATATCTCGGGCCTGGTTGATTAGGATGGTTGAACCTTCATTAAATCCATGGCCATGGTAGACGAAGGTAAGACCGTCCGGTCAAATCAACAAACAAAGATAAAGCAAATAAAGAATGATGACACTAGTATGCATTCTGCTTTATTGAGATATCGTTTGACAAAGAGACTATATTACACGGACCATGTTCATAGGAAGGCAGTCGTTGCTTTGACTTTGCCTTATCTCTATAGGGGCCTCGATGGGTTGCTAGACCCCGCTCTAGGTCTGTGATATTATTCACTGCTATTGAGATAAGGGCCTAGAGGGTCACACACGATAGCGCCTTGAAAATCTGCCCTATTCTGAGAGTAGGAATTTAGAACTTGGTGGGCCCCGCCAAAGGGTCCGAGTACTATCCAAGTTCTATAGATCACCAAATAATAAATAAGTTCATTAATTATTCGAGTTTAGAATAATTAGTTGAATTTATTTATAACATGTATTTACAAGTTGTATGGTAAATACACGTATTAATATTATTCGACTGGATTTAAATATCCTAGGTTCGTTTAATATTAGTAGGAGGTATGAGTTGAGTTAAAGACTCAAATTTATCACGTAATATATTTATATATTACAAGTAAGTGATAAATTGTAAATTTTATTTATGGCATAATTTTATTTTCCATAAATAATTATTTACATCACTTATATAGCGGACGCCTAATACATGGGGCCGGGAACCTACACCGCGTGTTTTAATACTCCCTATATAAGTGAGAGAGATGCTCTCCCACCATAACTATTCATGTGTCAATTTTGAGAGCATCTCTCTCCTCCGGGAATTTAGAGAGAGAGTCTCTCAAGCAAGGAGGATCTTCAAGCTTATCCATCCCGGATCGAAGCATCCTCCCTTGCGGTGATCATCGCTGCGCTGAAGTGTGCGTCTTAGATCCGCGCTAGCACCCAGATCTTGACGAACGGCGCGCGTGCAGATTTGCAAGGCGTGTGTGGACGATCTAGAGGGCTTCGACGTCGAAGTCTTCGAGCAACGATCGCCGGTGTCCTACACGTCAATTCTGAACAAGGTAAACGTTCAATTTTATTTTGTGCTCCTTATGAACCTTGCGAGATCCTCGGACCAAGCTGGGAAGAGATCACCGGAGTCGACACGATTATGTCACTGCGATGATGCAGAAATTTTTTTAAAAATCCCGGCCCATGGGCTTCCGCTGCGCAGTCCCGAACCTAACACATATTCAGTAAACTTCTCAAGAAATATGAGTATTTTTTATTTTTAAATTTCTGTTAAAATTTCATTGATAAAATATAACAATTTATTTTATGCCAGTTATTCCTCCATAATATTTTTTTTCTTCTACCTTGACCATGGTTTGTTATTAAAAAAATATTATCTTGATAATAGTTATCGAATATTTTTAGTGTAGATTAGTATAGAGATATATCATGAATTGAATTATCCATTGTCTAAAGTATCCCAAGGTAGAGGGAAGTTGGTTTGAACATCCCACTTGCTTGAAGGATCAAGCAGTGTTTTGGAATGGTGGTTGTTTTTATACAATCCCCAAGAACTAATCATATGGTGATTTTCAATCATATATGACTATGTGAGTTTCCATGAAAATACTTGTACTTTTCACATGAGATGCATTTGGATATGTATGAATATAATTTTTATTTTCTCTGGGTGATTAGTGGAAACATAATGGTTATGAAAAATGGATTCAAATTAATGTGGTAGGAACACATTAATTTAGTGGTTGGAATAGAGGATATAAACCAAATAATTATTAAAATTCATGTAAAAAGTAATAAAACATGAGAAAATAATGGTTTCATAAGATATAATATTTATTAATATAATATTCTTTTCATGTATATTAAATTATTAAATTTTTTAAAGAAATCCACTTAAATATTAAGTGTCATATTTTTTTCCGATGAACAACATTTCAATACCTCGATCATTCATATGGGTGGGTTTTTCTATATAATGTTACCCATGGATTATCTTGTGTAATAAAAATGTATTGGGTAACACAAGACCATCCTATGGTCAGTTCTTTCATATCAGGGTCCCCCATGTTGTATCTTATACAATGATCATAATGTTTTCTTTGGGTTACACATATATGGGTAACATCTTGTAAGGATTCTAAAGGAATAGATTTGGGTTTATCGATATGGTGGATTGGGTAAAGAGTTTCCATCTTAACTCTACAAGAATGAAAACTATTATTATTAGTATATTTTAATGTACAAGTAACTATGTTGTAGAGGAGTTTCCTAGATGAATAATTACATAGTGAAATATTGATCTCTTGTCCCTAAATAGATATGATTTATGGGGTCATCATTTTTAGAGGTATAAAATCCATTAAAAATACTTTATTAAAATATTTAAAACCTGATACTCACCAGTCAATAAGTATTTGGGTAAGACTATTGAAAAATTCATGATAAAAATATTTAAATACCATATATTTATTTTCTATAAAATAGTATGTCATTGTTTTCTATGGTCGAGAAATGTTTTAAATGGGAATCATTATATGCATTAAAATCTGGACATTATAGAGATCAATTCCACTAACTCTAAATCATGGTAATTCGATGAGGGGAGTGGGTCTCATAGTTTTATTATTTAATACATTCATAGAGATATGATAGAATTGATAAGGGGTTAAATAGATCCTTATGTTGGTAATGAAGCAGTGATTGGTTAAATAAAAGTTAGTACTTATGATCCTTTTTTCTAATTGAATTAATTTTAGAATTAAAGAAAAATTCTTATGTTCCCACTATAAAAAGAAAATTAATTTATCTATATTTTTTTGGAAATGAATAGATTCTCATTCCCAAATCCTGAAATATACCTGATAAATTTATATCTATTGTATGGTTCATGGTATTTTAAATATGGTAAATAATTTATATATTAAGGAAATGGATTATCCAAAATAGAATATTAAGAATTATATGACTTGGGATGATTTTAAATGAAAATACTATTAGTATTTCCTTTCAGTATATATAGATGATAATCAAATACATATACTCTATAAATATGGAATATTATAACCATTTGTTTATGAATAGTTTTAAATATGTCAGCCTTACATATATGGCAAAACATCCAACACCCCTTTTTTCAGAAAATTTTAATGGGCTTATGAAATATTTGATATCATATATAGTAATGTTTATAGACTAATGGTTAATAAATAATGTGGTAAATTTTGCTATGTTTTTATGTTTAAAAATGACTTTAGTCGGTATGGATATTTCATTCTAATGTGAAATTTGTTCACAGCTCCCCACTATTAGAATGCCAGAATTGGATGGTTTGTTGGAGAGGAGGAATCATACCATGTAGGCATGGTTCAATAAATGACGAGTCAATGAAACCATCCTATTTCATTCTAATGAATTGAAATTTATTTTGTTGCATTTATTGTAAACATTCAATGGGAAAATGTATTTATATGTAAAACATATAATATTAGTTATGGTGAGAATCCCAATTCGTCTTTTATAAGGGGTTGAGGATGTGTAGGATTTTTTAGTGGTTGAATTCTGAAAAACATGAATCCAAATATGAAAAAGTATCATTTTTGTATCCCAAGTAAACTATGATATATTATTTATATAACCACATTGAGAAAAAATTATGTTAGGAATTTATTTCGACATTCAATGAAAAATAATTTTCAAATTTTCGAGTCTGTGGGAGGAATATTTGAAATAGAGAATTGGAAACCCATTTGGCATTGAGTGTTCTAGAGATGAAATTTTACATTTTTCTACATAGAGTTATAGAAAGAAAAACAATTGATGTCTTGAAATAATATCAATGGTGTCATAAAAATTCATCTTGAAAACAAATGATATGGTTTCTCATAAAAAATGATGATGAATAAATATTTATATAATTTGAAATAATTTCTTAACATGATGGAAGTAAGATTTATGATTCCAATAAGTTATTTGCATCTTTGAAATTTTTAATATACTCCATTTACACTAACCGGGTTTGGAACAATTTGTATTCATTATAAAGGTTAATTCATTTACAGAGAAAATGGTTTTTCCAAAATAAAACTAACATAAATGGTATATTATCAACCTATAAAGCAATATTTATTGTAAATGGATGAAAAGGAATTCATTCTATTTAATATAATAAAAAAATTTATCACACATTATGATTTAAACATAAATTCATAGATTTCATGACATAATAGCTAATTATTATTATAATATACATCAAGTAGATGTAAAAACAACAATATATAATAGGAATGTATTCCATTGTGTGGATATGATATTACTAAGAGAATTTCAAATACAAAATTAAACTGTTATGTTTGTAAGCTGCAACAGTCCATCTATGGAATGAAGTGATCTTCTTAGAGTTTGAATATCTTGATTGGTGATGGAATCAATTAGATTAGTTTCATTAAAAATTTTGAATATGGTTGAGTATATAATAATATTAGTCAAAGGGAAGTATAATTTTTGATATTTTATGTGGAGGATATACTACATATCAAAAATTATATCCCAAGATTCATCTAATTGAAAATTTGGCATGATAAATATATCCTAGTGACTGAAATGTGTGAGGAATATTACTGACTGACTAAAAAATAACTTTTTATTATAAAATTACTTTTCCGGAAAAGTGAGAAACCAGCCCCATTTAATCCGTAGGTGAAGCCTTATAGGAGAAATCGAATCCATCAAAGCATATCCTTATCCAATTAGTTATTTCCTCTCTATAAAGATTCCAGTTCATAAGCCATACCTTCACTGCCGGGTGGTTTCCAATAACATCTTCAAGATGACATTCCACTTTATCACAGGTTCGAACATATTTTTCTCTGCTGATTTTCCCATCATTGAAGCCTCTCATCAGGATCATATCTTGTTTGTCAATCCAATTATCCTACTCGCTGTTGACCACCACTTGAATAGGTCTCCCCATCATCTCCGCCTCTTCCTGTGCTATGTTGACATAATAAATTTCCTCCACTATCTCCTCCTTTGAATGGAGGATAGGTTCTTTAGAATCATTTTTCATTATAGTGAATTTATCCTTGTTGTTGTTTTCCAGGTCTGAAACATGAGGCTTCTCCTGCAAAAAAACCGTGAGGGATGAAGATATATCCTTCTCACATGATTTAAATTTTTACCTGATCTTGCTTCCATTGGTTTTTCCAAATTGGAGTAGTCTTTATGCCCTTTCCCATTTTTCTTCCTAGGTGTTTTCTTATCCTCAAGAGCCTTAGTATCCTCCTATGACTCCACACCTTCTGTAATTCCTCCATTCAGGTCATCGGGTGTATCCTGAACAGGCTCATTGGTGTCCAAACACTCAAAGTAGTTTTGAGTCTTAACATCACTTTTTTGTTGTAGCCTTCCCCGCTGTTTGAAAGTTGAACATTAAAAAACTCTATTTTATTTGAGGTTCTTTTTCCACCCCCTATGAACAAACATCAATTTCCTTAGATTTTAAACTCTTACCTTCAGGTTGAGATGCCTACGGAGGGGATTCAGCAGTCCGCACTGACATACCCAGGTCTCGGTCTCTCAAATCCTCCTTAGGCCGATCAAAATTCCCCAATACCACGGGTTCCTCGACTTGATTTACCATAAGACTATCCTGAATTGTCCTACCCACCAATTAATTGTATTGTATAGCATTGTTCTCCTTTCTCCATGGAAATTTCACTTTCCCATGATGACCATCTTGCCTGCAAACAGCAGCTGAGTGACCCAATATTCTGTAAGTCAAGCAAAACTCCACCCAATGATCAAAAACCACCGGTTGTTTTCACCGAACTTACTCCCCAACTTCAATCCACACCGATTCCACTCACGGCCTAAACACATCTAACTTGACACACATGTGTGGGATGACCGGATGACAAACCGCAGTAGTACGTGAATCCACATAGAGGAAACGACCCACAATATTTCCTTGCATACATAGAATTGAGGGATTCAAAAATGGTAGAGGAAGTTGGGGAAGAGTATCCCAAACCGAAACTGTAGGAGAATCATGATTCAGGTATAGGTTGTAGCTCCACTGAAATAGACAGTAGCTACATCTACAACATTTCCTAGCCGCATGCGATAGATCTAGCAAAAAGTCCTCCGACGAAGCACACTGCACCATCAAATGCCTTTTATCCAGAAGACTGACAACCACTCGATCTTTTAGACCCCAATTATCAAAGACAATCCTCTTGAATTCATCCACCAAAGGCCTCTTGTTTCTAAATCGGGTGACCAGTGTTAGATGTAGTAATCTCTCCGCCTTCGTAAACATGGATTTGTTCTTAGTATTTACATAGTGATCGAGCATTACTATGAAAATAATAGTTTTTCTCAATATATGGAATATGAATCTCACCAAAGACCAAACAATTCTTAATAAATAATACTCTATTGTTGGGAGTATAAATTTTTATATCATTTCGATGGATAGAGTATAAAATATATCATATGCATTTATGATTGCATTACTATAGAAATATCACGAGGGTCAGTTTGGGTATCTACTAATCCAATAATTTAGATATTAATTTAATGGTTATTTTTTATATCATGACTATACAATAATGGAAACCTAATTTTATCTTTCCTTCATGTGTAATTAATTTTATTTTATTTTAATAGTTGAATGATGATATACGCTAAAAGTCCAAATTTCAGTTGTCCCTAACTAATGATCACCACATAGTATTATAGGTCAAAGTGATATGTTAATATTAGAATTGATAGAATATTAAAGTCATTAAAGAGGGTTGTATATGAGAAATGAAGAATATATTTGTAACATATTAGGTATAGGTATATCATTTTTTCATTAAGTGGGATCTTATGGGTTTTAAGGTTGTCTGAGGTGATTCTAGGATTTTTCTAAAGACCATGTTTTGAATGGTGGCTATAGACAGCCACCAGTCGGTTGATGGATTGAAAAGAATCTAGGTATTCCTTGATCTCCGACCATATACTCATTGTTCTTCAATGAAAATTCCAATATTCTATATAGTAGACACCACATGGTTATAATATCCACCAACTATCTAGTGGAACCAGGTAGGGTAAAGCGAGTAAGGGTCTAATTGTAGTTTATTGATCCAAAACCTTAGTTGAACGTTTAACCCATATTTTATAAAACTAAAATTATTAGTTATCGTATAAGGGTAACCCTTGGAATTCTATTCTTCATATAGCTTCTCTACACTGTGTTTCAGTCCCAGTTCAGACAATGTTTAATGAAACAGTTTATTAGACTAATTCCCTCCCATTATTGCATAATCCTACCATATGCACTAGAGTTTGAAATTTTTTTATGATGGATTGTATAGTACTACAATTAATTTGATGATTCTTTCTCTCATTCTAATATATTCAAAAAAAATTCATGTCTCAGAGGCCATATCTCGTGTTGGTTTGTTGTTTCATGTGTACTTCTTGAGGTATCTATTGATCTAGCTTCTACACGGACCCTTATTATTTTGGGAGCATTATTAAAATATATTTGAAAAATTATTTATTCCCATAAAAAAATTCATATACTTCCATTAATTATGGTGTACGAATCCTATCATGATAAATGTGTAAATCGGTTCGGAGGTAGGTTGTTCTATCATTATCTTATGTTCTGTAAATCGTTCATTCTCATGCTTTTATAAAAAAATCATAATGAATTTTCATGAAGCTTGATTTTATTTATATGGTTATTTTGAATTGGTTTTTTTATTAAATATGTGGTTCCCCTCATGTTAGTAATGATAGGTATTTTCAAAGTATATTGAAGAGTATCTTTAAATGTGTTTTCAAAGAATTGTTTTTATGAAAAGGGTTATGGGAATTGTTTGTGAAATGTTATAAGACTATTGAAATTGATTATACACATTCTGTACATGGGAACCTTAGGTAAATATATTTTGTTTTTACTATTGATACATATCGATTAAAATTGTAAGGCATTTCATATTTTACTATTGAAACGACATAAATATTTATTAATGAAAATTCTCCTTGATCTAATTAAATTTCTTATTATATAAAATAGGTATATAAAACATATGAATTTTATTCTATTTAGGTTTTTCTTTAATTTAAAATACCACTGAGAATTGTTACCATTGCTAATATATCCATTGAAAATATATCGCCTGATTAGTATAAAAATGGGGATTTAACAATTCCAATTTACTCAGAAAAAGGAAGTGATGGTTTAATCCCGAAGAATTGAATCATAAAAATCCCATTTGTTGAAGCTCTAAAAGGATGTATCATCAATGGGCATTACTCTTGACCAATCATAGGGCGAGATTCAACATGTTAATCTTGAATGAAACATCCTATGGGAGATGTGGAAGTCAATAGAGATTACTATCTGAGCAATGTTATGTGATCCACCCTAGGAGTCTGTCACGATCGCACAACTTACACTTAGTTTTTATGCAGGTGTTATAAGGGGTTTTGTAACAAGACCCTAGAACTATGATTATGTTCTTTATTTTGGTATAAATAATATACATTCATTTTATTATTGTTACTTTGTAAATTGTTTTTGAGGACAAAAGGTATTTTTAGTTAATATTTAAATTCAAAAAAGAAATATTTATTATGAATTAATGGATTTTGAATTAGATAATATTTTAATAAAATATTATTACTAAATTAGTTTTTAATAAATATTAATGATCGTATAAGTTTTATAAAATCAATGGTAGTTTTTATTATGGTTTGAAATCTATTTTGTCAAAAACCATGAATTTTGAATAAATGTCAGTTTTTATTTTGAAAGTAAAAAATTCTAAAATTTATAAAATTATACATATAAAATTAATTTCATTTTTGGATTAAAGATGTCTAAATTATCTAATGGTTAATTTTTCATAATTTCCTTAGTCAATTTTTTGGGTAAAAATTAAATAACTTTTAAATATATAATGTGTTTTATGACATCATAATGACCAAATAGTTATGTAATAAAATACAATAAAATGTATGTTCGACAAATATTTGTTTTATGATTAAAATAATTTTATTTTATATTTTTTTGATTAATTTTATGGTGCCTTAGGGGACTCTCCAAAACATATAAAATATTTCAACTTTTTAGAACGATTTCCCAGAGAGTGACTCACCTCTGCATATATAAGACTATTTTTTTATTATTTTGGGCCATCGGCCTTATAAAATATATTTTCCACTCCACTTTGGAAAAAACTATCAGCAAAAACCATGGGTTGGTTTGTGGTTTGAAATATATTATTATATAGATTTCAAAACCTAAGACTGTGAAATATTAAGGAATTCACCGCTTTTCCTATATAAATCCACCCATGTTCCCACGTAACTTCACTCAAAACACATGGATCACGTCCCTACTCTTCCCTATAATCTATAGAATCCACCGAAGGCTACCAAATAACCCAATAATCCCCTCTCAATCTTCTCCCACGCCTTTGGGATCACACTTCCATATAATGGATTTCATCCTTTCTCAATTTTTTCCCAGATTCATTATGTTGTTATACCCATGTATTTTCAATTAAAAATACTGGATTATGATTTCACACCACCCCATAATTACCTTATTATTTTTGAATAATTATAGACCTCTTTATCTCTCATTAATCCCTCTCATTTACACTAGTTACTATCATGAAATTTCATACATGTTATTCAATTTCTCAAATTTGTTCAGGTTTCATTGTTATGTTATTCTATCTACATACAAATTACATGTTTTAGGAAATGTATATATGTGAACCCCTTAATTTATTTTTCATATACATTGGAAGATAAAACCATTTCTCCCTCATCAACCATTTTTTTTAATCATTATTTCATGTTATTATGCTTCCAAAATTGTACGACACTTTTCCTAGACAAATATAATGTGTAGTGAATTCCATCCCCATTTATCTATCTAGGTTATTGACCTTCATGCACATATACTTATTTAATGGTACTTGAATATATGTATTATGCTTTTTTAATCGTTTAATAGCATATTATGTGGAAATATTCCATGTTATATGATCCACATGGAACACTTATGCATGAAAAGAAATATTTATAAAGGGTGTGTAATGATAACGTGCCAATTCATTGGGTAAAGAATAGTATCATTATACTCTATGTGAAATAAGGGATTAATAATTCTAATTCATGTTTAATTAGGGTTTAAATATTGTAATTAAAGTTAAATGAGGGTTTACTCATTCTGTAGGTGCAATGTGCCTTGTCTCATGATAATATCAGGTAAATGTTGTTGACACATCTCCATGTTTTGATAATCATGCTATATAATGCCTTTATGTTCATGTTTATATTATGCTCCATTGATATTCCTATTTCCTAAAAAGTATTTTATTTTTCATGTTATGCCATGTTTACTACCATTGTAGGCATTATAGATCGCCATTTTCTTATGTATATCCTCATGTTATCCCATGAAATGCTAAGTACAAAAGAATATTGTGGTAATGTAAAAGAAGATTTCCATAATGATGTTGTATTTTATGTTTTATGTTGTTATGTAATTTTCCTAATATCCAAAGAAACTAGACCTATACATCCTCATAGTTGTCTTATGTTAATGTTTATGTAATAAATCATGTATACGTTTGTAATAAAGGGCATGGTTTTTATTGTTTGTATTAGAGAATAGTTGTAGTTGTTTTAGGTTTAGGGTTAGAAAACCCTAGTGAAAGCCTTAGGGATATGTCTAAGTATAAGAAAAACATCCCTAAATTTTGGTGAGTATACAGTAAGTGGTTTATCATGAAAATACATTCTTGTATGGATACAAAAAGTAGTGGAAGATCTACTATAGATGTATATAGGGGTAAAACCCGAAATCACCACATTGAGCTAGACTCGAACAAGAAATGGTGCACAATAATAGGCCTTGATTCACTCTTTGTTATGAATATCTCGGGGGGATAATCTTTGGTAAATTCACATGCTTAGTATGATCCACTGATAAGAAAATAAAAAAATACCATAAGAATGTATTTTTGGATGTAGATCATGGATAACATAGATTGAAGCTTATAAATTCATTATTTAAATAAATAAATGTATTTATAATGTTATCATATATTGTATTTGGATTCACCTTTCTGTGTTACCCTTAAAATTCCTTTTATCATATCTAATGGCTGTTAATATGAGTACATGGACTAACAACTGATGTAAAGTTCAAGGTGATGATTGTTCTAGTGAGATGCCTAATCCGATGGGAGCGGGAATTGCAGTCATTGTCAAAATACTCTCACATTTAACACATTTTTTGAATAGAAACATGCGGTAAGAGGAGCATCCAACCCCCCCCCCCCAAAGAAAAATCCCCAATCAATATATTCATGGGAAAAGGCCACCTACATTCATTGGATCATTTGATCCCTTGATCTCTAAACAATGGATCAACTCCATTGGAAAGATATTCTCCTTACTTCAATGTTCTAAACTAGTGAAGGTTCTCCTAGATGATTATCGTATGTAGGGAGATTTGATAAATTAGGTACATTGATAAAAAAATATGAAGCTTGAGTAAGATATCAAGGCATTGGAATGAAATGATTTATGAAAAGTGTTTTTCGATATATTTTTTTTCACCCTCCGACTTAATATGGAAATAGACTTCCTTCCACTTATGAAAACAGACAACAAATCCATCGAAAAATATGATTAAAACATTACAAATATTTCATGAAACAGCTCTGACATTGTCATTAACCTTGAATTCATAGTTGAATACTTCTTTGGTGTGCTATAACCTAGCTTACAGAATTCCCTAGAGATCCATGATTTTGATAGCAATGAGGAAATTGTTTTATTTTCCCTTAAATTCGAAATGAAGATCGAAAAATTTCAAGGGTATCATGGGGATAAGAATCAAAAGGTATACTATAATTAAGGAATACTTATGGAAAAATACAATGGTGCTAAAAAATTACAACACCACACTTTATAAAGGTATTTAAGGAATCACCCTAGAAACATCCAGAAGTGGATGAGAAAATGATTTAGGTGTGGAAGAGAATGGAACATGACCATAAATTACCGACAAGAAAAACTGGCTACTGCAATAGTGGAATGGAACTCTCGGTTTGAACCTCAATGAATTGATCATTGATTCAACTATAAAGAACCAGGGCACTTAGCAAACTAGTTCCCTCGACCAAGGGTTTTTAGGGGTAACCAATAACCTCCAAGGCAGCAAGGGAGATCTTTTTCCATCACTGCTGCTGAAGCGAACCTTGACAACAAAGTGGTAACCAGTATGCTAGTTATTCATTAAAGAATAATGAATTGAATTTTTTATTTTGGATCTACGTATTATTTTATATTCTTGATGTTTAGTAGAACAATCCCAACACCAACCCAAATCAAGGATATAGATATGTTGGTGAGAATCGAAAATGGGGAAATCTTTTCATTCCATGAATATAACTCATCCCTCATCACAATTTGTGGTATGAACATCCAGGAGAACCTTGTAATACTCCCTTTAGTATAATTTAAAGAAATTATTGGCATGGATTGACTTTCTCTATATGGAGCCAACATAAATTGCAATGAGAGGGAAATCACACTCCATATGGTGAATCAACCCCTGATTCTGTACAAGTACGAGGAGGATAATGATTATTCTATAGAACCATCTTATCATGTGGGGATATTACTACCATATGAGCGCACATATCATTCTTGGATGATTTATTCTACGGAATCAACCATCGTTGAAGAAATTCGTATTGTGAGAGAATTGAGTGAAGTGTTTCCCAAGAAATTTCTTGGTCTTCCTCCTAGAAGAGATGTTGAATTCTCGATTGATATTTGACCTACGGTGTTTCCATTATCCAAGAATTCATATAGAATGTATTTGGTGTAGCATGAGGAGATAAATAAAAAAATTATAGTAGAATATAGTAAAAGGGTTTATATGCCCTCGTGCTTCACCATGGGGTGTAACAGTCATCTTTGTCAAGAAATAGGTTGGTTTAATTCACCTTTGCATTGATTACCATGAGCTCAAAAAAACATGATAAAGAACAAGTATAATCTTCCCAAAATTGATGACATGTATGATTAGATACATGGAGCACAATACTTATCTATGGTGGATTTGTGGTTGGGATATTACCAAGTAAAGGTAAAGAAGGAGGATATCCCTAAGACTTCTTTTTGTACAAGGTACAGGCACTACAAATTCATAGTAATACCTTTATGACTCACTAATGCCTTAAAAAAATTCATTGACTTGATGAATAGAGTCTTTATAGATTATCTAGAAATATATATTTTAGTATTTATAGGGGATACTCTAATATACTCCAAAACTTTGGAGGAGCATGAGGAGAATCTAATAATTGTAATAGATACCTTGTGAAAGGTGAATCTCTATGAATAGTATAGCTAGTTTTATTTATATTTGAAGGAAGTCTCACTCTTGGGTCATATCTTCACAAGCAGTGGGATACCTTTAGATCCCTCTAAGAAAAATGCAATTAAGGGATGGTTGAGGTCTACATTTGTGAAAGATATTTGTATCTTCCGTGGGTTAAAAGGATATTATCACTGATTTGTGATAAATTTATCATGATTTTAAACCTTCTTACCAAGCTAAAATAGGAGGGAGTCATGTTTTCATGGAATGATGAATTCTAAGATAACTTCAAGGAGTTGAAAAAAGGCTTATCACCATGTTTGTTCTCACACTACGGATAAGTGGAGAACATTATTTGGTATTTAGTGATGCTTAAAAGAAGGGAATGGGATGTGTGTTGATGGAAAATGAAAAATTCATTTCCCATGCTTCATGGAAATGGAATGTTCCTGAGAAAAAAATCAAACACATGATATTAATTTGGCTGTAGTAATTTTCTATTTAAATATTAGGTAGCATTAACTCTTTGGGGAGAAGTGTGAAATATATAAAGATCACAAAAGCCTCAATTATTTATTCTCTCAGGGAGATTTGAACAGGCACCAATTAGGATGATTAGAGCATGTCAAAGTCTATGACTGCTCAATCCATTGCCTCCCCGGGAAAGCAAACAAGGTGAAAAATTCTCCAAGTAGAACGGATCCCCAAACTCTTTCATTTATAATTGTCGAAAAGGATCCAACATTCTTAAAATTCATGGATATGGACATGGGAATCATAATAAAGGGAACATCATCTATACTTTCACACATGATTGCTCAACTGTCTCTTTTGGAAAGGTTAAAGGAAGCTCAAAAGGATGATGTTGACCTCAAAAGAATGTGGAAACTATCATAAAACGAAAACATTGGAGTTCCATGTTATTAAAGAAGGAAATGTGATACGTCGGTCAAGACTATGGGTTCCATCAAATCCGGAGTTAAAGAAAGATATATTGGTTGATTCACATAGTACGAATATCTCCATTCCCCTATGAAACACAATGATGTATCAAGATCTCCAAGAGCATTATTGGTGGGATAACATGATGAAGGAGACCACTGAGTATGCAACAAATTTCCTGGTATATCAGTAAGTGAATTCTACTAAGTAGAAGTCTAAGGGGATGATTTAACCATTGTAGTTTCCGGGCATAGAGGAATCACATTGGTGAGTGTACCCAATATTAAATTTTTTGATAACAACGATCAATCTGAGCTTGTCCATGATAGTATATTGTCAGACCATTGGAATTTAACAAAGGAATAAAGAAAAGGGTCAGGGTACCGAACCCATATAAAAGATCATAATTTTTTGGTTATAATTAATTTAATTAAAGGAAAATAATGACATTCATGTAATTCTTTCTCCGTTGATGTTTTTGGTCACGATCTGATGTGATCCATCATTGTGTCGTTGAATCCAATTGTAGGATTCCTCTAGCAGTGATTAACATGTGCTCCACGTATCTCTTGAAAGTGCCTAAGGGATCACCAGGTGGTAGCGTGGAAGTGCCTTCTCTTGTGATGTCCACCTTCAATAACCTTGAGAGCTACTTGCAAAGATCTCTCCATGATCTGGTGGAGGAGGATCTCTCTCGTAGCATGATACTGTTCTTGGAAGAAAATAACTCATCCTTGGCTTGAGATATTTCTCTATATCCATTGTGAAAAACACCCAAAAATGGCAACGCAAATGAGCACAAAATAATTTGGATTTTAATTACTTATAATAATAATAAAATGAATTAATTACATAGATTTATTATTTCATTTCAATTAATTCTTATTAAGACCCCATCTATTATATTAACAACTAACTATAATTATTATTTAACATGTTCCTAGAGAATTACACCTAATATTATTTAATTAAGTAATTAATATTATTTCTTACAAATCCCAAACAAAAACAACATGGCATGTATATTAATATACGCATCATGTACTTTTTTTTCCATTCACTTTATTTCTTCACCCATATTTATTAGACATCGAATAATGACTATTTATTTATTAAATAAATATTAATGCATTACTCTGTAATAAATATATTATTTCTCCATAATATATTATCTAAAATATCTGGTGTTTAAATAAATGCGATCATGAATCCTTGAATAATTATTAAAACACAATCATGAATACTCATTATTCAACATGTTTAATTAGTCTTTAACTATGATACTAGAACACAATTAGTGTGTGACCCTCTTGGCATATTTCTCTTTGTAATTAGGTGGAGCCTTGAAAAATTCCAAGGATTGATTATAGAAACAATCCAAGGAACCCATAGAAAAAGAATTTAACGCCGCAATGATGTGTCTCCTCTTACGAACACTTACTTTGTAATGAAATCCCTTTTTAACAATATCTCTAATCAAGCAGGTTTCATGTTGTGGTCATCAAACCATGTGCTTGATTATATGTTCTTTGACTTCCCAAAAATGAACATGACCATTATTTACCATGGACATAGGTTTATTTTGGCTATATCATTTCCATAAAATGGATTGATATATCTACTTCCATTATGGAATATAAAGGGACACATACATTCTCGCATTATCTATTAATGATGTATTACTCATGACACACCCAACATGTCCTACATCATTCTGAATGATGTGTTGTCACAGTTTTCGTCAATACATATAAGTGTGTGAGTTGTAATACCCATTAATAATAATCATAATGTCTATGTACCAATACACACATTCTAAGATAGGAACATCAAATGACACTATGAAATGTGGATTTCCTACTAGCGGGTATTTGTCTCAAAATATCCTCTTAGATATTACTATGGGTGCACACCATTGGAATGTGCCTCAATGTTTTATGAGTCCTCACCCCTAATGGAAAGTATTATTTGTGTCCCTTAAATAACATCATTTGTCCATAGAACACATATTCAAGATCACCGTTATGGAACTTCGGTGTTCTCATCATAGTAGGGATCCACTATGACCCTTTAATTGGATAGATATCCTTAGGATATTATCACATGAATTATCACACAAATGAATAATCAATACATGATACGGTATTTATTAATGTGTAAATTATAAATTATTTGGTTCTAGGCCACCAACTCCAATAGACTCCCACTTGAACTAGAGCCAACTACCAATAAAATCTAACATGGTTTCTCTCATGTAATATTCATGTTTTTGCTAAAATATCCCAATATTCATGGGGACAGACATGTTCTCTTCCGTAGACATTCTACTCACAGCAACTTCACCCCTTTGATAGAAATCCCTCTATAGGTGATACTTATGGATTATGTGCATTGTCCGTTGATGTGACCATAGTTATTTTACAAGATCCACCACTACAGTATTATCAAAATACAATGTGATAGGATCTTTACTGCTACACACAACATCAAGATCCTTAAAAAAGTTTTGAATCTAGATGAAATCCTTAGATTTATCAAAAGTCAGCATATATTTGGACTCCTCTATAGAATTGGTGAAAACTGGATGCATTGAACTCTTCCAGCTCAAATTTCCTCTATTGAGATAGAAAACATATCCATATTTCCACTTTAGATCATTTTTGATATGTCTTAAAACTAACAACAACATACACTCTGATTACTATCTCCATGTATCCTCCATACAACAAGAACATGTCCTTAGTTCTTCTCATGTACTTACGAGTAGTCTTAATGAAATTCCATTGTTTTTCTCCTGGTTCTACGTGATATCTACCTACCATTCTTACTTCATAGGAAACATCATGCATGTTACATAACATGGCATACATGATGGATTCTTTTGCCAAATTGTATGGGATCTTACTCATTCTATATTTCTCTTTTGGGTCAGAAGACACATTTTCTTTGAAAGATAAAGGCCATGTGACAGTGCAACCGATTCCCTCTTGGATTGTTTCATATTAAATATCATTTGTATTTGGTCAACTTATGTACCCTAACATAGTCCATGAATACTCTTGGGTCCATTATCATTTATCTTGATCTCTAGAATACATGATGCTTCACCCAAGTCCTTCACAGAGAATCACATGTTCAAAAAGTCCATAACTATATGTAAGACGGGTACATCGTTTCAAATAAGAAATATGTCATAAAAATATATTACTTGGATAATGACCACATTCCCATTAAACCTCTTATAAACACATATCTCATATTCGTTCTTAATGAATCAAAATTCTCTTATGGATTCATCAAATCAAATGTTCTCTGTCCTAGATGCATGTTTTAACCCATAAATGGATTTCTGCAACTTGAAAACTTGTGTAGCTTCACCTAGTGTCACAAACCCTTCGTGTGGTGTTATATAGACATCTTCTTGATGGTTCCGATTATCGAATGTGGTTTTAACATCCATATTCCAAATCACATAATCATGGTATGCTACTATGGAAAGTATGATTCTTATAGATTTAAATAGGAAAACTGGTTAGAAGCTTCATCATAGTCAGTTCCTTGACACTGTCTGAATCCTTTATCCACTAGCCTTACTTTATAGGTTCTAACTTGACCTTCCTTGTCCAAGTTTCTCTTGAATACCCATTTGCATCCAACATGCTTTACATCAATTTCCTTATCAACCAGAACTGAGACTTGGTTCTGAAACATGGAATCTATCTCCCAATTCATAACTTATAAACATATTGTAGCTTTTGAACATTCTAATAATTTTTTGTTGGAGATAGGTTTATCATTTTCCAAAAATAATGATTCACCATCCTTAGTGACTAAGAAATAAAATCCCTCTGGTTCTCTTACCTCTATTGAGCTCCTACGTAGTACTTGTTTTTCTAGAACCACTTCCACAAGGACCTATAGAATGTGTTCCTATACAGATTCCTCTTTATCTTGAACATCAAATTCATCAAATTCAATGTTTCCCCTACTATCCATTTTGAGTGTGTTCTCCCTCTCAAGAATGAATGTTTGTCTGGTGACAGTCACATACTTTTCTGAAGGGTTATATAGGTAATATCCTTTCATTTCCTTTGGATATCGTATAAATATACACTTTGTTCCCCAAGGTGCTAGTTTTTTATCTGATAAGGGAATAAAAAATTCCTTGCTTCCTCATACACATGTTTGAGACAAAATATTTTTCATTCCACTCCATAAATTGGAGAGATTTCCATTTTTTCCTTAGTTGGTACTCAGTTTAATGTGTATTTAGTAGTTTGTAACACATATCCCAAAAATGATAATTGAAGATCTGCATGACTTATCATTGAACTCACCATGTCCAACAATGTGTAATTTATCCTTTCACTAACATTATTACACTATTGTGTATAAGGAGGATTGAATTGAGATAGAATCCCACACTCTAGTAGAATATCGATGAACTCTATGTTCAGATATTCTCTACCTCAATCGGGTCGAAGCTTCACTATCTTCATACAAAGCGGATTCTATACTTCATTATTGGATTCCTTAAATTTCACTAAGTCATATGACCTATACCTCATTAAGTTGATATATCCATATATACTCAAATAATCAGTAAAAGTAATGATGTAAGAATATCATCCTCTAGCTTCTACCGGAAATTGTCTACACACATATGTGGTCACCAATCATGGAAGCATTGTGGACCTTTCACCTTTTCCACCGAAAGGTTTCTTAGTCAGTTTGGCATGTAAACAAGTGTGGCATCATTCAATAGGTTTATCTCAGTATAGTCTAAATAAACATCCCGGTAGATATTTTTCAAGTGCTTCTATTTTACATGACCAAGGCAGTGAACTCAAAACTGGGTGTTGTATGAGTCATGTCAATTGGTTTCGTTATTGATTTCCAATAATTGGTTTTTGTAATTTAATACATACAAATCATTGTTCAAAAACTCTATACAATAACATATGTTATTCTTATAAAATAATGAACCCTTTTTTCCAAATTTGAAAATAAATCCATCCATATCTAAACATGATACCGAAATTATGTTCATGGTAACACTAGGAACATAATAATGGTTACGTAAAACCAAAATCATTCTAGTTGGCAATGGGAGATGGTAATTTTCAATGGCCAACATAGTCAGCCTCGGGACATTGGAAGCTCAAAGATCCACCACTCATTTTGTAATCATTTTAAATCTAATTGGTTACTGCATTTGAATACATATTTTATCCTCTCAAGATGTATCTAATACCCAATGTGAAGAAATGGAAAAATTACACTAAATAATGAACCTACCATTACTTTCCCCACGATTCTGGGTGTAGTTCCTCTTCCAGTTGTCTTGCATGACACATGAAAAATATTCCTCCTCCCGTTCATTTCCTTGCCTCTGGATATTCCCCTTCTTGGAGGGATGGTGCTTATGGGATTCACACCATTAATGAATCCTTGTCCCCATTTCCTTGTCCTTAATTTTCTTATTTACCATAAAGATTGTGAATTTCTCATGCCCCATGTCCTTATCTACCTGGTGAGTTATGGTTAGATGTTACGATAGACTCTTGTCATTTTTGGACAAGTTGTAGTTGACAATAAATATAGAGATGGTCTTGGGAAGTGATGATAGGATGAGATCTATATGTAACTCATCTGTAAACATAATCGCTAAGATGTTCGGGTATTCAATTTAGCCAATAATCATGACTACATGAAGCCCAGCTGGTGCAGACTCTCAATTATTAGTTGTGAACAATGCATTGGAGATCTAATATCTCTTCTGTCTTGCCTTTTTGCTGATCAATATCCTTAAGGCGAGATGTCATTCTATAGGCATCCATTTATTCATGTTTCTACAAGAGCTCATTATACATGGCCGATAGAATGAGGCATTAGACATCTATGGCATCATATATATGTTTCATATAGATAGATAGTTCATCATTACTGGAATCTTTTCAACACACGACATGAACATGATCTTCAAGAACATACAATTTCCTCTTGTGGTGAAGGATAATGCGTAAACGCCTCTACCATTCCTGGAAATAGGTGCTGTTGAGAATTATTTCTTTCTTGAGTATAGTTTGCAATGATATTTTTGAAGTCATTTTTCTTTCCATTTCCACAAACTAAGATAATAAAAAGTTTATTATTTATGATGATAAAACATAGACAAATAAATAAATTAATACTTATTACTCTCCCACTATTTTATCGAAATCCAATTTCCCTCACCATTGACATCAGAATATTATGTTTCCTGAATATTCAAGTGGGAAGGATCCATATTTACCTTCTCATTAACCCAACTAGGGTTTGTAAAGAAACTTGAAGGGTTTTACGTAGGCATTTCAAATTCCAACTGTATTAACTCGTAGCTCCTTGAACTACAGAGTAGACTTCTTAATCTTGAAATCCTTTTATTTTGGATTTCCTCGACCTTTTCTTATCGATGACACCAAGTCCTTCTATAGAAATCAACCCTTGATGTGAACCAATTCAAGTCAACCCAAAACCATAAATTATAATTCCCTGATAATTGAAATCACCCAACTAGGTTGGTTGAATCAATTTGAACTATGGTTCGATTCTTAAAAATATTATGGAAGGCTATACTGACATAATATTTCATTGAGGGATTACATCCTTATATGTAAATTTCCATTTATTATCTTTGATTACATGATTTTTAATATTAATTGGGATATACATAAGTGATTAACCATGTCTAATAAAATATTTATGCATAATTTAGTCTTATTTGAGTTCCATCTTGCATGCTTGTTTAATTCATCAATTTTGTGATCGTGACAATACACCCATAAAAAATAAACCATGAAACTGGAAAAAAATATAAATTGTATGATCAAGAGAATGTTCTATTTTTTAGTTTATATACTAGTTGATAAACTAATCCATGACCTAGTGGAGAAAGGCCTTGATCCTTTTGTGTTCGTGTTTACAGTTTTCCAGGTTTCTACCTTTGTATCCTCTTGGATCCTAACTTGAGAAACCTCCTCTAGCATGGGTGCTCAGTCCATTACATATCCTTTATCGCACTCATAGGTGAGGGGTGAAATGGATTTTTACATAATCGAAACCAGGGCACGCATGCCCAACATATTAATGAGGATAAGGCTCATACACCATCAAATTTAATTTAAATAAATAAATTAAAAACAAACCATACACATACAAAGGTCTTGGTCTAGCCCATGATCATCCATACATGCAAAGATACTTACTCATAAATTAAACAAGCATTCAATTATTTTATCATTCTTGTTTATGATAAATCACACTTGAATTAATTAATTATCTTTAATTAATCAATCCTTTTATGTCAAACCATTTTTTGAATTTCCTTGAGATTCTCATCCATCCTAATTTTAAACAAATAAATTCATTTATAATTATCTTTGTACAAAACATGTACTTTTTAGGCACACCAATGAATTCTTTTTCATAACTAAAAAAATGGGTAGAAATGAACATTACACAGATGTTAAATTAAAAAAAATATATAAAAAACACTTATCACGTGTTGTTCCTCAGATTTTCACCCACACTATGGTACACATCCCAAGGGTTGGTATAAAATAATAGTAAATTTTAATAAATATTCAAAATTTTGATGGGTACATGTCATGTAGCTCTGACTACACAGAGTTTAATTTTGTTCACCGTCCATCTGAAGTAAATGCCCGAGGACATGGAATGAAGATGTACATCAGTAATCATCAAAATACATGGCTTGTTCCGTGGGACACACATTGTGTAGTATCCGTGTTACCTGATTTCCTACTAGACAAGCCGTACATGGGGTTCATGATCCAACCCTAACCCGAAGGGACTACACATCATGTGCAATGGGACACACATCGTGTAATCCGAAAACAATGTGCTACCTATTCGTAGTCAACACAATGAGTCTTAAAGACTTAGATAGGATCCATTGACATGGTTCGGTTTGGAATACTGTCGCAGTGCATGTAACCTATACTACACAAAGTGTACTACCGAATAAATGTTGTGTGTTCTAGTGTTGTATGGCCAGGATTCTTTGGAACCTCCAAATGAGATCCTCTATTTTATTTTAATAAAAATTAAATGAAAAAATTATTTCTATAAGGTGAACGAGAAATGAAAGAAGAGGATTAGATCTCAAGAATCAGATTTATATAACTATTAACTTGAATTTAAACAAATAAATTTTTAAATTTATAAATCACCAATGTAAATTAAAATAAATATAATCAATGAGATGACTACTCTGATACAACTTGTAGGTTCTGGACGCAGTGAATGCGCATTGATTGGTGTAACCAACATTAATTTTTTCTTTGACAACGAATAATATGGGATCCATCACCATAATAAAATTATTGATCATAGGAATAGAATGAGGAACAATAGAAAAATGAATGGATTTTGGGAACCATAGAGACGATCATCATATGTTGGTTATAATTTATTAAATTAAAAGACAAGTATTACCTTGATGGAGTTCTCTGTCCATAGATGCTTCCAGCCGTGATCTGATGTGATTCGTCATTGCGTCATATAATCCATGTGTAGTATTCAAATAGAGGTTATCTACATGTGATCCACATATATTTAGAAGTCTACAAAGGGATCTCCTGTAGATAGCATTGAAGTGCCTTCCCTTGCGATGACTGCCTTCGATCACCATGAAAGCCGCTTGTAATGCGCTCTCCTGGATCTAGTGGAGGAGAATCTCTCTTGTAACATGAGAGCATTCTTGGAAGAAATGAATTCTCTATTATATTGAGTACATTGTCTAGATATGAGGTGAACAACACCCAAAAATGGCTAGGATAATGATAATTATATAACTGGGTTTTAAATTACAAAGAACTGTAATAAAATTAATTAATTACCCAAAATAATTTATTAATTTCATTTAATTCATAGTTTGACCTCATGTCTAGTAATAACAGTAGATTATTATTATTACATGACATGCACCCAAAAAAATAATCCTAATATTATTTAAATAAATAAATAATTTTATTTCTCACAATGCAAAAAATAAATTACATTGAGTGCATATTAATATAAACATAATGTACTTTTGTTTTTCCATTATCTTTATTTCCTCTAACGTATTTATTAGACCTTGAATAATGACTATTTATTTCTTAAAAAATATTACTGCATTACATGCTAATAAATATATTATTTCACCTAAAATATATTCTCTCGAATAACTGGTGTCGAAATAAATGCAACGAGTCATCCTTGAATAATTATTAAATTACATGTGGGATTAATATTTATTCAATTTGATACATTAATATTTAAATGGGAAATTTGGACCCACATAGTTTGTGACCCTCTAAGACTCTTTCTCAGTGGAATTACGCTGATCCAACCTAAAGTCTGAGGTTAGAATCCTAAAACACGCCATGGAACCTATAGAAAAATAAGTTAATGCCGCAATGACATGTCACCTATTACAAATTCTTACCATGTAATGAAATACCTTTGTCATGATATCTCGAATCAAGTGGGTAGAATGTTGTTTTTATGTACCCATGTTCTTGATTTATCATTCTTTGACATCCACGAATTGAACTTTCCCATTACATAACATAGCCATGGATTTATTTAGGCTATATAAATTCCCTCAAAGGGCCTGAGAAATCGAATTCTATTATAGAACAGAAGGTAAAAATCCTTTCTCGAATTATCTATTAATGCAGTATTATTTGTGACACACCAAACATATCTTACCTCACTACGAATAGTGTGTCATCAGAGTTTTAATCAATACATCAAAGTGTGTGAGTTGTAATACCCCCTAATAATAATCATAATTCCTAAATACCAATACACATGTATAAAGATAGGAAAATACAATGACACTATAAAATGTGGATTTCCTACTGGCAGGTCTCGTTCTCAATATATCCTTCAGGATATTGCCAAAGGAAAACACCATGAGAAGGTGCCTCAATGTTTTACGAGTCCTCACCCCTAGTGGCCTGATTTATTTGTGTCCCCCAAAAAAACATCATCTGGTCATATAACTTATATTCAATAATAGTTTTATGGAACTTCTGGGTTCTCATCATAGCAGTGATCCGCTATAACCCTTTAATATAACAGTTATCATTACGACATTATAACATGCATTGTGATGCAGAAGAAAAATCAAGATGTGATAAGGTGTTTATTAATGAATAAATTAAAAATTAGTTGGTTCTATGGCACAAACATCATCAAACATTACCCATACCATCATGGGAATGGGAGATCATCCCCATGGACATTGTCACTGAAAATCTGTAGACATACAGAGGAAACAATGCTATCTAGGTTGTTGTGGATCGACTAATCGAGATTGTGCTCTTTATTACAATTTGAGGGGATTTATAATTAGATCAAATAGCAAGGATATTCATCAGATAAGTGGTAAGGCTACATGTAGTTCCACTATCTATTGTATCCAATCAATATCCTATATACACCTCTATGTTCTAGAAGAGTCTCCCACACGCTATGAATATGGAGCATAAATTCAGTGCAGCTTATCATCCTCAATCTTATGGCCAATCTAAGAAGACTATCCAAACACTTGATAACATGTTGATAAAATTTTCAATAGACATTAAAGGATAATAGAATGAACAAATTCCTCTGGTTGAGTTCCCTTAAAGTAACTGTTTACACTGAAGCATCCAAATGGATCCCTATAAATCCCTTAATGGGAAGAGGTTAAGAACACCAACATGTTGTTATAAAGTTTAGGAGAGAATCTCATAGGAATAGAAATTGTCAACAAAATGGTGGAGAAGGTTTAGACCATCCAGTATCACATTAAAGCTTCACAGAGTCAACAAAAGGGCTATAATGATAATCGTCTATAATACCTAGAGTTTTATGTTGGAGGCATGGTAATTCTATGCATATCATTGTGGACTAGAGTTATTAGATTTGGGAATAAGGTCATTCTTAGTCCAAGGTACATCATCCCATTTGATATACTTGATCTCATTAGAGTAGTGGCCTATCGACTAGCACTCCCAACAACCCTATCTCAAGTACATGATTTATTCCATGTATCACTCTGAATAATGTACATACCTAACCCATTGCATTTACTCAATCAATATTTGGTACTATAGGATAATGACCTCTTATATGAAGTGATGCTAGTAAAGATCATAGATTGTAGGAAAATGTTTATATGATATAATAAAATGCCACTCATTGAAGTGTTGGGGGGGAAACCCCATGTATGAAGAAGGAACATGGGATACAAAGGAAGTATTGTAGAAAATACGCCCTAATCTATTTTAGAGTGGGAAAATGAAATTTAGAGGGGGAAATTTTTTTAGGGTGAATATTTTAACGGCCCAAACATTTATTAATTAAAATTACTCTTGGTCTAATTAAATGTATGATTATGTGAAATTGTTAAATATAACACATCCACTTCTATGATTTATTTTGGATTTTAAAATACCATTCAGAATAGTTACCATTAATAATATAGTTGTTGAAAAATGATCACATGATTAGTATAAATATTGGTCTTTAACAAATCTAATTTACTCGGATAATGGAAGTGATGGCCTCATATAGTTTAATTTCTCCACATGAAAACCATATTTAGAGGCTCAAAAAGAAGGTAACATCATTGGGATCCACACTTGACCAAGCCCAAGATGAGCTTCAACACATTAAGCATGAACATAACTGCTTACAGGAGAAGTGGAAGTTAATAGAGATTACCACTCGAGCGATGTTATGCAAGCATCTCCAATTGTTTGTCACCATCACACAGCTTACCCTTAGGCTTTATGCAGGTGTCATAAAGGGTTATGTAACAATAACCTAACACTATTATTATGTTCTTTATTCTTTTATAAATAATATACATTTATTTTATTATTGTTACTTTGTAAATGGGTTTTAATGAATAAATTTTATTTTTAGTTAATACTTACATTCAACAAAGAAATATATTTTAATGAATTAATTAATTTTTTAATTAAATATTATTTTAATAAAATATTATTACTAAAATAATTTTTATTAAATATAAATTATCATATAATTTTTATGAATACAATGCTAATTTTTATTATGGTTTGGAATCTGTGTTTCCTAAAACCCATGAATATTAGATAAATATCAATTTCTATTTTAAAATGAAAAATTCACATATTTATAATTTTTTTATATTAAATGAATATATTTTTTAGATTCTAGATTTCAAAATTATCTAATGGTGGATTGCTCAAAATTTTATGAGACAGTTGAATTTTTGTGAAATATTAATGAATTCCCCTCTCTTTTTCTATATAAACCAACCCAATATCCCACTTCTCTCCACTCAAAAGACTTGGAGAACGTCCATTTTGTTTCTTAATCTCTCTATAATCCTACCAAGCTTCCCCATGCTTCCAAGAATCCACTCTCAAGCCTCAACCAAGACTTTGGGATTAGACATCCAAGTAGGGGATTTCTTCCTTTCCCTTTTTTGTCCAAGTTTATTTATGGTGTTATACCCTTGTATTTAAAATAAAAAATGTAGGATTATGATTTATCCCCTCCACCATAAATCCCTAATTATGTTTTAATAATGAGATACATCTTTGTATTTCATTAATTCTTCCCATGTACACATTTTACCATTCCAAATTTTAATAAGATTTTCTTCATTTCTCCTCTTTCTTCAAGTTTCTTTATTATGTTACGCTATATAATTCCATATTCTATGTGTTGGGACATGTATCTATGTGACCCCATTTATTTTTTAGGTAAATATGATGAGATACCCCTTTTATACTCATCATATATTTTTATGAATCATTATGTCATGTCATTATGCAGCTGAAATTTCACCACAATTTTCTAGACGGGAATATTGTGTAGTGAATACGATACCCATATCTATATCAACGGTATTCAACCTCATGAAAATATAAATATTTAATATTACATACATGTATGAATTCCACATTCTTTAATAGTTTCATATCTAATGATATTGAATGATTTATGATCTATGTGGCACACTTATGCAAGAAATTAAATATTTATAAAGGGTGCACCCTGACAGCGCTCTAATGCATTGGGTAAAGAATAGTCTAATGATAATCCATGTGAAATGAGGTTTTACACATTCTAATTCATGTAAAAAAGGGTTTAATCATGATAATTCATTTTCAATGAGGTTTTTCTCATAATCCATGTGCAATGAAACTAGGCACAGGAAAATATCTTGTTAAATGTTGTTGTCATACCTCCATGTTGTGATAATCATGTTATATCATTCCTTTATATTAATGTATCTTTAATTCTCAATTGATATTCTAATTTACTAACATTTATTTTATTGTACAAATTATGCCTTGTTTAATCCCTTACTAGGCATTATAGCTCACTCTTTTCTTATGTATATCCTCAGGTTACCCCATGCAATGCTATGTATGAAGGAATGTTGTGGTCAAGTAAAAGAATATTTCAATAAATATATTGTGTTTTATGTTCTAATTAGTTATGTAATTTTACTAATTTTTGAAGACATTATACCTATTTATCCTCATAATTTCCTTAAGGGATCGTTTATGTAATAAGTCATGTTTAAGTGTTTAATAAAGAGTTGGATTGTTATAAGTGTTCTCTTCTATTCCTATATCGCAGATACATTGGATCATGGAACTTGATCTTGAAATTATAGGGGGTTATCTTTATAGGATGTCCCTTAATCCATATTTTATGGATTCATTGAATCAAAGGAAGTGATTATATAGTAATTTTCCTATTATTGATGTACAAGTGACCTATCTAGCCTAACCTTCGTCAACCTAGGGATTAATACCATTCTTCTTCAAATTTTATTGATTTGGATTTTTTGTGATATGATATATGCTTTGATAAATTTAAATTATTTCATGAAATTATTATTTTAATTTAAAATAGTAATATTTCTTACAAAAATTGTGAAAAAGGTGAATTTTTAACATATTTTTGATATAATATTGTGCAATATCTTATCTTAACTTGTTTTCATAAAACATTAGCATATTGGTATTATTTTACAGAGGTTCATTATGGAACACCTATGTGGTATCATTCTAGGAGTATTTATCTCACACACTAAATATCCTATTAGGGGTGTCTCAACATTATTACAAATGATTTAGGGAAGGAACATGTACTGCAATGAGACAAGGAGCTTTTTGGTAAGCTGATCTCGGGTAGATTGTGATGAGATGGTGGAATTGTTTCCATTTATCCCATGTAGTCATAGGTTTTATATAGGGTTTCCATTTATTTTTAATTTTTCTAACGACAAGTATCTTCATTTTATCATTATACATTTGGTTGTATCACTACTCATTACACTACTTTGATTGTGGAATATTTCATTTGAAATATTTTTTTTATATGTAATGTATCTTCATTCATATTCGGAAAATTATTCTCTCTGGTTGGAAATGAATACTTTGATTCTAGTCTAAATCCTATGTGGATCATGTGTACCTTTTTTTCTAAATGTAGTTTAGTTTTGGAGGCAATATGGATGTGTTGTGTTGGAATGGGTATGAAAATATGTTATCATATAATAGTTATTCTCAGTATTGGGATGTTGGTAGATAGATGATTGTATTGTTGGGACTTTAAGGGTTGTCTTGGTTGAGTACCTACTCTTTCTATGAGAAGACATAATTTACCATGGGATTCTGGGATGTATGTATCCAATGTGGGTTTTTTATTTTGATATCAATTTTTTAATATGTTCTTATGGTTTAAAATGAGTTGATTCACTTGTATTATCATTAATTTATTATTTTTGTAAGTTGAAAATTGCCTCCAAAAAGATTTTTTAGAGTTCAATATGAGGGTTCAGTAGGAGATACACCCCTTGGGAATCATCCTAAAGATCATAATATCTTAATATATATCATATGAGAAGTTTAGCTCATGGGATAGTAATTGTGTTTGATTTAGAACCATGATTTAGAGGTACAACCATGAGTTAGAGGTGATAGGGATTGATCATGATAATTTCTATGTTAGAATCACACATCCATTAGGGGTTCAAATTAACATCAAGATGTGGAGGAGTATATAGAATAGACCAATCATTTATCTGAATTCCCTGTGACAACCGAGTATATAAAGTTGAAATGTATGACGTTCAAGATTGAGTATCCAAGAAAATAGTGGTTAGATTCCATGGTTTATGAAAATAAAAATATGTTATTGGATTGGAATGGCTTCAATAACCTATTATTTTACTAGTTATAACATGAAACTATAATTATTGGATATAATATTGTGTTTATATCTTTTTATAAGATGGTTTGTTTTTATGTGAAGGTGGTGAACAATTATTAGCTAAAGGCCCCGGAATACCACTAGGATTTTAAATAAGACATCTGATCATAGGTATATATGAAATAGTTACTTATGACGAGAAAAACAATAGGGCTATGATTATAGCAACATAACATTAACATACATGGATATTACCTCATTTACATGAATATTCGACTCATTAAGAATGTACATGTCTAAGGAATATAATGGCTTAGCATTTTGAAAACATTGAATAGAATAATATAAATTGGTGAAAGATAAAAACTATTTTCTATAATGATATTACCATTTATTACTTGTACATAAAACCATTATTCATAACCTAGGGAATGAAAACATAAGAAAGGGGTTAGTGATAATGCTGAGTAAGGGTAAACAAGGGAGATAAAAATGGAAAAATGTATGAGAAAATTATCATAACATTTGAAGATCATACACTACATATAAAATATCATATACAATAATAATGGCATAAATATTGAAGTATTATAATATATGAATCATAATATAATCATTATTACAATCCATTAAATCATAGCATTGGAATAATACATGAATTTTACGATATTCACATAAACATAGAAAATCTTATTTCCAAGCTACATACAAATACCTTCACAAAATGTTATGACTGGGATAATAACATGTGTACATGATTAAGTCTTGGCATTCCATAATGTGATCCCTCTCTTATCATCCTTGATAATCCTTCTTATGTGCCCTCTTTTTTTGTGCATCAGATTCCCTCATGTGTACCTCTTGATTCGGGATTGGGATGCCCTCTTGTGGACCATCTTATACTGGGCTTGAGATGACCTCCTATGTACCATTCAGTCTCATAAATCATTTAATCTTACCCAATGAATGGGGGGATATATAGGTATCACCCTTCATATAATGAAATCAAACAATCGCATTCCACCAGATAACAAAATAGTCATTATATCACGACCCATAAAAAGAGATGTGTTTAATAAACCTAAAATTATAACCTCTGAAATGAAATGGTTATCCTTGAAATTTCTTAACATAATAATGTTTATAAGCTGGATAGATTTTTTAATCATTTCATTAAATCATAAACAATGAAAATAATTAGGTTCTAATAACATATAACCCATGGAAGGGGAAAATGTGTTATAAACATCATCCAATCAAAACATAAACCATTTCATAAAAATTATGAAAGTTATTCTTGGATCTTATCCCCAATAAATATTAAAATATACCTAGGGGTGACATTTGATATGGAAAAATAATTTCAAATATCACAAGGTGTATTTCTTAATGAAACTAAAAATTCATTGAAATTTACTTTTCGAAACATAAAAAAAATACAAAATGATTTTCTTATAAAAAATAATCATAAAACATAAAAAGTTAGATTTAAACAAATTTAAAATGTTTTTTTAGAAAAATAAATTTTCCTCATTGAAAATTTATTTTAAATCATAAATCATTTTGGAGACCTTTTTTAAATATATCGTTAAAAACATATAAATGAATATTAAAATCATTTAAAATTCCTTTTACTTTGAAAAAATATTGATAACATTTAAAGAATTATTGAATGAATTTTGAAAAACATTTTCCTTAAAAACATATAAAAGTGGATTTAAAATTGATAAAACTATTTTTAAACATAAATCCATTCTAAAATAATTTATTATAAATCATTGTTTGGAAATAATAGTGATTTAGGACGGAATGGTGAAATAAGTTTAGATTTTTATAAACAAAATTGTCAATTATCTTAAGTAAAAAATAGTGGAAAATTGTAGTAATTAATAAATATATAATGTATAAACCTAGGATAATAAAATTCATTACTATTAGTGAGATATGGGTTATAATAGTTTATCAATTAAAACATAACCATAAATAATATTCATAAACTATGAGATTGTTGAAATAAACTATTACCAATTTGGTAACTTTGAATAAAACTCATCACTCAAGAAAATGAAATGAAATTAAGCATGAAATTACATCAAAATAATAATATTCATTATATATCATGTAAAATTGTTGTGTATAAAAATCATAGATGAATATACGTGCATAACAAGGCTTGTGTCATAAAAAAGGAAAATTGAGACAAAATTACTTTACAGATTTGAAAAATTTTAGAACATAAAATCCTTTAAATATGGATCAAAAAATGAATATTTATGTACCCATAAATTTAAATATAATAATAAGATAATGTATTCTGGGGACTTATATACACCACAAAAAATAAATGAGTGGTGAATAATGAATAATCTCAGAGATATAAATGTGAGACTAGAAATCCCCTTAAATTTATCTTCAATTTCATCGTACTCATTCAAACCTATTGTATAATATATATATTTTTATTATATATCTAACGCAAAACTATATTTTTATATCTAACAACATACATTTCTTTATATTAAACACTTATAACACTTCTATATTACTATTATGCTTTGAGTAATTTATTATTTTTTCAAACATGTTTTAACTTATTATTCTTTTTTCTCTTACTCGGATCATGATTTAGTAATTTCCAAAATATAAAACATGATTAATATAAAATATATATTCATAATATAATTACTTATAATTATATATTTTATATATATATAATGGAATACATTTTTTAACGAGGTGATAGATTGTATGTCCGCAAGAATACTATTTCTATTTTCTTATCATATTGAAAAAACGTAAATGAAATATATGTATACATATATATAATATTATTAATATATAATTATTATTTCATATATACCTTATAATTTTTTGAAACCCATACTTAATTCATTCTGTGTAATTTTGGAATGAATCATGTTCCATTAAGAAGGCAGTAGTCTACACTTCCACAAACTATGTTAATGTATTAACATGAAATAAAAAGCATGAAGGAATGTGATATATAAAAATTAAATTATAATAAATAAACCATAAATATATTATATATATATAATAAAAAATATTTTACATCGTAATTATGAATCATGACAGGTGTTATGGGAAAACCGAAGAACATCATTTCATGAGGTGTTAGTTCACCTTACACAATAACGTTATGTTTATTACCCACAAGATGGAAGTGTGTGTAAGTGTATTTATAATCCTTATAAACTGTATAATTATATTGTGTATACAAATTTAATTATATAATCAATTAATAATAATATTTAAGGTGTGGAAAATGAAAATGAAAATAAAGCATAAAATATTTAGGAATGATGTTGCATCTTTTTTGGGTAACTTCTTTTTCTTTCCACCAAAGGGATTCCTTCGATGGATTTATTAAAAAATTTAGAATCATGGGATAAATTTATGGATATTGAGAGGTTATATTGTAAGATTTTTTAGAAATAAATATCTTCAAAGGTGTGAATAAATGTGAAGGGTGAGTTCCTTCTTATAGTGGATGAGGAGTGGCATTCATTTAAATTTTTGAAAATGGAATTCCACCAACGTTTTTCACAAGTAAATTGGCTCCAATAATGGAAAAAATATGATAAAATGTATTATATAGTCTATATATGAAAATAAAATGTAATTTATAAAATTTTCTAGGTCATTAAGGCCAAATGTTTAAGGTTTAGTCGTTTGTTACGCTATTGTTTCTCTCAATCACTGTAAATAATTTTAATCAAATTCACTAAAATATTTGTTCAATGATCTATGATATAATTATAATATATTATAAATTATTATGATTATAAATATTTAATCTCTTCTCCCAAATTCCAATCAAATAATTGGTGTAAATTAATTTAAATTTAAGATCGAGGGTGAGTGAAATATCAGGTTTTTAAAGTCAAAATGTTCAAAAGTTTGAAATGTATAATATCCAATTTCCTTGAGGAAACTATTCACATGATTTAAAATGAATTATTTTATATAAAATTTATCTAATTTAAATTTAAAACAATATCAACATAAAATTTAACCCTGTAAATTGTATTGATAAAAAAATAGTATTGAATTAAAAATCACTATTTCTTTATTATTACTCAAAACATGAAACATCCATGAAATATAAAAAAACTATAAATGTAAATAATGATATTAAAATATTGAAATTTATGTTTATTATTTAAAAAAAATTATATATTTTTTAAAAAATATAATTAAATTTGTTTCTCCATTCAAAGGAGGTAAAATTACCTTTTAGAAATATACTTTCTTCATTCCTAAAATTGGAATTATTCTTATCATATTCCTATAAAAAATATTACATATATGTAAAAAATATTAAATATATAATATATAAATGTTAATAATGAAATTCATCAATAGAGGTTTATTTTATTTATTGAGGTAAAATGGTGTTTGTACGTAGTTTTCTTGGAAAAGGAATGTCATTATTTTCAAATTGTAATTTCATTAAAATATAACTAATCTATAACCAAAAGATTAATTTTATATACATGTTTGAAAGATATTTTCATAATTAAATTATTAATATTCATAAATTCTATTAAAAATTTAGGACATAACTTTAATGATATTTTAATAAAAATATTAATATTATATTTTAGTTTTGTAATACTTTTACATGAGTGTAACACAAGCTATCATAGGAACACGACATTGTTTATAACACATGACTAACACAATGCTTTATGTTCAGAAATGTAATCTATTTTTTTATGTAGTGCAATGTTAAATTGGTGTTGCATAAAACATGATCCAAAGTAATAGTTATTTTTAAGGAATAATAATGCAATTGTGATTTTTAATTCAATACTGATTTCCCAAAGAAACTCATAACTAAGAATTCACATAACAGAAAATAGGTTTCAAGTGAAAACATGTACATAAAAGAGAATATGACTCCAACATTTTCATGGAGAGTGAAAGAGAATAATATTTGGATAATTTTGATGAAAGAAAATTCATAACCAAAAGTTTCTTGAAAAGGTCCGTAATATCATCATAATGATGATAATGGGACCACATTATATTTCATGACCCATTTCCTAATGTTGAATAATTTTCATAAAAAATTCTATATACTAGATTTTAGAACAATCACACCCTTTTTTCCTAGTTCAATTTCAACATCATCTCTTATTACAAAAAATGAAGGTGAATTTGTTATTCCTAGTTCAATTTCAACATCATCTCTTATTCAAATGTGACTTTTGTATTCATGAATCAATGTATATCGAGATAATTACATGAATCATCAATAAAAGATGGACAATAATATTTTCATAGGACTAAAACATATAAAATAAAAAAACTAATTTTGAATTAAGGATGGGAATATGTTTTCCATAATTATCAAGATTCACATTATCCATTGTGATTGCATAATATTTCACATTTCCATTTTTTCACTTAGTATGTTGTGGATTATCATCCAAATTATTACCTGGATTGTGGATAATGTTATCATAATATCTGAACTCCATTAGGTTGAAACAGTGATGTTTAAGAGGTTCCTTTTGTAAGTAATTTTTATTATTCGCATCATTAGATAACATCTTCCGATTACTTGGATATTCATATGTTAAATGACCTTCGATTCCACATATAAAACATTTAGTAGTCCCCTTAATACAATTCCCAGCACTTGTATTCCCAAACGTTATTCATAATGTTTGATTAATTTTTATTTCACCAAGGTTTGTATATATTTCTTTTTAATTCTTTTATTTTTCTTGTCAAAACAATTATATTGATAAACAATTTCAAACTCCATATCCACCTTGATATCACAACAAAAAAACCTCATCATTGAATCTAATTTATCTTACAGACAATTCCATTCATATAATATGTTTTAAGACACAAAATAATCAATCAATGTTTCATTCACGATGGATGATAACACCCAAAGAGTTCCACACAAGCCTTGTTGATTTAATTCATAGGCCAAAATTGATTCATCAGCCCTTAAATTATGCATTATGGAATCCTTTTCGATGTTCGTATATAGAATATGAGGAATGGACTTATTGAAAATTATGTTCATAAACTCATCCCAATTTATGGATTCAATATCCTAATATCACATCATATTATAAATAATAATCCACCATTTCTTTGCATCACCTTATAGATTATAGACTGCCGTAGTGACTTTTATATGCTTTGAATACTAGAGAATGGAAAATTTCATTTTAGTGGTATTAATCCATTTCTATGAAACTAATGGGTTATCAAAACCAATTATTGAAGGTTTTAATTGTCTCATTAAAGACTCAACAGACCATTATTCCCCACTTTTCTCATTTGGTTGTTCAAAATGATTCATAGCTTCAGAAAGTTTTGTCAGATTGAAAAAAAGTTTTTTCATTCCATCTCCCTTAACATTTTATTTCTCGGTAGGGAAATCATTTAATTTCACATTGCATTCCTCATTAACATGGTTCCTTTGAGTTCGACACATTGACTAGAACTAGAATGCACAGTGAGAGAAAACCTTATTATAGAGGAAATCCACATAGTTTAAAAAATTACTTACAAGATGAAAAAATAACAAAAAATAGAATTAGATATAAGATAACAATGGCGTATCCTTAGAGTCATCCCTTGAAACATCCTTTAAAAATTTCCTAGGAATCATACTATGTTTTTGTAAAAAGAGTTCCAGATTTTGGGAAAATATTTCTTTTTATAACAACTATATCAACTCATATTTAACATACCTGGATATTAAATCATTTTTGATGAATATTCATAACATTACAAAAGTACACACTCAAGTACTATAATAATTTAGTGCCTTTATGACAATGGAATAAAATCTTCTAACATGGTTAAATAACATAAAAATTTCCCACAACTATATTCCCATTTTGTAATTCTTCCTAAAACCATTCTTCATAACTTGGGGAAAGGAAATAGAATAAAGAGGTGATATCAGATGCTTAGTATGGGTAAACATTAAAGATAACATGAGTATATGTGTATGAGAACATGATCACGAAATTAGAAGATCATAACCTGTATATCAAAGATGAGAAACATTAATCATGGCATAAATATTTTCATTTCATAAGAAATTAATCATAATATAATCAGAAGCATAACCAAATAAATAATAACATGGGAAAAATACATGGAATTTGTGGCACACACATACGAATATAAAATCATATATAAGGCCTTCCTACCAATATCTTCATAACATGTTATTATTGGTATAATAACCTATATAGCCTCTTCGACCTTGGTATTCTCTATAGTGTTCTATCATTCTTTGGGCTTGGGGTTCACTCCCATGTTCCCTAATATTTTGGGATTGGGATACCCTTCTATATAACCTCTTGTATCGGGTGTGGGATTCCCTCTGGTTTTGGGATTTTGATTCCGTCCCATGTTCCCAATTTATATTTACCCAATGCATTGGAGGGAGATATAGTTCCCATGCATTGCATAATTAAATCATATATTCATGTTCCACAAGATAACAAAACATTGATCATATCATGGCCTCTGAAAATATATGGATTTGATAAACATAAACTAATTTCCCCTGAAATGAAATGGGTATCATTAACATATCTTCACATAATGAGATATAAAAAATATATGGGTTTTGTTTTCATTTCATTAAAGCATAATATGTGAAAAAAAGAATATTCCAAAATCATATAACTCATGGAAGAAAATATTTTTTTGTAAACATCACGGCATCAAAAAATAAAAAATTCCTGAAATAATTTGAATGGGATTATTTTACATGTCACTAATAAATATTATGCTAAATATTAGGATTATATAATAGATGGATAATGATTTTTAATGATAACATGTATAATTTCATAAAGAAAATTAAACATTATCTAAAATTTATCGTTTAAAACATAGAATATATCAAAAATTTATTTTTAAAAAAGGAAAACATGTAAAGTATGTTTTGAAATTATTTAAAAAATTTATGGTGGAAATTACATAATCCACTTTAAAAAAATCTTTAAAATAGAGAGCATTTTGAACATCTTTTTCATTAAAAATAACTTTGAACACTTATAAACAAATCTTAAAGACATTTACAATTATTTTATCAATCAATTTACATTGAAAACTTATGATTAAATATTTAAAAACAATTTAAAAACAATATTACATTAATATTTATAAAAGGGAGTTGAAAACAATAAAAAAAATAAATATAAAACAATTTTATAATCATTTTTTAGAAAACATTGTTTCAGGAGAACACATATTTCTAACATAAATGGGAAATAAATTTGTATTTTATAAATAAAATTCCTTAATTATATTAACTAATAAATAATAGAAATTTTTTACAAATACATAAAAATATCATGGATAACAATTGGTGAAAAAAAATCAGAATTTTCTTTGGAGATGGAATATAATATTTCACGAATGAAATCATAATCATAAATAATCTTGATAAATGAAGAGATTATAGAAATAAACTATTACCAATTTGGTAACATTGAATCCAACTCATCATGAAAGAAAATTAAATTCAATGATGTTTAAAATACCATGAAAATAAGTATATTAATGATATAACTTTTCAAAAAATATTTATTCACCTTATAGAAAAATATAGGTGCATAACATGGAATGAGTCTCAAAAAAAGAAAACATTGCACAAAAATTCTTTACAAATTCGATAAATTTTGAATCATAAAATCCATAAATATGAAATCATAAAATGGATATATAAATATAAAAAATTTAATAATCATAACCATATAATATATTCATGGTCATTATATACAAAATAAAAAAGGAATTAGATCTAAATAACGCAAAAATCTCATAGAAACAAAAGTTTGTTTAAAAATCCCATAACCTTTTGTCCTGACATTCTTTGTACTCATTCAAACATCCTGTATAAGAAATTTATTTTTATTATTAATCTACCATATAACCAATTTATTATATATAATACCATATATGTCTTTACAATTCTCACTTATTAACACTTCCATTGTAATTTTACGCTTCAGGTAATATCTTCTCTATTTTTATTACATGTTTTGACTAATAATTCTTATTCCACTTACTTAGATCACAATATACTTATTTAAATAATGTAAAAAATTATTTATATATAAAATATATTCAGTATGAAATGTTTTATAAAAATATACTAAATATACATATATGAAATGGAGTAAACTATTTATGGAGACGGTGGGTGACGTCATAGGTACACATAAACGTTGTTTTCATTTTCTTGTCACATTGAAAGAAAACTGAATGAAATATAAATATATTTAAATATAATATTATTTAAATATAATTATTATGTTTTATTTACTATATAATTTCACTTAATCATCTTTAATACATTCCAGGTAAACTGTGATTGAATCACATCGCTTTGAGAAGGTGGTAGTCCACACTTCAACAAACGATGTTATTGTATTTAAAAAAAATACAAATCCTAATTTTATGTGTTATATAATAATTATCTAAGAATAAATAAACCATATATATCATATATATCATATATAAAAAAAGTTTCATTAATATTTTCAAACAATGAAAGGTGTTAAATTAAAAATTAACGACATTATTATGTGAGGTAGTAGTTCATCGTACACAAGAACTGTATGATCGCTACCCATTAGATGTAAGTGTTGGTAATTTTAGGTAAGAAACTAATAAATATAGTTAATATAAATCTATTATATTGATTTTATTATATAATAGTTTTTTAAGATGATTTTTGGGGTGGATAATGAAAAATTAAACAAAAGATCTTGAGGAAGGATTTTACCTCTTCCTTGAGAAGCTCCTTTTGATTTACACCAAAAAGATTAATTGGATAGATTTAATCCAAAATGGATGATTATAGCATGAAGTTGAGTTTTTTTAGGATATTTGGTTGTAGTTTCTCTTAGCCTAAGTGATTTAGACGTGTGGATATGTGAAAGTAGAGAGTACCTTTTTATAGGGGAGAGTCGTGGAATTCATATAAATATTTTAAAAGGGAATCCCACCCACGTTGTTCCCATGTCATGGGGATATAATAATAGAAAAACTAAAATAAAAGTAATTTTATTGTATAAATTCGAATTAATAATTTATTTTGGATAATTTTCTAGGTCATTGTTTGCCTTATTTTTATTATTTGTTCCCTTATTAAGCCAATTTGTTTTATTAATCACTGTAATTAATTTTAATAACATTAACTAATATTTTCGGTAAAAAATTAATTAATATCATTATAAATAATAGATTATTCTGATTCAAAATATTTAATATATTTTTAATATTTCAAATAATATATTAGGATGAAATTATTTTATGTTCGTCCCTCAAACATGAAAACAAAGAGGGTTTTTAAAGTAAAAATATTTAAATGTTTCAGAAGATTTAATATACTATTTAACAATATAAGTCATTAAAATTAATTAAATTGTATTAATGTTTGTGTAATTTTTCAAATGTAACACTAAAATAAACAAAAAAATAATAGTATGCTTTAAAATTTCTATAAAAAATATTTTTTGAATAAAAATTCGGTGCTTTCCCATTATTCATCAAAATATGAAACTTCTCTGAAAAAAGGAAACAATTTACCAAAATTAAATTTTTATATTAATATTCAAAAAATTGTGTTTAGTTTTTCAAATAATAATTATTCAATTGTAAAAAAAATTTGTTTAGAATGGTTTCAATATTATATGCTGTTAAAAATAAATTTTTGAAATACACAACTATTTATTCATAAAATTGGGTTTTTTCTTTTCTTATGCATATATAAACTATTTTATGTATGTAAAAATTTTGTTTTCAATGTATAATATAAATATTTTATTAAAAGAAATCATCAAAAGTTCATTATCTAATTTATTTATGAAATAAAATTATATATTTTATTTAGAATAGGTATTTCATTATTTTATAAAAGTTCATAATTTCATTTATAAATATTTGATAATGAAAATATTAATTTTATTTACATTTGTAAACCCTATTTTAATAATTAATCTTGTAATTTTCATAATCCTATTCCAAAATCTAGGTGGCAACTATAATGATATTTTAATACCAATATTAATAACATATTTTATTTTGTAAAATTCGGACTTGCGTGTAACATAATCTATTCAAGGAACTCAATATTGTGTGTAAAAAAGGAAAAACATGATTTTTTATATAGTAAAATATAATATATGATTTTTAAATAGTGTATTATTATCCTTGTGTTACGTGAATGATGAATAATACAATGTAATTTCAGATAACACAAGATATATTGTGATCGCTTTGTTCAAGATTATTTGCATGGTGATGTTTATACACGCCTTTGTAAAACACCTTTCCAATTTTTCTTGTAACTTTTTCCTTTTATTTTTAGTAAATTTCAAAGGAGAAGGCTCGCTTGCCTACTGATTTTCTTGGTATATTTAGTGATGTGTGAGATATAAAATATCTAAATTTCTAAATTAATTTAATCAAAATAATTCAAAAAATCTAGTGGTGTTAAAATGATGTTAGAAATGTATATGGAGAGTAATAATTTCTCATTCAACTCATCACATCCATTCAATGGTAGTTCCAATGGGGCATAATGAAATATAAGGAAGTTTTATGATAATTGAATTGGTCATAGAGGTGGTTCTCTACAACGATCCACCCTAGTAGCTTTACAAGTAGCCAATTCTTTTTCCATCGACATTCTATGAGTGTGGAAATTTCAAAAACTCAAAACTCTCAAATAATGTTCCTATTAATATTTTTAGTTCTTGTCACCACTATGTCCATTTGTTGATGTTCTTCCAGGCTCTGTATATTCCCCTTAATGGTAATAGATATTCACTAAATGACAATATGGAATCCATGGAAGCTTCAAGGACTATGGGGAACTAGATAGAGACCTCATGAATGAAGCACCATCCCATATGTTTTCTTTTCTTGTCAAGCTAGGTGAGTTCCTAGATAGAGTGAGATGTATCTTCATTATTGTATCTTTAATAGAAACTACCTTGTTCGATATAAGAGAATCATTCTATATTACATCTGTGTAATTTTTTAATATGATAAAACATACAAAGGATCTCAATTCATTTTCCTAAGTGATGGGGATTACTCTTATAAAGATGAATGATAAGGGGTTTTATTGTATGTCTTTTTCTCTTGATATGACTGATGGAACGTTTTTATGATATTTTTTGTTCTATATTTTTATCATAGTGATGTTATCACCATGATGGAATGGTTAGCCACTCTCTAATGTGATGTTGAAATCAATAATCATCCTTTAATGTTTATTTCTACTGACAAAAATTGGTAAGTGTTCTGGGTAGAGAAGGATCTGAGGTCCGATCATGAATGACCATTGCACCTTTATCTTAGGTTTTTTCTCGGTCCATTTTAGTTGATCCAAAGGATGTTTCGTCTATTGTTCAATTTCCATTGGTTTTATGGTTCTACCTAATGGTCATCCTAGATGACTACCCTAGGATTCCCCTAGAGTTGTAATTATATATTTTTATCGATCTAGTGAAGGTTATGTAGCTTATTTTACACCATATTATCACTTATTATATGAAGAGAAGAAATATTTTGAGAAGCAGTTGGATAGTCGGCTTGATCATAGATTTATTCCTCCATGTGTTTTACCATGGGAAGCCCTCATTCTCTTTGATAATAATGTAAATATTTCTTTGAAACTATTTTTTGACTTCCTTTAAATAAACATGGTTAATATTAATAAATACTATAATTTTCCATATGTGAATGGTGTGTTTCATTAGAATATGGGACTAATGTGGATTTAAAAAGTCAATCATTGGTTTTGGTATCTCAAGCTTACAGATTGGGAGAAAGATATCCTGAATAACATTTTCAAAAGTAGTTCTATCCATTATAAATAAATTGTAATTCCTTTGTCTTCACATCAAATCCTAGAATTTTATGTCTTTAATGAACTATATATTTCTTCTATATCCCAATACATTTTCCATGTTTTTTTGATGACATGATAATTTATTTGATATCTGATCATAAGAAAGATAACCCACAAAATATTTTTCTTTTTAATTATTTAGGATTCATCACATTTTTAATCAGTGATCTAAATGATATGTTTTGATATTATAAATAATTTTCTTGAGGAACAATATTTCAAAACAAATAATTTTACTCAATCCTAAGAACAAAATTTTTATCTTTACATTGTAGAAACCACGAAACATCTTTGAGATATAATGTATCCTCAGCCCTGTTTGATTTTATTGATAGTTTATCAAGTATATATAAAATATGGAAAAACTTTGAATATTATTACCATGAATGGGGTGAAATTAACTTCAGATTCCAAGTGTTAGAATTATTTAGAGTTGTTGAAATGTCTTTTAACATTAGAAAATATTTTGGATATTTACAAAACATAGTAAATAATATGTGGTATATTACTATGATTCTACTAGTAGTCTAGTTTTTTTTCTTTTGTAGGATGCTCAAATTGGGTTATACATCACTCATAAAATTTTCCCACATAAAAAAATTAACTTCTCATAATTTATAGATTTCCATTGTAATTCATGTACATAATTTTTGGTGATATGATCTCTTTGGGCAGTGTTTCATGGTTTTTTTGATCACATGAGCCTAGTATATATATTTTCTTAAAATAATGTAAGCCTTAAGAAGATATTATGGGTGGGATAACTCTATACATTTGACTTCAACATCACCTACACTCATATAAATGGGAAGTTTGGTTATGTATCTCTTAGTAGGAATGTTTCTTATCCTGTAATTTTCGAATTAGAGGAGGAGTTGAACCTTCTTAGGATTTGTAATAATTTGAATCTAGACATGCGTGATGTTGCTCCATGTATGGTTTTTACTAGTTTTTAGTTTCAATCATATCTACATAAGTCTATTTTGAATGACCAGTAGTAAGATGGATATTTCATTATAATCATGGATGCTATATATAGTGGGAGACTATTTATGGTTTGTCCCCCCTTATGATGAAATTATTTACATTAAGAATCATTTTCCCCATCATAAATCAAAAACTTAGGATTTCATGATGTGATAGTTCTTTTTGTTCATTTATCTTGGAACTCAAATGATGTATTTTGAAATGAGTTGTCACTTTTAGTGAATGATAATGAAGAATGGCATTGCAAACTATGCTTCCCATTGTTACACCTACCCATATACAAATGGAGAGCATGTAATGAATTATGGTTTTATGCAGTCTATTTTAGTGTTGGATTGTAAAGGGTGTGAGGTTTCTATAGTCTTCATTTTTTAACATGGACTCTCCAATGAAATAATTCCACCTAGGTAGTGATTGATCTATTTAATAAATTTATTTTTATTATGGACACCTCCAATATTGAATATATATGTAAGCTATACAAGCTAGAGATTGAGAAGTTTCATGGGGTCCCTTTATCAATTGTTTCTAAAAGGGAACCAATGTATTCTTCTAGATTTTAGATGAGTCTCCACGAGGTAAAGGGGATCAATTCATATTTATTACCTCTTTTTGTGCATATATGAATGATCATACATAGATTTATATATATATATATATCTGATATGATATTCTTAGTGCATATGCCTTAGATTATAGTGTATCATGGGACATCCATGTAGTACTGGTTGAGTTCACTTATAATAATAGATACCATTCTTTGATGAGGATAGAACCATTTTACAATTTGAAATGTCACCCTTGTAGGTCGCCTATTTTTTGGTCCAACGTGGGTGATATTATTCTTAAAGGACAATGTCTTGTTCAGAAGACATTATTTATAATTCTGGATATATTTCAATGCATGGTTATAGCTCAGATATGGTACAAATTATTTTTGGAATCCTTATTTGTTCCATTGGATTTTTTCATTGGGGGATTTTACTCCTAGAAATTTATCATTAGATGAGTAACCATTTTATTAGAAAAGAGGGGGAGATTTCTATGAGATAAGTCAAATCATTTTATATCACAATGCCACTTGGCCTTGTTTCTAGTATATTGGAAATTGCGGACCAGTTTATATCTATTCATGATGTTTCCCACCTACCTGAGATCAAGAGGTACCACCTAAATATATCCCACATTCTATATTGTGATAATATTGAATAATCACTAGATGATACAATTGTAGAGGATCCAAATTTTTTATTTATTTATATTATAATATTCATCATCAGAGGACTACATTGTTAGACAATTTTTTCTAGTGGCATGGATTAGATTCTCATTGGACAAAAGTGCATTACTATTTTTTGATCGAGCTTTAGAATCACCACTTTTTGAAGAACCCTTATTCTGTATAATTTTTTTGGGATATAATTTCAAATAATGTTCTTAATTATAATGTCTTGGGTTTAGGTATTTATCATGTTATGACTAAGATGATTTACTTCTTATTTAAGAGCTTTCAATAGTGGTCATTGGGAATTTTCTAAATATATTGTGTTAAACAGTGCCTATAGGGACCCACTAAACATATGGTGTCTTAGAAAACAAATACATGAAATTATTTTGTACCACATACAAGAAAGCTAGTATTAAGACATTGTATAGTTTATGATTCCACCAAATGGAATATTGTATCCACTAGGGAGGATGTGGTAGAGAATAGGTATCCAGTGGCGTTAGGATTGGATATATTTGTTAGGGATTAATTATAGTTTAATGCCTATTAAACCCATTATTAACCATATATCACCACTATATCAAACTCAATACATCCTTCATTTCTAAATAATCTACACCATATAATTGAAATCATATTCATACTTCTAATCTTGATTTTTCAATCCTATTTTGATACTTTTACAATGAGATTTTATATTTTAATAATTATATCTCATTATTACATGAATATTCAATTTTCCAGGGATTTAGAAGCTGTTATTTTCTATGTTGATCTATCCTATAAATATTTGGATCATTTCGTCTATATTCATTAAGTATTCAAAATTTTTACATCACCTAGTGGTCGGATCCCTTGTTGGTTGGGTAAGGTGCATGTGATTATTGATGTACTTGTGGATCTACCCTATCACCATATCTTTTCTATATAGAAACATGATTTTGTTTTGATGGGATCACTTTTAGGGGCCTCACCTCAATTTTTCTTGCATTCTGTTTCTTTATAGTGTGTGGAAATTATCATGGATAGTGTGAGACCTTAGTTTGTGGAATGTTTTTTTTCAATTTTATATGAACCATTTATTCTCTTGTATTTATAAATATTTTTGTAAATAAAATTTCATGACCCTTTAATTGATTGATATTCTTGTGTAGAGAGTGTTTTTTAAAAAAATAATGGGTTTTCCTATTATTTTGGTAAAATAATCTTATTTTTTATGAATTTTGATATATATTGTGAAACCAATTTTCAAAAAAGGTTTTTATGAAGGTGTGTCTTGGAAGTTTTTTCATGAAATGTGATAATTACTCTATATTTTATTTCAAGTATGCTTCATGTGTGATCCTTGGGTACCAATGAATATGGATTAATATTGTGTCTCATTCATTGAAATTTCATGGGGTTCACATTCAAGTGTGTTCCTATTTTAATAAATCATAGATACACTTCCTCTAGATACTTAATATAACATTTTCGGGATCTTCCTTTCTAGGATAATCCTTCACCCTATGTTTATGTATTCATTAACACTCAAGACATGAGTGTGCACTATTTTGTATTTTTATTGAGTTATGAGTGACCAATCTATCTCAACCATTGTTATCCCAGTGGTTATTATAAATTTGACTTATCTATATGTTGTTTAGGATTTGATAAGAAATGAGACATGATTTAATAAATTTTAATGATTAATTAAATTTATTCTTGGAAATAATATTACTAGGAATTTCTAAACTGTGAAAAAGGTTAATTATTTATAATGATTTTTAAATAAAATTTCATAAATGCTTATCATGCCTTGTTTTCTTTTAAATAGAGAATATAGGGATTATTTAACATAGAATTATTATGAATCAAATGTTAGGGGTCATATAGACCCTATTTATCTCACAAAATGCATGTTTAGACAACGTGTTATCTAATATGTGAATGGTAATGGTGATACATTATGACAGTGGGGATTTTAGTCAACCAGATATAGGTACCAAGTGGTGAGATGGCATCATGCTTACCACATATCCCATGGAGTAACATTTTTTCCATAGAATTTTTCTATGTTTCATGAATATGTACATTTCCATTATGTTGCTACATTTAGTTTAATTTCATCTATTTACCATCATTTCTGTTATTGTGTATTTAATTTATTATTTTATATCTATATATATGTCACGAATCTTGTTTCAAGTAAGGAAAATCAGTCCTTCTAGTCATTGTTAGATATGTGGGTGCTAGTTGTCAACCTATGTTGACCTAGAATTCCTTTCAAACCCTGTCATGGTCCAGCTTTAGAGCCTACATAGTTGTATTTTTAATAATTTTCATAGAAATAGTCATGAATTAGTATGTAGACACATATTACATGGATTAGCCATTCAAATTATATCTTATGGAATGTCAAACAATCATTGATATAATTAAGGATGTATATTTTTTATAAATCCCCACTATGAAATCTTTTTGAGATACCAAGAATGAGAACCATAATATTTTATACCATACATATATATGTAGAATAGATACCTTACTAATTAGGGGTGGTTTTTCGGTTCCAGATAGTTTCATCAGATAAAGTACAACCAATATAGGATTTCTCTACATGTATGATGAGAAAAAATTATCTAAAACCTGATATAATTAGACATAAGAAATGCATGTATAAGATTAGTTGAGTAACATATAATTTTTTTAGTTCCCAGTATATTGGATATGTGATTTAATCATATGTTATATAAATTACATGTGATAACTTAAATAACTGACCGATTCATTTATAGAGAATCCAAAAAAATGATTTTCCCTTTACTAGAATGTCAAGTTCCAGGTCAAGGGTAGTAGGGCCCTTAGTATGGTAGTATTGGCTATAGGGGCAGTGAATAGTAATTTTTTATTTACTATTACAAATTATAATTTATTAGAGTTATATAATTATGTAACATGTTATAGAAGAATTAGAAAATGGTAAAAAATAAAATTTTATTGAGGTTCTGATCACCAATATCCTAGTCCTATCTTTGTTATCCAATACTCCTCGAGGAGACTCCGATATAGTAAATTCGTGCTTTTAACTAAGATTAATAAAAAAATTAAAAACAATTTCAACCGTATCTTTTCAAGCCTAGGGGCATAACCCATTTATTTTTATGAGGTCACAACCAACATTTCTTCTATCAAAGTGGAACAACCCACATTCCTATTTTCTGGGACGAACAACCCGAACATCCTTTTATATGGGAGGAATATCTCAATGAAAAATTTTGGATGGGAAAATAAATAATTGAGACTCTATAACAAAAATAGTAGATATGATGAATTTTAGGACGGTAATAACAGGAAAAAATTGATATAACAGCTTGATTAGATCATGTAGAAAATTAATAAAGCTCATCTTCTATGATTAAATCAAATAATAAAGACGAAGAATATGAATATGCTAGGTGATCACAGTAGAACAACCAATGTAAAATTTGTTTTTTGATCAATTCAGGGGAAGCACAAAAGTGAATTATAATATCACTTTTTTGTAAATCATCTACGTTGTCACATATATATTTTTCCTTTAAAAAAATATAAGAACATTAAATCAGATATCTATAGGATAGATTCCTTATATGATCAATGCCTGACACTATTTAGTGATTGAAAATAAAATAATATGACTATTACATTATTCTCTTAAGGCCACACTAAAAACAAAAACACATTCAGACAAGTATTTATTGATGAAATATTAAAAATAATATTTACAATATTAAGACAAATATTTATTAACTACATCACAATTGAATATTTAGTATAATAATAATGTAAATTAAAATATATATATATATATATATGAAGAAGAATGTTTAAAAAGCATAGAAACATCAAAATATTTTTCCAGGGCATATGTAAATAAAAAATGATACAATTATTTTTAATATAGTTTTATTGTTTTACTTAAACATCATATAGTAGACTTTTTTCAGTGAATCTTTTTAAATACTTTGTCTTAAATTCTGAAAATAAATGATTTTGGGAAAAAATTATCTAATAGTAATACATTACTCATCATTAAGAAAATATAATGGTGGAAAATTTATCACTATTGAAAATATAGAGTGGTGAGACATTTCTCACTATTAAAAATGTAGAGTTGTAAAACATTTATCACCATTAGAAATGTCCAATGGCAGAAAAACATAGTTTTAATTATAGTTGTAATTTTGTGAAAAATTAATAAGTGTTTAACAAAACTAAAAACATTACCAATGAATATTACCTCTGACTAGTTCAATGAGAACAATAAAGATTTATCATAGTTGGGTTTCCAATGGTGACTCATAATTTAGTGTTGGGTTCCCATAGTGACTCATGTCTTACCATTGGGTTATAATAGTGACAATATGAATACATAAAAAATTGAAATGAATTGAAAAGTGGAGATATTTAAATCAATAAATAAAAAACATGTATTAATAAAATTTTAAAAGAATGAATTGAATTAAAAATTATTTCCATACATAAATACTTTTGGATTGATAAAAATATCAATAAGACCTAGCATATAGAAAATAGAATAGAATAATATTTTTTTATAAAAATGATATAATAGATTAAAATACAAAATCATTTAATAAATTTTGACAGAATTTATAAGTAGACCTTTTGAAGAATTATTTTTGGGTATTATAGATTATTAAAGTATAGGGAAAAATCTAATACAACTAAAAAAATATGAGTAGAAACACATAAACGGCATGGGATCATGCATCACCTCATTAGATTCTACAGCCATAGGAAAAAAATAATTAATAGAATGTTAATTGGTAAAAAAAGCATAATAAGAAACAACAAATTAAGAAGAAATTTAGTGTAAAAAAACAACTCTCTTTTAAAATTTAAATGGTCAGAAAATTGTTCTCAAAGTAGTGATAATTCTCACTATTAGTAAATACACCAATGGTGAAAATTTTTCTCACCATTGGATAAAAACCAATGGTGTCTCAAAACACTCACCATTGAGATCTACCAATGGTGATTCCATGTTAACTGTCACATGAGATATGGTAATAGTGGTTATAGGACAAAGAAAAAATACAGGATCAATGAAGAAGATGATGAAATAGAGCAAGGTAAGGATAATGTAATGATGTAGTGAGTGAAACAATTGGTTAAATTAATATAGACATGAAGAAGAAAAATAAAATGTTAAAACTGATTACTATTGATATGATGAGAATAAATGAAGAATAAAATATGGATCTCAGAGAAGATGAGAGCCAGTAGATTGGTCATCTGTGGAAGAAAATGAGTGGCAGAAGAAATCCTTTAATGTGTGATGAAATGTATAGATAGGAATTAAAAAATAGTTATGTTCATAGGATAGATATATCAGTAGGATGAAAGAAAAGGAAAGGGGATCCAATGACCCAGATTTGATCTCAGTAGAAAATCTGCTTCCCACATCAAAACCAACAAGAGGGGGATCACTGCTATAGACAGTAGAGTGATATGAGGACTCCCTAAAAAACCATAAACACTCTACAGCCACTAAAATCCCACTATTTGAATGTGCTGCTTGACATTATATATGAGCTTGGTTATCCCTTACACAAGCACTATTCTCGATCGACCATGGTTCTTTGTGGTCCAAAGAGCTAGACCTCCCACCGAGTAGACCTATAGGGCCCTTAATGGTCTGTCATGAAGAGGCTTGCACAAATCAATAATTAATTTGAAAAATAAAATAAAATTAAAAACTAAAGAAAAATAAATATCTAATAAATATAAATAAATGTAATCAATAAATATTTTTTTAGAAAAAAAATAAAATTAATTTAATGAAATTGTAATTTATCAAAACTAAAAGATATTTAAAATAGGAGAACCCAAATTAAATAAAACATTACCCTTTTTAAAAATTTAAAAAAAATCATATTAATAAAATTAAAAATAAATAAACAAAAAATTAATAAATCTCCAAAAAATTCCCTCTCCCTTATTTAAATTTATCAAAAATATCAATACTAAATATATAGGTAAAAACAAAGTAAATAATTACTTTTGGATATTATTTTAACAAAATGTTTCTAATTATATATACAATTTTAATCGGTAGAATATAATTATCATATAATTATATTAGAAAATAGCAGTGAGACATAGAACTATTAAAAGAATAACAAATAACAGTAGTTTTCAAATAGATGGTGTTATTTAATAAAATACAATCCAGATATAAAAAGAACATTCAATTAAACAAGACATAAAGAAAATATTGAATATTTTTTTCAAAAAATAAATTATACTAAGTATATGATAATATTCCATCATACCTAATTAGATACATACATCATTTCATAAAATAGGGACTCTTTTTTTTAAAGAACCACTGTAAAAATAAAAAATTGTAATATTAAAAGATATAAGTATTTAATCTATGTTATTTTAGAAAATAATTACTAAAAAAATATCTAACTACATTTAAATCATAGTAATCAATTAGTATAAAAATTAAATAATTACACAGAATATAAAAGTTATTCTTTTTACATGTAAATATTATATAGAAGAAAAAAAATTACAGTTAATGAAAAACTAATTTTCATGAATATATTAGAGAAAAGATAACAATTTCAAAATAAATAAACATTTTCTTTTCACTAAGGGTTTTAAAAAAACTCCCCCTGAGTTTATACATTAATATGTTTTATTTATAAACATATCAATAAAAGAAATATTATCAAAATTAAATCAATTTTAAAATAAATATATTATTTAAAACAATTTAATATTCCAAAAAGTTTCCCACCCAGATTTATTAAATTCTAAAATATAAATCACATAAGATCATTAGAAGTGTTTTAAACACTTCTCCATATTTGGTTTATAAATATTATTTCAAAAAGGCTAATGAACATTATGTTTTGATAATCTAATTGTATAAAAAAACATATTTAAATCTTACATAATAGTATATAATTCCAAATAGGAAAAAAGGGCACCTCCCACAAAATTCTTGCATCATTAAAGAAAAATAAAACAATATTTTGGGAAGATTTTATAGAAAAGTAAAAATAAATTCTTCATATTCAAGACATGAGTTTGAACTATGAAAACTGCCAAAATTTTACATCTAATGGATTAAAAACAAATATAAATTAAATAAAATATATTGAATTTATAAATAAAACGATTTTATGAAAAGCTATTGGATATTGTTTATTCAATAATATCAAATTATAATATAACATATATAATGCATAATGGTTAAAAAACAAAAACAATTATCTACATATGGTTTTCTACTTAGGTTCAATGGGTTTTGAAACATCTTTTTGATGACCATGTTTTACATGTAAATTGTTACTTTGGAACTATTCAGGAAGGATTCCTTCAAAATAATCTAGAAGATAGTTTTTTTGTTACCCGGACTTCATTGGGTCCTACTGAATTAATAGAAAAATATTTAGGTACCCCTAAAGATGCGATAAATCTATTTTATGATAAACATAAATACAAGTCTTTATAAATGAAAGTCAAAGTATGGAATAAAGACTAATTAAATATTTAATAAAATTCATTCACATATTTTTATATCAAATTAGAATTAAATAAGGTAACATTTTATGTATTCCCATTTATTCTTATAACAAAAATAGTTTTTCACATCTTATGAACTTGAGTATTATTTACACACCAATTTTAATGAAATTTGGCTTTGTTTATGGCCATTATATTTTCTATTTTTTAGACTAGAACAAGTACAAATAATGGATTCTTTCCAATAATTTATTTTTAAGGCTTCCATTATCTTTTATAACAACTTCTAGGTAATAAAAAACATTCACATATGTGGATGATAAATTCTTTTTTAGTTTCTTATCTTCAGTTTTAGGATGCCTTCATTCACTGTCAATATTAATTAATCATATCATACTAATATAGGTTTTAGGTATTGTTCATTATCATTCATTGATAAGAAATTATTTATTTTTTTATTATAAATCTGAATTATTAATAGTTCAACATCTAAAATATTTATATATTATATATTTCTTAAAATAAATTCATTAAAATTTTTATTTTTTTCTTTATTCTTCTTTTATTATATTTCCAATTATATATAGTGTTTATCCATTATAAATAATTTACATTGAAACATTTCATTTTGAGTAGTCAATTCATTAACTACCTTATAAATATTAGTTTCATAATAAGAATAATAATTATAGTCAGAGTGTACATCATTTATATTATAAGTCGTAAAGAATAGATATGCAGGTACATTTTCACTTTCAGAACCAACATCACATGAGTCTTACTCTTATGTACAGCTCCATCCAGTATGTTAATCAATTATTTGTTCCTTCTTATATTTCTCTAACTTTATTTCATGTTCCAATTTTGTGTGGTCTAATTTTATATGCAAATTTTTCATACACTCATAGTCAATTAATTACGAATCATCTTATTTACTCATATTATAACTTTTATGGCCCTTTTTCATCCTATTGAAAATAAATTCAAGGATTCTTCATAAAGCATATCTTACCCTTCACGAACTTGTTAAGACCATTGGTGAAATTTTCAATTTCATCCATCTCATTTCATTGTAAATCAAAATAAAAATATTTAATAGTAACATTTATATTTGATTTAAATCTTCATACCTTTCCTCGTATCACTATCATCATAATATTCATTATTCATTTCCATCTCATATAGAAGTCGATATCCTATCAACTTATCCGTTTAATATTTAGTAAATCATTAATTATATAAACAGTAACCTTCTTTGAATTATAACATTTCTGTGGATATTGAAGAAATATTTTAATGAGATCTTTTTTCTTCATAGTATCCCCACGAGCAACCAGGTTTTTGAAAAAAAAATCAATATATTGTAGATCTTATTTATTTTTTCTTGATCAGTCATCCTGAACTCTTAAAACATATCCCATTGTATATATAACTTAGTTATCAAAAACTTTTTGCTATAATGATGAGTGAATTTTAATGTTCCCCAGATGATTGATGTATTTTCACAGTGTGAAATATGTCTATAAATAATTGTACTTAAGGATAAATATATGTAAATCATAAATTTTTAATTTAAAACACATTGTGAATCATTGTTAGAGGTAGGAGTTTCTAAATCAACTTATATTAATTTATATGCTTCTCACATTTAACCCAATAATAAATACTTATATTTAAAAAACTCTTTTGTTCGTTCTATTATACAAAATCACATAAATTAATGTGAGGTGGTCAGATATGATTCAATATATCAGAATCCTAATTATTCCTAATAATGTAGTGGATCAGTTTCCATTGATATTTAAATATAAAAAAATGGTAAATTCAGATATAGATAAAGAAACAAATAAAAACGAAATTCTTAAAAATGAACCGGCCACTAAAATCAATTGTTAGGTCTTTCGGTATGGATGTTGTTACCATATAGGGTGAATAATTTTTTTTGATTTAGTATTACAAATTCATGGTTATTAAACTTATATTACAGTGTTAAATGTTGTATCATAATTAAAACAGATAACACATGGTAATTTTAAAATGTTTTAGATCACAAAAACCCTAGCCCTTTCTTCAATATACTCTACTAATCTATGAGAGTTTGGTGCACTAAATAATTACTTTTTTACTTGGGCTAATAACTTGGTTAAAAAAATGGAGAATGTACTGTTTTCACATGAGGTGGTATAACCTCTAACTTTTGAAGGAGTCACAACCAACCTTTCTTTTGTCTCGGGGCAATATCCCCCCTTCCATTTTTCTGGAAAGAAGAACCAGAACTTTCTATTATATAGGATTAATATCACAATGATGTATTATAAATGGGTAAATATTAATCCAATCCTATAAAATATATAAAGAATATGGGAAAAATTATAGCAAAGAATAAAATGAATAAAATGAAATAATAAATTGAGTAACTAATAAAGGAATTTAGTACAACTCTTGTTATTTGATAATATCATAGGAGTTAGATGAAGATGATTAAAATCCTCTATGATCACAGTAGAATAATAGAGGTCAATTTAGTTTTTTGATAAATTGAAGAGTATCATGAAATTGTATTATCATACCCTTGTTGAAAAATTTATCTACGCAGGAACATATGTATTTGTACTTGAAATAATCTCATGTAAAAACAAATTAGAGACCGACAAGAGTGTGTTTGTGTCCAATATATGTAGGAAACGTTTTAGTGATTAATAATAATATAATATGATTGTTACCTATTTTTATGAATCCATTCTAGAAAAAACACATTCATAATAATATTTATTCATGAAATATTTATAAAAATATTTAATATATTTAATTTAATATTCATAAAAAATATAAAATTGAAAAATAATTCATATAATAATATAATTCTACAAATTTAAAAATGTTTTTTAATGTTATAAAATTACCCATTGTAAAAATAATTTTCATCTACAGATGTCACTAAATGAAATAATTATTTTCTAAATAGTGATGCAGTTATTATTAGACAAGAAATAACAAAAATTTGTAAGTGTAATATATTTTGACAATATTAACAACAATTTAGGTAACCAAAAATTTGGAATTTTTTAACTAATGGTGAGACATTACTCACTGATTAGAACAGTGAGTGGTGATACATTTCTCCCTATTTGAATGATAGAGATATGTGACATTTCACATATTTTTAAATGTAGAGCGATGAGAAATTACTCAATTTTGTAAATGTCCAGTGGTGGGAAAACATGGTTTTAATTATCATTGTAGTTTTATGAAAAATTAAAAATAATTTAATAAAACTAAAAACGCTACCGATTTTCTTAAAAATAAATAGTTCAATAAGAAACATAAAATGTTCTACCGTTGGGGGTCCAATGGTGACTCATGACTCACGGTTAGGTTTTAGTGGTGAATCATGTATCATAGTTAATTTGTAATGTTCACTTGATAAAAACATAACCAAAAATTAGAATGAATTTAAAAGTGGATAAAATTATTTATATTAAAAAAATAATGAATTTTAAAAAAATAACTAATTGAATTGATGTAAAAAATAATGACATACTTCTATGCTCTTAGATGAAATAAATTATTAATAAGTACATAAGAATCATGAAATAACATATATTATTGTTTTTTGATAAAAGTAATATAACATATTAAAATGATAAAATATTTAAAATATTTTTACAGTGGATAAAATAAAACATTGAGAGAATGATGGTGTGGTTCTTATAGCTTAAGGAATCCAAGGGGAAAATCTAAATCAATTAACCAAATAAGTGTAGTATCTCTTTAGAGGCACGAGATCATTTGGTAGCTCGTTGAATTCTACTGCCATAGTTAAATAAAAACAAATAGATAGATAATGGATAAAAAATAAAAAATAAAAAATAATAATAATAAATAGAGGGTGAATATGATATGTAATATTGGAATTAAAATAGAGATTATATTGACCATCTTGAAGTGAAATGTCTCACTATTGGTAAATAATCTACCAGTGACAAATTGTCTTACCATATCTTCGAAAACCAACATTGTCTAAATATATCACAATTATTTAAAAACATAATGTGTCTTCAAATACTCACCATTGAGTTCTTTAAAAAATGATTCTAAGTGAAACCATCAGAGGGGATATAGGAAAAATGGAATAAGTACAATGAAAAAGTATGATGAACATTGATAAAAAAGAGAAAATGGAAGGAGGCGTGGAGGAGATGAAGAAGTTGAGGGTGAATGACAAATAATCACTTGGTTCAATGAATGTCTGATTAAAGATGAGAAATAGTGTGGTAAATATGAATTATTAAGATATGATGATAATAATAAAGATGAAAAGAGGGACACTATAGAAGAGCAGAGATTCTTGTTATGTCACATGTGGAATATGGTGTGTATTGAAGGAAATACTCATGCCAGATATTAAATATAGACATGGTAATTAACCAAAAATAGAGCATGTGAAATAGGTAGATCAGATGGAAGAAATAAAAGGACATGGGATCTTATATCCCAGATTTGATCTCAGCTACAAAATATACTTCCCACATTGAACCCAATAGGTGGGGGATCACTGCTATATAATACATAGCACTACAAAGAGTTTCTCGAACAAAACAAAACCACATAAACTCTACGTGTTCTTAAAATTCACCCTATATATGCATTACTCGGCCTTATACACAAGACCAGTTGGACTTTACATGTTTACTATGCTCGATCAACCATAGATCATTTTGGGCCCATGATCTGGACCTCTTAAGGGGTAGAACTATGGGTCCCATTAGTGTTATGTCTTGAATAGACATAGAATAGGCATTAATTTTTTTTTAAAAAATAAAATTAAAAATTAAAAACATTAATATATCATAAAAATATTAATACATATAAATATGAAGAAAAAAATCAAAAGTAAATTTTTATAAATGTTATCAAATTGTAATTTATCAAAATAAAAAATTTATGAAATTAGATAAAACCCAATTAAAAATATAGTTTTCCCTTAATATCATGTAAAATAATATTAAATAGGTTTATATCCAATATGTATGACACAAATTATAATGTATATGTTCAAATAGAGATATGAGTTTGTTTGAGGGAGATCATACTAAACCCCTTTGTATATAAAGTAGAATTGATGCTTTACTCGATGTCTATATTTTTATTACAGAAATGAAATAAGGATTTCATATTTTTTATAAGAACAAATAATTCCAATAGGGAACGTAGTCCAACCCATATATAGGAAATGTTTTGGAAATACTTTTTCCCAAAATCAAAAGAGATTTATGGAATCATATAAAAAAATAAGTTTTGGGGGATAACACTGAATTGTTTAGTACTTAATTAATTCCTTAGGAATTTATATGTAAGTGGGAGATTATTGGATTAGAAATTAAATTATATACATATGATTCGTGTCACGCAATAATATATTCCCTTCCAATGTATCTTTATGTCTAACCTGGAGACTATGATGTGCCCAATGTCACCTAGTTGCATGTTTAGAAGATCGATATGATATTCCGACAAAAATAATTCCTGACTAATGCATGAACACCACCCCCACAGAATTTTTTATACTTATTATAAATTAATATTGAATATTATAAAAGATTTTCAAATGATAATTCAATGATGTCAATTAATTTAGGATATACAATTTAATGACCCAAATTTTTTCAATGGAAATTCCCTTCTTATATTTATGTCATAAAATAACATGAAAACACAAAATAATGAACTACTAAGTTCTAAGTGACCTTTAAACATTAATTTATCACTCCTAAGTTTGGAATTTCGAAAATCCGACATACACGGTTGTGTTCTAAATGTTTTTTAGAGTCTAATGAAACAAAAATAATTTTTTGTGAATAGTGACCTACCCTTATGAATAGTAACATGAACTTATGAATAGTAATGTGACCCTTATGAATAGTAAATCATTAAACATAAGAGTAACATTACTTATGAATAATAAAATAAAATTTAGTTATCTTAGAAAGTGACAATTTGACCTCAGTAAACGTTTTTGGTATTTTAAAAGTCATAAATAATTAATTCTAATTAATTAATTAATTTAAAAGAATATTTATTTCCCTGAAATTTATTCCTAAATTATTGAATCAATGTCTTATAGTTTTAAAAAAAATTTATAAGACCCTACGTAATTTTTGATGGCACTATAAAATCAGTTTTAATCTAAAAAACTGTTTTTTAAGTAAATTATGATTTTAATTAAATATTATGTTAATAATATTTAGAAATTTATTCTTGAAAAATGGACTTAATTTCTGGATTCTACACGTTGAAAAATGGTTGGGGTAAATTCTTGGTATATTTATGAGATACTTGAATTTTTGATGAATAGTAGAATCCAATAATTCACAATAAATGCTAAATAATGTATTAATTGAGTCATCAATGATGTTCTGCTGATGTAATCCCACCTGGTTTGGGATTACATTATAAAATTACTATTCTTGGTCATTCAAGACACACTATTCCTTGTCTTGTGGGGAAATAATAAACTAATGAATTTTATATTAAGGAAACCCCTCTCCCCTCCACTATAAATACCACCCTCCAATCCCTCATTTCCTCACACCTCTCAAGCTCCAAGCCTTCTCTAAAATCTTCCCAAACATCATCCCTAGCCCCTCCCCCATGTCCAAAAGCTTCTGGTCTCAACAAAAGAACAAGACTTGCTTCTTTAAGGAGGATCTCAGGAGGAGGATTCTAGAGGTAATTTCCCAGCCTCTTATCCTTTATTTCCATTCAAGTTCAAGTTCATTTCTTGATCTCTCCCCACATAACTTCAACAAAATTGTGTCTTAACTCCAGTAATATACATATAATATTGTTTTATGATTCAAATTGGATATTATATCATCCAACCACCTTTACCTCTTTTTATTATTTTATTAAAGAGAATGTTGTCCGTGAGGTGTTAATTTATCACCTTCAAGAAACAACATGCTTTATTCTTCCATTTATTTCTCCAGATCTGTTCATGAAACCATTTTTGTTATTAAACCAGGATAAGTTATATGTATTAAGTTTTTTTTTAAGTTTAGGAAATAACCTATGTCCATATTACTAAGTTAAAAGTTAAAACATGTTTGTTGTGATCCAAAAACAGCTCAAATAACCCAAATAATAATCATTTAATTCTTATATAATTATTCATCCACATGGATCTAATTTTATCATTAAAACTCCTGTAATATCATTAATAAAATGTAATATCAATTTTGTATGTTTACCCCTGTTCTACCCAAACATCAATTTAAGAATACAAGTGAACCACCCAAAAAAACCATAAAAACAAACATCCCGGAATAATGTTTTTAAACTCTATATGTCATATAAAGAAAGATAATATGACATAATGAAACAATAATTAACCCTATTAATGTACACATTGTTCTGTATTTCTAATTAGTGAATATAATGTCAATATACAGGACATTAAAGAGAAGTAAGCATTCAGGTGCATGGTTAGGGGAAATCTCGAACCCAATTTTCTTCCTTCGGGTTCTTCATCTTTCACTCCATTTTTGATATGCTTACTCCTTAAAGATCATTTTTTCATCATTTTATTTCCTAAATTGGGATTTACATCTTTTATAATGAAGTTTATGTCAATCTTAATGTTTTCCAAAAAGAACTCTTCTTTTAAGAACTCAACTTTTACCTCTCATTCATGGTTGACGGTTCTTGTATCAAGTGTGGTGTTCCCTCTTTCTTTTGGGAACCCAAACCTTATGAATTTATTATTATGAGATTAAATCCATTACATTACATGGGTTACTTATTTTCACTTTTGATATGTGTTCTATGTGGTAATCATGGTAATTAAAATGTTATAATGTGACGGGTGTGCCCCGAATTATATAGCGCAATATGAATGTTTCAAAGTGATGGGTGCGCCCGAAATTACACAGCGCTCCAATGCATTGTGTAAAGTGATTAATATCATGAGTAAATGTGAAATTATTTTTGAACTAGATGATAGCTTGGTTCACATGTATGTGTTGTAGTTAGCCACTAAGACATGACTTTTCATTTTTATGCATTGCCACATTTCAAGTCTATTATTAATGCTCCTCTCATGTTCATGATCTTTTGCCTATGTTATGATTATGCTCACCACATGATATATTGTTCTTATCTATCCTCTTACTGGGATTTTATCTGAACCCTTTTTATGTATATCCTCAGGAGGCTATATGTACTAAGGAGAGGACAAGTGCCAATAAGAAGCTATAGAAGAAAAAATTAAATTAATGTTTATGCTTGATGATGTATTTGTTATGTATGGTCCTTGTTTTCCAAGGACACTAAACCTTTGGATCCTCTATGTGTAATACTATTTTGTTTTTTATCTTTGAAATGATGTAATAGTATAGTATGAAAAGGCTGGGTCACTATAGTTGGTATTAGAGGAAATGTTTTGTTAATTTGGGAATTAGGATTATTGAACCCTAGGTAAAACCACTAGCATGGGACTAAGTACAAATATGCACACAATAATATTTACATAGGGATCCCATATGTTATGTTTTTTGGTTTAATTTATTAAATGAATAAGTTATTCATGACTTTTTTGGTTATGTTTTGTTCTATCCTTTTCTATTTTAGTAAATGGTGGGAACCAGGAGAAATCCGGCCAACAACTCATGCGAGGGACAATGCAATGATTGCCCGAAAAACATCCCCAATGATTTGGGATATTGAGTTTAAAACATCATGGCGATGATTACCCAATTATCTCAAGTTATGAATAATAACCATAATAATAGGGAACGTCCTCCTTCACCAAAGAGGGAGCAACTGGTTATCGAATGTTTTATGCGGCAACGACCACCAACGTTTTGTAGATCTTCCGATCCACTAGTTACGGAACAGTGGGTCAACTCCATGGAGAAGATCTTTTCTGTGCTTCACTATTCTAAGATGGAGAAGGTGACTCGATCCGTTTATTGTCTTGATGGAGAAGCTGATCAATGGTGGGATTTGATTAAGAACACCAAGCCAAGGGAGGAAATTGAAGAGATGGAATGGGAAGACTTTAAGATAATGTTTCTTAATAAGTATTCCCCCCGAACTCTTCACACGAAGATGGAGAGGGGATTCATAGAGGTCAAGAAAAAAGAAAGAGAATCTTCCACAACCTATGAAGCGAATTTCACAAGGTTCACAAGGTATGATTTGAGTTTTGTTATCAACAATGATAGAAAAATTTATAGATTCTTTAGTGGATTAAAACCACACCTTCGAAAGGATCTTGCAATTCGAGACTTTGGGAGTTTCGAAGAAGTCGTTCTATGTACCCTCAAAGTCGAGATTGATTTTGGAGAATAGACCCATGTCTATGGGGATATGAAAAGAAATATGGAGTTTCAAGTTGGTGGATCTAATTACAAAGCCGAGAATAAATATCAACGACCCATAAGACAAAAATGTGGGAAATTGCACCATGGGAACTGCCTCAAAGGGATGGGGAAATTCTTCAAGTGTGGGAAAGAAGTACATCATGCTCAGGAGTTTTGAAAAGACACTAAATGGAAGGATAATGTAGCTGATGAAAGGAGAGAACCACTCATGGTTCAATCCTACAACTGTAAGGAGCTAGGGCACTATGCAAACCAATGCACTAAACCTCGAGTTTTCGAGGGTAATCAGTGTCAGCAGCCACCAAATCCAAATGAACAAGAGAAGGCTTATGCCGTCACTACTGCAGAGGTGGATCATGATAATGAAGTCGTAAAAGGTACACTTCCTATTCACTCAAGAATATAAAAGGTCTTATTTGGTTCAGGTTCTACGTATTCCTTAATATCTTGCAAGTTTTCTAGAACTATAGAATCGAATCCCCAAAACCTTGAAGTAGAGATATCTGTAAAAACACCAAGTGGTGAAATCATTGGAACCCATGTGTTTGACTCTTTTCCTGTTGGTGTATGTGGGAAGATTCATCCGGAAAATCTCGTTATACTTCCCTTGGTGGAATTCTATGCTATAATGGGAATGGACTGGCTCTCGTTATATAGAGCGCATATCAACTGTCGGGAAAAGGAAATATCTTTTCATATTCCGAGCCATCCCATGCTCTATTACAAATTCAAGTAAGATCATGAATCTCCTTTACAAAATCCTTCAATGGTGTGGGTGTTTATTCCCTATAAAGAAGCATACCTCGCCCAAATGGTTGAGTCAAACGAAAATGCCAACCTTGAGGAAATGTACATTGTGAGGGAATACAGCGATGTATTTCCCAAAGAATTACACGGAATTCCCCCGGATCGTGAGGTAGAGTTACCAATTGAACTCATAATCGGAGCTACTCCTATCTCAAAGTTCCCCTATAGGATGTCTCATATCAAACTGGAGGAGTTAAAGAAGCAGCTGCAAGAGCATCTGGACAAAGGGTACAGACGCCCTAGTGCATCACCTTGGGGTGCACCAGTGCTCATTGTGATGAATAAGGATGGAACCATGTGGTTGTGTATTGATTATCAGGAACTCAACAAGATCACCATAAAGAACAATTATCCTCTCCCAAGGATTGATGACTTATAAGACCAGTTAAGAGGAGCTCAATACGTCTCAAAGGTGGATCTTCATTCTGGATATCATCAGGTAAAGGTGAAGATGGAAGATACATAGAAGACTGTCTTCCATATAAGGTATGGGCACTATGAGTTTTTTGTGATGCCATTCAGACTTACTAATGCCCCTGAAATATTCATGGATTTGATGAATAGAGTCTTTAGAAATTACCTAGACAAATTTGTGGTTGTGTTTATCGATGATATTCTCATCTAATCTAAGAGCAAGGAGGAGCATGAAGAACATATACGACTTGTGTTGGTGACATTGAGAAAGGATAAGTTGTACGCTAAGTTCATCATGTGTGACTTTTTGATGAATCAAGTCACATTGTTGGGACATGTGATCACAAGTGAGGGAATTTCTGTGGATCCTTCAAAGACAAAGGCAATTGAGGAATGGCCCAGGCCCTCTAGTGTCACATAAATCAGTAGTTTTCTTGGATTAGCTGGGTACTACCGACGTTTTTTGAGAAACTTATCATGATTGTCAAGCCGGCTATCTAAGTTAACAAAGAAAGGGGTAAAGTATGTCTGGACGGAAGAATGTGAGGGAAGCGTCAAGGAGCTAAAGAGAAAGCTGATCACTGAACCAGTACTCACACTACCGAAAAGTGGAGAATGTTTTGTGATATACAGTGATGCTTCAAAGAAAGGCTTGGGTTTTTCAGTAATTCAAAATGATAATGTGATAGCCTACGCCTCACAACAGTTGAAGATCCATAAGCAGAACTACCCGACGCATGATCTAGAGCTGGCAGCCGTGATTTTTTCCTTGAAAATCTGGCGGCACTACCTTTATGGCGAGAAGTGTGACATATACACTGACCACAAGATCCTAAAGTATATATTCACACAAAAGGATCTCAACATGCGTCAAAGGATATGGTTAGAGCTAATCAAGGATTATGATTTATCTATTCACAATCATCCTGGAAAGGTGAATAAGGTAGCTGATGCTCTAAGTAGAAAAGACCATGTTACTCTATCCAAGCTTTGGATTTAGAAAGACCCTATCTTCATGGATTTGCAAAGAATGGATTTGGAAATCATAATGGAAGGGGATACATCCTACCTTTCCCAAATGATTGTGCAACCATATATCCAGTAGAAGATTAAGGAAGCACAAGGGATGATGTGGGGATACAAAAGAGGGTGAATGTAGTAAAGGAAGGGAAGCTGCAAATGTTCCATATCGATGATGATGGTGTGATTTGGTTTGGAACACGACTTTGTGTACCTTCATCACCCAGGATAAAGAAGGAGATATTGGATAATGCACATAGCTCAACTTTCTCTATCCATCCTGGGAGTACCAAGATGTACCGTGATCTCTAAGAACACTTCTGGTGGGATAACATAAAAGATACTGGAAAATATATATCAAGGTGCTTGGTATGTTAGCAAGATAAAGATGAGCAAAAAAAGTCCAAGGGTATGATGCATCCATTTCCTATACCCATGTGAAAATGGGAAAATGTTACTATGGACTTTATCACAGGTCTCCCAAAGACATCAAAGGGAAATAATGCGATATGGGTTGTGGTTGATCGACTCACCAAGACTGCCAATTTTATTTCTATTCGGGAAGATCTCTCGCTTGAACAACTTGAAAAGAAATATGTGAAGTAATTAGTGAGACTACATTGTGTTCCACTCTCAATTATCTCTGACCACGATACAAAGTTCACATCTAAATTATGGAGGACCCTTTAACATGCTTTGAGTGCGGAATTAAATTTCAGCACGACATATCACCCCCAAACGGATAGTCAGTCTGAAGGGACTATTCAGACGCTTGAAGATATGATAAGAGCCTAATCTCTAGAATTCAAAGGTGGTTGGGATAAGTATCCCCCATTTGTTGAGTTCTCATACAACAATAGCGTCCACTCGAGTATTTAGAGGGCTCCGTATGAAGATCTTTATGGGAAGCTTTGTAGAACTCCAACCTGTTGGGATGAAGTTGGAGAATGAAAGCTACGTGGACCCGATTTTGTTCAAGAGATGACAAAGAAGGTTCAAGTCTTACAGAAACACATCAAAGCTGCTCAAAGATGAAAAAAGAGCTATGCTGACAACATTCGAAGGGACTTGGTGTTCGATGTTGGATATAATCTCTTCCTTCGAATATCTCCAAGGAAGAGATTCATGCGATTCGGGAAGAAAGGGAAGCTAAGCCGAAGGTATATTGGCCCCTTTGAGATCCTTGATCGCATAGGATCCATGGCCTATCGTATTTCAATTTAACCATATATGGCTCAATTCCATGATGTGTTTCATGTATCACTACTAAGGAAGTACAAACCAGACCCCTCACATGTACTAAACTCATATGTGGTGCAGCTGGAAGATGATCTCTCATATGAGAAGTAGCCAGTAAAATTCTGGATCGGAGAGTTAAGGTTCTACGCAACAATACAACCCATCTTGTCAATGTGTTGTGGAGGAACCATAAGTTTGAGGAAGCAATATGGGAACCAGAAGAGGCAATGAAGGAGAAGTACCCTCACCTATTTGTGTAAAGTGAAATTTTGGGGGTGAAATTTCTTAAGGGGGGAAGAATGTAACGACCCAATGTTTTTCAATGGAATTCCCTTCTTATATTTATGTCATAAAATAACATTAAAACACAAAATAATGAACTACTAATTTCTAAGTGACCTTTAAACATAATTTTGTCAATTCTATGTTTGGAATTTTGAAAATCTGACATACACGGTTGCGTTCAAGATGTTTTTTGGAGTCTAATGAAACAAAAATAATTTTTGGTGAATAGTGACACACCCTTATGAATAGTAACATACCTTCATGAATAGTAATGTGACCCTTATGAATAGTAAATCATCCAAAATATGAGTAACATTACCTATGAAGAATAAAATAAATTTTTTTCATCTTAGAAAGTGACAATTTGACCTGGGTAAACGTTTTTGGTATTTTATAAGTAATAATTAATTAATTATAATTAATTAATTAATTTAAAAGAATATTAATTTCCTTGAAATGTATTCATTAATTATTGAATCAATGTCTAATAGTTTTTAGATAATTTTATAAGACCCTACGTAATTTTTGAAAGCACTATAAAATCAGTTTTAATCTTAATAACTATTTTTTTAAGTAAATTATGATTTATTAAATATTAAATTAATAATATTTAGAAAATTATTTTTGAAAAATTTAATTCATTTTTGGATTATACACATTGAAAAATGGTTGGGTTAAATTTTTGGGATTTTTCTGAGATACTTGAAATTTTTATGAATAGTAGAATCCGATAATTCACAATAAATGTTAAATAATGTATTAATTGAGTCATCGATGATGTTCTGCTGAAGTAAGCCCACTTGGTTCGGTATTACATTATAAAATTACTATTATTGGTCGTTCAAGACTCACTATTCCTTTTCTTGTGGGGATATAATAAACTAATGAATTTTATATTAAGGAAACCCCTCTCCCCTCCACTATAAATACCGCCCTTCACACCATCATTTCCTCACACCTCTCAAGCTCCAAGACTTATCTAAAATCTGACCAAACATCTTCCCTATCCCCTCCCCCATGTCCAAAAGCTGCTATTCTCATCAAAAGACCAATAATAGCATCCTTAAGGAGGATCTCAAGAGGAGGATTATAGAGGTAATTTCCCTCCCTCTTCTCCTTTAATTTACTTTCATGTTCAAGTTCATTTCTTGATCTCTCCCCACCTAAATTCATCCAAATTGTGTCTTAACTCCATTAATATACATATAATGTAAATTTATGATTCTAATTTGATATTATATCATCAAACCCCCTTTCCCTCTTCCTTTTATTTTATTAAAGAGAACGTTGTTCGTGAGGTGTTAACTTATCACCTTCAAGAAACAACATGATTTATTCTTCCATTTCTACCGTCATATCTGGTCATGAAACCATTTTTGGGGTTGAACCAGGATTTTGTATATGTATTATTTTCTATTTAAAGTTCTGGAAATAACCTATGGCCATAATACTAAGTGATAAGGTAAAACAAGTTCGTTGTGATCTAAAAACCGCTCAAATTAACAAAAATAATCATCATTTAATTATTATCTAATGATTCATCCACATGGATCTAATTTTATCATTAAAAATATTTTAATATCACTAATAACCTGTAATATCAATTCTAGATGTTTACCCATGTTTAACTCAAACATCAATTTAAGAATACAAGTGAACCACCCAAGAAAAACCATAAAAACGAACATCCTCAAACAATGTTTTTAAACTCTATAAGTCATCCAAAGGAACATGATATGACATAATGAAACAAGAATGAACCCTATTAATGTACACATGGTTCTTTATTTCTAATTAATGAATATAATTTCATCATACAAGACATTAAGGAGAAGGAAGCATTCGGATTCAAGGTAAGGGGAAATCTCGAATCCAATTTTCTTCCTTCGGGTTCTCCCCCTTTCACTCCATTTTTGATATAGTTACTCCGTAAAGATCATTTGTTCATCATTTTCTTTACTTTTCTAGGATATAAATGTTTTCTAAAGAAGTTTATGTCAATCTGAATGTTTTCCAAAAGAACTCTTCATTTAAGAACTCAACTTTTACCTCTCATTCATGGTTGATGGTTCTTGTATCAAATTTGTTGTTCCCCCTTTCTTTTGGGAACCCAAAGCTTATGAATGTATTCTTATGAGATTAAACCCATTCCTATACTTGGGTCATTTATGTTCACTTTTGAAAAATGTTCTATGTGGCAATCATGATAATGATAATGTTATGATGTGATGGGTGCGCCCGGAATTATATAGCGCAATATGAATGTTTCAAAGTGATGGGTGTGCTAGGAATTATAGAGCAATACAATGCATTGGGTAAAGTGATTAATCTCATGAGTAAATGTGAAATTATGTGTGAAAATGATGCTAGATTTTTTTCACAATTATGTGTGGTAGATAACCACTATGACATGCTGTTTTATTTTTATGCATTGCCACATTTCAAGTCTATTATTTATGCTCCTCTCATGTTCATGATCTTTTGCCTACGTTATGATTATGCTCACACCATGATATATTGTTCTTATCTATCCTCTTACTGGGCTTTTAGCTCACCCCTTTTGATGTATATACTCAGGTGGCTACATGTACTAAGGAGAGGAAAAGTGGAAATAAGATTCTATAGAAGAAGAAATTAAATGAATGTTTATGCTTGATGTTGTATTTGTTATGTATGGTCCTAGTTATCCCAAGACACTAAACCTTTGGATCCTCTAAGTGTAATACTATTATTTTTTTATCTTTGAAATGATGTAATAGTAATGTACGAAAATACTGGGTCTCTATATACAAGATGTTATTTATGATTTTCATTTGAAGATACTAGACATAATAGGACACATTCTATATTCATTTGATCACATAAATGATGAGATAAAATGGAATGAGTTCTATCTCCTCTGAGTTTCATGAATTGGTGATTTTGATCTTTAGTGTCATAAAATTATTTCTATATATCCCTTTCTCAAAACATATTTCTATGATTCTCTATAATGGAAATATCCCCCTTTATTCTTTGAGAGTATTTTCATTACGAACTAGGATACACCCATTACTGTACCACCCCTAGACGATGGATACATTCATCTTGTCTCCGGACCTACATCATTAGAATTAAATTGATATAGAGGCTACAACATTGTAATTATATGTATTCTTTGTTTTATTTTATTTTTATCACTTTGATTTCTTTAGGATATATAAATATATTTTCAATTTATTTACACTATTAAATATCATAAGAGTTCCCTATAAAACTAGTATTTTTAGGGTGTAAAACTAATTTATATTATTTATGAGGATGTTAAGATGCGTTTTTTAATATAAATTCCATTCATTTGTAAGATGATAAACCCATGGTGCTAATTTCTTACATATGACCTATTGATTTTAGTCCATAATGGTCAAATGTAATCTATCAATTTGGCCTATTATAGAATTAGAGTGGTCGGTTCAGAATATAATTATATTATATAGATATTATTATGATAGATTTTATTCATTGATAAGTATTCCATGTATTATTAAGCTAGAATGTAATGTAGAGTAGAGAAACCAATTCGAAAATAAGTGTCCATATTGACTCTAAATAAACACTAAAAATTAATAGAAAAAATGAAAGAATAGTTTGATTAATACAAGGTATATTTATAGTTTTTCACTCATGATAAAATATATTTCATTCATGATGATTGTATATATTCTAAAAGGGGTGATATTTCATGTAGGGTGAATGATAGGATAATATTAATACAGATTGCACATATATATATAGAGGAATAATCTTCTTTATATAAGTTTAGATATGTTATTTATGAGATAAAAACCTAAGGTTAATAAAGTAGAGGTGCAATATCTACCATAGGTAATTCCTGTAAGAATAAACATATATGTAATTCACGCTTATTAGATAGCCTTTGGAGAGTTTCATAAGAAAATAATAATATATTTAATGGGTTTCATCAAAATATTTTTGATAATGCATTTTGGGTTGAATGGAATGGGATTCATTTCTACTTGTTCTAGATATTAGACGTGTACCAAGTAACTCTATTAGTGAGTTATTATATCATTGGGTGATAATGATTTTCCAAGCATAGGATGGGAATAATTTTGGTTGTTATTAATGAAAGAGTAATTATTTTAGACACATAGAGTTGAGTGATAATGATATTTTTTTCTTATTCTGATTGGAAATGTTACAATTCAAGAGTTTTCAAAAAAAATTATCAATTTAATGAGTTATTATATTAAATATAAAATTTACATTATGTTGATATATAAACTCTTTGAGTTATATTCTCATCATGAAATGAAGGCATGTTCAAGGATGTTTTCTTATGTTTTTACATGGGTATATTAGATAATTATGTGGTGGTGAGGAATCTATTTTCTAGGATGGTATATTTCATATAGATAAATTGATAATGTAATTCTCATATTGGAGTTAAATGTGATAGATTATTATTATTTTGGAATTCTAAACCCATGAATAATTATAAATTCATGATACGAACATTAACTTATTTAACTATTGAGGGTGGTATTCACTTAACCATCTTAATCCAATGTATTAAATATTTCAATAAAGGTTATATTGTGCATTACCTTTTCTCCTGCTATCTAGAGGGGGCCATAGTAGATTGATACTATTGTCCGTCCAAACTATGCATTTAACTATCATTTTTAAATATTATTTTATTGTAGTAAAAGAATAAATGTCAATTAATATCACTAATATAGTATCGTGTTTTATTAATACGTCATGTATAATCTAAAAATTCTTAAGGATAATGATTTGTCAAAACATAAGGTATAGGTGCAAAATGGGGACATCGAGGGGGATTCTGTATTATATAACTCTAGGTTGTAAAATATTTAAATATAGAGTGGATATATGTTTTTATAGAATGGTTTAAATTTAATTCACTCTTTATTATTTTTTAATTGGTACATGTGCATCGCATTTATTTATTAATTATTCCCTACATCATATATTTTAAATTTTTATAAGAAAACATAAAATGATACTCTAGTTGAATAATCCAAAGGGAAGTTTGGTGATGATGTCTATGTAGATTTATATTAGCTTATTTATTAGATGATATTGTTTTTATAGAAACTAGTCTGTTTTGGATAAATACAAATCATGTTATCCAAACCATATTTTTTTATTTGGAGAATTTATTATTCATTTTTATTAATATATGGTGATCTGAAATATCGTCGATGTGAATTTTGTGGTGATAATTTTGGAATTATATTTATGTTAGGGTTAAAAATGGATTAATAAATAAATATATGACACCTATTTTCAGTTACATTACAATTTTCATTATATAAATTTAGAATATAAAAGATATGGGATAATATTAGTTAGTTTATGGGATTTTTAGACAAGTTTAAGAGGTTTTTTTGGGATTTATAGTTAGTGAATGGTTATTTGACATGGTGTAATACCTCCCAGAAACACCGCACAATGTTTTGGGAGTAACTGGGGAAGCACATGGTTAATGAAACTTTTGGGGGAACTATTCGAGCGCCTTGGGGAAATCGTTCTACATGAAACTTAGTTAAAATCATGGTCAGATCATTGTATTTATAAGAGTGTGATTTATCCATTCATGGTGTGGAATTGTGACTATATAACATTGTTTTTGGTTCAAAATATGCCAAATAGTTTGTCCTAACCATGTGTCACATAGTTGACACTGTAAAAATGTAGTATCTAATTTGAATTAATCCCTATAAGCATCATTAGTTTACTAATTTTATAGGATTTAAAATACATTACCTCTCAAGGAATGAGCGATTTTCCCTTCCATCTGTAAATTAATTCTATGTGAATCAAATAATGTTGGTGATCACAAATTTTCGGGATGAATATCCAATAATGGGTCTAGAGTTTTGTACTACATTTCTTCATTTCCACAATATTTTTAAAGGTCAGTGGCTTCTCTCTCATCTATAGTTGAATTTTATGTTAGAATCTTAGTTTTGATTAGAATTTTTGACTAAATTTTTTTTATAAACCCATGTAAATTGTGATGAATTTATTTTCATTGTTCTGGAATAGAAATTGGGTAATTCAATATATTTTAAGAAAACCCAATTTTTTATTAATTTTTAAATTATTGTTTTAAAATTATTCAAATGTTTTGAGGAAGAAAATTTTTTTGATGAAAACATTAAAATAAATAATTGGTTTTATATTTAATTTTATAGAATGCTTTTTGGTATACAATATTGGTTTATGCTCATGCATTCGATGTGGAACTGAATAAGGAGTGTATAACATTTGGTTAAAAGTGAATCCCCCTATATATGGGGAGTGTTCTATTTGTTCACATGGATATTTTAATCATAGTGAATTCTTGGAGGATGGAAGAGAGACCTATCATGACTATGGAACTGTCACTTATCATGAACGAGTGTGTGTGTTTGTAGATACATATTAAAGAACCTGAAAAATAACATGAAATGTTATGAAAAAATGATTGTTTTCTCTTTCAAACTATTTATGGTTTTTATATAAATCATTTAAAAAAATTAAAAAAAAATTATATAAGTTTTCATAACATGTTTAATCCCAGTGGCATGAGTTGTTGTGTAATTGGGGAAATCCTACTAGGCTTTTACTCATCATCTCCTTTGGAAATTCATTGAATTAAAATAATTCATCTATCGGGACATATATAAAGAGAAAGTATCATAACTCTCATGTGAAGTGTGTTCATTAATGTTGGAATAGATGGAGGCTTTGGATCATGGATCTTGGTCGATTGTTGTTGGGGAGTTTATTGTTTTGGCTAAATTTATGTTATGGAATCTCTTTGTATTTTATAAGTATTTTCTGTTGTTTTTATTGATAATCTGATATTTTTGTTTACTGTTTGGTATATCACTTGTTATATTGTTGTTCATTCAGTATAAAGAGTATATTTTATTGTTTACATTTTTTTAATATTATATTTAAATATAAAATCATCCCCCAAGGTTATTCAAAGAACATTGAATTTATTTTCAACCTTTGATGTATTGGGGATTGTCACATAATGATTGTAACACCTATATATCCTCTCAAGAAAATGAGGAGGGGTGGGAGGTTACTAATGGAATCTGATTTTCTTTTTCATTGACATGGAAACTATATCATTCTTGATTATTTATTATGTTGGTTTCGTAGTAAGGATATTGTAATATTCAAACCTAAATTGTATAGAAAAAAAATGTGTAGACAATAGTTACATACTGAAATTCAAGATAAAAGTGATGTTTAGATATAATATATTTTTAGAACACTTATATCTTTTTTTCACCTCATCATCATGGGTCTATAAGTTAAATATTTACATCATAAATTGTAAGTAAATATTCCAACTAGGACCAAATTAATTATTTTGAGTTTAATTATTTGTGAAATGGTGAGAAAATTGTTGAATTCTAAAAATTTCTAGTACCGATTGATTTTAAATAAAATTGTTGTTGTATTTTGGAAAATGATTCAAATTTTTATAATGGTTGGATTTTTGAAATTTATGATAATGATATGTGTTCATATGTTAAATTTGAATTACTATGACATTAGTTACTTGGGAGGGTGAATAATAATATTTTTATATGTATATAAAATGGAATTTGGTAGATATCATAGTTATCAAACTGAAGAGATTGGTGAAAATATGGTTTCACCTGAGTCAAATTTGAATCAATGGCTAGTCCAATGTATTTTCCATACATTTTAAACATTGGATAGGGGTTATTGGAATTTTGATAGTCGACAAATATAACATTTGGTTCATATACAAAAGAATATCCCTCCAACAATTTCAAGGGATTCCGAACCTAAAAAATAAGATGTCTGGTTGAATAGAACAAATAAATATTTTGAATTTCGAGGGACAACATCTAAGATTAATGTAAATTTTGCGATATATATTATTTAGGATTTAGCATTAGAATTGTGTGATATGGCTGATGAAGATAAATGTTTCCAATTCATTGACCAAATTGTCATGTCTTGTAAAATTTATTTTGTATTTAAGATTATTTTATATTTTATGGGAGACCATATTCCATATCTAAAAGATAATTAATGGGTTTAGAGTGTTAATTTTCAACATGTTTTTCAAACACAATATAGAAAATCGGGGTGGTTTATATGATGATATGAAAAAAATAACCTAATTTAAAGAGTTTAATTTTTGAAAAACATGTATTTTGAAAAACAAATAATAATTATATTATCACTTCTATGTTACTACACCACTTGAAGAGTTCCCTGTTCTTAATTCATTATTATGTTTTGGTGTAATCCTTTATTTGAGTGTTAACCAAGATTTTGGGAAAAAAATCTTCTAAAATGATGAAAAAAGGATTAAAATTCAAAAAAAAATAATGTACTAAATTTTTATCCAATTATAATTATTATACATTTTTCAAGTAATAGTAAAATCTTGAATGTTTTGTAAAGAAAAGGATTCTTATATTTTCTAATTTCAAAAACACAAGTCACACCCTTAAAATTACACATTGATTAGTTATGAAATAAAAAGTTTCTTAATTAAATGAATCAAAATATTTTATAATGTATCTATAAGAAAAACTCTAAAAAAATATACACTAAACTAGTAGATAATTGTTTTCTGAAACTTTTTCTTCAGGTGTGTAGCTTCCTTGCAATGATCACCCAGTGTTTAACTGACTATCTAGAGGTTGATGATGGTTTTTTTTTACTCCAAATTCATATAAACTCAACCTATGATGATTGGGAGCTGCAGAACCTTTTAATGGATTATAGGAATCCTATGGGAATCAAAAATTGCATCACCTTTCCTCCTGATCAATCATCCAAATGAGGTTCCCATTAATAGCCAAAAATTGGAAGTGGTTTTGGAATCCAGTTTTTGAGATATCACTTGGGTCTCAATTATGGGTTGGTAAGTGGACTTATCAAGACCAGTAGTAAATAAAATGTTATTTTGAAATATTATTTACTATCTCCATGTAAAATGTAGCATCCATTGGACATATGTAATGCGATATACTATCAAAATACAGAACTGAACATTTTTCTTCATGAAGATTATGTTCCTTGGATAGATCAATTTTTTATGGGCAACGTATGGATTAATTGGGATTTTGTGTCCCAAGATGGGTTGTAGAAAATTTAGTTTTATATCAACTACAATAAATTTCATCCAATTTCATCCATATATTACTCAAAACAAGTAAAACAGTGGACTTATATCATTAGGCTTCAATGTTTTTTGGCCCAATTTTTTTTGCATCATCTTTTGAAATCCAAATCACCTAGACTTACAAAAAAATTATGTAAACAAGTAAACATTCTCATTTATTTGTGATAAAAAATTTATAATTTTTTAAAAAAAATTGAAGAGAGTGTTTTTGTAATTTTTTGAACATTTAATACAATACAATTTTAACCGAGGGGTGTAAGGGTGAAAATAAACAATGTATAGTGACATGATCACACCCTTGCACCAAAACCTTTAAACTCGTTAGAAAATTCAATTTTTCCAATATTGATGCATGGAGATATTCCTGAAATCCTAAAGGTTTAAAATTAAAATAAAATTTATTTCATGATACCAATCAGATCGAAGAACAAAACCACACCAAGGAGTTATTCTCAGTGACCATGGAAAAATATGTCTAATAAATTGTAACATAAAAACATTCTAGGAGATGAATGGTAATAAAATTAGAATGTAATTTAAAATTCATCCATTTCACTAACTCTTCTAGTGTGTTTGTGTTTTTGAAATCTATTTCATGTTATAATTCCAACATTTTATCCAAAAAATATAGGATATTTTAAAAAAATTATTCTTACCTGATTCATTCCATCGAACTAATCCTACATAATTTTCAATAAACATTCCTTACCCTATCACTTATGCATTCCCAGAAGTCAAACAATAATATCCTGACCTAAATATCCCTATATTTTTTTCATTTCATTAATCCCATCAATATTCATTATTTTATATTTTCAATATCATCTTTAATTTTTTATTTTGTTTTTTTATTTTTCTGTTGGTGTACAATAGTCGAACAACAAGTACACCTACAATGGTAAATATTGTATAATAATAGAAAACATTGAAAAAGGAATGGATGTTTCAAAAATTCATTTTTGAAAGTAGATAAACTATAACCTAAATTTGTTACCTTCTATTATGTAGTAAATATTTACACTTCATGGATGGGTGAAACGATTTAGGGAGATATTATGTGACAAAATTTTAAAATGAACTACTCACACAAAGGGTATCAATATACAACATGGTTTTTTAGAAAAACAACCATTTATATCATCTAAAAACAAAAGATTTATTAGAAATAGTCAAACATGAATGTTAAATTGAGGCTAAAACCCCTATTATATCAGTAATGTAATATTTTTTTAAAACTGTTAAAACAATTATAAATATATAAAATTATTATTATTATTTAGTCATTTTCATATATAAATGGTAATAAAAAATTAATAATCCCTCACATAAGTGATGTGGATTAATGTGGGAAGCTAATTATTCTATTCTATAAGATAAGAATGGAAATTCAAGATATATGTTGAAATTTTCTATCATACCTAGAAATGTACTTGTGACCCCCCCTTCCCTCGCCACATAATGTCTGTAATTCCCTCGCTATGATAAAATATAATAGGTAAAGGAAGGAGAGAAAACAGACGGGTTTCATTGGTAAATTTCTTCTTGAGTGTTTGTTCACACCATCAAAGACTCTATAATCTCCTCATTAAATTTCTTTAGTAACTTATCATTGATAGTGAATATTTGATTAGTTTAATTATTTTGAACTAGAAAAAACAAATGAACAAACATTAGTAGATATTTATGTTTAAAAACTATTAGGAAAAATCTTACCCATATGAAACATTAGACATGTGTTTAAAAGGGGGACCATCATCCAAATGTGGAATTGATAATGAAGTATGAGGAAGTGTTGGGAAGCCATGAATTTCTATATATAAATATTGAAGTTCTCATATAATTTTCTTATAATTTCCTCTACCTCTTGAAATTCTAACCTCCTATAAGAATCTACCCTATAAAGATTATAATTGAATTTTTTTAATGCCCATGTAGGTCTGCTTCATTAACTCAACAGGGAGATGAAAACACAATATAGAAACAATCTAGTAGGAGGACATTCCAATATATTTTTTAAAATAAGTGTTTTAGGCAAAAAATTAATCATAAAGTTTAAGACTCAAATATTTTGTATTAGTTTTAACTTGTTTTCTTGAATTTATTTCACTTATCTATTTTACACCTCATATTTACCATTGTATTGTGGGTGTTATGCATTGGACACTCGATGTGTTTCCCCATACTGATAAAAAGTGGTTTGATAGTCCGGTTGAAAAAATGAGAACCCTGGTCACTGATGATGGACAAATTTAATCATAACCTATATGAAATTTTTGTTCTAAAAAATTCCACAATTTTAATGAAATCATGAGTCATTATGGCTCATACCTCCACCTACTTTTACTAGTAATCATATTTTTAATGAATATATATGTTTCCAAATTAATTAAGGAATGGCCCTATAAATTAAATTCCCTAAAAATAAAAAATTTCATGAAAGAGGAGGTGTTGATGGGGAATTTTACTACTTTTAGGGATATTCCCCATCCTTTGGCAATGAGGACAAACATTGAAAAAATTATGGGCATCCCAAAATATATTCATCCAAAATATAATAGAATCAAGGACCTTATGAGCAGCCTGTTGGGGACCTATGTGGCCCTGAAAATAAATAATGTGGAAGATTTTAAAGATAAAATGACACTCACAATCTAGAATAAAACACCTGAGGGCATGATCACCACATGGGAAACAAATGTAAAAGGCATCTCAAATGTACAAAAGTGAATCATGTTTCAAATCACAAGATTTATTATTTTTGAAATCAACTGGAATAAAATATACAACATGATAATTTAAAATGTCAACATACCAAGGAATAAAATCTTGCACTCGGTACCATTTCTCATTAGGAAACAATTCATTTATGGGAATACAAGGGGACAAATAAATGACCGTAAAATGGAGTATCCAAAGAATATTATCATCCACCACAATATATGCCCTATTTTTTCCCAAATTTCTATATTAAAATCTTACATTAGGATAATATTTTAACACCCCAAGCTTCTACGGTACGCTTCTCTTTGAATAAAGTGATAGTGTGTGTTGTACGCAATATCGAGTTCTAACACACCACAACCAATCAAACTAGCCGTTATGAATAGTAATACCTATTTTTTGAAATTATATATATATTATATTTCAAAATGGACTTCATTTTTGGATTAATAATATCAAAATTATCCTATGTTGAATTTTTGGTATTTTTCTGAGAACATCCATTTTTATGAATAGTGAAAAATACTTAAAAACAAGTTTTTTAATCAAAATAATTTATAGTAAAAAATTATATTATTTAGTTGTTTTAAATTATAATTATAATATATTTTTACCATTTTATCCAATGGTGTTCATTAGAATTAATTTCACTTTGAAATTGGACATAAATAATTGTCAATCTTTTGATATATATTTTTTTTAAAAACACGCTATTTGTTGTAACAGCGGGAATTAATTATAAAATTAATTAATGCAACATATATATTTGGAATTTTGTAAAATAGACATCATTTTTTAATTCGGAATATCAATTATATCTTAGGGTGAAATTTTTCCATTGTTCTGAAAAACTTCAATTTTTGATGAATAGTGAAACCACTAACTGGTAGTTAAAAAACTGAATTTTTCATAAAACTTATTTTTACCGCTTATGTGAATAAATTATCAAAATTCTGAGAGACATTGTTAATATCAAGTAGTAAAATTTGGTTCAATGAGATGAAAATAATTTTTAGTGAATAGTAACTTTTTAATTTTATTTACCACGGTTAAAAGTAAATAGGGTAATTAAGGGTAAAAATGATATTAATATTACCCTAACACATGTCCTAATTCTATTGGAAAAATGTATCTCGAACAAAAACAACCTTAGGAATAAAATATTTTCATTTAGGTCCACTTGGATTAGATTAGGACATTTACTATTATTTAATTCAAAGAAGAGTTAAAAGAGTTAAAATCAAAGTTTATTTACTAAAACATTATTAATATAGGGTCATACATAATATAAATTCTATTTTAAATGTTAATTAGGAAGCTAAAATGAGTTCCTACATAATGATATTTTATTTATAATTTTTAGACTTTAAATAATTTAGTTTATTTATGACACAATGATGATGCAGTAATTAACTAATTAATGAAAAATTAGAATAATTGATATTATAAAAACCCAAATAAAAATAATTTGAGTCTTTTTATGAATTACACTAATTTTCTAGGTTAATATGACATGTTAGGATTGACGTAAGTAACTTTTTTCTAAATAATCATTCTTATATGATTTTCACAAAAATCATATATTGAATAGTGTCAAAATTGACATAAATGTGTTTTTAAAACAAATATTATATTATGAATTGATTTTAAATTCCTTAAAATCTAAGGTTCGGCCTAGAGACTAATATCATGATATTTGTTTCATTAATGAACCTCTTGGGGGTCGCTTTGATGTATATAGTAAGTTTATTAACCATATAATATAAAAATACAAAGAGACATTGTAAAAGTGAAACTAATTAACTAAGAGTTAATACTTAATGATAAGATTAATATAGTAACCCAAACCTGTCTAAATTCCATTGTTTTAGTGTTTTTCGACCCACACACACCTTCAACTTTATATAATCCACATTGGAGCCATTATAATCCGAATCTGAATTAATTATAAAATAATATTTCTAGATTTTCCAAAGGTGCCCCTCACCCCTCTAATAAAAGGGCATTCTCCCTTCTCATTAACTCACACCATCAAAGCCTTTTGGTTCGGCACAACACTGACCAAATACTCTCTCAACTTCCCTCACTTCATCCTAGAGGCCTTACTTTAGTCATAAAGCCAATTTAAGGATCCATTTTGATCAAATCAAAATGAAGAACCCGAAGAAGAGGTAATGATTTCACCACCCTTTTTCAAGTTCCTTTCTTCTTCCACTTCATATTTCATTGTTATTACCATTATTAAATAATTACACCAATATATTATATATAATTTTATGTTATTATAAACATTTTACAACCATATTTCAGTATTCTATACATCCTTTGAATAACTTGTCACCATACGTGCATACGTACGGCTTACCGTCTCCACGTCGTGGTATAATTGTTATTAAATAAATTATTATTTGGATGGGTATAATAATGATGTGTAATTCATGTAAATAATAAATATAACATGATAATGATTATGTATATATGATATAACATCCAATTATATATTATTTTAATATCAAAAGAATGAAATTATCGCTCGGGCGTACGTACGGACTACCATCTCCACGAACGCGATGAGATTCATTCTCCATCGTATCCACTCAAGTAAAACTATCATTTTATGATTTAAAAATAATGTTTATGTACTTGATATAATTCTGGATATGAATAATATATAACCTATCCATGAAAAACATGGCTTACGTAACAAAACATATAAAAGAAAATGAGTAAGTTAACACCCGAAACAACGATAATACTAAGATATTATTAACAAATCAATGTTAAAAAATCATATATGATATCATATTAATATATATGATTCTTTTATAATTTAATAACAATTAATTCACCATTATAAATGAGGTTAACCTACCCCCAACCAAGGAAAAGTACAAGGTAATGGTTTATTTCGCAATCTCTTCATTATCCGAGGTTGTTTATACGTAATAATCTACTAGGACTTCTTTATCATCCACATCCATGTTTCTTAAAAATGTATTACAAAACATTTTTACTATTTACTATAATATGGGTTAAACTAATTTATACCCTTTTTGACTTTTTATAAATGGTTTATAAAGGAATCTTTCCAACATTTTCTAAAAAAGGTGCTTTTTAACAACTTCAACAGAATTAAGGTAAGAATGTTTTTTTAACTTATACGGTGGGTGAGGCTATTCTCCACCATTATAAAATTGTAGAAACTTTCCTTACAAGATTATAAGAATATTTTCAAAGAAAATTATTTATTTTATATGACTCTTAGATGATTTAAAAATAAAAAAAGATATTTCTCTAAAAAGAGTTTTGATTTCATCTATGTCAACATCCTTTGATGTTTTAAGATTATTTGAAGCTGATTTATTATGAAACAAAACATCCATATTTTATTGAATATTTTGTGATATTTTTGACTATGGATATGTTATTTTTATACCCTTAATGGTTTATGATGAAAGTATTGACATTCCGTATGCTAGTTTTAATAAGACTTTTTATCTTATGTTTAAACCTTTTTCATATGGGAATGCATTAGACATAATAAGTGACGGGTGGAGCCCGTTATAACTCCTCGATGCATCGGTAGGTCTCATGGGACAAAATATTGTCTTGGCACAATGCCTTGGGAAAATATTATTTGTAGTCTTGGCACGAGGCCTTGGCTATGTGGTTATGATAGTCTGTCATTATACATTTCATCATTATGAAAGTGGTTATTGATATTTCATGTGATTATTCGATTAGTAGAATATCCATGTGAATAAGTAAATGGAATTATTTCATTTTATTTTTTCAATACTATGTTGAAGTTCATGTTTAAAAGGCTTTTGTTTTAGTTATACATTGCCTTAAATGTTTATTCTTATTTATTAAAGTTTCCGCTATATTGTTATCCTTACTGGGCATTTGAGCTCACCCATTTTCTATGTTTTATTTTTCCCAGGATGTGAAGAAGTAAATTATTAATGACCTGTAGGGATAGTATGAGGGGATAAGAGTGTGGACTATGGAGACTATGTTGTTGTAGTTTTCATTTTTATGATGTAATTTAAATCTTTGTGAATGTATCTATTTATTACAAGGCTACTAAACTAATCGGTATTTCGAGATTAGATCTTTCTTGTGATCATGGAAATGTTATGTAATAATGCACCGACTCTGGGTAACTAGGGTCGGGGCGTTACAGTTGGTATCATAGGAAGTTTAGTACAAACCTTTGAAGCTAGATTTGGATAAAATCTGATTAGATCACATAGATTTAAGATGGACTTTGAGGATTATTAAATAAGAACTTCCTAGAATTTTGTATTGTAGAGATTTTGTGAGTTTTCCGAGCAAGACATCCCTATCTGGAAACGAGCAGGTAGAGGTGGCTCTGTCACAGATGTACTAGGGGTAAAACCCGAAAACACCGATTTGAGCTAGACTCGAACGGGAACTGGTGCACGACAACGGGCCTTGCTGCACTCTTGGTTATGACACTCCCGGGGGATATGCTTAGGATAACTATCATTTTATTTATAAATAATTATGAAGGTTTTATGAGTTTATACTTCCTCAAATAAAACATTTTTATGATTATGGATAATATCCATAAATAGTTCAATTTATGATAAGTGTTTTATAAGTATGGAATTATGTATTTTTATTCATAAACTGATCTTGTTTATGCAATTTTTTAGAAATGGCGCCTAGTGGAAGAAATGGAAACCGTATCAATGAACGCACTCCATGTAGGGATTTACCTCCTGCTCAAGATAATTAAAGTGGAGCTGGTGATGAAACTGGTGCCGATCAGCTAATCACCATACTGGGACAACTCCCTCAGGTTATGAATAATAACCTTACCCATATGGAGCACCCTGATCTGCAGCGTGGAGGATCAATGTTAGATCGATTAATGAGGCAACAACCACCAACATTCAGTGGGAGTAAAAATTCCTTAGTAGCTGATCAATGGATAAATTCTCTAGAGAAAATATTTCAGGCTTTGGGGAGTAGTGAAAGTGAAAAAGTTATCAAGGCAGTTTACCGCCTCACTAGAGATGCGGATCAATGGTGGTCATTGATTAAAAACATGAAGGAAGATGATGAAGTATATAATATGGAATGGATGGAGTTCAAAGATCTGTTTTTAGAAAAATACATTCCTCACAACCATCGAGCAGATATGGAAAGGCAATTTATGAGTCTGAGACAAAAAGAGGATGAGAATGTCACAAAGTATGAGGCTAACTTTACAAGGATAGCAAGGTATGCTGGAGATTATATATGTAACCCTAGAAGTAAAGATTGATCATTTCTTTGATGGGTTAAAACCATTTCTCTGTCGAGCAATAGTATCACAATCCTTTTCATCGTACGAAGACATTGTCTCATGTAATATCAAGACCGAAAAGGAATTCTCTAAGTCTTATGACGTTAAGGAAAAGCAGGAGAAGAAGAGATATGCTGATCAATCTGGGAATGGAAATAAGGGGAAGAAGGGAAAGGTTGAATATCCATCCTGTGTTAAATGTGGGAAGAAACACCACGGTACTTTCTTGAAAGGAATGGGTGCCTGTTAGAAGTGTGGTGAAAAGGCCACCAAGCTCGTGATTGAAAAGGGAAGAAGGAAGCTACCAATGTTCAATGCTACAATTGCAGGGAGATGGGACATTATGAAAATGAATGTCCTAAGCGTTAGGGGAACTTACCTCAAAAAAGGCCAAGGGATCAAGGTCAAGCTTATGTTATCACTATGACTGAGGTAGAAGCTCTGAAATATGTGATGGAAGGTAATTTAATGGTTTCCTCAAGTTTAGAAAATGCATTATTTGATTCTAGATCATCGCGTTGTTTAATATCTTACCAGTTTGCTAAGAAAATTAGATATATTTCCAATTTGATTTAACAAGGGAGTTGTCAGTTAAAACTCCTAAGGGAAGTATCATTGCAAAAATGTTTTGTGAATCAGTCCCCATTAGGGCACATAAATGTTCTTTATCTGCTGATCTCACCGTCATACCTATGATTGAGTTTGATATAATCCTCGGTATGGATTGGCTTTCGGACTATGATGCAAAGATTTATTGTAAAAAGAAGGAGGTTACGATTTTTGATGATGATGATAAGGAACACCTTATCTTTATAGCAGAATCGTCACCACCTAATTCTTATCTAGATCCACCCCCAGTAGCTCAACTAAATTCAATTATTGGGGAGGAAGAGAAAGAAATGACTATGGGTGAGGAAAGGAATGTTAAAATAGAGGATGTACCTGTTGTGAAAGAATATGTTTATGTATTTCCAGAAGATTTACCTGGACATCCTCCAGAACGAGAAGTTGAGTTTTCCATTGATTTAATTCCTGGATCAAGGCCTATATCGAAGACCCCTTATAGAATGGCCACTGTAGAATTATTCAAACTAAAGAAACAACTAGAGTAATTTAGTAATAAAGGATTTATTCACCCTAGTGTTTCTCCATGGGGAGCCCCTTTCTTTTTGTTAAAAAGAAAGATGGATCTATGAGGTTATCTATCGACTATAGGGAGATCAATGCTATAACAATAAAGAACAAGTATCCCCTACCTCGCACGGATGATTTATTTGACCAACTGAATGGAGCTCAATACTTTTCAAAGATTTACCTTTGATCTGGATACCATCAGTTGTGTGTGAAGAAAGAAGACATTCCAAAGACAGTATTTTGAACCAGGTATGGGCATTACGAGTTTACAGTAATGTCTTTTGGATTGACTAATGAACCCAATGTATTAATGGATCTAATGAATAGAGTTTTCAAGGAATATCTCGATGAATTTGTGGTGGTACTTATTAATGATATCTTGTTATACTCCAAAATCTACGAAGATCATGAAAATCACTTGTGCATTATCCTAAAGACTCTGAGAAGACATGAATTATATGGGATGTTTAGCAAGTGTGAATTCTGGCTTCAGGATATTTCCTTTCTGGGCCATATTCTCTCTAAAGATGGAATCTATGTTGATCCTTCTAAGACCAAGGCAATACAAGAATGGCCAGCACCTACGAGTATAACAGAGGTACGCAGTTTTATTGGTTTATCAGGTTATTATCGACTTTTTGTCCAGAAGTTTGCCCGATTGGCTAACCCATTAATGAAGCTCACACGTAAAGGGGTTAAATTTGTTTTGAAAAAAGAGTGTGAAGAATGTTTCTAAGAACTTAAGAGAATATTAGTCAATGCTCTTATATTGACTCTACCATCGGGGAATGATGGGTTCATTATTTATAGTGATGCATCAATGAAAGGACTTGGTTGTGTTATTATGGAGAATGATAGGGTTATTGCCTATGCATCATGACAGTTGAAAATTAATTAACAAAACTATCCTACACATGATCTCTAGTTATCAGTTCTGATCTTTTCTTTAATGATATAGAGGAACTACCTCTAGGGTGAAAAATGTGAAATTTATACTGATCACAAGAGTTTTAAGTATATTTTCTCACAAAAAGAACTCAATATGAGGCAAAGGAGATGGATTGAATTACTCAAGGATTATGATTGTACGATACACTACCACCTGGGGAAATAAAACAAGGTGGAAGAAGCTTTGAGAAGAAAATACCATGGAGTTTTGAAAAATATGAGAATTGAAAGAGATCCAATTTTCATGGATCTAGTGAAGATGGACATGGGAATAACCAGGGAAGGTGAAACATCAATGATTTTTCAAATGGTTTCCAAACCATCTTTACTAGAAAGGATTAAGAGTTCTCAGACCGATGATGAATAATTTCAAAAGAATATTAAAGCTGTGAATGATGGGAGATTGAGAGACTTTGTGTATGAAGAAGGAATTTTTAAATTTGGGAAGAGACTTTCTGTTCCCGATATACCTGATCTAAAAAGGGAATTGCTGGATGGTGCTCATAGTTCCAATTTCTCAATACACCCTGGGAGCACAAAAATGTATAGATATTTGAAGTAACATTTTTGGGGGGACAACATGAAGAGGGAAACTGCTGATTTTGTGTTAAGATGTATGGTTTATCAACAAGTGAAAGCTGCAGGGCAACAGCCTAGAGGAGTCATGCAACCTCTTCCCATACCGTAGTGGAAATGGGACAATATTATGATGGACGTTGTCATGGGGCTACCAACGAATCCTATAAGGAACGATGAAATTTGTGTTATTGTTGATCATATTACCAAGTCAGCCCATTTTCTTGCTATAAGAGATGATCTACCACTGGAACATCTAGCAAGACTATATATTAATGAAGTTGTGAGACTTCTTGGAGTACCCCAATCGATTGTTTCATAGCGTGATCCTCGTTTTACTTCAATATTCTGGAAGAGTCTTCAGAAAGCCTTGGATACTGAACTTCATTTGAGCACAGCCTACCACCCTCAGACAGACAGACAATCCGAATAGACTATTCAAACCATAGAAGACATGTTGAGAACTTGCTCACTTGACTTTCAGGGTATGTGGGATCAATATTTAACTTTTGTATAATTTTACTATAAGAGTAGCTTCCATTAGAGTATTCAGATGGCACCATATGAAGAATTATATGGAAAGAGATGTTGCACACCAACCGGTTGGGATGACGTTGGTGAAAGATAACTTGTAGGTCCAGAACTGGTGGAGGAAACGATGGAAAAGGTGAAGGTAATCCAAAATCACATCAAAGCAGCTCAAAGTAGGCAGAAGAGCTATGCCGATAATCAAAGGAAGGATTTGGAATTTCAAGTCATTGATCATATTTTCCTGAAGTTATGTCCATGGAAGGGAGTCATACATTTTGGTAAGAAAGGTAAATTGAGTCCCAGGTACGTCAGACCTTTAGAAATTCTAGAACGAATTGGGGATGTAGCTTACTGATTGGCAATGCTGCCAAGTCTCTCCAAAGTTCACGATGTGTTCCACATATCTCTATTGAGGAAATACATGCCTCACCCAACGCTTGTACTCACATATGTGGAATTAGAACTGGAACCCGATCTGTCTTATTGTGAAGAGCCCGTCAGGATTTTTGATACGAGAGAACAAGTACTAAGAAACCGGACGACTCGTCTGGTAAAAGTCTTGTGGAGAAACCATAAGATGGAAGAGGCTACGTGGGAACCTGAGGAACTTATGATGAAGAACCATCCGAGTCTTTTCATGCGGTAGTATTCTATAAATTTCAAGGAAGAAATTATTTGAAGGAGGGGAGAATGTAACACCCCAAGCTTCTAGGGTACGCTTCTCTTTGAATAATGTGATAGCGTGTGTTGTATGCAACATCGAGTTCTAACACACCAAAACCAATCAAACTAGCGGTTATGAATAGTAATACCTACTTTTTGAAAGTATATATATTTTATATTTCAAAATGGACTTCATTTTTGGATTCAGAATTTCGAAATTATCCTTAGTTGAATTTTTGGTATTTTTCTAAGAACATCCAATTTTTATGAATAGTGAAAAATACATAAAAACAACATTTCTAATCAAAATAATTTATAGTGATAAATTATATTATTTAGTGGTTTTAAAGTATAATTAGAATATATTTTTACCATTTTATCCAATGGTGTTCATTAGAATTAATTTCACTTTGAAATTGGACATAAACAATTGTCAATCTTTTGATATATATTGTTTCTTAAAAACACGCTATTTCTTGTAACAACGGTAATTAATTATAAAATTAATTAATGCAACTTATATGTTTGGAATTTTTTAAATTATAAATCATTTTCGAATTCGGAATATCAATTATAGGTTAGGGTGAAATTTTGGCATTGTTCTGAAAAACTTCAATTTTTTATGAATAGTGAAACCACTAAGTGGTAGTTAAAAAACTGAATTTTTTAAAAAACTTAATTTTACCACTTCTGTGAATGGAATTTCAAAAATCCGAGAGACACAATTAATATCAAGTAGTATAATGTGATTCAATGAGATGAAAATAATTTTTGGTGAATAGTAACTTTTTACTTTTATTTACCACGGTTAAAAGTAAATAGGGTAATTAAGGGTAAAAATGATATTAATATTACCCTAACACATGTCCTAATTCTATTGGAAAAGTTTATATCGACCAAAATCAACCTTAGGAATAATGTATTATCATTTAGGTCCACTTGGATTAGATTAGGACATTTATTATTATTTAACTCAAAGAACAGTTAAATGAGTTGAAATCAAGGTTTATTTACAAAAACATTTTTAATATAGGGTTATACATAATATAAATTCGATTGTAATTATTAATTAGAAACCTAAAATTAGTTAATACATAAATATATTTTATTTATAAATTTTAGACATTATATAATTTAAGTTATTTATGACACAATGATGATGCAGTAATTACCTAATTAAAGAAAAATTAGAATAATTTAAATTATAAATACCCAAATAAATATAATTTGACACTTTTTAGGAATTACACTAATTTTATAGGTTAATATGACATGTTAGTATTGACTTAAGTAACTTTTTTCAAAGTAATAATTCTGTTATGATTTTCACAAAAATCAATTATTGAATAGTATCAAAATTTGCATAAAAGCGTTTTTAAAACAAATATTATATTATTAATTGATATTAAATTTATAAAAATATACGATTCGGCCAAGATACTTATATAATGATAGTTGTATCATTATTGGACCACTTGGGGGGTTTCTTTGATGAATATAGTATGTTTATTAACCATATAATATAAAAATACAAAGAGACATTTTAAAAGTGAAACTAATTAACTAAGAGTTAAAACTTAAAGATAAAGTTAATATAGTAACTAAAACCTATCTAAATTCCATTGGTTGAGTGTTTTTAGACCCATACCCACCTTAACCTTTAAATAATCTACTTTGGAGCCATTAGAAACCGAATATGAATTTATTATAAAATAATATTTCTAGCTTTCCCCTATGTTCCCCTCACCCCTCTTATAAATGGGCACTCTCCCTTCTCATTAACTCACACCTTCAAAGCCTTTTTGTTCGGCCAAAATCCACAAAAATACTCTCTAAACGTCCCTCACTTCATCCTAGAGGCCTTACTTCAGTCAGAAAGACATCGAAAGGATCCCTTTTGATCAAATAAAAAGGAAGAACCCGTAGAAGAGGTAATGATTTCACCACCCTTTTCAAGTTCCTTTATTCTTCCACTTCTGCTTTCATTGTTATTACCATTATAAAATAAAAACTCCAGTATATTATATATACTTTGATGTTATTATAAACATTTTACAACCATATTTCAGTATTCTATCAATCCTTTGAATAACATGTCACCATACGTGCGTACGTACGGCTTACCGTCTCCACGTCGTGGTGTAATTGTTATTCAATAAATTATTATTTGGATGGGTATAATAATGATGTGTAATTCATGTAAATAATAAATATAACATGATAATGATTCTTTATATATGATATACCATCCAATTATATATTATTTTAATATCAAAAGAATGATATTGTCGCTTGTGCGTACGTACGGACTACCGTCTCCAGGAACGCGATGAGATTCATTCTCCATCGTATCCATTCATGTATAATTATCATTTTATGATTTAAAAATAATTTTTAAGGACATTATATCATTCTAGATATGAATATGATACAACCTATCCATGAAAAACATGGCTTTCATAACAAAACATATAAAAGAAAACGAGTAAGATAACACATGAAACAATGATAATACTAAGATATTATTAAAAAATCAATGTTAAAAGATCTAATATGATATCATATTAATATATATATTTCTTGTATAATTTAATAACAGTTATTTCACCATTATACATGAGATTAACCTAACCCCAACCAAGAAAAAGTACAAGGTAAGGGTTTATTTCTCAATCTCTTCATTATCTGAGGTTTTTTATAGGTAATAATCTACTGGGAATTATTTATAATCCACATCCATGTTTCCTAAAAATGAATTTCACAAAAAATTTACTCTTTACTAGAATATAGGTTAAAGTCATTTATACCCTTGTTTGACTTTTTATATGAGGTGTATAAAGAAATCCTTCCGACGTTTTCCAAACAAGGTTCTTTTTAACCTTTTCGACAGAATTAAGGTAAGAATATTTTTTTTAACTTATACGGCGGGTGCGGCTATTTTCCGCCATTATAAAATTATCGAAGCTTCCCATACAATCTTATAAGAATATTTTCAAAGAAAATGCTTCATTTTATTTGAATATTAAATTATTTAATAATAAAAAGAGATATTTCTCTAAAAAGAGTTTTGATTTCATCTATGTCATCATCCTTTGATGGATTTTAAGCTTATTTGAAGCAGATTTATTATGAAACAAAACTTCCATATTGTATTGAAGGATTTGTGTTATGTTTGACTATTGATATGTTATTTTTATACCCTTCATTGTTTATGGTGAAAGTATTGAAATTTCGTATGCTAGTTTTAATACGAATTTTTATGTTATTTTTAAACATTTTCATATGGGAATGCATTGGAATTAATCTGTGATGGGTGGAGCCTGCTATAGCTCCTTGATGCATCGGTAGGTCTAATGAGGCAAAATAGTGTCTCGAAATAAGGCCTTGGAAAAATCTTATTTTTAGTCTTCGCAGAAGGCCTTGGCTATGTGGTTATGATAGTCTGGAATTATGCATTCCATCATTATGAGAGTGGTTATTGATATTGCATGTGATTATTCGATTAGTAGAATATCCATGTGAATTAGTAAATAGAATTATTTCATTTTATTTTTGCCATACTATGTTGAAGTTCATGTTTAAAAGGCTTTTGTTTTAGTTATACATTTCCTTAAATGTTTATTCTTATTTATGAATGTTTTCGCTATATTGTTATCCTTACAGGGAATTTGAGCTCACCCATTTTCTATGTTTTATTTTTCCCAGGATGTGAAGAAGTAAATTAAGAATGACCTGCAGGGATAGTATGAGGGGATATGAGTGTGGACTATGGAGACTATGTTGTTGTAGTTTTCATTTTTGTGATGTAATTTAATACTTTATCAATGTATCTAGTTATTCCAAAGCTACTAAACTAATCGGTCTTTCGAGATTAGATATTTCTTGTGAACATGCCAATGTTATGTAATAATGCACAGACTCTGGGTAACTGGGGCTGGGGCGTTACAAATATAGTGATTGAAACAAGGTTTGGATTCTGTTTTGTTATGGAGATACCGGAGGATTTCATGTCCTAAGAAAAAAAATACTTCTCATGCTAAAATTTATGACATCAGTTTATCTATGGAAAACATAATGAAAGGAATTATTTATCTAGCTGTGGTGTAGTATTATTTTGTAGGGTATAATTTGGGTGAGGTATAGGTAATATAATTTGGAGAAATATTGGCCTATTGTGATAATACATTCCCAAATATATAGTTATAAGTGTCAAACATTTGATAAAATGGTAAATCCCATTGAGTTGATATAATTCATAGGTGTTACGTGAGACACCATTTCAATTTTATAAATTCTTCCTCTCTTTATTTATCAAAAAATGTTTTTATTTTTTTATTAAGTAGGTGAGGGGGAGTGCAATATTACTCAAATCATAAATGAAATGATGATAAAATCTATCATGACCAATGAACAACTGTTGACCATACACATTACTGGGGAATGGATAGGTTGAAATAACGTCCACATTTGATTCATCTAATTTGATACCATCCCCAGAAATGAAATATACATGTATTATATATTGTCTCACCATGAAATGGAATTTCTAAAATTTTAATACAAATATTATTCTCAATACAGTGATGTAGGATATAAATAATACCACTCAAACACTGATCAAATGACAGTCCCTATACAGTGAAATAATCTGTGAATACTTCATCAAATTTTCTAGGTAATCCAATGAAATGTTGACCATGAATCACTGGGAAGTACCTAGATAATTATACAAACCAAATGGAATCCTTTTATATGAAAATTTGATTATTCAGAAAGTAAATTTGTATTTTTCTGATCCATGTGGTGAAAATGGATTTGAAAGTATCATGATTACTGATTACAAAAATAGTATTGGTAGTTACCCACTATCCTCTCTAGCATCTAGTCAATGAATGAGAATGATAAATGGTCCTTCCTAGTTTGTTGTTTTTGTCAGAGAAATTTTGTGTAGAGTCACCTATGATTCTTCTTGTTGGTCGGAAAAAATTCATTATTTTCATTTTTCAATTACCATTATACAACATTATTAAAAAAATACATGGAATGGGATGAACCATGAGTGGTAAGATTTTAGGTAAATTATTCTAGTATCCAGTATGTTTGTTACCACCTTTTTAATAACATTTAAATGGTTTGTGTTCAGTTAACATTGTGTCCACCACAAATGTTTAGCCTCATCATTTAATAGAACATGATATGTGAAAATTGATGGGATAATATTAGGAATGTTAGAAATTTTGCATCAGGATACTCTTTTATACTCCCTACTATTGTCAAGTAGTCTCAATTCATGCTCTGGAGGTAGTGTATTGGAAATCAAAATAGGATTCTTGTTTCCATTCTCAAGATATAAATATTTTATATTTTGAGGAATTTGTTCAAGTACAAATTAAAATGTATTTTGGATTTATGGGAGTGAATGTGAATAAAGGAGTTCAATGATCTCATCTAATTGTAGAGTGGTTCCATCCGCAGATGAGGAATAACATTTTACAACCTAGGATGTACGATCAATGGTCATTTGATCACCATTTCTCAAGAAATAATCAATTAACATACATGAAAATAATTTTTACAGACTACTACAAAGTTCAATGTCTGATTAATTTTCAAGAATTTATATCAATGATGAAAATTCATAAAGCGGTTATTGGGAAAGAAAAGTAGTTCTGTGGAAGAATATAGTACATTAATTAAATTAACAGAGAGAGAGTAATGTTTTTATAAGGGGTGCTTTATGTCATCAAGGATATTTAGGTGAAAATTTTCACTAACAAACTCAATAGATAATGTAGAATTGTTGAAATTAATTATTGTTTTGTCATTTTTCAAGAATGTTCTCCCCGATATGATTGTGGAATTAAAATCTATCCTATAAACTTCCATATTAAAAAAATAAAATTTTCTAGAGAAATTAAATTTTTAACCCTAAATATTTCATCCTCTAACACATTAGTGGGGTGTGTCATACTCTAGTTTTCTAGCTTAATGACTTTTCTAGTGGTCTTTAGTTCCCCAAGTTGAAATGATAATAAGAATTTGTGAGGCAAAAGATTTATATATGATCCCATTTTAATCATATAATCCGAAATAAAATAACTCTTATGGTGCATAGAATTGGGAATGATTCAGGATCATCTCATTTTGATGGAATTGATGGATCTATCAATACATAGATGTTCCTCCCCATGTTCACTTTTTCATTACCATGAATTATCCTTTTATGTGAACACATCTCCTTCAAAAACATCCCATGTAATGGATTTTTCATCCAGAAATCAATTAGGGAGATATTAAACAACACTTTTATGAAACCTTCCATGATTTATTCACAATTTTCATTTTACATTTTTTTCATGGTTGGTTGGACCTTTGTTGAAATTGAAGATGAATAGATGTAATTGGAATCTCATTAAGTGAAACTCTATTTCCCAGGGAAGGACTTCTCATAGGATAAATAATATCCTCATTTAAACCATTTTTAATGGTTGTAATAGTGTTATATTTAGGATGGGATGACTATAATTGATGGGTCATTACGGTTTATGTTTTTTTCCACATTAAAGGGTGATGGTGCTAACATTTCCCTTATCCCTTGGGAAAACTTGTGGTTATGAAGGAATCTTACTGGTGTCTAAATTTTGGATTTCACCAACGGAGTAGGATGTTGGCCTAATTGATATTAAGGTTCATATATCACTACATGGGAGGTTTTCTATAATGTTATGATTATTTGTATCCATTTATATCATCATGTATTCAAGGATAGGTTAAGATTTGGTAAGGGGTTTATCGAAAGGCCTTTGGGGTAGTTGATGATTTCTTGGTGGTGTTGGTAGATGTCTACACTACCCATGCTGGTTCCATGGTTAATGATGTTGGTTTGAATACCATCATTGAATATAAGATTAGTTTTCTTTGCACCCATGGTTGGGTAGATATTCCGGTTCGTTTATATTGGTTTAGTTTTAGGGACGGCCTAGGAATATTTCTTCAAAATAATTAAAATGTTCTCTTAGTTCAGGGAATTGATAAGAATATTTGGTGATAGAAGAAAAGATACGAAAATGGACGTGAGGCGGATATTAATATTTCACGTTGGAAATTGAAATTTTTGGATATGGGTACTTATGTATTCATTCTGTGTGTCCACCTTCTTCTTAAACATATATATCTACACATCATAGAAACCTCAAATGGGTAAACATAACCATGATCCAATTTTTTGTGTGTTCTGTGTCATTTTTTTGTTTGGTTTCATGCAATAATGAGGGACATATTATCTATTTCACCACATGTAAGAAGAAGCACTCATCTTATATTCAATAGTAATTAAACCAACATAATAGAATTGAATTAAAATTTGATCACTTATTTAGTATTGCGGTCATCCTGAACATAAAATTGCAAATCATTCCCAATATTAATATAGATTTTCACCGTTTTAATGTCATATACCACAAATTGTATTTGATATAGTTGTAGTTTGAGAGGCTGGGAAGTTTTTTTCAATATAAAGGTGTTTCTTCTCTTCCAAACCACAAATTTGGAATTTGACATAGTTTAGAGAATATTTTTTATTATCTTCTAATGAAAAAGATAATTCCATAATAATTACTTGTTATTCATCCACAGTTGTAGGTTTTAATGTAAAACACATTGTGTGAAATTATTATAAGGGATTATAAGGTTCTTATATAGAAAATATATGGAATAATGGAATTAGTTAATTAAACCATATTTTAGATTTATGTTGGGTGATTCACATTGTACCTGAACATATCTAGGTTGGATATCAAAATTAGGTGGTTTTAGTTATTTAATGATAGGATATTTTTATTCATTTCATACAAATTTGGTTCAGTTCATGTTTGTTTCAAGATGCAGAGGGTCTTAGAAATGTCTCAATGTGTGTTTTGTCCATCAATTGGAAGTCATATGTCTATGTGTCAATGATGACTAATACCCTATAGTTCAGGTTTGAAAGGAGGTAAACCACCCCGAGTGAATCATTTCATGGACATAACCTGCAAGAGAAATAAATCTGAACACAAAAGTGTATATAAATTTATAAGATAAAATAAATAAATTTTAACAAAATTTACAAAAATATTATTAAAACGCACACTTAAAATAGAAGCGCTCCACCAAAATGACACCAAAATTTTATGACATTATCATGACACATAAAAATTATTATGATTTAAAGATTATTTTATTGTCTAGGTAAAACCCATGTTCATATCTCAAAGAGACTGATGGGTTTATATTGTGTATTACAAATATTTTTTCGAAATTCAATTTAGAGAATGCCGTAAATGATGATATAAAAATAAAATAAGATAATTTACGAGATTAATAGTTAGAAAAAAGTGGACTTCAAAAACAATAAATGATATGTATGTGAACATTTATATGTTTCTACATCACGTGAAAAAATATTTTATATTAATAGATTACTAGGTTTTGGTGTAATCTTTTGGATGAGGGTAAACAATGATTTTGGGAACACACAAGACTATAAAATGATGAAATTAGTACTAAACCATTATATAAATTCATTTAATCATGTTCAATCCCATTATAATTCTTTATTATTTTTTAAGAAACACATATATTTAAATTTTTTTAAACAAGTGGATTATAATTTTTTCCAATTATAATAACAGAAGGCACACACTTAAAATCATATACTAATTATATATGATATAAAGTTTATTTCCATTAATGCATCAAAAAAAGTTATGATACATCAAATAGAAATACTAAAAACCAAAATATAGCCTAAAATAGTAGAGAATTATATTATTCACCTCCCTATTCATGTTTGTGTCCTTCTATCAATAATCATCCAATGATTATCCCACCATCGAGAGGAGGACGAATCTCATCTGGAACACCAGTTCTACTCACATATCCATATGAGAATAGGGATATATAGTACCTCAAAATCGATTATTGGACATAATTTTTCCTCCAAAATTGTAGCACCTTTCTTCATGGAAAACATATAAATGAGGTACCAAGGGTACCCTTTTATATCCAAATTGTGATGTTGTTTTCGGATCCCAGATTTTGAGATAACATTTGTGTCTGTGATTTGGGTTTTTAAATAGTAATATCTAAACAAGGACTTAGTGGAAGAGTTGTTGGAATACAAAATTTATCTCCCCATATAAATTTTGGTTTCCATTGGACATCATTAATGTGACATATTATCCATATACTGAATCAAACTTTTTATCTCATGTAGATTTGGTTCCCTGGATAGATCATTCTTGGTTTGACCAATAGATGGACAAATTGGCATTAGGTGTCTCGAGAAGAGTATTTGGTTGCAAAATAAGGGATAATATAACAAAATTCTTCTAATTTTGATATATGAATTTAATGTAAAACGTAAAATAGTAGAAAAATTTCCTTGTACTTCCATGCATTATGAATAATTTTCCTTCTCCATCATACCTAGACCGCTAAATCACCTCACATATAATTTCATATTATTAAATAGGTAAATTTACCATTTTTATAGTGTTAAATATTAAAAAAATTACTTATTTTTATATTCTTTTTTTAAATTCAATAAAAAAAACTAGTTTAATTCAGTTATTTAAGTGTGAAAATGAAAAATTAATTACAGTGCAATCAGTCATCAGGTAGTATGATTTTAAATAATTTTAAAAAAACAATTCTATCCTCAAATTTTCAGTATTGATATAAAAATATAATTCTTCATTTTGAAGTATGATAGTATCTACTTAATTGAGTATGTGTTTTAGTTAATTTATTTTGTCAGATTTCCCCTGGATGTTGATGTATGTACACTCATAAAGGAACAAGTTTTCAAGAATAGGTTGAGACTATAAATAAACTCCAATTTTACCATTCTTTTTATTATATACTATATAGAGATGGTAAATAGATAAACGGGGGAATATAGGTATATCGTTGGAAATATGTTTTGAGGGATCATGTTAATTTCTACAGGAGTATGTGGGAACACTGATGCATGGAATAAGTAGAAGAGGGATACATACTTCTAGAGTGGTTGAAAATAAAAGAATCAGACCATGGGATCAGTAATCATTCTTCCTTAATTGAAATTTAAGTCCATTTGTTTTCAATGTGGTTATTTTAAGAATTGAAGCATGAATATATCAAACCAACTTGAGGTAGTGACTTTTTTAATTATAAGGGACTTATTTATCATTATTGTTTTAGTGCTCCATGATTTGGTTCTAGATACACATATATTATTTCTCAGACAATAGATGATTTGACTAGATGAGATCTATAGGATAAATCTCATAATCAGAACCAACTAATCGAATCTAATTCTATTAACACCCTGAATCCTTGAACAATATATTCTCATTCTGATAACAAAGATAAAAGACCACCAAAAAAGAAATTTAATGGGGATAAGGAAGGGATCATGGATGATCAAGTGGGTCCTTTGATGCTGAGATGTATGATTCATTTAAAATATATCCTTATAAAGGATTTTCTTGGTGAATTTGCATCCCAAACATTTATGTCTTCTCCTTTTTTTTATTTTCATTCGTTTTACATGTGAAGAAAAGTCCTTTTTTGAAACATAAAACTCCTCATGTACTAATAGAGTGTGGGGAATTTTGTAAAAATATTACTATTTGACTATTAATGGGTTTGAATTGCTTTGGGATTCCTCTATTCCTAATATGGATGTCTATGACATGATTTTTAGGTTATTTATTGGCGGACATTATTCAAGTCTCGCATTGAATTTTATACATTAATGTTTAGTTTCTCATTGCTTGATGGCATCGGCCATCTCTTTAGGGGATATTAAGATGTAAATGAAAATAGATAATGATATTTAGAGGCATTGGTTTGAAAATTTTCTTATTATTCGGATTCTCTTACATGGGAATATATTGATGAGATCAAAAATAAATATTTTCTAACTATTTTTGTCCAATTTTCTAATGTTTTATACCAATTTTGTAGGGTTTCCATGAAAAAGAAAATTTGTTTTTAGAATCCGTTTTCTAATGGGGACATGAACTATTTCACTTCTGTCTTATATGATAGAACTAGTAGAATTGGTGGAATTTAATGTCATGTTGGATGATTTGGAAATTAAATTATTCATTTGATTAGGAAAATATTCATGTGAAACACTAAATTATTTTCGGAATAAAGTGGATGAAACTCTTTGGATTTATATTTATTATAATAACTGTAACAGCCCAGGTAAATTAAAAATAAGATATTTTCAAAAATATTAATATTTATTAGTTAAATATTAATTTTAATTTAAAATGGTTTCTACGATCGATAGCATACCTGATACGCAATAACGAGTTTCTTTGAAATCTTAAATTGCACACTAAAAAAAATTATTATTATCTTAAATGGTAGATAACTCTTAGCTGATGTATTGGCGGAAATGAATGAAAATAACTACAATATGATTATACATTTTTGTTAAATTTATTTACATTTATCCAATAAAATTTTGAGGCTTAAAAAGAGAATAAATCTAATTTTAATTATAATTTACATTAAAAGGTCGATTTACGGCCTTTTAATGGTGAACCCTCTTTAAATCTAGTTTTATTCACGTTAATAAATTCTATTTTACCAAATAAAATCCTTATTTATAATGGAGACATCAAAATTTAATTTTGGTAAATTTTTGGTATTTTTCCGATAAAGTTCATTTTTTAATGGACAGTGAAAAATATTGTATTTTAATTCAAAACTGTGTTTTAATCTAATTTATTTATATGGTTAGATTAGCTTTTTAATTGATTTAAAAATGTAATTATAATATATTCTTACCATTTAATCCAATGTTGGTCATTAGAATTAATTTCACTTTGAATTTGGACATAAACAAGTGTCAACATTTTGATAGTTATTGTTTCATAAAAACACGCCCTTTTTTTAACAACGAGAATGAATTTTAAATTAATTAATGAAGCTTCTATGTTTATAATTTGCTAAAATAGACATCATTTTTAAATTTGGAATATCAACGATAGCTTAGGATGTATGTTTGGTATTTTTCTGAAAAACATCAATTTTTGATGAATAGTGAAACCACTTAGTAGTAGTTTAAAAAAATGACATTTTCATTTATATGAAAATTTACCACTTCTGTGAATTGAATTTAGAAAATCCAATATACATGGTTGTTATTAGTAAGTAAAATTTAGTTCAATAATATTAAAATAATTTTTGGTGAATAGTATCTATTGAGTCAGTTACGACCATGGGCATCTTTGGGTCGATTTTGGGAACTCATTGAGCCACTTGGGAGTTATAATGAAACTTTAGATAAATTAACTTAATGTAAAGGAAAAATGACATAAACAAAAATCTTTTAGTAAATAAATTTTAACATGGGGTTATATAAGTCATATTTTAGACTATGAATATTATTTAGAAAGCTAAAATGATTTCCTACATCATGGTAGTTTTTTTTAAAAATTTTAGACATAAACTAAATTAAATTATTTATGACACAATAATGATGCATTGTTTACCTCATTAATAGATCATTTAATTAAATAAGATTATTAATATTAAAAAAACATCCAAAACCTATCCAATTATTATTGGATGATTTTATTTCGACCATGAGTCATCTATATTTCTACTCTATTGATTTTGGGACCATTAGAAACTGAATATCATTATATAAATAAATAATATTTTCACACTTTCCTAAAGAGCCCCTCCTCCCCCTTATAAAAATCCCTCACTTCAAACCAATTCCTCACACCTCTCAATCCTTTTGTCTCATCCAAAGTTTGACCAATTAATCTCCCTACATCCCTATCCTCCTCCTAGATGCCTTACCTTAGGCATAAGGCACTTCATCCAACCATTTTGGTTCAAACTAATGTGAGTTACCCAAATTAAAGGTAACACTTTCTCTTAAATTATTTTGTTTTATTTTGTTTTATTTTACTTCTACAACCCCTAAACTCTTTTTATTCCTTTCTTTTATAACAACACCCATATCTTAAATATACTAGGATGTTTTTATGGGAAGGATTCGAACTACACTTACACACACCTCTATCTAATGGGTTCAGAACATACTGTTTCTGCGGATTGTAAACTAACACCTCATGAAACGATGATTGTTCGATTATCTCCTACCGCCTCTCATGGTGGTCATTATGATGGCACTGTATTTATTTATGATATATTATATGCTTATTTTGTTCTTTATGTTTTTTTATTTCTATTTTATAGAATACCTTTATGGTTTCCATTATGGTTAAACACGATAATTTCATTTGAGGAAGTGCGGACTACCGCCCCCTCAAAGTGATATGACTCATTCATGTCATACGTGGGATGTATAAAGGATGGAGTTAATGATATTATAAATGATATTATACTAGATTTATAATTTAACTGTGTATCGTTTTGTTTTAATTCCATTAAAATAAGAATTAGAAATTAATGTAGTGTTAATGCGTACGTACGGCTTGCCCTCTCCATGAATGGTGCATTTCATTTCTTACCTCAAAATGTTATGTACTATTATAAATACATGTATATACTGGATATATATGATATATATGATATCTAAATCATTAATATCATTCTAGATATAATTAAAAATTTTCCATGTGAACAACTTGTTACTATATGGTGTTCATTTGTGACTCTATTACCAAATATCGACAAAACAAACATTATTAACATAAATGATTACATAATTATCATTACAAGGTAATAAGTGATATTAAAGGAATAATAAACTTGAAAAAGGTTCTTATTCAAGTAGAAATTAATGTTAGTTTATTATTCAGGAGATTAAAGAATGAACGTGTTAAGTCGGACATGAGGTGCGACTTCGTCTCTATCTCCTTTCATTGAGGCATATTTTGTTTTAATACACAACATTATTTTATGTGTCATATAAACACCCATGACTTTTCAAAGGGTATAATTTTCTACGAAGCTTTTTACTAAATGAAAAAAAGAAATGTTTCTTTTAACTTAAGCAATGAAAACTGTCTTTCCTCCGCCGCGAGTATTATTTTTTCTTTGGCTTCTTTAACAAGCCATAATGTTGTTTTTGAATAAAAATAAATACCACATACTATTTAATGTATTTTGGTATTGAAAATGGTTTTGATAATGGATTTGTTATGTCAATATATCTAATTGATATATTCTGATTGAAATGTGGAAATGTTTTCATTTCTTTATATTTATTTTATGTGTTATGATTTTATAATGGTACGTAGACATTTGACGGGAGGTTACGTGACAAACCAAATGATGGGTGGTGTCGTGAAAAACTAGAACGGGTGGTTACATTATAACCTCCAATTCATTGTGTATCGAAGTCAGCTCTATGGCTATTCCATTTGGCGATATGTGTGGAAGTCGACCATATGGTTATTCCATTTATGTATCTATATGTTCCAAGTTACCTTTATTTGTTATGTGTTCTCTATATGGGTTTTATGGTAATCGTTTTGTTACAAAAGGGTAAGTAGTGATCTTTTATTCAGTGAAGAGTATCTACAACTTCATAAATGTGAGAAGTATTACTTATGTTAATGTATTCATGGTTTACTTGTTGATTTGAAAAACTAACAGTTTTCCTCCTTTGTGAACCCCTTTACTAATCTTTTTTTGCTCATCCCATGTTTTGAAATGTTTTCAAAGAACATAAAGATGAATATGGTCAAAGATATGGTCAACGAAAAGTCATGCTGTATAAAACATGGAACTAGACATGTCTCTTTTTTTTCAAGAGTTTTTATTTTATAAAAAAATAAAAATTGCATAGAAGTTTCTACTTTGTAATCTTTTGAGATGTAATAGTTCTGTCTTAATTATATAAAACTCTAAACCTAAAAAGATCCTCAATGTGAATTATTCATTTAATTCAATATTATGTAATTTTTAAGGTCGGGTCCTTATAGTTGGTATCAAAGGTCAGTTTAGACAACTTTAGGAGTTTGGGTATAGTTAAATAAATGTCCATAAATAAATTTATGGTAATATTGAAATCATATAGCATTTACAGATTACCATGTTTCTTTGCCTATGGTATTTTTGTGTTCAGAATGGTTTTTCGTAGGCTAAATAGAGTAGATTTTCTAGGCAGGCATACATAGGGAAATTACCTTCCATATCAGCAACCTGAGATGGTAAAAATAAAAAATTAACAGTTTTATTTTTGCCGTGATGGATCAGTTGACTCAGGTGATAAATGATGGTTGACTTAATTGATGATATTTTGGGTTTTTCTAAAAGAAAATAGGAGCATGAAAGTCATTGAAGGGTTGTCTTGCAAACCATAAATGAAAAGAAACTATTTGGGAAATTCAGAAAGTGTGTCTTTTGGTTACATCAAATTTCAATCCTTGGTAACATTGTTAAAAAAATGTCATAACTGTTGATCCTGCTAAAACAAAAGTTTTCTAAGAATGACCAAGACCCACAAATATAACTAAGATTCATATTTTTCATGGTTTGGGTGGTTATTACTACTAATTTGTTGAAAATTTTGAATGGTTATCTAGTCCAATGACTAAGTTAACACGTAATGGTATTAAGTTCATTTGGACAAAAGAATTTGATGATTGTTTTAAGGAATTGAAAAGAGGATTGGTGAATGCTCCAGTTTTGGCACTGCCTTCCAGAAATGGTGAGTTTGTTATTTACAATGATGCTTCATTGAAAGGACTTGGTTGTTACATAATGCAGAATGATCAGGTAATTTCTTATGCTTCACGTTATTTGAAACCTCATGAGTTAAATTACCCTACACACGATTTAGAATTAGTTGATGTTGTTTTTGCTTTAAAAAATTGGTAGCACCATTTTTATGGAGTAAAATGTGAAATATATACTGACAAAAAATGTTTAAGGTATATATTCACTTAGAAATAATTTAACATGAGACAGAGGATATCACTACTAGAAAAAGAGTCATTTCCAATGGTTCACCACTATTGGGAAAGGCCGCAGAACCGTTGGGAATATCTATCCTAACGGTTCTGCAAACCGTGGGGATGTAAGCCGTTGGGAAAAGTTTTCCCAACGGTTTACAAAGAACCGTTGGGATAGGTTAGAAAAATAAACCTATCCCAACGGTTTACATTAACTGTTGGTATATGTTTTTCCAATGGTTTTAGGTAATCCATGGGGAAAACCCAACAAAATATCTAGCTTTTCCCAACAGTTCACTCAAAACAGTTAGGAAAAATCCAACTATACATCTTTTCCCAATGGTTTGAAATCATTGGGAAAGAGTTTATACCAACTATTCCATCTGAACCGTTGGTATAAACCTCCTTAGAAGACTATGCCAACGGTTTCAAACCGTTGGCATAGCCTATGCTATGAAAATTGCACAGCATCCTGCAATTTGCACGGCAGCCTGCAATTTGCACAGGGGAGAAGCTGGGTCTCCATTCACCTGTGATTCTTCAATCCCTTTCCTTTACCTGCAATGACCAACTAACATATAAATATATATAACAAATTCATATCAATTTAACATATAATACATTCTGAAACTATACACATTCAGAATTAAATCAGAATTCATAACATAATTATAAAGATTCATCATTTAGAATTCATTTAGAATTTATTTTAAAATTCATATAGAATTTATTTAGAATTCATTTTAAAATTCATTTTGAATTAAATTTCAAATTTAGATGACAATTATATGTGAAATTTGGAATTCAATTCATACTTTGATCGGTTTTTCGTATACAGGTGTTTTTACTATATATGATATCCATTTTAAACAAAATACATGCACTTGTAGTAGTACCGGTCACACCATTCCTTGTATTGAGGTATGATTTAATAGTTCACGTCACACATGACCCATTTATAATTTTCCTAAAGTATCAACATATTCCTAAAGGTTTTCATTGGTTTTTCGTATGCCAGTTATTATCACTTAAAATGTGGTTCATTTAAAAAAATCCCATTATTGAGTGATTCCCGCCACACTGCGACTCAGATTGCTATGAGGTTGACTCGTAAACGTCACAAATAACCCATGGATTATTTTCTGAAAGATTCAAAAGAATCCGAATGCATTTGGTCAGTTTTTCGTATGTCAGTTTTTTATTTCACTTAAAATGCTTTCCATTTCAAATAAAAGTGATCCACTTTGAGTTTTTGCAGCCACACCGAGGCTCAGATAAAGGCGTGGTTGACTCGTACACATCTCAAATGACCCATGGATCCTTTTTCTAAAGTATCAACACAATCCGGATGTGTTTGGTCAGTTTTCCGTATGTCAGTTTTTCTTTTAACTTAAAATGAAGTCCATTTTAAACTATAGAGAGACACTTAGAGTGATCCCGGCCACACCGCGACACGGATTGAGGTGGGGTTGACTCTTACATGTCACAAATGACCCCTGGATATTTTTCCTAATGTTTCAATGGATTCCTAATGTGTTTGGTCTGTTTTTAGTATGTCAGTTGTTTTTTTCACTTAAAATGTTTTCCAATTCAAAGAAAAGTGAGTCACTTTGAGTTGTCCCGGCCACACCAAGGCTCGGATTGAGTCGTGGTTGACTCTTAAACATCAACAATGAATCATGGATTGTTTTCCTAAAGTTTCAACGGAATCCAAATGTGTTTTGTGGGGTTTCGGTATGTCAGTTGTTGTTTTCACTTAAAACGTTTTCCATTTGAAAGAAAAGTGAGCCACATTGAGTCGTGACAGCCACACCGAGGATTTTATTGAGGTGTGTTTGACTCATACACATCACAAATGTCCCATGGATCCTTTTCCTTAAGTATCAACAGATTCCGAATGTGTTTGGTCAGTTTTCCATATGCCAGTTGTTCTTTTCACTTAAAATGAAGTACATTTTAAACTATAGAGAGACACTTCGAGTGGTTCCGGCCACACCGCTCCTCGGATTGAGGTGGGGTTGACTCTTCAACATCACATATGACTCATGGATTGTTTTCCTAACTTTTCAATGTAATATGAATGCATTTGTTCTGTTTTCCGTATGTCAGTTATTGTTTTCATCAAAAATGATGTCCTTTTGAAACAAAAGAGAGACACATCGAGTGGTTCCAGCCTCACCACGCCTTGGATTGAGGTGGGGTTGACTCGTACATGTCACATATGACCCATGTATCGTTTCCCTAATGTTTCAACCGATTCCGAATGTGTTTGGTCGTTTTTACGTATGCCAGTTGTTCTTTTCAGTTAAAATGATCTATATTTTAAACAAAAGAGATACACTATGAGTGGTGTCAGCCACACCACACCTTGGATTGAGGAAGGGTTGACTTGTACACATCACATATGACTCATGGATAATTGTGCTAAAGTATCAACACAATCAGAATCCGTTTGGTCAGCTTTCTGTATGTACTTAAAATGTTTTCCATTTTTAACAAAAGAGAGACACTTAGAGTGATCTCGGCCACACCACGACTCGGATAGAGGCGGGGTTGACTCGTACATATCAAAAATGACGCATGGATCGTTGTCCTAAAGTTTCAATGGAAACCGAATGCATTTTGTTGGGTTTCAGTTTGTTAGTTTTTTTTCTCACTTAAAATGTTTCCCATTTCAAAGAAAAGTGTGTTACTTTGAGATGTGGTGGCCACACTGAGGCTCGGATTGAGGTTCTGTTAACACATAAACATAAAAAATGACCCATGGATCCTTTTCCTAATGTATCAATAGAATCTGAATGTGTCGTTCAGTTTTTCGTATGACAGTTGTTCTTTTCACTTAAAATGAAGTCCCTTTTAAACTATAGAGAGACACTTCGAGTGGTTCCGGCCACACCACACCTTGGATTGAGGTGGTGTTGAATCATACACATTACATATGACTCAAGAATTGTTTTCCTAATGTTTCAACGTAATCTGAATGCATTTGGTTGTTTTTCCGCATGTCAGTTGTTGTTTTCACTAAAAATGATGTCCTTTTGAAACAAAAGAGAGACACTTCGAGTGGTTCCGGCCACACTGCGCCTCGGATTGAAGTGGGGTTGACTTGTACATGTCACAAATGACCCATGGATCGTTTTACTAATGTTTCAATGGAATCTGAATGCGTTTTATTGGGTTTTAGTATGTTAGTTGTTGTTTTCACTTAAAATGTTTTCCATGTCAATGAAAAGTGACTCACTTTGAGACATGGCGGCCACACCGAGGCTCCGATTGAGGCGTGGTTGACTCGTACACGTCACAAATGACCCATGGATCATTTTACTAATGTATCAACAGAATCCGAATGTGTTTTGTAGGATTTCCGTATGTTAGTTGTTCTTTTCACTTAAAATGAAGTCCATTTTAAACTATAGAGAGACTCTTTGAGTGGTTCCGGCCACACCGCACCTCGTATTGAGGTGGGGTTGACTTTTACACATCACATATGACTCATGGATTGTTTTCCTATCGTTTCAATGGAATCTAAATGCATATGATCAGTTTTCCGTATGTTAGTTGTTGTTTACACTAAAATGATCTCCTTTTGAAACAAAAGAGAGACACTTCAAGTGGTTCCGGCCAAACCGCACATCGGATTGAGATGGGGTTGACACTTACACATTACATATGACCCATAGATCATTTTCATAATGTTTCAACAGAATCCGAAGGTTTTTGGTAGTTTTTTCATATGTCAGTTGTTGATTTCACTTACAATTTAGTCCATTTTGATCAAAAGAGAGACAGTTTCAGTGGTCCCAGCCACACTACGGCTCGGATTGAGGCGGGGTTGACTCGTACACGTCACATATGACCCATGGATCGTTTTCCTATTGTTTCAACAAAATCTGTAGGCATTTGTTTGGTTTTCAGTATGTCAGTTGTTGTTTTCACTTAAAATTAAGTCCATTTTAAACAAAACATAGGCACTTTGAGTGGTGTCGGCCATGCAAGGCCTCATATTGAGGCGGGGTTGAATCGTACACATTACATAAAATATTGTCCATTTGGAACAAAAGAGAGGTAGTTTGGGTGGTCCTGGCCACACCGCACCTCAAATTGAGGCGGGGTTGACTCGTACATGTCACATATGACCCTTGTATCATTATCGTAAAGTTTCAATAGAATCTGAAGGTGTTTGGTCGGTTTCCCGTATGAGAGTTGTTGATTTCACATACAATTTAGTCCATTTTGAACAAAAGATAGACAGTTTGAGTGGTCCCAGAGACACTGCGGCTCGGATTGAGGTGGGGTTGACTCATAAATGTCACATATGACCCTTGTATCATTTTCCTAAAGTTTCAGCACAATCCTAAGGCATTTGGTCAGTTTGGCGTATGTCAGTTGTTGTTTTCACTTAAAATTAAGTCCATTTCAAACAAAAAAGAGGCACATTGAGTGGTGTCGGCCACAAAGGGCCTCTGATTGAGGCGGGGTTGACTCGTACATTTCACATATGATCCATGGATCATTTTTGTAATGTTTAAACACAATCAGAATCCATTTGATCAGTTTGGTGTATGTACGTAAAATATTGTCCATTTTTAACCAAAGAGAGGATGTTTGGGTGGTCCCGGCCACACAACGCCTCAGATTTAGGCAGAGTTGACTCGTACACATCACATATGACCCATGGATATATTTTCTAACGTTTCAACAGAATCCTAAGTCGTTTGGTAGGTTTCTCGTATGTCAGTTGTTGATTTCACTTACAATTTTGTCCATTTTGAACAAAAGAGAGACAGTTTGAGTGGTCCAGGCCACACCGCAGCTCGGATTGAGGTGGGGTTGACTCTTACAAGTCAAATATGACTCATGAATTGTTTTTCTAAAATTTCAATAGAATCCATGGGCATTTGGTTAGTTTCCAGTATGTTAGTTGGTGTATTCAGTTAAAATTAAGTCCATTTTAAACAAAACAGAGGCACTTTGAGTGGTGTCGGCCACACCGGGCCTCGGATTGAGGCGAGGTGGACTCTTACACATCACATATGATACATGGATCATTTTCATAAATTTTCAACACAATCATAATTTGTTTGATCGGTTTGGAATATGTACGTAAAATATTGTCCATTTAGAACAAAAGAGAGGCAGTTTGGGTGGTCTCGGCCACACCGTGCCTCAGAATGAGGCAGAGTTAACTTTTAAACATCACATATGACCGTTGGATCATTTTCCAAAAGTGTCAATAGAATCCAAAGGCATTTGGTCAGTTTACCGTATGACAGTTGTTAATATCACTTACAATTTAGTCCATTTTGAACAAAAGAGAGACAATTTTAGTGGTCCTGGCCACACCGTGGCTCAGATTGAGGCAAGGATGACTTTAAAACATCACATATGACCCATGAATCGTTTTCCTATAGTTTCAATAGAATCCAAAGGCATTTGGTCGGTTTGGCTTATGTCAGTTTTTGTTTTCACTTAAAATTATGTCCATTTTAAACAAAAGAGAGGCACTTTGAGTGGTGTTGGCCACACCGGTCCTCGTATTGAGGCGGGGTTGACTCGTACACGTCACATATGATCCATGGATCATTGTCCTAATGTTTAAACACAATCAGAAACCGTTTTCTCAGTTTGGCGTATGTACGTAAAATATTGTCCATTTTGAACAAAAGAGAGGCAGTTTGGGTGGTCTCGGCCTCACGGTGCCTCGGATTGAGGAGGGGTTGAATCGTACACGTCAAATATGACCCATGGATCATTTTTCAAACGTTTCAATAGAATCAAAAGGTGTGTGGTCTGTTTCTTCTATGTTAGTTGTTGATTTCACTTACAATTTAGTCCATTTTGAACAAAAGAGAGACAGTTTGAGTAGTCCCGGCCACACCGCGACTTAATTTGTGGCGGGGTTGAATCGTACATGTCACATATGACCCATGTATCATTGTACTAAAGTTTAAACATAATCTGTAGGTGTTTGGTCAGTTTCCTGTATGTCAGTTGTTCTTTTCACTTAAAATTAAGTACATTTTAAAAAAAGATAGCAACTTTGAGTCGTGTCGGCCACACCGGGCCTCAAATAGAGGCAGGGTTGACTCATACACGTCACATATGAGCCATGGATCATTGTAATAATTTTTAAACAAAATCATAATATGTTTGATCGGTTTGGCGTAATTACGTAAAATATTGTCAATTTTGAACAAAAGAGAGGTAGTTTGGGTTGTCCCGGCCCCACGGTTCCTTGGATTGAGGTGGGGTTGACTCTTACATGAAAAATATGACCAATGGATCGTTTTACTAAAGTTTAAATAGAATATGAAGGTGTTTGATCTATTTCCCGTATGTCAGTTGTTGATTTCACTTACAATTTAGTCCATTTTGAACAAAAGAGAGACAGTTTGAGTGGTCCCGGCCACACCATGGCTCAGTTTGTGGTGGGGTTGACTCGTACACGTCACATATGACCCATGAATAGTTTTACTAAAGTTTCAGTAGAATCCGTAGGCGTTTGGTCAGTTTGAAGTATGTACGTAAAATATTTTCCATTTTGAACAAATGAGAGATAGTTTGGGTGGTGTCAGCCACAAATCGCCTCGTATTGAGGCGAAGTTGACTCCTACACGTCACATATAACCTATGGATCATTTTACTAAACTTTCAACAGAATCTGAAGGCATTTGGTCAGTTTCCCGTATGTCGGTTTTCTATTTCACTTAAAATTAGTCCATTTTGAACAAAGGAGAGACAGTTTGCGTGGTACCGAGGGGTGTCCGGGGGGTTTGTCGGGGCCATCTGGGGGGCTGTCCAGGGGGTTGTCCGATTACCAAGTAGGAGGTTAGGGGGTCTGTCTAGGGGGTGTCCGGGGGGCTATCCGGGGGGTGTCTGGGGGCCTGTCTGGGGTCCATGGAGGAGGGTGGGGAGGTTGTCCAGGGGGTGTCCGGTGGGGTGTCTGAGGGTTGTCCGAGGGCTGTCTGGGGACCAAGGAGGTAGGGTAGGGGGGCTATTCAGGGGGATGTCCGGGGGGTGGCCGAGGGTCTGTCTGGGGACCAAGGAGGGAGGGTGGGGGGTTGTTTGGGGGCTATCTGGGGTGTCCGGGGTGCTGTCCGGGGACCAAGGAGGAGGGTGGGGGCGGGGTTGTCCGGGGGCTGTCTGGGGGCTGTCTGGTGGGTGTTCGGGGTCTAGGGAGGAGGGTGGGGGGATGTCTAGGGGGCTATCCGGGGGTGTCTGGGTGCTGTCCGGGGACCAAGGAGGAGGGTGGGGGGTTGTCTGGGGGGCTGTCTGGGGACAAAGGAGGGTGGGGCCTGTCTGGGGGGCTATTCGGGGGGTTTCCGAACATTTGTACAGTCATCTTAGGAAGCCAATTAACACTCATGACTAACCATGCCACTATAAACAACATAGAGTGTATGGGTTTCCTCTCTCATCTCAACAATATCATTATACATTCTTACCATGATGTGAATCATGTGGAATATGGATGATATTTACATAAAATTCCCAAAAATACCATGATTTCTATGAACTGAAAACTTATAGATGATATTAACACATAAATCATTTTGAATCAAATTTGATTCAATGTCAAATCCCAACACAAACCAAATCAAACAGAATAAAAGTCATACACACCCAAATCAAAACAGAAAACCAAAACAGTAGATGCAAAACATTAAAATGATAATATCACTTATAGATTAGAAGTGTAAAACTAAGAAATGTAACAAAAACAGAAAACAGAAAACAAATCAGATATTGTTTAGGCAAAATCAATACAGAAACCAAGAATAATAAATGTAGATCATTAAAACTACGGTAAGCCTTACAGATTTGGAGTGTAGAACTAAAAAATTGATTGATTGAAGATGGTGGAAGAAGTTCTTCGACCAGGGTAAAGAGAGACCTTCAGGAGATATTAGAATTAGGGTTGCATTCGCACGGGAAGGGAAAGAATCGGGGCTGCTGTATATTGGGGAAAACATTCCCAACGGTTTTTAAAAACCATTGGGAAAATGTCTTCTTTACCAACAGTTTTGAAACTGTTGGTATACATCCTTCCAAGAGGATATTTACCAACGGTTTTAAGAAACTATTGGTATACATGCTTCCAAGGTGAAAACTCCCAACGGTTTTGTGTAACTGTTGGGAAAAGAGTGGCCATTCCCAATGGTTTTGGTAAACCATTGGGAAATCCTTGTTTAAAATCCAATACACAAACAGTTTACTCAAACCGTTGGTGTATTCTTCCTATACCAATGGTTTTGTATTACCGTTGGTATGTAAGTGTTGGGAAAACTCCCATTTCCAGTAGTGTATGTTTGGAATTAATCATGGATTAAGATTTCACGATCCATTACCATCTGGGAAAAGCACAAAAGGTGGGTGATGCTTTGAGTCGAAAAAGTAATTCTTCATTAACCATGTTACGTATGGAAAAAGATCCTTTCGTTTTTGAATTGATAAACTTTGTCATAGAATTTGATGGTGTAGAAAATTATTCTGTTTGGTATCAGGTGTCAGTGAGGTCATATCTACCAGACGAAATTAAGAAAGCATAGAAGGAAGACGATGATTTAAAGAAAAAGGTAGAGTTGTTTCATAAGGGTATGTTTCCAGAATTTAACATTGATAATGATTGTGTTTTGAGATTTTGAAAGAGATTTTGTGTGCCTAGTTATCCAAAGTTGAAGAATGAGTTGTTATGTGAAGCTCATAGTTCCCCATTTTCAGTTCATCCTGGTAGTACTAAGATATACAGAGATATTCAGGAGTATTACTGGTGGGATGAAATGAAAAAGAGGTATTGCTGATTTTACTGTGAAGTGTTTGAATTGTGAGTAGGTAAAAGTAGAGTGACAGTTACTGAAAGGGATGCTTAGACCGTTATCAGTGCCAAAGTGGAAATGGTAAAACAAATCCATAGACTTTTTTGTTCGATTACTGAAGACATCTCGAGGTAATAATGCAATCTGGGGTATAGTTGATCTATTGACTAAATCTGCTAATTTCCTTCCTATTCGAGATAATTTGTCTCTTGATCAACTTGCTTGGTTTTATGTTAATAAGATAGTCAGGTTTCATGGAGTTCCCCTCTCCATTTTATCTGATCGTGATCCTAGGATTACTTCAAACTTTTGGGAAGGCCTTTGAAAGTCATTGGGTACTAAATTAAATTTTAGTACATCTTTTCTTTCCCAATCAGATGGGCAGTCAAAACGAACAATTCAGACCTTGGAGGATATGCTACATGATTCTTCACTGGATTACCAGGGAAATTGAGACCAACATCATTCTTTGGTTGAATTTTCTAATAATAACAGTTTTCCTTCTAATATACAGATGGCTCAATTTGAGGAATTATATCGAAAGCATTGTCGAACTCCAGCTTTTTGGGATGATGTATGTGAAAGGAAGCTGATGGTACCAGAATTGGTAGACGATAAGGAAAAGAAAGTTCAATTTATTCAGAAGCACATGAGAACAGCTTAGAGAAGACAGAAATGTTATCCGGATAACCGGGGGAAGGATATTTCTTTTGAGGTAGGTGATCATGTCTTTCTCAATGTCTATCCATGGAAAAGTGTGATGTGTTTTGTTAAGAATAGAAAGTTGAGTCAGAGGTTCGTTAGACCATGTGAAATTCTAGAGAATGTTGGATCAGTTGCGTACATAGTGTCTTTACCTCCATTTTATCCTAGGTACACAATGTTTTTCATGTTTCTATGTTGAGAAAGTATATGCCAGATCCATCTCATATTTGAGTCCAGAGGTAGTTCAGTTGGAAGAGAATCTCTCTTATGAAGAACAACTGGTCTAGATTCTTTACTGTATAGATAATGTTTTGAGGAATAATTTAATTCACTAGGTAATGGTTTTGTGGAAAACCAGATGATTTAAGAGGCAATGTGGGTATCTGAAAATGCTATGAGGGATAAATACCCACACTTATTTTAATAAGTGAATAAAAATTGCGAGGACGCAATTTACAAAAGGGTGGAAGGATGTAACATCCCAGGTAAATAAAAAATAAGATATTTTCATACTTATCAATGTTTTTGAATTAAATATTAATTTTACATTAAAAGGGTTAATATGTTTGATAGCGTACCCGATATGCAACAATGAGTTTCTTTGAAATCTTATGTTGCACACTAATAATAAAATATTATTATTTTAAATGGTTGTTAACACCTAGCCATTGTATTTGAAATAATGAACAAAACTAACTAAATTATTATTATAAATTTTTGTTAAATGTATTTACTTTTATTTAATAAAAAGTTAGGTGCTTAAAATGAGAATGAATCTATTTTTAAGCATAATTTACATTAAAAGGTCGTTTTAGAGCCCTTTAATGTAGAACCCTATTTAAATCTAGTTTTGGTCACTTTAATACATTCTATTTGACCAAATAGAATACTTATTTATAAGGGGAACATCAAAATTTACTTTGTGTAAATTTTTGGTATTTTTCCGATAAAGTTCTTTTTTTTTAATGAATAGTGATAAATATTATATTTTAATTCAAAACTTCATTTTAATATAATATATTTATATGGATATATTATATTTTTAATTGGTTTCAAAGTGTAATTATAATATATTTTTACCATTTAATCAAATGTTGGTCATTGGAATTAATTTCAATTTAAATTTTGACATAATTAAGTCTCAATCTTTTGATAGTTATTGTTTCTTAAAAACACACTATTTGTTTTAACAATGGAAATTTATATTAAATTAATTAATTCAACTTCTATGTTTCGAAATTGTTAAAAAAGATATAATTTTTGAATTCTGAATATCAAAGATATCATAGGCTTTATTTTTGGTATTTTTCTGAAAAACTTCAATTTTTGATGAATAGTGAAACCACATAGTTGTAGTTAAAAAAACTGACTTTTTCATTTAAATGATATTTTACCACTTATGTGAACGGAATTTAGAAAATCCGACATACATGGTTTTTATTGGTAAGTAAAATGTGGTTCAATAAGATTAAAATAATTTTTGGTAAATAGTAACTTTTGACTTTTATTTTCTGTGGTTAAAGGTAAATAAGGTAATTCAAGGGAAAAATAATATTATAATAAGTCCAAATTACCTTTACACTTGTCCAAAACTTAATTTTTGAGTCATTTACGACCATGGAAATCTTTGGGGTTATTTTGGGACACCATTGAGCCACATGGGAGTGATTAGGACACTTTAAGTAAATTAACTTATTGTAAAGGAAAAAATGACATAAACAAAAATCTATTAGTAAATCAATTTTAACATGGGGTTATGTAAGTCATATTTTAGACTATAAGTCTTATTTATAAAGATAATAAAATTTAGAATAGCATGGTATTTTTTTATAAATTTCAGACATCGAATAAATTATATTATTTATGACACAAAAATGATGTGGTGTTTACCTCATTAATAAATCATTTATTTAAATAAGATTATTAATATTAAAATAAAATCCAAAACCTGTCCAATTATTATTGGATGATTTTATTTCGACGCTGAGTCATCTTTTCTTTGACATTAATGATTTTGGACCTTTAGAAACCGAATATCATTATATAATAAAATAATATTTTCACACTTTTTTAAAGAGCCCCTCCTCCACCTTATAAAAAGCCCTCACTTCTAACAAATTCCTCACACCTCTCAAGCCTTTTTTTCTCATCCAAAATCTGCCAAATTAAGCTCCTTGCATCACTCTCCTCCCTTTATAATCCTTACCTTAGGCATAAGGCACTTTCTCAAACCCTTTTGGTTCAAACCAAAGAGACTTACCAAAATTAAAGGTAGCAGTTTCTCTTAAATTCTTTTGTTTTATTTTGTTTAATTTTACTTCTCTAACCCCTAAATGATTTTTATTACTTTCTTTTATAAAAAATACATTATCCTCAATATACTATGATGTTGTATTGAGAAGGATTCTAACTACACTTACACACACCTCCATCTAATGGGTGAAGAACATTCCTTTTCTATGGATGGAAAACTAATGCCTCATGAAAAGATGATTGTCCAATTATCTCCTACCACCTCTCATGGTGGTCATTATGATGGAACTGTATTTATATATGATATATTTTTTGCTTATTTTTTCTTTATGCTTTTTCATTTTCCTTTTATATAATACCTTTATTGTTTCCATTATGGGTAAACGTGATAATTTCATTTGAGGAAGTGCGGACTACCGCCCCCTCAAAGTTATATGACTCGTTTATGCCATACGTGGGATATATAAAGGATAGGGTTAATGATATTATATATGATATTATATTTGAATTATAATATACCTATTTATAATTATGTTTTAATTCTATTAAAATAAGAAATAGAAATGAAAGTGGTGATCATGCGTACGTAGGACTTATCGTCTCCATTAACGGTGCATTTCATTTTTTTCCTCCATATGTTATGTACTATTATAAATACATGTATATACTAAATATATATGATATATACATGTTATCTAAATCATAAATATCATTCTGGATATAATTAACTTCTGACCATGTGAACAACTTGTAACTATATGGTGTTCATTTGTGACTATATTACCAAATATTGACAAAACGAACATTATTAAATTAAATGATTACATAATGTTTATAACATGGTAATAAGTGATATAAAAGGAATAATAAACATTAAAATGGTTCTTAATCAAGTATAAATTAACTTTATTTTATTATTTAGGTGATTAAAGAATTAATGGGTCATGTCGGACATGAGGTAAGGGACTTAGTCTCCATCTCTTTTCATTGAGGAATATTTTGTTTTAATACACGACTTTGATTTATACACTGTATTAACACCCGTGACATTTCAAAGGGAATCTTTTTCTATGAATCATTTTACTAAATGACAAAAATAAATGATTCTTTTAACGTAATTGGTGACAATGACCTTTCCTCCTCTGAGGGTCTTTTTTTTTCTTTGGCTTCTTTAACAATACGTGATGTTTTTTTGAAAGAAAAATAAATACCATATACTCTATTATGTATTCTGGTATTGAAAATGGTTTTGATAATGGATTTTTTATGTCAATATATTTAAGTGATATATTTGGATTGAAAGGTGGAAATGTTTTCTTTCTTTGACATTTGTTTCATGTGTTATGATTTTATAATGGTACATGGACATTTGATAGGTGGTTACGTGATAAACCAAATGACGGGTGGTGTCATGATAAACCAGGGTGGGTGGTTATGTTATAACCTCCAATTCATTGGGTATGGAAGTCGGTCGTATGGCTATTCCATAAATTGATATGTGTGTAAGTCGACCGTATGGTTATTCCATTTAAGTATGTATATGTCCCAAGTTACCTTTATTTTTTATGTGTTCTTTATATGGGTATTATGGTAATCTTCTGGTTAAAAAGGGTACGTAGTTATTTTTTATTCAGTGAAGAGTATTTACTACTTCATAAAGGTGAAAAGTGTTACTTATATTAAAGTATTCATGGTTTACTTGTTTTTTTAAAAAAATAACATTTTACCTTATTTGTGTATCCTTTCTGAGATGTTTATTCTCATCCCATGTTTTGAAATGTTTTCACAGGAATTAAAGATGAATAGGGTCAAGGATGGGATCAAGTAAAATTCATGCTCTCTAAAACATGGAAGTAGACATGACTCTGTTTTTTAAGAGTTTTTTTATGAAAAAAATATGGAAACTGTGTAGAAGTTTCTACTTTGTAATATTTTGAGATGTAATAGTTATGTCCTAATTATCTAAATCTCTAAACCTGAAAAGATCCTCAATGTGAATTATTAATTTAATTCAATATTATGTAATGTTTAAGGCCAGGTCCTTATAATAACCTTAACCAGGTTAGGATAAATAATCAATATCTATATCCATGAATTGATGCTTTTTTGTCATCTAAAGGGTGAAAATTGGTTTTCAAAAATTTATTTACATTCAACATATCACGAAAAATGTGTTTAGAATGAGATATTTTGAAGATGGATTTGATAAAAAGATACATTCATTGTGAATTTTTCATTGTTCATTTGTGACTAATTAATTAACCCGCAATCTATATAGAATTTATGGATAGAATCCTTCAATGGTAACTAGAGATTATTTTTAGTTGGTTTAATTGAGGATAATTTGGGGAATTATTGGACAAAATAGGATCATAGGAAACAATTGTTTATAGTGTTAGGTATCTTGACAGAGAATCTCTTTTATTCAATGTTGAAGAATATTGATTTTTTGAAAAAAGAATGATGTTTCCATGTCTATATAATTTTATTGGAAGAATATTGTTTTGGATCCTAAAAATATATAAGGTTTTATCTATGGGAAAACACTAGTAAACATATCTTAGATACAATGATTCCTTGGAATAGTTGGACACTACATAATTTTTTTTATTATATTTCACTTTTGACCTCAATAGTGATTGATTTGATGAAGGAATTGTTGAGAAAGTATTGTTTTCATCAATATGTAATATTGTTATTTAAAGGGGGAGTTTATATTAATACTCTATCTCTTTATGATAATTTTGATGCTCACAAATACCATTAATTATTTTTTAATGATTTTATTTGTTAAGAATTTTGCATGAATTTATCATTTTATTTTACTCTTGAAATTACGAGAATTTATTATTAAATTATTCATATTTAGCGTGTTCTGGAAACACTGTTCATACCCTATATTGATAAACGTTGCGTAAGGATAAAAATCGTTTATACTTTTTGAGATAAGGAAAAAGTATGGTTAAATAACCATACATTATCGACAATTTAAGGAAGAAGAACCCTACGTTATGAAGGAACCCTACATTTGGGATATCAGAAAAGTATGGATAGAGAACTATACGTAAATATTAAATGTTATGTTTGTTTCTCAAATGAATGGTTTATCAATCTTACTTTTTTAAACAACCATATGTTCCTAGAAAAGTATGGATCAAGTAAAAGTATATATCTTTTATCGTACCTTTTAAAGTTGAAGAGAAAAGTATCGATGGCCAACCCTACGTTTGGAATGAACCTTACGTTCGTTGTCAACCTTACATTGTCAACCATATGTTGCGAACCTTAAGTTTTAAGACTACATCATCAACCTTATGTTCATAGGATGCATACAGTTCAACTTAAACTTACGTTTGTCATTGGAGAATTTAAAGTCTGTATTTTTATGCAATGGTCAATACGCTGATTATTAGGCGAATTTCAAGCCAGATTTAAAGCTGATTTTAAAGTAAAATTTTGACTGTTTCAAAACCGTTTCATCAATGAATTGATCATATAATTAAAAGGAGCTTTTTATAACGAGTCTTCGGGGAAGTTACGACTACTCTGTAAATTCAAATGTTTGAATATCACGAGTAAAAAGATGATTTTTGTGGATCTAATATTACAAGAGATGTTGTTATCATTGTTTTATTTATATGGGATTTTACAAACTGCATCGATCATTATTGATCGGCTGTGATCTTTTGATTATTCTGAAAAAAAGGGAAAAATAGAGACTACTAAAAGACACTGATCTGCTAGTTCAAAAGGAGCATCAAAGCTCTATTTGTTAAAGAGGAAGTAACGCGATAGAAGATTCACTTGTTCTACAATGAAGATCTACTTTGAATTTGATACTTCTGAAGTTGTTAATTATATTTCTATATCTACTACAATGGGATTGACTAAGAATATTTCTTATGTGATGATTATTATTTCTGAAGGTGACGATCTACCTACTATCAATTGCAAGCTGTTGAAATTGTGAAGAACATCTGGAAAGTATTTTCAAAATACAAAAATCTTTTCTTTCTATTCGTGAGTGATCATCTTCTCATACTATGCTGTGTAGGTTCTGTAAGTGAACCAGAAGGCTTTTTTTCCTTTGATTGTAAAGGTTTCAACTTCCTATACTCAGTTGTGAACCAGTCTGTTGAAACGAGGACCGGATAGTGAAAATCACCAAGCTCGTGGAATAGAGAGTTGGTGGAATGGACTAGGGGCCTTCTTTTCCACGAACCACTATATATCTTGTGTTTCTACTATTTAAATTTCCACTACATCATTTTATCTGATTAAAGTTAAAAGGCAGAACAAAATCTTCTAAAGATTTTTGAAAAGACACAATTCACCCCCCTCTTGTGTATATTTGGTGTAATCTGATCCAACAATTGGTATTAGAGGTTGAGCTTTCTGACAAAACATTAACAAGCTGAAATTGATTATACATAGAGAAATATTATTGATATAAGAGAGGGAATGTATATGGTTAGAGAACCGTACTTCAATGGAGAAAACTATGGATGCTGGAAGTCTCGAATGATTATCCATTTGAAAAATCGTGGATAGAGAGTCTATTCTATGATTCTAACTCTATATGAAATACCAGAAAAACCTGAAACATGGAGTGCAACTACTGAAGAATAATATGATAAGAATTTGAAGGCAATTAATGCAATTATATTTGTTCTAGGACCTGATGAGTTTAATAGAGTATCTCAATTCCCAACAACATATGAAATGTGGAAAACTATTGGTGTTGCTTATGAAGGAACTAACAATATCAGGGAAATGCGATATGTGACTGCTAAGCTTAAATTTGATACATTTAGAATGGTTGGAGGTGAGAGTATTACTCAAATGAATGGAATATCAACAGAGATTGTCAATAACATAACTACCTTGGGAGATCCCATTAAGAATGCTGGTCAGGCTTTAAAATTGTTGAGAGTACTGCCTATAAAATGGAATGGAATCTCTACAGCAATCAGACAGTCGACACCTGTCAAAAATTTAACCATGAGAGAACTGATTGGAACATTAATGATGTATGAAGGTGAGATGTAAGATGAAGCTAATGAACATAAAGTTCTTATCCAAAGAGAATATACTGCCTTGAAAGCATCATCAGAGATAAAAAATAGAAAGATGAAGAAAAATGAAAAAGAGAAGTCAGAGAGTTCTGAGTTATCTAATTCTGATGTGGAATTGGCTCAGCTAGCCCAAAGATTCACAAAATTCTATAGAAAGAAAAGAGGCTTCAAGAAATACTTTAAGAAAGATGATAAGAAAGTAAGATGCTATGAATGAAAATAAATGGGGCGTATCAGACCCTACTGTCCTCAGCTAAAAGAAGACAAGAGAAAGAAATTTTTCAAAAGAAATGACTATGAGTATAAGGACAAGAAAGCCATTAAATCTACTTGGAGTGTATCTGAAGACTCTAGTTGTACTTATCAATCAGACTCAGAGAAGGAGGAATCAAATTTTAAAGCCAACATGTTTTTTATGGAAGAAACATATGAGGTACAATCTTACTACTCTTCTGATTCTAGTTATGAATCTAATTACTCTAATGAAAAACTTGCAGCCTACTGAAAAATTCTTGAAGAAAAATATGACTCTCTATTTAAGAAGGATAAGTATTTAAAAAATGTTCATAAGGCTGTTTCTGATGAAAGAGATACAGTGATGAAACAATATAAGGAGTTACGTAAAAGATTTGATTCAATTAATTCTAACAATACTGCTTTTTAATCAATGTTAAAATCACTGCAAACTAAAGTAAAAACCTATTAAACTACAGACCCTATTTTTACTGAAGGAGAGAATATTTTAAATAAAATCCTTGGAAAAAATGACATTAAAAAGGAAAGATTTGGTATTGGTAGTAAAGGTAAAAAACCCAAGCTATACAAAAACTATTTTATTCAAAGTGCGAAATGACTAAATTGTAATTACTATGGAATAAGGGGATATATTTCTAAAGACTGTTTCTTAATTCAACCCCAAATAAGTGGCACTAAGAAATATTTTTGATCAAATGATTTATTCGACTCATGTAAAATTATAAAAATAAAGCATGTCAGGATTCCCCGATCCTTGCTAGCTAACACTACTGGACCCAACAAAATATGGGCAATAAAGAAATTTGTGTAAATTTCCTTGTAGGGAGTAGGTCACAAGAGAAAAAAGGAAATATGGTATATGCACAGTGGATGATCAAGAAATATGAGTGGAATCTCATTGAATTTCTCTACACTCACTCAAAAAGATGGTGGTATTGTCACTTTTGGTGACAATGCCAAAGGAAAAATCATTGGTATTGAAAGAATTGGAGACCCAGAAGCTATCTTAATTAATAAAGTAATTTATGTAAAAGGAATGAAACACAATTTGAAAAGTATCTCTCAACTATGTGATGATTTTTATGCTGTAGATTTTTCTAACAATTGTTGTTCTGTATTCAAAAATAAATTGCTTAAATTTAGAGCACCATGAACTGATAATGTGTATACCCTGGATTTAAATTCTTGTGTAAACAACAAGTAAATTGTTTAACTGCTAAAATAAATGAATCCTAGATCTAGAATAATAGACTGGGACATTTTAATATATATGTTCTAAATAAGTTATCTAGGAAACATTTAGTTTCTGATTTTCCTAGTCTCAAATTTGAAAGTAACAGATTCTGTGATGCATGTCAACATGGAAAGAAACACAAATCATCCTTCAAATATGTTAACAAGATTGCTGCATCTAAACATCTAGAACTTATTCATATGGATTATTTTGGACCTTCAAGAGTAGCAAGCTTGGCTGGTAAATTATATGTATATGTTTTAGTTAATGACTATTCTATATTTACAAGGATTTTCTTTTTGAAATTTAAAAATTAATCTTTTAATTTAATTGATAGTTTTTGTAAAGATGTTCAAAATAAAAATGGTTTTAAAATAATTTCATTAATAAGTGATCATGGTGGAGAATTTGAGATGCAGGAATTTATTTTCTTCTTCTCAAATATTGGTATTAAACAAACCTTCTCTGCACATAGAACACCTCAAGAAAATGGAAATGTTGAAATAAGAAATTTGACCATTCAGGAAATGGCTAGGAATATGCTAAATGAATATAGCCTTCCTACCTACGTTTGGGAAGAAGCTGTAATCCCAGCCTGCTATATAATGAATAGAGTTTTAATTAGACCTCTTTTGAAAAAGAAACTCTATGAACTTTGGAATAACAAAAAACCTAAAGTTAACTACTTTAATGTTTTTGGATTCGAGTTTTACATCTTAAACACCAAGGATAATCGTGGTAAGTTCAATCCAAAATCTGATGAAGGAATTTTCTTAGGATATTCAGCTACTTCCAAAGCTTATAGAATATATAATATGAAGTCAATGATTGTTAAAGAATCAATTCATGTGAAATTTGATGAATCTGATCCCTTTGAGAAAAGAAAAGATCAAATGGATAAATCTGACTCTAATGATAACATGAGGCTTGAGAACATGAAAAATGATTGTGAAAAATATATAAATAAAATTAAGTCTAGTTCATAAGAACATGATACTGAAGAACCTATAAGTGTGTTTCCTAGACAGACTATAACCCTAAATAATCACCATTTAGAAACTAAAATAGGAGACATAGATACATGAATAAAAACTAGAAGAAATATAGGAAATCTTATAGAATTCTCTGCCTTTCTATCCCAACTAGAACCCAAGACTATAGAAGAATATTTAGATGAAGAAAGATGGATGATAGAAATGCAAGAATAATTAAACCAGTTCAAAAGAAATGAAGTCTGGGAATTAGTTGAATTACCACAAAACTATCCAGTAATAGGAACAAAATGGGTCTTTAGAAATAAGAAAGATGATCAAGGAATAATAACTAGAAATATAGCTAGACTTGTATCTAAAGGATATAATCAGGATGAAGGTATATATAATGATGATACCTTTGCACCTGTAGCTAGACTAGAAGCCATTAGGATCCTCTTAGCCTATGCATCTCATATGAACTTTAAATTATTTCAGATGGATGTTAAGTCTGCCTTTTTAAATGGTAATTTAATGGAGGAAGATTGTGTTGAGAAACCTCCTGGTTTTGAAAATTCTCAAAAACCAGATTCCGTTTTTAAACTTACTAAATCTCTCTATGGCCTTAAACAAGAACCTAGAGTTGGGTATGAAATATTAATCTATTTTCTTTTGAAAAATAATTTTACTGTTTGAATGGCAGATCCAACACTGTTTAACAAAACTGTGAATTCTAATTTTTTATTGGTTCAAATTTATGTTAAGGATATAATTTTTGGATCCACTAATAAAACCCTTTTTTCATGAGTTTTCAAAGATAATAAAAAAGTAATTTGAAAAGAGTATAATGGGAGAACTAAATTTATTTTTAGGACTTCAAATTTATCAAAATGATTTTAGAAATGTTTTGAATCAATGAAAATACATTACTGATTTGCTGAAGAAATTTGGACTTGAAAACAGCAAGACATATACAACTCCTTTGTGTACTAATATAAAACATGAATTGGATGAAACTGGAAAATAAGTTGACAACAAGTTATATAGAGCTATGATTGGTAGTTTATTATATCTTACAACTAGCATGCCAGATATAATGTATTCAGCATGTCTTTGTACAATATTTCAATAAAATCCTAAAGAATCTCATCTAACTGTTGTTAAAAGAATTTTTAGATATTTAAAAGGAATTGTCTTTCAATCTATTCATTATCCCAGAAATTTCGATTTCTATTTGATTTCATATTCAGATGTAGAATTTGGCAGTTGTAGATTAGATAAGAAAATCACTTCAAGAACTTGTCACTTTTTAGGAAAATATTTAGTGACATGGTCAAGTAAGAAACAACATTCTGTTTCCCTGTTAACAGCTAAGGCAAAATATGTTTCTACTGGAAGTTGCTATGCACAGGTGTTATGGATGAAAAACACTCTTTTGGACTTTGGACTAAATTTTAATAATACTCATATTTTATGTGATAATACTAGTGCTATAAATATTTCAAAAAATCCTATTAATCATTCTAGAACTAATCATATTGATATCAGACATCATTTTCTAAGAGATCATGTTCTTAAGAAGGATATATCTTTGGAATTTTTAAGTACTGAAATTCAATTAGATGATATCTTTAATAAACCACTTCCCACTGCAGGGTTTGATTTTATTAAGGTGTGGCTAGGTTTATTTGCTTTTAAATAAAATTTTATTTTACAATGGTAGTTCATTATTTTAATTCTTCTTAAAATAATTTAGCTATTTTGTTTTTCAAACAAAATATGTTTCTTTTCCCCATGTAATCTATTTTATTAATTTTTAAATAAATGTAAAGATTATTATAAACACGAGAATCAAGGTTGTCAAAAAACCTTTCGACTTTTAAACCGTTTCATTTCTATCAAAACCTTTTTAAACCCGCAAACTGCACCTCTTCTCGTGAACCCTAATCTTCAAACCTCCAAAACCCTAACCTTCAAACCATCAGAGATTCTTTTAGAGATGGTAAGGAATAAAAGATCCAGTGAAGCCGATACAAGCAATGCTAAGAGTCAATGCTCCGAAGGATGAAAAATCTTACAGTGAAAGGTAATCGATCTCGACTGGTTATTTCAGACAAATCTACTGTTGAAACAAGCCATGTCGTTTTAGAACCTTGAACATACGTTCAACAGTTAAAATAAGGAATCTATGTATGAGTTAGAACTTAGATACTTCTTCAAATCTATACAGTTTAGTCTGGTAGAAACTAAGGACAGTATGATGGCTAAGATAGAGGATAGGGATTTCTCAATATCATCAGTAGAAATTGGTCAAATTCTAAACTTCCCTCATGAGGGAGTTTGTCATTTAGATTTGAAAAATATTGGAGATTCTTTGCATAAATAATAGGACATAATATCATTTCTCTTTTCTATTAACACTGTAAAGAAAATGTTTATCAAGGATTTGGAGCCTGATCAGAAAATTTTGGTCAAATTTGTGCAGACAGTGATTGCACAGAGGATGTCTGAGATGGAAAAGATATTATCTCCGGATATGTATATAATGTATCTTTGCCTCAGTGATGTAAAATTTAATTTTCCTAGGTATAAGGTTAGATACCTAATATATTGTTGTCAGAGTGATGCATGAATGAACTTTTAACCTTTTGGCCAATTCATTTCCAAGTTGTTGCTTAAGAAGGACGTGGTGAGACTGGTGGATGCCAGAGTACATTGTCATCATAGTAATGTGTTTAATTCTGGAACTGTATGAAAGATTGGATATTTATGGAGTACTATCAATGGAAAACTTTTTCCAGTAGGAGTAGATGATGAATCAGAGAGTGCTGAAGCTCAATCTGCAATGTCCAAGGAGGGACAAGCTGATTCGAGACTCAGCACTGCGGTAAGGAGGATCATATTTGAAGTGGTAGTAACTGAGAAATAAAGAAGTTAGGAGTGAATTCAAACTCAAAGGAAGAGACATGTGACTGAGGAACTTACATCCCCAGATTTAACTAAAGGAGATTTACACTCTTACGACATTGTCAGAGAAAATATTATTGAACAACCTCATTAACAGAATGTCACTGTTACAGATCCTGATCATGAAAGGATTGTAGTTGAAAGATCAGAACAATAGGCTGTAGCTGATGTTTCTGTTGACATTCAACAAGAAAAGGAGGCAGAGCTTGGTAAGGAAGTGGACAGAACTCAAGAAACACTAGAGAATATCATTTTAGATATTTCATTAGAATAAAAAATTGCAGATATTCATGATGAGCATGCTTCTGAAGCTCACATAGAAGTTCTTCAAGAGGATTTTTCTATGGAAGAGTCTGGAAAGGACTCTGAGGAAAAATTTGTGGACCAACCTACTCAGGACAAGGAGAAAGAATAATCTAATGCTGAGTCATTACCTATATTACTACTACATCACACAAAACTTGAGAAACCGAATCAAGAACCAGGTGCTTCTGATTCAAGGAATAGGGAATCTGAAGAGTTGTTCAAAAAGTTATCTCAACTACAATGTGAGAATTATTCTTTGAGAAGAATCTTAGCATCCGAACGGTTGAAATTTCAAAAGCTTATGGAGAGTACTATTTCGAGATAAGAAGTTGAAATTATTAAAGAGGATATACCAAATGCTGTTGAAAAATTGAAATCTGAAATTATTATGAAGTCATATTTCTCAGATATTAAGTTGTTTCTAGAGACACAATTTGCATCAGTTGGAAATAGTGTTACTAGTGGATCATGAACTTCACCTAATTTAATCAGAAGATTTCAAGCTATCACAGCTGCAATGAGCAATATGAATGACAGTTTGCATGATCTTCAGTGAAACAATGCTCTTTAAACTGTTCTCTTAGATAATCAGAAATTCTTAGTTGATCAGTTAATATCCAGTGAGCCAGGAATCAGCTATTTCTCAGAAAAATTCACAGAGAAGCTGACTTCTTTATGTGGAAATAAGAAAGGCTTCACAAGTTTTTCAGAGTCAATTTCATTTAAGATATTCATATGACTCAAGAAGCTAGAGATCTTATAATTCATCTTGGTGATGGATTAATGAAACGGTTGAGAGAACAGCTAGTATAAATCAAGTCTACAGTCCAGCGATGATAAACCCTACCTGTTCACTGCAAAAAACCTTCATTCCTGTGTATATCATCATTGTATATATTTTTGACTTTTAATTAAAATATGTTACTTTCTTTCTATTTGTTTTACTATATTTATTTTGATATTCCAGTACTCTATATTTAATTACTGATAAACAGTTAATAATAGAATTTCCATACAGTTCAGTGCAACATTAAATTTGTTAAAATCCAAGATTTATCATTCTTTTTTATATCACAAAATGGGGGAGAAATTTTGATAAATACAACATTTTATTTTATGATTTTGAAACCGTATTTAAATGATTTCCTGTATATTTAAATGTTTTTGGATTTATAAAGATTTATACTTATACAAAAAATTATTTTATGTTATTAACAGTCATTTATTATAAAGGGAAATTTTCTTTTACTTTTTATTCAGTGGGAGAAATTTGGATAAAACTAGAAACTTTTATTTAATTCTTTACTATTATATTTAACGAAAAATTATTTTATTTTCACGAAGGGGGAGAAATTTTTATTTATTGAAATGATTTTGTTAAAATTAAATATTTTATTATCCTCTCAAAATTCTAAAACTTTATGTAACTAGTTTTGAAATTTAATTTCATTTATTTAGTCTTATTATTTTATGGGTTTTGTGATCATCAAAAAGCAGGAGATTATTGAGCAAGTTTGGTTTTCAAAAATATATAATATTATTATTTAAAGTGGGAGTTTATATTAATACTCTATCTCTTTATGATAATGTTGATGCTCACAATTACCCTTAATTATTTTATAATGATTTTATTTGTTAATAATTTTTCAGGAATTTATCATTTTATTTTACTCTTAAAATTATTGGAGTTTATTATTAAAGTATTCGTATTTAGCGTGTTCTGGAAACACTGTTCATACCCTACATGGATAAATGTAGCGTAAGGATAAAAACCATGTATAATTTTTGAGATAAGGAAAATGTACGGTAAAATAACGATATTTTATCAGAAAAGTATGGAAGAAGAACCTTATGTCAGGAAGGAACACTACATTTGTGATATCAGAAAAGTATGGAAGGAGAACCGTACATAAATAATAAATGTTATGTTTGTTTCCCAAAAGTATAGTTTATCAACCTTACTTTTTTAAACAACCCTACATTCTTGGAAGAGTATGGATCTAGTTAAAGTACCGATATTTTATCGTACGTTTGAAAGTTGAAGAGAAAAGTATGGATGACCAACCCTATGTTTGGAATGAACCTTACGTTCTTTTTCAACCTTACATTGTAAACCTTACATTGTGAACCTTATGTTTGAAGACTACGTCATCAACCTTACATTCAGAGGACGCATACAGTTCAACATAACCTTACTTTTGGAATTGGAGAATTTAAATTCGATAGTTTTCTGCAATGGTCAATACGCTAATTATTAGGGGGATATCAAGCCAAATTTAAAGATGATTTTAAAGTTTGATTTTGACTATTTCAAAACCATTTAATCAATGATTTGATAATCAAATTAAAATGGACTTTTTATGCTGAGTCTTCAGGGAAGTTATGACAACTCTGTAAATTCAAATGTTTGAATATCGTGAGTAAAAAGGCGACTTCTGTGGTTATAATTTTATAGGAGAAGTTCTTATCATTCTTTTTTTTATATAGGCTTTTTTAAACTGCATTGATGATTATTGATCGTGTGTGATCTCTTGATTATTCTGAAAAAAAGGGAAAAATAGAGACTACTCAAACACACTGATCTGCTGGTTCAAAAGGATCATCAAATCTCTATTTGTTAAAGAAGAAGGAATGTGATAGAAGATTAAATTGTTCTACAACGAAGATCTACATTGAATTTGATACTGATGAAGTTGTGAATTATATTTCGATATCTACTACAACAGAATCGAATCAGAACATTTCTTATGTGAAGATTATTATTTCTGAAGGCAACAATCTACCTACTGTCAATTGCATGCAGTTGAAATTGTGAAGAACATACGGAAAGTATTTTCAAATTACAAAGTACTTTTCCTTATATTCTTCAGTGATCAGCTTCTCGTACAAAGTTGTGTATGTTCTGTAAGTGAACCAGAAGGCATTGTTTTTCCTTGGATTGTAAAGGTGTCAACTACATGTACTTAGTTGTGAACCGGTCTGTTAAAACGAGGATCAGATAGTTAAAATCACCAAGCACGTGGAGTAGAGCATTGGTGGAGTGGAATAGGGTCTTTATGTACCCTGGACCACTATACATCTTGTGCTTCTGCTATTTAATTTTTCACTCAATCATTTTATCAGATTAAAGTTAAAAGTAGAACAAAATCTCGTAATGATTTTTGAAAAGACACAATTCGCACCCCTCTTGTGTATATTTGGTTTAATCCGGTCCAACAGAAATGTGTTCCATTCCAATAGAATTATGAATGATAGAAATCCATTTTGGAACATAATTTTAGACACACATCAGCACCTTTCTTCAAATTTTTTGTAGTCTGGATGGGGCTATGTAGCCTATTGTGATAAATTAGGATCTTGGATGGGATGTTTTCTAATTTAGGGAGGTCATCTTGGATTATATGGATCACAGTTGTTGGAAATGATTGAGAAGTACCGACCAATATATTATAGGGAGTTTTTTTATATAGATCGGGACATAAAAACATGGAATCATTGTATTTTTTTGTGATAAGATTATGCAGTATACAGGTCATAAAATCTTGAATCATAATTTCTAAAAAACTGATTTAAATAAAAGGAAAAGGAGATTAATGAAATATATTTAAATATTTAACATCATTTTTTTATACATAGGGAAATGAAATCTGGTCATATATTCCTTGATTATGAAGTCATATATTTAGTTCACTAAAGAGATTTCCCAATAGTATAATCATATGCTAGTCATAGTTGATATGCATCTGGATTATGTAGAACATGTTTTTGTTTTCATTCCAGTTTTTTTATTGCAAATTTGTATTATCATGTTATAAATTCTCAAAAATACAATCTTGAATGTGTTACTATGAGGTCAAAAGGCAATGTTGGGGAGACAATTATGGGTTGTTAGATGGATGAGTTTTTTTTTTTGTTAGGATTTATAAATTAGAGGTTATACCATTTGATTATAATGACTAAATTTATTGGGACTACCACTACTAAATAAGGTATATTTTTTGTGGTATTTATAAAATATATAAATCATTAAAATCATAGTTTTGATAGTTTCAGATGAAAATTTTATAAAAGAATATGGCTCAATATGTATCACATATCAGCAAGTCAAGGTAGAGAATCAATGTTCAGTTGGTATGGTGTAGCCTTTAACGATCTACCATGTAGAAAGGTAGATGATAGACCTTGATTTTGTAACAATCCTTCAAAGAATGGTTTGAAAAAGTGGATTCTATATGGGTGAAAATTGATAGGATCAAAAATTCATCTTTCTTCATCCCTTGTAGTGAACTAATATGGTGGAAAAATTATTCAAAATCTATACTCATCAAATTGTAATAATTAATAGAAATATAGTATAAATTATATATAACTTCGACCCAATGTTTACATCTCATTTTCTGAGATCCTTATAGAAATAAATTGGAACTCAACAAAATTATATCACGACAAATCATTATCAAACAGATTGACAATTTGAATGAATGATTCAAACATTGTAGTACATGCATAAGGGTTGTTTTTTGGATATTGGATACTCATGGTAATTTCACATACTATTAGTGTAAATCTCGTATAATTATATTTTTATGCCTTAATACATATTACACTTTTTGGAATAATTTTATGGACACCTTTGTTGTTCCCCGCTTTTTTGGGTAGAAACTAGTGAGGCTTTTAATTAACTATAAATTTATCAATGATATTTCCCTTATTATATTTATTTTATGTGGAAAAAACACATTAATAACATTGAAAATATAATAAAACATTATTATCATATGTGAAAAATGAAATAATTTTTATTTATAGAAATTAAGGAACCTGTACTGATGGAATAGTAACTTCACCATTAAAATAGTAACATGGCCATTAAGAAGAGAAAACAAGAAAATAGAATTGTAAGTTCACCTATTAAAGTATTAATAAAATTTTGGTCACTTATAAATGAAAATCTGACATAATTAAATCATGGTATACATAAATAAATGTTTTAAAAATGATAAATTAACTATTGGTATTTTTTGTAAAATGTAAATGATTATATACTATTTTACAATTAATATTATAATTTAAAAGATAATTTATTTTCCTAAATAAGATACATAATTTAATATTATTGTGTATCATAATAATAATGAAATATTATAAGACGTTAGTTATTTTTTCACAGTGTCATAAAAATGAATATAATAATAAAATCGGTTTCGAATATAATTGATGATTTATATTTAAAATAAAATATCTCATATTTATAAAATTATTTTCTAAAAAATGAGTCAATTTTTGAAATATACACATCAAAAAATGTTTGGGTTCAATTTTTGTGATTTTTCTAAAATAATTGAATTTTGGTGAATAGTGAAATACAATAATTTGTTTTATATAACAAATTCAAGAATTTATTAGTCATGGTTCATGTATGGATGACATAAACACCCATGGTTTGAACTCTCCTGAACCATTTTTTTTATTTAGTGATGGGAATAAACACTATTGTTTTTCATAAGACAAAATCATAAACAAATGAATAAAATATTCAAAAAACACCCCTCTCATCCCTTATAAATCCCACCCCTCACGACCTCTTCTCTTAACACCTTCCAAGCCTTGTAAGTTGTCAAAATTATACTCTATTCCCTTCCCAATCCTCTTCCATATATTAAATTCCTACTAGTATCAACAGACGACCAATAAAAATTCAAACATCATATATATACTAGAAAATTATTATTTTAATATAATATACATCATCAAATATATTCTCTTCTCTTTTTATCCAACAAATGAGAACATCGTTCGTGATGTGCCAATTCACCACATTCCTGGATGGGGAGTTTGTTTCCATTACTACCTTCAAGGATGGTCATAATACAATTATTATGGTAAAATTATACTGAAATATAAATATTATGAATTTAATATTGTCTAAGATCTAATACAGAAGAATAATATAAAATAAAATAATACTTTTTTGAGATGTTCAAAAAAATATCCAAGATTGATTCATAATTTTTATTAACATTGTATCTAATGAGGCATTCTCATGTCTAAAAAAATAAATATATTGGACCATATAAAAATATGAAAGTATATTAATACAATTTTATTCTAGTTCTAGAGTATCACTTCCAAATGATAATAAATACCATGATTGTAACTGAGGGATCCAACCATAAAACCATGAATCTAACACTCTTGATACAATAAAATGAAACATTATAAGTCGTCCAAATATCCTTAATGAACAAAATTATATTATAATAATCAAATTATATTTGGATAGGGTTCTGAATTTTTTAATTAATTATTATAATTTTATTTTTTTATGATATTAACTACATGTACAGAAAGCATTTAGACATAAGGTAATGGGATTATTGAACCCAACCCCCTTTTTTAGGTTATTCCACTTTCATGCTAAATTTCAGCTTGGATATTCCATTAACGTTAAATTAATATAATTTCATTGTTATTGTCTTTTATTTTCTGGTATATAAATGATTCCAATCTTATTTAATGAAAAAATACAAATATTTCTAAAAAATACCTACTATCCAAAATGCATCTTGACTAATCTTTACTTGATTCTTCATCACTCAATAATGATGATTCTTATACCAAATATCTTTTCCCATTTTAATTATGGAACCCCATGTCTATTTCTAATTGATAAAATATTTATGAAACCCATTTCTTTAAAACGGGTATTATATGAATTTAATTGATATATTTTCTATACAACACGAATGATTAGGTAAATGCTATCATTTGATGGGTGGGAACGAAATTCTATAGCCCTTCGATGCATTATTTAATGTTATGTATCTATTGATATTATGTGTAATATGTGTGAAGAATATTCAATCCTTGTTCAAAATTATTTTTTTATTTTTATACACATATGTTATGTGTGAAATTGATTCTATATTTGTTCACAACTATGGGTGGTGTTTGACCACTAGAACATGTTGTTTCATTTTATAAATTTTCATATTTAATGAATTAATATAATAATTCCTCTCATGATTATGATGATGATACTATTATTATGTTATGATGATTTTTATTATTCTAACCCATGTTATATTAACTCATGTTATTTATTCATCCGCATATTGGGCTATTAGATCACCCCTTTCTTTGATGCATATATCAAGTCATTACTTGTACAAAATAGAATGTTCTATTTTAAGGAAAACGGAAAATACATTAAATAAATTTTTTTGTTTTATTATGTTATAATTATGTATGAGCCTAATTTTCCCAAGATACTAAACCCTTTCATCTGGGATTTGAAACTCTATTTTAATGTTTATTATAAAAATTATGTCATAGTTAGGTAAATATTAGAAGGTATTTATAGTTGGTATCATATCCTGGTTTAGTTAATTTGAGAAATAACTTTAGATAACATTATTGAAAACACTTATAATAAGAATTTGTATATTTAAACAACTAGTAAACCTTGTTCCAGAAAAATTAATAACATAGGGACACATATGATATGCCCTTAGTGTTAATTTCATTAAGGTATAAATTATTCTTGATTTATTGAATTATGTTTTTCAAACCATTTATATTTTATAAAATTCTGTGAACCAAGAGAAACAAGGAAAAAAACCTATCTATAGGACAATGCAATGATTTCCTGAATGACATCATCTTTTCCATGGGAATTGGAGTTCAAAATGACATGAAAAGTTTTACCTAGCTATATCAGGATATAAATAATAACCTAAAACATGTGTAATGTCCACCTTCTCTTAATAGGGAAAAAATTTATATCAAATATTTTATATAGTAATTATTATCGACATTCAGTTGATCTATTTATTTTCATATAATGGAATAGAGGTTAACTCAAAAGTGATTATATTTTTTTGATCCAATATTTTGAGAAGGATAAGGAGACTAAAGTAATTTATCATGTATAGAGAGAAGATTTTGGTTGGTGGGAATTGATAAGAACACCAAACCAAAAGATCAAATTGAATTGGTGGACTAGGGAGAATGTAAGATATTATTTCTTAACAAGTATGACCTTTACAATATTTTTAAAAAGATGGAGAGAGAGTTCATATACCTGGATAAAAATAATGGTGATTCTATCATGGAATACGATTACAATTTTATTAGGATTTGAAGGTAGGCCTTGATTTTTTCATCAATAATGATATAAATATATATATATATATATATTATTTATTGGTTTAAAGCCACACCTTTTAATGGATATTTATATTCATAAATTTTGAGTTATGAAGAAGTTATTTGATGTTCTCTCAAAGTGTACATAATATTTACATAATTTTCTAATGGATATCGAGATTGTAAAATAAATATAGAGATTCATGATGGAATATCTAATGAAAAAGGTAAAAAGAATTCTCAACAACACATATGTAGAAAATGTGGGAAAAACAGCATGGGAACTGCCACAACGGTATAAAGAAAATTCTATAAGTTTGGTAGAGAAGGCCACAACGCTATTGAATAATTAAGAGACATGAAGAAGTTATAAAATTTTATGTAGAAAAGGAGTGCACCACTCAAAGTCAATTTTTCAACCGGGATAGAGGGTACTATTTAAGACAATGATCAAAACCTTGAATCATTAACGTTAATAAGAAACAAAATCCACTAAAGCCAAGGGATATTGGGAAATATTATGAAATCTCTACTACTGAATTGTATCAACAAAACGAATTCACAAACAGTACACTTATTATTCACTCAATAATGGGAAAAAATATTATTTGATTCTTGTTCTATGAATTCCATTATATACTTCATGTTTTCATGAATGATTTTTTCAAATCCATGATACAATGAAGTAGATACATCCATAAAACACATAGTGGTTCAATCATTTCAACCTTAGTGTTTGACGCTTCTCCTATTAGTGTAAGTGGGATTATTCTTCCATAGAATATAATAATAGTTCCTTAAGTGGAATTTGACATTATAATAGGAAATGATTAGATCTCATTATATAAAGTACACATTAACTATCAAGAAAAAATACATTATATATTGAACTTTTCCATGATCATCTTCAAACGAAAGGAAGGCTATGAATCTCCTTTCGAAAATTCATCAACAGTGTGGGTGTTGATTCCCTATATAGAAGCATAGCTCTCTCAAAGAATTGATTCAAAAATATGTATCAACGTGGAAGAAATTATCATTTTTAGAAAATACACTGTTATATTTTCCAAAGTGTTACCAAGACAACCTCAGATCATGAGGTAAATTTATCAATGTAACTTTTACCCAGAGACACCCCTATCTCAAAATTCTCCAACAATATGGACCCTATTAAATTGGAGGAGTTAAAGAAGCAGATTCAAGTGAAATTTTTAAAAGGGATCATATTCCCTAGTGAATCACCTTGGGGTGTTCCAGATATCTTTTTAAAGAGAAATAATGGATCAATTTATTATTATACAACTTACCGAGTTCTAAATAAGAACACCATAACGAAAAATTATCATCAATGATATATGAGTTGTTTGATCATCTAGTAGTAGATCAGTACCTATCAAATGTGGATCTTCAATATGGATATCATAAACTAAACGTGAAGAAGGAAGATATTCTGAAGACTTGGTTTTTACAAGGTGTGGGAATTATGTGTTCATATCGATTACATCAGACGTACTAATTCACATATAATCACTATTGGAAAATAGTTCTATACCCACGGTATTTCAAAAATCTGTGGGTATAGGGTACCCCTATACCCACGGTTTTCCAAAACTGTGGGCATAGGGATTGTATGTGAACCTATACCCACACCTTTCCAAAATTGTGGGTATAGGTCACCTATACCCATGGTTGTGCCAAAAATCATGGGTGTAGTTATCTCTTAAGACATATACCCATAGTTTTGGAGAAAACCGTGGGTATCAGGTTTTTTCTGAAGACCTATACTGATGGTTATTCAAAACCATGGGTATTGGGGTTCTTTTTAGGACCTATACCCATGGTTCTCGAGAACCATTGGTATTGATTTCCCGCATTCTGATGAGGAAAGAAAATTAGGCGGGAAACAGAAAAAATTTGGCAGGAAGACATTTTTTCACGGTTTATATTAATATATTTACTATAATATAAATATAAAATTTCAAAAATTCTTCAGTTCAGATGGTTCGTTGGTGCAACGCTCCTGTGAGGTTCTTTGTGAGAGGCGGGTTCTATTCCTTCGGGCCGCGTTTTTTAAATACCACACTTTATAATATTAATATATATAGGCGAATATATGATAATATAAAAAATAAGTATCACAACTTGTTTGGTCCGTTGGTGCGGCGCACCTGTAAGGTGCATTGTGAGGCGCGTGAACAATTCCTGTGAGCTGTGTTTTTTTAATATAAATTCTACACGTAAATATATATAGCTAGATATATGCATACACGACAGATAAAATTCATGGCTCAGGTGGTCTGTAGGTGGGGCGTGGCTGCGAGGCTCACTGCAGGACCTGGGTTTGAAACCCAATGGATGCTATTTTTGAAGATTTAAATCCCCACTGTTCTCAAATAGTGGGGTCAACACTTTGCTAGTCGGTTCAATATTATCCCCATGGTTTGGGAGAAACCGTGGGTATAGGCCGACCCCCCTATCCCAATGTAGTTCCAGCTCATGGTTCCCAAAACCGGGGGTATATCCTATACCCATGGTTTTGGGGGCTATACCCACGGTTTTGAACCATGGGTATATCACAGTTTTTCAGTAATGAATCATGATGGATTTTATAAATAGTGTATTTAGATACTACATTGAAAAATATGTGGTAGTGTTTATCAATGACACATTCATTACTCAAAGAGTATATAGGAACTTGAATAATGCTTAATGATATATTGTTTCACATTAAGGAAGGATAAGTTGTATTCTATGTTCATTAAGTGTGATTTTTTCATGTGGAAGGTGACATTTTTTTGGAATGTAATAAAAACTGAGAAAATTTATATGAACCATTCCTAAAAATATAATTTAGTCATGGTTCAAACCTACTAGTGTCATGAAAATACGTAGTTCTCATCGCATAGTTTTGTACTGCCTATATGTTTTGAGAAATTTGTCACCATTTTGTATCTTGACAACTAAGTTAACACAAAAATGATTAAATAATATCTGGATAGAAGAATGTGAGAAAGTATTCAAGGACTGAAAGAATTAGATATTCAATACATATGTACTAAAACTACAACTAATTGGATAAGTTTTTGTGATATAAAATGATTATTCAAATAAATACTTTTGGTTTTTACTCTTGAAGAATGATTAAGTGATAGCCTACTCCTTAGGGAAGTTGAAGAGCCATGAGTAGAAATTCCTGAATCATGCTTTGGAGCTAGATGCCATGAATTTTTACTTAAAAATATAATGGAACTACCTCTATGGTGAGGAGTGAGACATATATACCGATCAAAATAGTCTAAAGTATATATTTACACTGAAGGAGATCAACATTTTTCAAAGGATATGGTCAGAGCTAATCATTGGCTACAATTTTTCTATTCACTACCATCTAGGGAAGAAAAACAGGTTAAATAATGCTCTTAGAAGAAAATAACCTATAATTCTATCCATTATACATATTCATAAAGAACTTATCTTCATGGAAATGAAAATTATGGATCATGACATCATAATGGGAAAAAATAAATTCTCCCTTTCCCAAATGATTTCTCAATCATCTATCAAGGAGAATGTCAATGAGGAATAATGGGGTCATCTAGAACTAAAAAATAAGGTGAATGTGGTAAAGGATATGAAGATACAAGAGTTTAAAATTGATGCTGATGTGAAGATTATATTTGGAACTAGGATGTGTGTCCCTTATTCACATGAGATGGAGATAGTGTTACTATATAATGCACATAGCTCATCTTTCTTCATCCATCCTGGATGCACCAAGATGTAAAATGATCATTAAGAATACATGAGGTGGTAAAATATGAAAGTTTAGATCTTAGAGTATATCTCATGGTGTATGTTATGTCATCAAGTTATAGCATTCCAATTGGATGATGAAACAGTTTCCCATACCAACATGGAAATGGAATAATATCACTATGGACTTTATCATGGGTGTAACAACCCAAGCCTTTACCAATGAAATTTTCACACTTATAATTATTCAACATATTAAAAAACACACACATAGAAAACATAATAAAACATTATTTTCATAAATTAAGAATGAAATAATTTTCATTTATAGTAATTAAAGAACTTGTAACAATGGAATAATAACTTGATCGATAGAATAGTAAAGTGACCATTAAGAATAGTAACTCATCCAATTGAATTGTAACCTCACATATGAAATTATAAAAAAAATTTAGTTACTTTAAAAATTCAAATATATTATATTTCTATCATGGAATAAGTAAATGATGTTTTAGAATTGATAACTTATTCATTTGTGTTTTTTTAATCGCTATTATTTATTTACAACTTTATAACAAATATTATGATTAAAAATAATATTTATTTTCATACAATGTATTCATAGCTTAATATTTTTTTGTCTAAGTATTATGATAAGGTTTTATGAGACTTTAATTTTTCAAAGTGTCATAAAATTGATTATAATATTAAAATCATTATTTTTCGAATAAATGAGAATTTTAATTAAAAACATAATTTATCAAATATAGAAAATTATTTTTATGAAATTTATTCAATTATTTTTTATAGATTCCAAATAATAAAAAGGGTGAATTTTTTTATTTTTTTAAAATAGTTTATTTTTTCGTGAATAGTGAAATACGCTATGTTATTATATAAGATAATTACATAAATATTTATGTCAAGAATGATGTATGGATAATGTAAGACCCATAAATTTTAGCTATAATTAATTATATTCTTATGATATGTATCACCACTATAGATATTCATCATCTAAAATAATTAAATAAAGAATATAATAATCAAAATTACCCCTCTCCAGCCACTATAAATACCACCCCTCACTTCCAATTCTCCTCACACATCCTAAACCTGGAATCCTATAAAAATTAAACCCTTAAACTTCCCAAGTCTCTTCCAAACATCTAGGGTATTCTGTTCTAAAAACAATTACCAATCCCATGTTCTTCAAGGAGGTTCTCAAGGAAAAACAATTCAATAGGTAAAATCCTATTTCATTTTCTTTAATTTTCATTTCAATTTATTTTCTTCTAATATTCTCACCTACCCTTATAAAATATAGATTATAAATCCATTATAATATATAGAATATAATTTTATTTTGATAATGGTTGATCCATCCTCCAACCTCTTCGCCTCTTCCTTTTATTCTAAAACTGAAAACACCGCCTTTAACGTGTCAACTTATCATCATCATTGGAGATGAATTTTTATTTTCAATTACCACCATAAAGGCTAGTTATAAAAAAATTATGGTCAAATAATTTTTTTATGTATATAAACATTATATTAAAAAAAATGTTATAGTTGTGTGATGTTCTTAAAACCCACCAAAATTAATTAAATATTTTTATTAATGATTTATCTAATGAATCATCCTAACACCTAATATAAAAATTATATAAAAGAAAATTTTCATTTTACTATTTTACATAATGATATATAATTTCAATTTTCTGAAGTTATTATCATTTTAAATGATCTTATATACTTGAAAAGAAGTGAAATAATCATGAAAACTGAGAAAACGAACACTCAAGGAACGATGGAATTAAACTCTATAACTCATCAGAATGGCCATAAATGAACTTATAAAAACGATTAAAATAGAAATACATGTATCACATGTTCTTAGTTAATTAATGGATGATAGTACACTATCCAAGACATTATATAAAATTAAATAATACATTCATACATAAGGTATTGGATTCTCTTTGAACCTCCTAATTGCATTTTGGTTATGCTTTATATCTATTTACACCAATGTAAATCTAAATTATTCTTAAATAATTCTTCCATATTTTCTATATATGTTACAATATTATGTATCGATATCAACCAATCCTTATTTTATGGAAAAATTCATGTTTTATAAGGTTCATGTCTTGATTTGTCTCGATAAAAATACCTGATTAAAATGAAAATCCCAATTTCTTACACATTAGAAAGTACACTCTATAATATATTATAAGACACTAATATTTTCAGAAATAAAATATTTTTATATTGAAATAATCTAAATTTTTTTAATTAAAAAATTATTTATTTTCTCTCTAAAATGGCTATTTAATATATTCCCTTAAACCTCACTAAATACGCTCATTTCCGAAGTTTTATAAACATTATTTTTCATATGTTTTCACTTCAGTTATACATTAATTGTCATATATTCCAGTTTTAAATTATGAATATTCCTATATGATTTAAATCCGTTTCTTTATGTACACAATAATGATGAATCAATTTATTATGTTCCATGAAAATATTATGATACCTAATTTGTTCCATGGGTAAAACTTATGTTAATTACTTATGTTTGATTCTTAATGTGGAACAAATATCCATGAACATAATATGATGTGTGATCTCATATAGAGCTCCAATTCAATTTTTTAATGTTATGTCTCATGAGACATTATGTTGTGATTGGTAGTAAACTTGATTCATTTATGGGACATTATCCACCATGTGATATCATATTGGCTATTATCCTTGACTCATCTTTATGAAATTTTGTATTTTGTAGCCACAATCCAATAATTCCATGGCTATATGATCTCATGTTCTACATGTTATACTTACATATGATTGCTAATGTTCCATTACTTTTTATATCATTTTATTATTCCTTATAACCCAAGTGTTATGATTTACTCATATTTTTATTCCCCTATGGGGATTATTAGCTCATTCCTTTTATTCATGTATTCCCCATGTTATCCTTCAAATATTTAAGATATAAAATGAATTTATGATCACTTTTTGTACATTAAATCAATTATGATTTTATTTTTATTTCATTATTACTAATTATATATCTAATTCTATAAAGAAAACATTATTTACAATCCTGTATATGTATTTCATGGTTAATTATGCTTAAAATCATGTAGAGATATGTGTAAAAGGCTAGGTCCATTTTAGTTGGTAATAGTCCCTGATCTAGTTATTTATGGAAAATAAGAATAGAAAAAAAATACTATGAACCCTAGGTACAATTATATCAACATGGATAACCAAGATTTATACTTATGGAATCACATATTTTTATACTCTATACATTTATAAGTTTACACTTCTTTATTAATGATAAATTTTTATATGATTATTAGATAAATATTGAAGCCAACCTAATTATTATTATATTTTTATATAATGACTATATATTAGAGAACATTTTTAAACATTCAGTGTGATGGGAAATTAGATGATATCCCCAAAGAGAATAAAAATATGATTGGAATAGGAACTCAAAACATCAAGATAGTACTAGATCAACAAGGTAAATTATGAATAATAACTTGTCTCATTTAAAAATACCTCCTTATCCTATAAAGAGAATGTTTCTGTAAAATCCTTTATGAGAAACATTCCTCCCATATATAGTGGAATTTCTAATCCCGTCATTGTGGAAAAATGGATTAACTTTTTTGAGATGATATTCTCTATCCTTTAATGCTTAAAATAAGAGAAATCCATACTGATGGTCTATAATTTTGATTGGGAAGTAAATCAGTGGTGGAAACTGATCAAAACACAATTTCTAAAGAAGAAATTGATTATATAGAACGAGAATATACCAATAAAATTTTTTTTCAACAAATACATTTCTCAAACTCTCTATATTAAGTTGGAAAGTGTGTAACTTATATAGAAGAAGGATGAAGTCGGGACTATTGGTCATATGAAGAAACATTTACAAGGCTTAAATGATATGACTCTATATTTTTCATGAACATCAAAATCAATATGGATCGCTTGTTTAATGGACTATAGCCGAGACTATGGAATTATTTGGAGATATGATACTTCGACAGTTAGGAAGATATTTTCTATTATACCCTTAATGTTGAAATGGTGATTGTAGTCTCTAACTATTCTCATGGTCACTAAGATAAAAAGTGGAAAATGAGGTTTAATATGGGAGGATCAATATATAAGTCCCATGATGGAATAAAGATCTAACCTCCCATGTTTCCAAAGTGTTGGAAAAAGCATTGTGGGGACTATCTATGGGGAACCAGGAGATCCATAAAATTTGGATGAGAGGGGAATATAGATAATAGTTTCTAAAGGGATATAAAGAATCCCACAAATGTGGGGGGGGGGGAATCATAGTTCAAATTAACACTGAACATATTGATTATTGTTTCAACTAAATAAAACATGTTCGTTTTGAAATCCATTAAACTAAGGAAACATTTGTTAAGTGAAATCAACAATGATAACTTCCAAGTAAACAAGGAAGGGCATGTTCTATCACTAATATAAATGTGGAACCAAACAATGATGTTGTCATATGTGAAATGTTTATACATTCACGAATAGTGAGTATACTATTTGATTATGGTTCTACACATTCACTCTTATATTTGTAGTTTAGTATAAATATTATAACACCACATCAAACTATGGAGTTAGAGTTATTTTTGATAATATATAGTGGGTAAATTATTGCATCAAATTTATATAAATCCAACCTGGTTTATGTTTGTGGACTGAACCACCACGAAAATATTTTCTTACTACCTTTTGTGGATTTTGATGCTATATTGGGCATGAATTTTCTATCTTTATAAAAATACATATTCAATTGTTTAGAAAGGTATATAACTCTTAACATCTTAAAGCATCCTTTATTTCCATAAAAGTTTAAGAAGTATGATTAATATCCTTAAGAATTATCATCTCAATTGTGGATACTATTTCTTTATAATAAATAATATAAAGGGTAATCTAATTATGGAAAAGTATAGAATTATGCCTGAAGACATGCCCTTTTTGAGTGACTAAATTGATGTGTTCCCTAAAACATTTAATAGTCTTCCTCATAAATGAGTGATTGAGTTATTGATTGAACATATTCATGGATATTTTCTTATATCAAATAATTGTCGGGGCATGTAATCACCAGTACACAAATATCTATGGATTCTTCCAAGAAAACGATTATCGAAGAGTGTCCTATAACAAAATCTGTAATGGATATCCAAACATTTTTAGTCTATATAATTATTAGAAACTAATTTTGAAGAAGATCTCATGATTGTAAAACCCACTAACCAAGCTTACTCAGTTAAGAGAAAGTTTCTTCTAGATGATTGAATGTGAAGACTTCTTTAAAGAGTTGAAAATGTGGATTATAACTATTCCAGTACTCACACTTCCAATATTTGGGGAACTCATTATCGTATAAAAAATACTTCACTGAAGGATTAGGTTGTATACATATGTAGAATGATAACGTGATATCTTAGGCCTTAGTGCAGTATAAAATTCAGGTGAAAAAATATCCCATGCATGATCGAGAGTTTGAAGCTATGATATTTTCATTGAAAATCATTTTTCATTATATTCACCCAGAAAAATGTGAGATATATAATTATCATAACATCCTAAAATATATATTCACATTGAATAAGCTTAATAGGTTCCATAAAAGATGGTTAGTTATCATCGTGGACTACGAATGCTTGTCCAATGCCATCCTAGTAGGGAAAATAATGTGGTATATTGTTTTATAAAGGTACCTACAACATTATCAATGATTAGATTAGAGAAGGATCTTATTTTTATAGATTTAGAAATGATGGAATTGGGAAAAATTAATCATGGAACATCATCTATAATTTTTAAAATTATTGCTAAAACAACCCCTTAGAGAAAATAACCGATTCTCAATGAAATGATTTGGTAATTTAGAAAAATGTGAATAATTTTAGAAAAGATAAATCCTCATGGTTCAAAATTTATGAGGAAAGTGTTATAATATTTTCATCATGCCCTGGTAGAGAATCCAATATATAGATAAAGAGAGATCATTTGAAAGATTCCAAAATCTCAACCTTCTCAATTCACCATGGGAAAAACAATAAGTATCATAATCTCTGAGATAACTATTGGTGGGACAACAAGAAATTTGATATCATTGAACATACATCAAACGTCCAAGTAAGTTACCAAGTAGATAATAGAATTAAAAAGTGTATTGGGATGATGCTACTATTACCCATAATAGCATAGAAATAGGATAACATCACCATGTTAATTATCCCCGGACTTCTCTAGACATCTAAAGGGAAAAATACATATGGTCTATTTTGGATTTTCTTACAAAGAAAACATGCTTTATTTCAATTCGAGACAAATTTTAACTTGAAAAAAATGCATGGATATACATCAAAGAAGTGGGGAATCTACATGGAGTACCACTATAAATTATATCCAATCAAGGTCTCATAATTACCTCCATGTTTAGAAACATCTCCAACCTACTATAAACACTGAGCTGACCTCTAGTATGGACTATCATACTCAAACTAATTTCCAGTCTGAGAAAACTATTTAGAAATTTAATGACACGAGGAGAGAATATTCTATGGACTACAAAGGAGTATGGGACCTACATCTACCTTTATTCAAGTTCCTTAAAATAATAGTTTCCACTCAACTAGAAAAATGGCTCCATATGTAACCCTTTATGAAATTTATTTAAGATTACCAACATGCTAGGATAAATTTAGTGACTGTAAGATTTATGACCTGTAATGGTCAAAGAGATTGTAGTAATGGTGAAAACCATTCTACCTCACACCATGGTAGTCCAAATATGAAAAAAAAAATAACTATGCATGCCATTATCAAAATGCCTTAGAGTATATGGTAAGGGACATGATATTCCTTGACATATCATTATGGAAAAGGATCATTAAATTTGGGAAGAAATAAAATCTAAGACACTGATACATCTTCCATTTCATATCCTTGATCAGGTTAGAGTTGTGACCTATCAACTAACACTTCCACCAACCATGCCTCATGTTAACAATGTATTCCATGTATCACTATTGAAGAAGTTTTTACTAGATCACTTAGATATACTTAATTTGTATGTGGTGAAACTGGAGAATGACCTATTGTATGAAGAGAAGCTAGTTGAGATCATGGAAAATGGAGATAAAGTTATATGAAACAAGAATACACGCCTAGTGAAAGTACTATGGTGGAACTATATGTATAAATAAGAATCATGAGAACCATAGGAAGCAACCAAGGAGAAGTACCATTATCTATTTTGACCACAGCATATTAAACAAAAAATTAGAGGTGGGATTTCATGTGGGGGAAGAATGTCACAACCCAAATTATTATCAATGAAATATTCTTACTTATACTTATTTTATTTAGTATAGAAAAAATTCATATATTACCTAATAGAAATTCATTTTCCTAACTTAATAATGAAATTTGGGGTACTTAAAGAAATTATGAAACATATACCAACTGAATAGAATCTTCACCATTGAAATAGTAATGTCGCCATTAAGAATAGTAACTCATCCAATAAAATAATAACCTCACCAATGAATGTATAAATAAAATTTAGCTATCTTTTTTTATGAAAATATAATATATTTATATAATAGAACATGTATTTAAATGTTTTAAAAATGATAAATTAAACATGGTTTATTTGTAAAATGTAAATGTATATTTAAAATTTAATAATTAATATAATCATTTAAAAATAAATTTATCTTCAAAAAAATAAATTTAATATTTAATATTTGGTTGTCTTATGAATATAAGATAATTTTATGGTAATTTAATTAATTTTTTAAAGTGTCATAAAATATGATATAATATTAAAATCAATATTTTTTTAATAAATAATTGTTTTAATTAAAAAATAAATTTCACATATTAAAAAAATTATTTTCATAAAATGTATTCCAATTTTTAATTATAAACATTGAAGAGTGGGTAGGGTGATTTTTGGGGATTTCTATAAAATAGTAGAATTTTGGTGAATATTGAAATACGATAATTCATTATATAAGCTAGATAGATGAATTTTTTAGTCAAGACATGTGTATGGATGGTATAATAATAGTAATACAGAACATTAATTCATTATTTAATGTATTTTTTGATAAGTATCAACACTATTGATAGTTTTAAGGAAAAATAATAAAATACTGAATATAATAATTAAAATGCCTCTCTCCTTCCACTATAACTTCCACGCCTCACCACCTCTTCTCCTCATTCATTAAAAGTAATAAATATTGTCAAAAAATTTCCCAATATTCTCACCAATACTATTCCTCATGTGAAGGACCTTTTTCTCTTAGAAAAAGAGAAAAACTATGTGCGTCAAGGAGGATCTCAAGGAGAAGAAATTCAAGAGTCAAAATCCACTTTCATTTTCATTTAATTTATTTTCAATTTATTTTATTATCCTATTCTCACCTACCATTATATAAGTTACATGAAAACCACTTCTCCTCTCCCTTTTACTCTAAAAATGAAAACATCGTCAGCGATGTGTCGATTTACCATCTTCATGGATGATGAATTTTCATTTTATAATTCCACCTTCAAGTAATGTCATAAAATAATAAATATTGTTTAATAACATACTATTATTCATCTTATATTTTTTAGAACAAATATATAATCATAATAATAAATAAAATTATATAAGTTCAAGATGACCAATCGTAAAAAACAAGAAAATTAAATTAAATCATTTTCATTAACTATTTATATAATGACCCATCCCCATACCATAAAAATACTGATATATAAGTATATTTAAACATATATAAGTTCATAAATATCATATAATTTTAATTCTAGAGAATAATTAAAATTTTACATGAACCTCCATAATTTTATACAAGTGAACTAATCATGAAGACCTAGAAAAAAACCACTCCTAAAACGATGAAATTAAATTATATAACTCATAATAATGGACAAAAAATAACATATAAAAATTATAATTAATAAAATAAATGTATAAGATTTTATTAATTAATTTATTAGTATATTTAAATTGATTATCAAGACATTAATTACATGTGCTGAATACTTTTATACATAAGGTAAGGGATTCTCTTTAAACCTCGTAATTACCATTGGGTAATGACTTATCTCTCTTAAAACCAATATAATTAGAAATAAATCTTATATAATTCTTCAATATTGATTTTATTTGTTTTAAAATTATTTATTGAGATCCATTTATCCTTATTCTTTAGGAAATTACATGTTTTACTGGATTCCATTCTTGAATTTTCTTGACAAGAAAGCCCAATTCAAGGTAACCTGCCAATATCATAGCCATTTTCAAGTAAACTATATAAAATATTTTAAGAAAAACATATTTTTATAAAATATAATTTATCATGAAAAACTACACAATTTCATTTCTTGTTTTATGAAAATAATTAATATTTTTTCCATTTTTAAAGACTCTTTAATATTTTCCCTTAAACCTCACTAACAAGTCACTTTTATAATGTTTCTTATTCACTATTTTTTATGTGTTTTCACATCATATAAAAAAATATCATGATATATACCTTTTTTAACTTATGATTTTCTATCTATTTTTAAAATTCATTCTTTCATGAAAACATTTAGGATATTCCCATTTGTTATGTTCCATTACATGTTTACAATACACAATTCCATTCATGGGTAAACATTATGTTTATTTCATAGGTTTTATTCATCATGGAGAACAAATATGCATGAAAATTTTATTATGGGTGCACCCATAGAGTACTCAAATTCATTGGTTAATGTTTCATTTCTTGAGACTCCATGTTTTTACAGCAGGTAAACCAGATTCAATTATGGGACTTTTTCCACCATGGGATATAGTTTTTGCTATTATACATGACATATATTTTTGTCATGTTTTACTTTGCTGACACATTATGATAATTACATGAGTTTATTATATAATGTTCTACATATTATGCTACGACATGATTACTCATGTTCCTTTAGATTTTATATCATTGTGTGACGCCTTCTATCCAACATCTTTTGCATTATTCCTATATTTATTCCCTTTCTAGAATTTGTTTCTCATACCTTTTTCTCATGTATTCTCTATGTTATCCTATTAATATGTGATAGGTAAAAGGTTTATTGAAGAAATTTATTGAGATTGAGTAAAATATATTTTTAATTTTATTTAATGGATTCTAATTATGCTTCCAATCTTCCCGATAAATTAGACTTTATAATTCATGGTCTTAATTTCAGGGTTAATTATGCATAAAATCATTTAAAAATTTGTGTAAAAGGCTATATATGTTTCAACTATTCAACCAATAACATCCCAATGTATCAATACAATATGGCTGGTTGTGGAATGACTCACCAGGACATATGAATTTATATTTATTTGGGAATACTTTTCAATTGGACAAAATGACAATATATATGTGATGGAACTAGTAAGGATGCATGAGATTCTTCTATAAACCGTTTCGGATCATGATCCAGGGTTAACATCTAAATTTTGGATAATTCTCCAACCTGATTTTCTTAATTATATATATTTCAGCACTACCTATCACCCCCAATATGATTTTCAATCCAAAGGAACTACTGAAATGATCAAGGGGATACTTAGATCCTCATAAATGAAATTGACGTCTGTTTGGGATCAGTATATCCCATTATTTAGGTGATCATAAAACAATATCTTTCACTCGAGTATTCAAATGTCTACAATTTAAGCATTGTATGTGATGTGATGTATAACTTCAACTTTATTAGAATATGTTATGTAGTCAAAGACACATGGAACTGATCTTTTGCAAGAGACAAAATAGAAGGTTTAATACATCATACAATAAATCAAATTTACGAAGAATTAAAAAAGAGCTACTATGAAAAAAAATAAATGGGAATTGTAGTTCGATGTTGGTGAAAATTTCTTCTTTTGAATATCAACATGGAGGATATTCATGTGATTTAGAACTAAAAGATTTATTAAACCAAGGTACATTAGCCATTATTTGATGCTTAATTGGATAGGATTAGTGGCTTATCGAGTTTCACATAAAAAAAATATGGATCATGTTCATGATGTGTTCCAGGTATCTCTCCTGAGGAATTACACACATCTCCCCTAAAATTTACTGAATCCTATGGTGGTACAGCCGGAGAATGACCTCTCATATTAAGATTAGTCAAAAAAGATCTGGGACCACATAGATAAATACTTATAAAAAAGTAAAATCCCTTTAAAAATGTGTTCTACAGAAACCATAAGTATGAAGAGGTGACATGGTAATAGGAGGAAGTTATGTAAGAGAAATACCCTCACATGTTTTCACATTAATATGTCAAATGAAATTTTGAGGGTGAAATTTCAAAAGTGTGGAAGAATGTGACGACCCAAAATTTTATCATTGAAATTCCACTTCTTATAATTATGTTATAGGGTATAAAACACATATATAACATACAAAACTGAATAAAAATTTATTCTCATAAGTAAATAATTAAATAAGTGTTATTTAAACAAATTAGAGAACACATACTGATTGAATAGTAACATGGCCATTAAAACATTAACACGGACTTTAGGAATGGTACATAGGATAATAGAATAGTAACATCACCTATGAATGTAAAAAATAAATTTAGTCACCTTAAAATTAAAATATGATATAACTAAATCATGTTATAAGAAAATTAATTTTTTAAAAATTGTATATTAAGTGTTGGTGTTTTTGGAAAATCTAAATAATAATCTTCAATATAATAATTAATTTTATGATTTCTATGAAATATTATTTTCATAAAATTGATGATTAAATTTATATTATTTTTCCGTACAAATATAATCAATTTTTTTGAATCCTTATTTATTTTCTAAAGGGGTCATAAAATAGATTGTATTATTAAAATATTAATTTTTGAATAAATGATGATTTTATTTAAAATTAATATTTCTCATATTTAGAAAAATACATTCATAAAATTGATTATGGTACTTAAATATACACATCCAAAAATATTTATTGTAAATTATAGATATTTTTAAAAAATATTTTCATTTTTGTGAATAGTTAAACATTGTAGTTTGTGTTATTTAAAAAATACCCGGATTTTTAGTTCACGGATTACGTATCGATGATGTAAGAATGAATGGTTAGACTCCATATAATTATTTACTATATTTATTTAACCTAATAAACTCTATATATATTCTTTCGCTAAGATAATAGAAAAATTACTAAAATAATCAAAAAACACCCCTCTCCTCTTCTATAAATACCACCACTCACCACATCTTCTCCTTACACATTCAAATCATTGTATCTTGTCTAAATTTAACCCAATTACCTTCCCAAGAATTTTCCCTACATCCAATAATTTTTGGTCTCAACAAAAAACCAATCCCATGTTCTATAAGGAGGTTCTCAAGGGGAAGATATTCAAGAGGTAAACTCCTCCTTATTTCTATTTGAAGATCATTTCATTTCTTATTCTATCCTCACCACCCCTATACAATGTTGCCTGTTAAATTTGGTATCATATATATTCTTCAATTTTATTATGTTAATGTACAATTGATCATCAAATATATTCTATTCTTCTTTTATTTTAAAAATGAAAATATCATCTCTCATGTGTCAATTCAATTCCTTCATGGATGAAAAGGTTTTTTTTTCCATTACCACCACAAAAGAAGAGCATATAAACATTATTATGATTAAATCAGATTCTAATATACATATAATGTTTTTAATCACATTCTAGAACCAATCTAACTACATAGTATTAAATAAAATAATACTAGTTTGTGACGGTTGTAAAAACAACCATGTTTAATTAAACATTTTTTTCAACATTTAATCTAACGAATCATTCTCATATCTAAAAAATGATGTATTGGAACATTTAAAATTATGTAAGTATGTTAACACCATTTCATTCCAATTCATTATTTTCAAATCCATTTGTCAAAAACTCTCATAATTATAATCAAGGTAACTAATCACAAAATCATGAAACAATAGTTCTTGGGACAATGATTCTAAATATTATAACTCCGTAAAATTTCCAAAAATAACATAAAAATTATTAAAAATAAAATTTTGGTAGATAAGTTTCTTAATTTATTTATTAATTAATATTCTTTGATTATATGGGATATTAGGTAAATATTAATAATGCATTCAGACAAAAGGTAAGGGGAATCTCAAACCCAACCCCTTTTCTTTTGGTTATTCCTCCTTCGTGTCAAATTCCTACGTGGATATTCCCTTAATGGGTATTAAATATAATTTCATTGTTCATAACATTTCCATTTAGTGATAAATATGATTAGAATCTTATTTTATGAAAAGCACAATGATTTTCCAAATTAACTATTCCTACCAAATATACATCTTCACTCTTCTTGAGTTGTTTCTTTTTTCCACAATAATGATGGTTCTTATAAAAAATATGTTTTCCCTTTTTTATTGGGGAACTATATGTTTATTCATAATTGGAAATATCATAATAAAAACCATTCCATTCTTGGGATATTAAATGATTTGTATTTATTTATGTTTTATGTGGCACGTATGATTATGTAAATGTTTACCTATGATGTGTGGGCCCTGAATTATAAATTCCTCCTTGGGATTGGGCAATGTGATGTGTCTCAAAAAATTATGTGTAAACTAAGTGAACATGATTCTATATTTTTTCACAGTGATTATGTTCTGATTATTCATATACATTATGCGTGAACATGATGATACCTCTGTTGAAAACTATGTGCAGTATCTTACCACATAGACAAGATGTTTCATTTTTATACATTCCAACATATCATGCCTTTATGTAATTCTTCTTATCATTATTATGATGATGATCCTATTGTTATTTTTTTGTTATGATTTTTATTCTCATCCATTTTATATTAACTCAAGTTCTGTAGTCATCCTCTTATTGAACTTTTATAACAACCCTTTCTTTTATTTATTTCCTCAGGTGATTACTAGTACTAAGGGGAATAAGAAATTTTATGGAAAAAGATGAATGCCTTTAATAAATTTCTATGTTTTAAAATGTTCAAATTATGTATTAGCATAATTTTATCAAGAAAATAAACCTTTTTATCCTATATTATTATCCCTATTATGATTTATATCTTTAATATGGTCTAAAAGTCATGTATGAAAAAGAAGGGATGCTATAAGACCTCACTATTTGAACCTAAACATGTTCAATTGACAACCGAGAAAATGTCGATGATAAGAGAAAAACTTTTGATGGCTCAATTCCTCATAAATAATTTGTGGAACATCATCAATTATTGTTTCCGGTTTAGGTTTTTTATCATATTTTCTTAAGAATCTCACCAACGCATAGGCATATGTTTTTTGGTTAAAATGTAATGTAGTCTCTTCAGTGAATTAGCCCATTTTAGATACTGTAATGGGTTGTTGGGGTAGCATATTGGATGGATCTTCATCCAAGATTTAGTTTAGTGCATAATTTGTTTCAAGTTTTCAATTAAAAGAGTATCAGCCTAATATTGATAGTGTTACTCAATTGGTCCATGTTGATCATAAACCTAATGTTATGTCGATTCATGTTCCAATACAAATTATGGGTAGGAAAAAGAAAATCATATGTGAGAAAATCATTATTTTAGGGACTATTATGTAGAAACATGGTTGGATTTACTATGAAATATCTAAATATGAGAAAGAACTATTAGTGAAATGGTTCAATCTTTTTTCCGAATAAAATTCTTTCTACTTTATGTGGATTTAAAGAATAAAGTGGGGGTACACTAGTACTCTTTTCATTGGTACATGTCCCTTTTTTATGTACATTGATCTAGTAATATAAATTTTTGTGTTTAGGTAATTTTTAATAGTTTTACATTTGTTTTTGTGGTGTTTCTGGAGGTCTATAGTTTTTAAATGGTTAGTAGAAAAAGTAAACCACTTACAAGAAACAATAAAATATGTTCTGGTAGTAACGAGGTAGGTTAATGGTTAAAGAATGGTTCAGAAAACTCATTTGAGTGCCTAAGAGAAACTATGCGCTTTGAAATAAAATGAAAATAAAGATGGGATCATGGTTTTTCTAACCATGTGATCCAACCTTGTGAGGTGGAGCCTTAAGATAGTAGCATCACATGACTGGAACATAGTATTCTAAACTGTGTGGCCTAACTATAGAGAGTAAAATTAGCACTCAAAAAATCTTGGGTCTAACCTGAATTAAGCCTCATTATTTTCCTAATTCTTGCTAATCTAAAAGAAAACTAGATACCAATTCTTTAGAGACCATTCACTAAATACATAAGTGACACATAGATGAATCAATAAAAATTGGTGATCATTATTCATTGGGTAGAATATTCAATCCTATATAAAGGGTTTTTTAGTGTCATTCATTGATATTTCCTATTTTTGAGAGCTATATAGCTTATCCATCATATCTAACTGACATAGAAAATGCATTATTTGTTTTGAATAAAGAAATTTCTGGAAATTTTAGTGAAAAAATATTTGATTTGTTATGAGATTCTCATTTTGGTTATGGATAGGAAATTATAGAATTAAATGGATTTCAGGGAATCCCTTTTTGTTCATAATTTTAATATTTAAATTTCAAAATTATTTATTTTTTTATGCACCAAAATGTTTTTATGAAGTTTTTACAAGAAATAATTTATTTTATGGGAAATTTCATGGAATGGGTTTTCATATACATGGTTGGTGTTGCTCCAGGATTTCATTGTCACCCTGAATAAGGGTATTGTAACATTAGGGTAAAAGGATGTGACCTAGTATATGGTGTGTGTTCCATTGTAGTATAAGGGTATTTTTCACATAGTGACAACTTTTTGGATGAAAAACATATTAACCATGAGTTTGAATTTGTCACTTAGCATGAATGTTTTTGTGTGTGTGTGCATGTATAAATAATATTGTATAGGAACAATAACCTGAAATCATTTTAGAACTTTATAATTGTTTTCACTTGGAAGTTTTTTATGGTTTTGATATAAACTTTTTATGATTCCCTTTAATCAATTGAACAAAACAAATTAGAACTTATTTTCCTAGGGGAATGATTTGGGTGGTTCTTGGGGAAGTCCTATTGATTTTAGACTCAGCCCTACGTTGACAAATTAGTGTGTTTTCAGATTACATCAATCATGAGAAAGGGATAGGGAAGGTATGATATTTCAACAATGAAGTTTCATTATTTACTTATGGATATAAGGATGAGTTGAAGCATGGGAAATGGTCTTGTTTTACTTAGGATAATGTCTTTTTGGTGTATTCAGGTCTTGGAGTCACTTGGAATTTTCCAATTTTTGTTTCCCAATTTCTATTTTTACTCAAATATTATTGTTTTTTATGTTTTTTATACCTTTTTAATATTATCCATGCATTATCTAGAGGATTGGTTTTTTAATTTTTTTATTAATGTTTTATTATAATAGAATTTCATCACCCAATATTCATTGAATCCCAGGGAATTTATTTCTAGCCTTTACTATCATGGAGATACACAAAATTCTCGTAACACCACCATACCTTCTTATGAAATTGTGGGTGGGAGAGATGATATAATAAATCATTACATTATTTCATGGATTTAATTATCTACTATTCATATGTGGGGATTCGGGATAATATTGATGTTTTGATAGATCATGCTATTGTTTTTCTAAATATTATTACAAGTTTACCATTAATATAAATAAATTAAATTTAGGATATAGATATACATATTATATATATATATAGTTTATAGGATAAAATTTTCAATATTAATATGGGTGCTCTAAAGTTGAGAATTCAAGCAGATAAATTATTATAGAGGGGTGTCATTAAATATACTATATCATAAAGGGAAGTTCTAATGTTATTTTATAAAGAATGTGGATTGAATATTATTTTAATTTAAATAATTCTATTTGTTGAATTAGTTGGAATATATTAATTACTATCTACTTCTATTGATTAACAATTTATTTTAGTTGTTTAGGATTTTAAATTTATTTACAAAGTGTTATTTATCATTTTATTAAAGTGAGATGAGGATTAGAAAAACGAAAATTTGTGAGATAAATTTTTTATTTTGTAAAAAATGTTTCAAATTTTTAATTATATTTTTTTGATTAATAAATGAAATTTCTTAGTTTTCTGGGTATATGAATAATGTGTTTTAACCATATATCAGTTATTTTTTTATGGTTTCATTTATAGTAGAATATTTTATCTAAAAATGATGAAGGATCGTGGAGAAAATCATATGATATTATTAGAGTTTCTCAAGAAAGATCAATTATATTTGAAAATTTGTATGTTCTAAATTTTTAATAACGAATTTTAGATTTTGGGATATTTGAATTCATAAGATGGTACATTAATGGAACCAAAACAAATTGGATTATTTTTTTACATTGAATGCATAAAAAATGTATCTAATGTATAGTGTTTCTTATGTTTTTATGGTTATTGTAATATTTTATTACTAATTTGATATCATATTTAGAATAAAATATCAATGTTTGATATAAAAGGTGATGATTATCATTAGATTGAAGAATTTTAATAGTTATTATAATATATTGAAAAATAATATGATGTGTGTTGTAGATCCTCAATTACAAGAAAAATATATTATTTATAAATTATAAGACTATAGATCCATTTATGTGTTTTGATGTATCAAGAAATAAGAGATAATAACCAGTGTATATGGATATAAACAATTATATTCTCATAAAACAATTATATTACCCAAGACAATGGGGTTTCAAAAATTTTGATTTAACATATGTAATTAAAAAACTAATTTCATGGTTATTTCTATATGGTTTATACAAATAATAAGATATTATAATTACGTTTTTTCATAAAGGATTTAAATTTTTGGTAGAGTTGATTGGTATGATTCCATTAATATTATGAATTTTTTCATATATACCCCTTGTAATAAAAATGTGGCAGCTAATTATTGGATTCTGGAGTTATATGGTGATGTTTCTCCCTCGAAGATAAAGGTATTGAAATTTGTGAAGTTTTTGGAATCATACTATCTTTATTTTAAGAATAATTATTAATGATAATGTATTTATTAGATAATAATGATATCATCGTTTGTATGATATGTTTTAGATCCCAACCTGGGATTCCTTAATGTGAAAGAATGGAGTTATTATATAGTTCACTGTGAATTTTTTTGGATAGATGATTATGATGGAAATTAGGTTTTTTTTATTTTAGAGTATATATGTTCCTCAATGAATCCAAGAAACAATTAGGCATATTCATAACAGTACACGGTTCCCATTAAACATTAAAGTATCTTTTTAGAAAATAAAAAAATGTATTGAAAGTGGAAATTCATAATAGCATATAAATTTAGATATATTTGTTCTTTGTAAAGATCTACCATGCTTCAAAAAAGAAATTTTGGTTTCATGGGATGATGACACAAATGGATTCTTTTTAAGTACATTTTTTATATGCCTAAATGTGACATCCAAAAAATCATGTACTAATTTATATATTTTATCCATTGAATAATTACTAGCGGAAGTAGAAAGAATTTTCATTGTAAATTAATATGGGGTCACCTCATACCCTCAACGGATATAGTGATAATTGTGTCGTCATTTATAGTTTTTTTGATTTTACACCTTTCTTATCAGTTAAGGAACATATCTCAATGGATATGTTAGAGAGATAGTGTGGGAAAGATATAAGAAAATATCCATGGTGTTGAAAATATCATATTTACCATCCATGGATATTCATTTAACAAACATATATGGTGTGTATTATTATATGTTTTTTGTTCTATGTTATGGAATGAGACAACATTTCACCAAAAATAATTATAAAACTGAGTAGGAAATTCAAACATTTAATAACAAATTATAGGAATCCATTTAAATATTTTAGTGCATTTGGGAGGTTCTTTTCCTACTAGTTTAGTTTTCCTATAAAATATTTATCATCTATCCATTGTTTTTACATCTTATGAGACTTTATATGGATAAGTGTGTTGTTCACAACTATATAAAGTTGCGGTAATCATGAAATGTGTTATTAGGCCACTAATGGTGTAATTCAGCATAAATGATGATATCTTAATCCAAATCTGAGGATAATTACTCAGTATAGACGTAGATTTTATACTTATTATAGGATAATATAGGAGTATTATATTCTTTTATCACATATAACATTTATATGAAAAATGCGGTGGATTAATATTTGATTTATAATTAATATAGTGATGTTTCTACCTATAATAGGGAGGTATATAATTTAGTGGGATTATTAGAAACTATATATATTTTTATTAGGGAGATTTATTAGATATAATTTAATCATTAAATAATGACGACATCCTGATTGGTGTGTTTGGTCAAATGGTTCCAACTAAGACACCCTAATGTCGAGGTATAGAGTAAAAAGATTGTTTCATCTGATGTTTTTAATACATAGATAAATATGATCAAAATTGAGTGTAGTTATGAGGAAGGTTTTACATTATTCATAGTATGTATAAATTCATTATTCATTTCTTCATTATAAAAAATTGGTAATAGATTATATTTTTTTGAAGATATATGAGGCTTTAAAAAAGTTTATTTTTAGAATGGGAAATGAAATCAATATCTATTTTTATCAAAATGATCTATATACTTTTGTACCGATAGATTAAAATTAGGTATTTATGTATATTTTTTATATTATAAATGATTACCAATAGATGTGGAAGGATATTTACTTTTTTTTTATATGTTCTCTATCAATAAGCATACCGCGTTGACCCTGAGCCAGTCACCCGAGTCGATCTGTAGCAAGACCCGATAGGTGTTCCTGATCCTCCTGGGCAACTGAAAAGTGCCAGGGCAGCAACAGATAATGAATTGGAATGATTTCACCCAATGAAAATAAATAAACCATAAAAATGGTAGAACAATGCAATGTGAATAAAAGACATGAAAAAAAATAACAACCAGCAGCAACAGACTAACCTGGCCGTGAATAAAAACTCTTTGTGACCTCGAGAGTCACTCTCCAAACCACAACCAGCTCTATCTCATGGAAATCAAGCATGAGTCAAACCTACATAAAAATGAATTATAAAATAAATTATATTCATTTGAATAATTAAATGGACTTGTGTCGTATATATTACCAGATGAGGTTGAACACATGTGAGTTATTACTTCTGGAATTGATTTACCTTAATATATACCTGAGTTTTTTTTCAGTTTATATATATAGACATGACCTGTATAGATGTTATTGGTGGTGGCCTACTTATATTTATTTCACGTCCTTTCTAGGCCGTCGTTGATACCAAGGCAGACTATATAATAACAGGTGTGTATAAGAGGAAGTTTCCCACTTTAGACACATTACATAATTTTTGGTGGGATCTTGGTGGTAGATGATTGGGCCACTGTTTGAAATACTTTTATATACTTTTGATGTTTTTATTATTTTGTATATCATTTATTTAACTTCATCTTTCATCAATGTATGTATTATTTTTATTTTTTAATGACATGACATTACATCATCATATTTTTTATATGATTCATATTATTGATATTGTTGATTATTCAGTTCTTGGATTGTCATACAGGTTCCACTTTTATTTAACTGACATAATTCTTATGTGATTTATCCTATTATTAAATAGTTTTTCTACACTCGGACTAGAGGGAATATCATTCAAGGGTGCATTCCCTAGGACCTTTCTACTATCTGTAATCATATAAAATTGAGAAGAATTCCTTGAGGCCATGTGTCCCACAGACTCTTGGCACTATTTAGTGGATCTCAGGTCAGTATGGTGCATAGTGGAATAGAAGTAGATTCTATTATTTGGTTATAATTTTCACGAATAATTAAATAATATATTAGTAACAAGACTGAAGATGTTTATAAGCCATGTATAGAAGTATCCATCCCATGTTAGTGGTAATAAACTATTTTCCTGATAATGAATTTTTTTATTATTGTTGCTATACTTTCACCATTATAAGATGCACAAAAAATTTTGTATTTAATATTTATTTTTATATTTTACAGTATCTTAGTATGACTTGGATCATTGTTACGTACATCATTATAAGAACCTAGAATTCTCATTACATATACATTCCATTCCATACAGGTTAATTTTACTGCTTTCATTTCATGTGTTTCCTATGATTGTTGAGTGATTAATGGTTGTTATATATTCCATTGCTGCTAAAATATTCTGGTAGGGAAAGTGAATTGGTTTTTTTTAATTTTAAAATCAATGTAAATTGGGTTATGCTCTATAGATTTATGTTGCAATCTAAAATAGACAATTTCTACCCATGTAAGCCGTGTACCTTGTGTTACATCACCCGGTTTTCAGTTGTGGTAACAAGATTACCAATTCCAATACTATGTTGTATCGGCCCTTAAAGAATGGAAAGGGTAATTCAATGAGTCAAGCCATAAGATTTTACCCATTACATTCTAATAATGAATGTTATGTAGTTAGTTATAATTAAATAGGTGTTAATTTTAGTAATAAACCATATAGTACATTACAAACTGTTAAATGTATAGGCCATATAAAACTTAAAAAAATCCTTAAAAATAAAATGACCCTTCTATATACTAAAACCCTAATAAATAAAAGATTGAACACTTAACAATTAAATGGAATTATAAGTTGGTAGTTAGGATAGTATACCATGGGATATTAATCCCTTTTCTTTATGATCTTATTCCTCTATAGTTTCTATCATCTTTCAAATATTTTTCTCAGGCATGTTCTTGGAATTTATAGAGTTATTCAACCTAGACTTTTTTGAGTCATGCACCTAGATGGTGATGATGAACATAATCTAGAGATGGTGGTCCTAAGGAAATAATCAAATTGTCTTGGGTTCAACTTGAGGCACTGCCTAATTTATCCAAATTGTGAAGTGATTCTTAGCCTCCTAAGGTTCTAATAAATCTGATCTACTCTATAGAGGGTTCCCCATAACCTTCATCCCTGATTATTGATCTATGTAATGAGTTCTAGAAGTAGTATCACCCATCTTTTTTGGGGAAGGAAGTCCTCAAACTAATGAGTGATGGCTAGAGGCCATCATTTCTATATTATATCGTGTTTGGAAACCTACCAAGAGGATGGTATATCTCACCACCTACATGTTTCATGATTTTTGAAATCATTTGTGGTATGTGATAAACCAAGTTGGTCTTCATTAGGGCATGGTTTGGGTAAACTTGTAGACTACATTCTATGATACAATTTCCCATAGAATCTAATAGTTGATCGAGCTAGGGATTTTAGGTTCCTAGAGATAGGTGATGCATATGGATTTCTGAATTCCGTACCATTTATAAGAGTATGTTGTGATGTAGTTTTGTAGTGAAAATTCACCCACTTTTTCAATGGACATGATGAATTTGGTTTTTGATCCCTACCTGGATTCATTTTTCATGGATTTTGATAAAGATATATTATTGTATTCTCATAACCAAAGTGACCATGCCAAACATCATGAAATCATTTTTCATACACTAATAGAGAATCTGTTATATGCTATGCTCTCCAAGTTCCACTTATATATCAATGAAGTTCAATTATTAGGTTATATTATCTCAGAATCATTTATAAATTTTACCCAAAGAAATAGGTTGTTATTGTTTCCAAGGATTTTCCCAAGAATATGGCTGATATATGTTGATGATTAGGATTTGTGGGATATTAAAATCATTTTATATTAGACTTTATTTTCTTGTTGAACCTCTTAATAATAATAAACTTAAGGAGGTGATGTTTTTGTGGTCTGAATTATGAGATAAGTCCTTTCAAGAGTTGTAAGAATGGTTTTCCTCAGAAACAATTCTGATTCTACCATAGCCTAGAAGAGGCTATATAGTGTTCTATGATGCATCAAGAATTGATATGGGTGCAATGATATATGTTGATAGAGTCATGGTGTATGGGTTTCTCAATTTGAGGCATCATGAGTGTAATTACCCGACACATGACATTGAACTTGTAGTAGTTTTCCATGATTTGTTATTATAGTTACAGTATTTGATGGGTGACATCTTTTTTTGTATACAGGACATAAGATCATAAAATATATATTTAAGTAGAATGACATGAATTTCATATAGTTAATATGGGTTGAATACCTTCAATTATTTGACATTAAGATTTCTTATACACCTGAAAAGGTCAATGTTTTAGCTGATGCACTGATCTGAAATACATAGGTGTGTACCATTCAAGAATTCAATAATGAAAGAATATTGATGACCATTTTTACAAAGCTACATTTAGAGCTTCATGAAATTCATAAGAAGACTTTTCCTCCAGACTTAGCAATTATCTCTTCACACCTCAATAGGACGAATCGATGTTAGTCCTCAAATCATTAAGGTCTTGTACAATTGAAGTGTATTTTTTCTGCAGACCTAGGTTTGGATTCTTCTATTTATAGAGAAGAAATACTACATATAAGTGGAAGTATATAGGACCCTACTAACATGAGAGAGGATCTAATGTGTGATTCCCATGATTTTACGGGGAAGTTCACCAAGGTATCTCCACTATATATCATGATATTTGTTTCAAGTATTTTTGGCTAGGATAAAACTTTATATAGATAGTTTTATCCCAAGGTGTTTCACCTATCAGCATGTGTATTTTTAGAACCATAGATCTGTTGGATTGTTACATTTGTTTCCAATATATAAATGTAAATAAGAATGTTATTATATTGATTTTTTGGTTGGCATACTTAGGTCACATGAAGGTAGCGATGTGATCTATGTAATCCTGGATCGACTGAAAAATTTATCACACTTCCATCTTATATGTGAGACTTTCTCATTTTATGAGAAAGGAATATTGTAATTCTTTGAGATTATATGGTAACATTGGGAACCTCATAATAGTTTTTCATATAGGTAATCTCATTTAACATTGATGTTCTTGTAGGGGTTATAGAGGGTTTTGGTACATGATTTCTAATCAAAACATATGTTACATGTGTTAGAGGACAATATCTAGGAATACACACATGATTTTTGTGATTATGGTGAGTTTAATAACCCTATAATAAATTTATTCTATAATAATAACCATCAGTTAATGAATCATATGGATCCCTATGAGGCCTTGTATTGTAGTTTTGGCCTTCACCTCTGTATTGGATAGAGGTAATGGAGGCAGTGTTATTAGGTACTTGTCTTATGTAGGAAACTTTAGAGCAGGTTTAGTTGATAAAAAAATGTATGTCTACTTGGTATTCTAGAAAATAATATTATTCCAATCACCATTGAAGACCTGTAGTGTTTGAGGTTAATGATTGTGTCTTCTTGCATGTATCACCAATACATTGTCATCGATGGATATAGAGGAAAGGGAAGTTATTTAAAAAAATCAAGTCTATCGAGATCATTAAAATAGTAAATCCATTATCATATCAGTTTTTTTTACCATAGAGTTATCATTCCATTCATGGCATCATCCACATTTTATATCTTCACTGTTATCATGCGGACCCATCTCATAATTTTGATCCCAAGTATGTTGAGTTAGATACTTGTTATTCTTTTGAGGAGTACCCTATAAGAATGACTGGTCAGATAATGGAGGATCATCATGTATGGTATGTAGCTTTAATATGGGTGCTATGGAAGAAATTTTATGTACAGGATGTGACATGGGAGTGGGAGGCCGATGTAAGTTCTTAAGGGTGGAGTTTATTCTCAAAAAGTGTTTTACCACCCCTGGAAGCGAAAATCATGGAAGATTTCCTTTAAAGGGAGTGGAATGTAAGAACCTAATTTTCCATTGAGGTACGAATCTATTGATTTTGGGTATAATTAATTTTTTCCTAATATAAATTCCCACTGAGGATATAGAGGAAATGAGGGTTTCTAGGGCTTCTTCAAAGATCGAAACCCTAGCCAATGGAAGAATTCTCTAGGATTAATGGTTATTAGAATCATTGAATTCAAGTATGTAAATATTCAAATAAATATGAAGGGATTTTAGTGAATATAATAGGCTTAAAATTTTTATTTAACCATTTTCCTAAGGCCACATACATGTTTAAACCCTCTTTAGTCTTTAATAGAGGCATACTCCTCAGTTTGCGCATGATTTTCCAAAACTATACCATTAACTGTGAGGGTCCTCATTTTAGATATTGGGTCATTCATGGTTAACACATGGTTTGGATAAATACGAATCCAAACCATGTGACCCATGGATTTTGGGAAATATTACCTTTTCACCCTTAAATTCTAGTATTTTCAACCCACCTTCTTATATTATTCATCCCAACAGAGAATATTCTTATTTCTCCCCCAAATCATCCCCTTCTCCTCTACCACATAGGTCCCTACATTTCTCCGCCATTTGAGCTCAGAATAAATATATCTTCATCAGGTTGGATTCCTCTAAGTATGTGTATCCATCTTTGGGCTTGTCTCATCCTTTTTCTTCCTCTCAATGATGTTGTTTTGATACTGGCTCATGTGCCCTATTTTTAGGGCATTCATTCGATCATATATTCCCTCCAAATCATGTAAAACCAAAGTGATGATACTAGGAATGAAGAGTAACACCAGAATAAGTTAGGTGGTCTATGAATCATCCCATAAATTCTTGTCATTTATAAATATTCATCATGGTGCACATTCTGGTTTCAGTGAGAGATGCTTCAAAAATTATTTTACGTTAATTGTAATTGTTAGTATTTTCTTCTAAATCCAAAAATACACTTTTTATTAATACCATTTATGATTTGTAACTCTACTCTATCCCTCATATTTTGGTGCGCATCATATTATTCCATTTTATCAATTGTTGATATTATTTGTGACACTGTTCATTTGTGATTTAACTTTTCCTCGTTAAGGTGAGTGTTCCAACATAATTAAATTAATCTTTAAATATTTAAATAGAATGTATGTCTATACATATCACTAGGCCTAGTTAATTAAAATTTAATATTTATGTGTTTCATTTTTTTTACAACTCATCTTGTTTAATGAATGGAATGGAATGGGCCTATTAATTGTTTATAAATTAAATTGATAAATGGTTTAATCTCCTCAAAAAACATTTTATGATTGTTGAAACGTAATGGAATGAACCTATTGAATTATCAATTAGAATGAGTATTACATAGCCTAAACTTAATTATGATATATTCATAAGGTGGTTATTTTATATTTATATTCTTATCATTAATGGAATGGAATGTATAACACCCAATGTTTTTATGGACCATTTTTTTTAAAAATAAATTAATAATTTAATTTATATAATAAAATGCACTAAGTCAAACAATCCTTTCACAGAAAACCGACTTGTCATTTGTTACACACAACACCAAGTTTGAGTACGATACTCACAACATTGAGTATAGATTTTTTTTCAATGTGTAAAAGAACTATATTATAATTATGTCATAAGAAACACCAAAGGAATCTTTCACTACACTCAACATTGAATTGTCTTACAACCTTCCTCAATTTCTTCCATTGTACGCAATACTGAGTTGACTAAACAACGATATATTATTATAATATAATTATTTTATGGAATATAAACTATCCTTTATGAATAGTATAAAAAAAATTTATTTTGTATAAAATTAATATTCATCTAATTTATTTTCTAGAATATGATCTAATAAGAAATTTAATTTTTCGGATAAAAGAAGTATTTTTCAAAAAATTTAGTTTTTCTATTTTTTGATAGTTCAACAATAGTAAATATTTTTTTTAAACTTTTGTATATTCTATTTGATAGAATAAACATCTTATTTATAATATGTACATCAAAATTTACTTTGGTTAAAATATGGGTATTTTCTTGATGAAATTCATATTTTAATGAATAGTGAAAATTACTGCATTTTAATTTAGAACTGCTTTTCCTTATAATGTATTTATATAACTAGATTACATTTTTAATTTATTAATAATTGTAATTGAATTATTATTTATCATTTAATCCAATTTGGTTCATTGGAATTAATTTCACATTTAAATTGTATATAAATACAGGATAATCTTTTGATAAGTTTTTACTTTTAAAAAACCAGCCATTTGGCTTTTACAATGGGAATTAATTTTAAATTAATTTCTTTTAATTATTTTTTAAATAATGAAAAATCATGTCCATATTTGGAATCATTGGGTCCAAAATATCTTAAAAGGTTACTTTTATTTCTTTTGATATGAGGAATAGTAACTATGGTATTTTTTATTCACCATATTTAAATGTAAATCAGATAACTAACAATATGATAAAGATAATAAAACTATGATAACACCTGAAAATATAAAATTTCATGAATTAAAGTCGACCAATATCACCTATGGTTCATAATAGATTCATTTAGTGGACTTTTATTTTTGAATGTGATGTAATTATCATTCAAACAAAAGAAAGTGACAACATGTCACTCTCATATATCTTATAAGTATAATAATTTAAATATGGTTATAAACATGATAAAACATAAAACATAAATAGTATACAGAAATATAATTAAATAATTTACATCATGTGAACTTATTTACTTTTTTATATATTAAATAATTACTATTAATGATGACAAAATAATGTTGTTTAAATTATTTTATTGATAGATATATGAAATAAAGGGTTTTTAAATTTCAAAATAAATTACATATGAACTAATTACAATACTCCATGATTTTTATAAAATACTATGAAATTTTGGGAGTATATGAATTTTTTTGGTTCTATTTATATTCTGTGGGTATTTTATTTAAAGTCAAATAAATGAATAGTGTCAATATTGTCTGTATTGATATTTTATAAAAATAACATATTATCAAATTTTTTAATAATCAAAAAAATATTTAGAAATTAAAAGTAATAATTATAGGGTCTGAAGATTCATTATATGTCAAATTATGGAAAATTTACAACACATTGGTAAATATTTAGAATAATTTAATATTTAGAATATTATTACTACAAAAAATTAAACATATTAAATAAGGATAAATAAAAATGATACGGTATAAAATCAAATAAATACAGATATAAACGTTATTGGTTGAGAGTATTTTGACCCATACACAACTTATCATATAAATAAATTAGTTTGGGAGCATTATATTCCGAAAATAAATTTATAATAAATTAACATGTCAAGACATTTCATAGGTGACCCTCCCCTCTCTTATAAAATGGCACTTCTCCTTATCTTTTAATCACACCTCCAAAAACCTTTGTCTCAGCAAAAACCTAACCATATCTCATTCAAAATTTTCTCACTTAATCTTAGAGGCCAACCATTTGCGAGATAGTTTACTTATGAAGTCTTTTTCTATATACCAAAAGGAGATACCCAAAAACGAGGTAATTGTTTTATCAACTCTTTCAAAATTATTTTCTTCTTCTACTTCCTATTCTTTATGTTATTTAAAAACAAATGCAATAAATCCAGTATCTTCTACATGATGATATTTTATTATAATAATGGAAATAATTATACCTCATTTTATCTATCCAAAAAATAACAATATCACCATGCGTGCGTATATACATCTTATAGTCTCAATGTCATCGTGTAATTTTTTATTCAATGATATATAATTGGGATGGGTATATTGATGGGTATAATGGATTTAAATAATGAATATAACCTAATAATTATTCTCTGAAATTAATATACCATCCAATTCCATACTATTTTACCATCAAGGGATTGATATCATCACTCGTACGTACATACGACTTACCGTCTCTACGACATGATGAGATTCCTTCTCCACATTAACCAGTAAAGAATGATTATAGAGTATATATAATAAATAACAATGAAATATATGGAATAATAATCCTACTTTATTTATGTATGAATATTTTTTTGTCATTTACATTCATTCATTCAATTCAGTAAGGAAACGAAAACAGCGTTCATTCGTACGTACGACATACCATCTTTATAAATAGTGTAATCCATTTCATTTGACTACCTATTATATATATTTATAAAATGAATATATATTATATAAAACTAATTATTTACATTATGTAAGAAATGAAATCACAATCTAGGTAATAGTATCAAGGATAACCGGTCAAACCACGAATGATAAATAAAAGGAATATTACCCAAAACATTGCTTTAACATGGAATTGATAAATAAATGGGTAATATAATGTCATAATTGAATCATATATGATATCATAAATATTATTATGTAAATTTTTAAAGTTAATAATTTGTTTAAACCCACTAAATAAGAGTTTTGGACACATACGAAAGAAATGAGACCTAAGGTAAGGGATAATTTTGTAATCTCATTTTTTCATAGATTGTTTATACGTAAATATTAGATGGTGTATATTTACATCCACATCTATGTTTCATAATAATGAAATATCATTCAAATACTTCTAAAAATTTTAATGTTAATTTTACACTTTTGTGACTTTTTATTAAATGGTATGAAAGGAATCTCTTGTCGTTATTCGATTTGAGGTACTTTTTTACTTTTTCGATAAAAGTATGATGATAATTTTTTTCACCTATAAGCCATGAATGAATTTTTACGGTTTCATAGAACATTATTTACATGAATCATACTCTAAAATATGTTAATATTATTTTAAACTATAATATTTTTTTAAAATTTCAATTCATTTTTTAAAAAAGAAAACATTTTTAAAAAAGAATAGATATTTTTTTCCAGTAATTCAGTTCAAGTATTTTGTCAAAAAAAATTCCATCTAAGATGATTATATTCAAATATTGTTAATTTTCTATCACTATTATTACAGTTACATGATTTTGTAAATGATGGAATGTTATTTTATATGGATTATGATATGATGGAATTATTTTTATGAAACCTATTATATTTCACAGGTTATGGTATGATAAATTATTTATGTTTTTGTGGAACAATTAATAATGATTTACTTATGAGATGGGTGGGACCTATATCTCCCACCAATGAATTGGGTAAGGATTTTTATCTCATTATATTGACATTATTGTAATTTTATGTAAATATGGTTCGGTAATACAGGGCTAGAACTATATGTAAATCCAGTTGAGTAATACATGGATCAAATGAAAAGTAACCCTAGTTCAGTAGTGGAAATTGTCCACTATGATGGTCTTGGATGAAATTCCTTGGATACTATGGAAATCATATTATGTGATTTTTTTGACAACTATATGTTTTATTTTAATTTTATTTAATCAGGGTTAATGTTTCTATATGATCTATGTCTTACGTACTTCCAATATTTATTTCACAAATCATGATATTGATAATTAATCTTTATGATTATGTTTTTATGTTATTATGTTAATAGTTTGTTTTATGTTATCCAGGTTTATAATTACTGATCATTTAAGCTCACCATTATTATTTTATCCTTTCCCTAGTATATAAAGAAAGGTTTTCTTTAGGAAAACAAAAAGGGAAGATCTTTATGGGAGACGTTGAAGATCTTTCACCAAGTAAGAATATTATTTTCCAAGTCTCCAAGGACACTAAACTAATATGGTTTTTAGGAATATATTTGTGTAATTTATTAACTATTCGAAAAAAATGTAATATAGATTTATGTCAATCATGGGTTGTTTCAGTTTGTATCAGAGTGAAGGTTTTGTCAACCCATGGAAACTAGAGTGAGAATATATTATTGAGATCCATAGAGATATTTCTATGGTATGTCTAGGGATGTCCCGAAGGATTAGTTGTACTATATTATATAGTCCTAGAGTTATGGTAACATCATGAATAACCTAGTATTAAACCTATGATGTTATAGATTTAATGTACTCCCCAATGGTTCTGTTGTTTTCCTGATATGATTTTTTCCTCTCACAATATTTATTTTGGGTTTTAGAAAATTGCTGGATATTGGTGCATTCATGTTAATAGAGATTTAGATGGAAAATTGAGTGATAATATTCAGGAGAAACCAAATGAAATTATAGTTTTATGGTGAAATATCATTATTATTCTGGATCAGAAATGTCATAATATGATTAATAATATCAACTTTGGTTAGTTTCCTAACCCATCTAATAAAAGAAGGATTGAGTTTCATGGTGATAATAGTGGAAATAAAGTTCAATTTTCCTCATGTAAATGATGTCATAATAGGCATAAAGGAGAATTCTTCAAAGGAACTGGAAGATGCTTTGGTTGTGAAAAATATGGACACAAAGCCAGTAATTTCAAAGGAAAGGTTCCAATTAGCATTGTGGACATGGACAATGGTATTTCTAATACAATAATGAAGGTTAAATGTTTTAAATGTGGAATTCCCGGGAATTATGAAAATTGATTCCCTGAGGGGAAATATTATCAACATAATCAGCATGGTTTTAAGGGAATTATTAATGTTTTTGACGATGAAGATACTACAAATGATATATGGGAAGAAATTTGTATTGAGGAAAAAAACAATGGTGCTCGGTCAATGGTTTAAGAATATTGTCAAATGATTGTATGTTTATCAAGAATAATGTTGTACAAGTAATTTTATGGTATTATGGAATGATGAAATATCTAAAGATTGTTACACTATTGTTTTTCCTTAAGTATTTCAAAGTATATGTTTAATTACCTTGGTAGTGATATAAAGAAAAATTGATATCATTGTTTGAGTTTATATAATTCTGGATATTTTTTGGTGTGTGGAAAGAGTTAAATTTGAGAGAATGAATGTTTTCACTAAGGTTCTACGGTAATTAATATTATTAAAATGTTTAAATAGAATATATGATTAAGTTATTCACGTGTTTGGAATGTGACAATCAGGAACTACATTATGAGAAATGGGAGATAAATGTTATGTCGACTTAGTTCACCTATTTCTAAATTTTTTTTATTTTTATTTTTTTTAAGGATTTTAATGTTATACATTTATGGATAGAATAAGTTGTATTTTGTTTTATGTTTGTTAGATTAAAGTATTATCTCACTATAGGTGGACTTATGTATATTTGATTACCTTTGATAACCTTTTGGTAGAGATAGATGCAAAAATATATCATTCTATCGTATGAGTTGATAACCCTTCAAGAATTAAAAATTCAACTTCATTTCCTTAAATAATAGATAAAGGGGAAATTCTTTAAGGAACAAAAAATTGTGAGATTGTACCCATATAAATTAAGAATTTATTCTCATGAAAAAAACCTTCAAATTAAGGGATGGATATTGGAAACCATAAATATTATCTGAGAACCTTCTTATCCGATGAATTACATGGTCCCTTAAATAATCACAAATTTATGTTATTATAGTTGTTAAAATTCTCCAAACCGTGTTTTCTATCACACTCCATCAGAACATAATGGTTAGATTTTTTCGTCCATATCCATGTTTTCACTTCTCAACTATGTTCTCTTTTGTTGAAACCCAGTGATGAGTTACTTTGTGAAACTATTATGTTTCTAACTTTCCTTTTTAAATGGAAGGTTTAGTATTCCTTTTTACGATGTGGGTTTCCATGACCAAATCATTAAACTAATAATCCTTTTATAACCCGGATGAATTTTGATGGAGATATTCATTTTAAGGGGGGTATAATGTAACACGTAGAGATTTTATGGAGTATTTTTTAGGTAAAATTAAAATTTTCATTTACATCTTGTAATGAACAAAGTCAAACATTCCTTTCACAATAAACTAACTTTTCATAAGCTATATGCAATACCGAGTTGGCGTACGATACATGGAACAATAAGAATATATATTTTTTAATGTATACAAGATCTATGTCTATATTATTTTATATGCAACACCTAATGAATCATTTACTACAATCAACACTGACATGGCTTGCGACCTTACTCGATAGCCTGCATTGTACGCAATACTGTGTTTCACTAAACAACCATATATATTTAAAATATTATTATTTAATGGGATACAAACTAGACATTATGAATAGTATTAATGATATTTTTATTTTTATATAACTTTAAAATTCATCTTATGTACATTATAGAACCTGATATAATAACAAATTCAATTTTTCAGATAAAAGAATTATTTTTCAAAAAAACCTATTTTTTGCAACCTTTTGATGGAAAACCAATTTTATATATAGTTTTTAGCACATTTATATATAAAATTTTACATAATAAACTTCGTGTATGGAATTGGGACATGAAAATTTACCATGGTTAAAATTTTGGTATTTTCCTAATGAAATTCATAGTTTAATGAATAGTAAAATATATTGCATTTTAATTCAGAACTATCTTGTCATCTAATTTATTTATATATCTAGATTATATTTATAATTAGTGTTAAATTGTAATTGGATTATGTTTTTATAATTTAATATAATTTGTTTCATTGAAGTAATTTCACATTTAAATTCCATGAAAACAAATGACAATCTTTTCGTAAGTTTTAACTTCTTAAAAACAACCTTTTCGTTTTGACAATATGAATGAATTTTAAATTAATTTATTTTAATTATATGTTTTTAATTATGAAAAATGGATTCCATATTTAAAATTATGGGTTCCAAATTATGTTAATAGGTTACTTTTAATTTTTTTTAAATTTTATTAATATTAAATACGATACGTTTTATTTTCCATAGTTAAATGTAAATCGGGTACCTAACAATGTGTTAAAGATAATAAAATTACCCTAATACCCGAATAAATCCTATTGGATAAATTAAAGTTTACTAATTGAACCAATAGGTCTTAATGGATTAATTTAATGGGAATTTTTCCCTAAAAGTGAAGTAATTTTAATTAAAACAAAAGAAAGTGAGAACATGTCCCTCTCATATATCTTATAATTATAATAATTTTAATATAGTGATAAACATCATAATATTTCAATCATAAATAGTATCCAAATATCTAATTATGTTATCTATATCGTGTTTATTTGTTTATTATTTTTAGATATAAATAGTTACCATTAATGATGACACAATAAGGTTGTAGAAATTATTTTATTGATAGAACTATCAAATAAAATATATGAAATATATTAAAATAAATACCATATTAAATAATTAACGTGTTACAAGAATTTTATATGTGACTATGAAATTTTATGACTGTATTAAAAAATTTCTTTTGAACTTATATTATATTTTTATTTTATTTAAACTCAAATAAATGAATATTTTTAAAATTGACACTATTGATATTTTAAAAAAAAATTTAAATTAATAAATGATTTAAAAATAAAAAAATATTTAAAAATTAAAAAGTGAATATTATATTTTCTAAAATTTTATAATTTATCCAATCATTGATAATTTAAAAAACATAATTATTTATTTATAACAATTTAATATTTAGAATATTTGTAACATCCCAAGCTTCCACAGTACACTTTCCTTTGAATAATACAATAGCATGTGTTGTACGCAACTTCGAGTTTTAACACACACCACAATCGATCAAACTAGCCGTTATGAATAGTAATACCTACTTTTTGAAATTATATATATTTTATATTTCAAAATGGACTTCCTTTTTGGATTCGGAGTGTCGAATTTATCCTAAGGTGAAATTTTGGTACTTTTTTGATAACATTAATATTTTGATGAATAGTGAAAAGTACTAAATTTTGATTAAAAACAACTTTTCTAATCAAAATAATTAATATTGATAAATTATGAATTTGACTAGTTTTAAAGTTTATTTAGACTATATTTTTACCATTTAATACAATTTTGGTCATTTGACATAATTTCACAATTAAACCGAACATAAATAAGTATCAATCTTTTGATAGTAATTATATCTTAAAAACACGCTTTTTATTTGAACAACGAGATTTATTTTTAAATTAATTCCTGCCACTTCTGTGTTTTGAATTTGGAAAAATGGATTCCATATTTGGAATCAGGATGTTCATATTGTGTGAAAGGTTAACTTTTATTTTTAGAAATTTTGAATAATTACTGCAGTAAATATTTTATTTACCATGATTAAGGGTAAATACGGTAAATAAGGGTTAAAAATAATATTATAATAATACTAAATTACACTAAACGTGTCCTAACCTTATTTGTTGAAACATGTTCGACCATAGCCATATTTGGGTCGATTTTGGGACCCCATGGAGCCACTTGTAGGTGATAGGGACACTTTATTTTAATTAAGTTAAAATGAATACAAAAATGACACAAGCATATATCTTTTAGAAAAACAATTTTTACATAGGGTAATATATGTTGGATTTTCGACTATAAATATTCATTAGAAATATAAAAAGATTTACTACATAATGATATTTTATTTATAATATTTATAGATTACATAATTTAATTTATTTATGACACAATGATGATGCAGTAATTACCATAATAGTGAAAATTTAAAATAATTGATATTATAAATACCCAAATAAATATAATTTGAGACTTTTAATGAATTAAAATAATTTTCTAGGTTAATATGAAATATGAGTATTGATTTAATTAACTTTGTTCGAAGTAATCATTCTGTTATGATTTTCACAAATATCAACTATTGAATAGTGTAAAAATTGACATAAAAGAGTTTTTAAAACAAATATTTTATTATTAATTGAAATTAAATTCCTAAAAATCTAAGGATCGGAAAAGAGACTTATATCATGATAGGTGTATCATTAATGGACCACTTGTGGGTATCTTGGATGTATATGGTATGTTTATTAACCATATAATATAAAAATACAAAGAGATATTGTAAAAGTGAAACTAATTAACTTAGAGTTAATACTTAAAGATAAGGTTAATATAAGTACCCAAACCGGGTTAAATTATTTTGTTTGAGTGGTTTTCGACCCATACCCACCTTAAAATTTAAATAATCCACTTTGTATCCATTAGAAACCTAATATGAATTTATTATAAATTAATATTTCTAGCTTTTCTAAAGGTGCCTCTCACACCTCTTATAAAAGGGCACTCCTCCTTCTCATTTCTTCACACCTTCAAAGCCTTTTGGTTAGGACAAACTCTGCCCAAATACTCTCCCAACTTCCCTAACTAAAACCTAGAGGCCTTAGTTTGATCAGAAAGCCAACCTATGGAGGCCTTTTGATCAAATCAAAAAGAAGAACCTGAAGAAGAGGTAATGATTTCACCAACCTTTTCCAAGTTCCTTTCTTCTTCCACTTCTTCTTCCTTTGTTATTACAACACTAAAATAATAAATCCAGTATCATATATATACTGTGATGTTATTATAAATATGGTACAACCATATTCAGTATTCTATCCACCCTTTGAAAAACATGTCACCATACGTGCGTACTTACGGCTTACCGTCTCCATGTCGTGGTATAATTGTTATTCAATATATTAATATTTGGATGGGTATAATAACGATATGTAACTCATGTAAATAATAAATATAACATGTTAATGATTCTGTATATATGATATACCATCCATTTATATATTTTTCTAATATCAAAAAATGATATTGTCGCTCGTGCGTACGTACGGACTACCGTCTCCACGGACGCGATGAGATTCATTCTCCATCGTATCCATTCAAGTATAATTATCATTTGATGATTTAAAAATAATGTTTAAGAACTTGATATCATTCTGTATATGAATAATATACAACCTATCCATGACAAACATGGCTTATGTAACAAAACATATAAAAGAAAACGAGTAAGTTAACACCCAAAACGACAATAATACTAAGATATTATTAACAAAGCAAAGTTAAAAGATCATATATGATATCATATGAATGTATTTGATTCTTGTATAATTTAATAACAATTATTTCACTATTATACAGGAGGTTATCCTACCCCAACCAAGTAAAAGTACAAGGTTAGGGTTATTTCACAATCTCTTCATTATCTGAGGTTGTTTATACGTAATAATCTACTGGGATCTCTTTATCATCCACATCCATGTTTCTTAAAAATGAATTTCAAAACATTTTTACTATTTGCTAGAATATGGGTTAAAGTCATTTATACCCTTGTTTGATTTTTTATAAGAGTTTTATAAAGGAATCTTTCCGCCGTTTTCCAAACAAGGTGCTTTTTAACCTTTTCGACAAAATTATGGTAAGAATGTTTTTTTAACTTATATGGTGGGTGCGGCTATTTACTACCGTTATAAAATTTTCAAAGCTTCCCTTAAAAGCTTATAAGGATATTTTCAAAGAAAATGTTTTATTTTATTATTATGTGACTTTTATATGATTTCAAAATGAATATTTTAATAATTTCGGAAAGGTACTCTTTATCAAAATCAGAATTTTAAATGTTTTAAAGATATATCTTTCTAAATCTTTTTAATTAATGTCCATTTCATCAAAATGGTTTTAAAGGATTTATTTATATGGACATGAAACTTTTTAAAATTTTAATTCCCTTCAAAATTTTCAAAGTGATATGGGAAACTTTGATTCAAAAATCTCTTTTTAATTAATTCCTTTATAAATTTGTGACTTTTAAATGATTTCAAAAAAAGGAGATATTTCTCTCAAATAGTTTTGATTTCATTTATGTCAACATCCATTGATGGATTTAATGATTATATGAAGTTGATTTATTGTGATACAGAACTTCTATATTGTATTGAAGGTTTTGTGATATGTTTGACTGTGGATGTGCTATTTTTATACCATTCATAGTTTATAGTGAAAGTATTGACATTTCGTATGCTAGTTTTAATACGAATGTTTATGTTATGTTTAAACCTTTTCATATGGGAATGCATTGGACATAATATGTGACGGTTGGAGCCCGCTATAGCTCCTCGATGCATCGGTAGGTCTCATGAGACAAACTAGTCTCTTGGCACAAGGCCTTGGCAAAATCTTAATTTTAGTCTTGGCACGAGGCCTTGGATATGTGTTTATGATAGTATGGCATTAGGCATTCTGTCATTATGAAAGTGGTTATTGAAATTGCATGTGATTATTCGATTAGTATAATATCCATGTGAATAATTAAATTTAATTATTTCATTTTAATTTTTCCATACTATGTTGAAGTTCAAGTTTAAAAGGCTTTTGTTTTAGTAATGCATTGCCTTAAATGTTTATGCATGTTTTTCAAAGTTTCCGCTATATTGTTATCCTTACTGGGCATTTGAGCTCACCCCTTTTCTATGTTTTATTTTTTCCAGGTTGTGAAGAAGTAAGTTATGAATGACCTGCAGGTATTTTAAGTGGGGATATGAGTGTGAAATATGGAGACTATGTTGTTGTAGTAGTTTTTCACTTTATGATGTAATGTAAAACTTTATGAATATATCTAGTGATTCCAAGGCTACTAAACCAATCAGTCTTTCGAGATTTGATCTTTCTTGTGATCATTCCAATGTTATTTAATAATGGACCGACTCTGGGTCACTGGGGTCGGGGCGTTACAGTTGGTATCAGAGGAAGTTTAGTACAAACCTTGGAATCTAGATTTAGATAAACTCTTATTAGAGCACATAGACCTAAGATGAACATTGAGGATTAGTATATAAGAACATTTTATAATTTTGGTACTGTAAAGATTTTGTGAGTTTTCTGAGCAATACATCCCTGTCTAGATACGAGCAGGTAGAGGCGGATCTGGCACAGATGTACCTAGGGTTAAAACCTGAAAACACCGCTTTGAGCTAGACTCGAACGGAAACTGGTGCACGACAACGAGCCTTGTTTCACTCTTGGTTACGACACTCCCGGGGGTTATTCTTAGGATAACTCCCATTTTCTTTACAAATCATTATGAAGGGTTTATGAGTATATACATCCTCAAAGGAAACATTCTTATGATTATGGATTATATCCCTAAATAGTTCAATTTATGTTATGTGTTTTATAAGTATGGGATTATGTATTTTCATTGATAAACTGATCTAGTTTATGCCATTGTTTAGAAATGGCGCCTAGTGGAAGAAATGGAAACCGTATCAATGCAAGCACTCCATGTAGGGATTGCCCTCCTGCTCAAGATAATTATAGTGGAGCTGGTGATGCAACTAGTGCCGATCATCTAATCACCATACTGGGACAACTCACTCAGGTTATGAATAATATCCTTACCTGTATGGAGCACCCTGATCCGCAGCATGGAGGATCAATGTTTGATCGATCCATGAGGAAACAACCACCAACATTCAATGGGAGTACAAATCCCTTATTATCTGAGCAATGGATAAATTCCATAGGGAAAATATTTCAGGCTTTGGGGAGTAGTGAAAGGGAAAAAGTTATCCTGGCAGTTTACCACCTCACTAGAGATGCTGATCAATGGTGGTCATTGATTCAAAACATGAAGGAAGATGATGAAGTATCAAATATGGAATGGAGGGAGTTCAAAGATATGTTTTTAGAAAAATACTTTCCTCGCGACCATCGAGTAGATATGGAAAGGCAATTTCTAAGTCTCAGACAAAAGGAGGATGAGAATGTCACAAAGTATGAGGCTAACTTTACAAGGTTAGCAAGGTATACCAGAGATTATATACATAGCCCAAGAAGTAATATTGATCGTTTCTTTGATGGATTTGTTATTTATAGTGATGAATCGAATAAAGGACTTGGTTGTGTCCTTATGCAGAATGATAGGGTTATTGCCTATGCATCACGATAGTTGAAAATTCATTAACAAAACTATCCTACTCATGATCTCGAGTTAGCTGCTGTGATCTTTTCTTTGAAAATATAGAGGCACTACCTCTATTGTGAAAATGTGAGATTTATACTTATCACAAGAGTTTGAAGTATATTTTCTCACAAAAAGAACTCAACATGAGGCAAAGGAGATGGCTTGAATTACTCAAGGATTATGATTGTACGATACACTACCACCCGGGGAAAGCAAAAAAGGTGGAAGATGCTTTGAGCAAAAAATACCATGGAGTTTTGAACGTGATGAGAATTGAAAGGGATCCAATATTGATGGATCTAGTGAATATGGACATGGGAATAACCAGGGAAGGTGAAACATCAATGCTTTTTCAAATGTTTTCCAAACCATCTTTACTAGAAAGGATTAAGAGTTCTCAGACCGATGATGAAAAATTTCAAAAGAAGATTAATGTTGTGAATGTTGGTAGGCTGAGAGACTTTGTGTATGAAGATGTAATTTTGATATTTGGGAAGAGACTTTGTGTTCCCGAAATACCTGATCTAAAAAGGAAATTGCTGGATGATGCTCATAGTTCCAATTTCTTTATACCCCTGGGAGCTCAAAAATGTATAGCGATTTGAAGGAACAATTTTGGTGGGACAAAATGAAGAGGGAGATTGGTGATTTTGTGTCAAGATGAATGGTTTGTCAACAAGTGAAAGCTGGAAGGCAACAGCCTGGAGGATTCATGCAACCTCTTTCCATACCGGAGTGGAAATGGGACAGTATTACGATGGAATTTGTCATGGGGCTACCAAAGACTCCTAGAAGGAACGATGAAATATGGGTTATTGTTGATCGTCATACCATGTCAGCACATTTTTTTTCTATAGGAGAAGATCTACCCCTGGAATGTCTAGCAAGACTATATATTAATGAAGTTGTGAGACTTCATGGAGTACCCCTATCGATTGTTTCTGATCGTGATCCCCGTTTTACTTCAAGATTCAAGAAAAGTCTTTAGAAATCCCTGGATACTGAACTTAATTTGAGCACTGCTTACCACCATCAGACAGATGGACAATCAGAAAGAACTATTAAAACCTTAGAAGACATGTTGATATCCTTCTCACTAGACTTTTAGGGTATGTGGGATCAATATTTACCTCTGGTAAAATTTTCCAATAACAATAGCTTCCATTCGAGTATTCAGATGGCACTATATGAAGCGTTGTATGGAAAGAGATGTCGTACACCATCCTGTCGGGATGACGTTGGTGAAAGAAAACTTGTAGGTCTGGAACTGGTGGATGAAACGATGGAAAAGGTGAAGGTAATCCAAAATCACATCAAAGCAGCTCAAAGTAGGCAGAAGAGCTATGCCGATAATCGAAGGAAGGATTTGGAATTTCAAGTCAGTGATCATGTTTCCCTGAAGGTATCTCCATGGAGGGGAGTCATACATTTTGGTAAGAAAGGTAAATTGAGTCCTAGGTACATCGGACCTTTCGAAATTCTAGAATGAATTGCGGCTGTAGCTTACCGATTGGCAATGCCGCCAAGTCTCTCCAAAGCTCACGATGTGTTCCACGTATCTCTATTGAGGAAATACATGCCTGAACCAACGCCTGTACTCACCTATGAGTAATTAGAACTGGAACCCGATTTGTCTTATTGCGAATAGCCCATCAGGATTATTGATATGAGAGAACAAGTACTGAGAAACCGGACGACACGTCTGGTAAAAGTTTTATGGAGAAACCATAAGATGGAAGAGGCAACGTGGGAACCCGAGGAACTTATGATGAAGAACCACCCGAGTCTTTTCATGCGATAATATTCTAGAAATTTAGAGGACGAAATTATTTGAAGGAGGGGATAATGAAACATCCCAAGCTTCCACGGTACGCTTTCCTTTAAATAATACAGTAGCATGTGTTGTACACAACTTTGAGTTTTAACACACACCACAACCAATCAAACTAGCCGTTATGAATAGTAATACCTACTTTTTGAAATTATATATATTTTATATTTCAAAATGGACTTCATTTTTTGATTCGGAGTGTCGAATTTACCCTAAGGTGAAATTTTGGTACATTTTGGATAACATTAATATTTTGATGAATAGTGAAAATTACTAAATTTTGATTAAAAACAACTTTTTTAATCAAAATAATTAATAGTGATAAATTATGAATTTTAGTGGTTTTAAAGTATATTTAGAATATATTTTTACCATTTAATAAAATGTTTGTCATTGGACCTAATTTCACAATTAAACCGAACATAAACAAGTATCAATCTTTCGATAGTTATTAAATCTTAAAAACACGCTTTTTGTTTTAACAGCGGGAATTATTTTTAAATTAATTTCTGCCACTTCTTTGTTTTTAATTTGGAAAAATGGATTCCATATTTGGAATCATTATGTTCATATTGTGTGAATAGGTAACTTTTATTTTTAGATATTTTGAATAATTACTGCGGTAAGTATTTTATTTACCATGGTTAAGGGTAAATCTGGTAAATAAGGGTTAAAAAATAATATTATAATAATTCTAAATTACCCTAAAACGTGTCCTAACCTTATTGGTTGATACATGTTCGACCATAGGCATCTTTGGGTCGATTTTGGGACCCCATGGAGCCACTTTTAGGTGATTGGGACACTTTATTTTAATTAAGTTAAAATGAATACAAAAATGACACAAGCATATATCTTTTACCAAAACAATTTTTACATAGGGTAATATATGTTGGCTTTTCAACTATAAGTATTAATTAGAAAAATAAAATGATTTCCTACATAATGATATTTTATTTATAATTTTTATAGATTACATAATTTAATTTACTTATGACACAATGATGATGCAGTAATTACCATAATAGTGAAAATTTAAAATAATTGATATTATAAATACCCAAATAAATATAATTTTAGACTTTAAATTAATTAAAATAATATTATAGGATAATATGAAATATTAGGATTTATTTAATTAACCTTGTTCGAAGTAATAATTATGTTATGAGTTTCAAAAATATCAACTATTGAGTAGTGTCAAAATTGACATAAAAGAGTTTTTAAAAAAAATATTATATAATTAATTGATATTGAACTCCTAAAAATCTATGTTTCGGCCAAGAGACTTATATCATGATAGGTGTGTCATTAAAGGACCACTTGGGGGGCTTTTGGATGTATATGGTATGTTTAATAACCATATAATATAAAAATACAACGAGATATTGTAAAAGTGAAATTAATTAACTTAGAGTTAATACTTAAAGATAAGGTTAATATAAGTACCCAAACCTATATAAATTCTATTTGTTGAGTGTTTTTCGACCCATCCCTACCTTAAAATTATAATAATCCACTATGGAGCCATTAGAAACTGAATATGAATTTATTATAAATTAATATTTCTAGCTTTTCCAAAGGTTCCCCTCACCACTCTTATAAAAGGGCACTCCTCCTTCTCATTTCTTCACAACATCAAAGCATTTTGGTTCGGCCAAAATCTTCCCAAATACTCTCCCAACTTCCCTCACTACAACCTAGAGGCCTTAGTTTGATCATAAAGCCAACCTAAGGAGCCCTTTTGATCAAATCAAAAGGAAGAACCCGAAGAAGAGATAATGATTTCACCACCCTTTTCCAAGTTCCTTTCTTCCACTTCTTCTTCCTTTGTTATTACCATTCTAAAATAATAACTCCAGTATCATATATATACTATGATGTTATTATAAATATGTTACATCCATATTCAGTATTCTATCCACCCTTTGAATAACATGTCACCATACGTGTGTACGTACGGCTTACCGTCTCCACGTCGTGGTGTAATTGTTATTCAATATATTATTATTTGGATGGGTATAATAATGAAATGTAACTCATGTAAATAATAAATATAACATGTTAATGATTTTTTATATATGAAATAACATCCATTTATATATATTTTTAATATAAAAAGAATGATATTGTCGCTCGTGCGTACGTACGGACTACCGTCTCCACGAACGCGATGAGATTCATTCTCCATCGTATCCATTCAAGTATAATTATCATTTGATGATTTAAAAATAATGTTTAAGAACTTGATATAATTATGTATATGAATAATATACAACCTATCCATGACAAAAATAGCTTATCTAACAAAACATATAAAAGAAAACGAGTAATTTAACACCCGGAACGACGATAATACTAAGATATTATTAACAAACCAATGTTAAAAGATCATATATGATAACATATGAATGTATATGATTCTTGTATAATTTAGTAACAATTATTTCAATATTTTACAGGAGGTTAACCTACCCCAACAAAGTTAAAGTACAATTACTGGGTTATTTCACAATCTCTTCATTATCCGAGGTTGTTTATACGTAATAATCTACTAGGATCTCTTTATCATCCACATCCATGTTTCTTAAAAATGAATTTCAAAACATTTTTACTATTAGATAGAATATGGGTTAAAGTCATTTATACCCTTGTTTGACTTTTTATAAGAAGTTTATAAAGTAATCTTTCCTTCGTTTTCCAAACAAGGTGCTTTTTAACCTTTTCGACAAAATTAAGGTAAGAATGTTTTTTTAACTTATACGGTGGGTGCGGCTATTTACTGCCATTATAAAATTGTCAAAGCTTCCCTTACAAGCTTATAAGAATATTTTCAAAGAAAATGTTTTATTTTATTATTATGTGACTTTTAAATGATTTCAAAATAAATATTTTAAGAATTTTAGAAAGGAACTCTTTATCAAAATCAGAATTTTAAATGTTTTAAGGATTTATCTTTATAAATCTTTTTAATTAATGTCCATTTATTAAAAATGGTTTTTAAGGATTTATTTATATGGACATGAATGTTTTTAAAATTTAAATTCCTTTCAAATGTTTCAAAGTGTTACGGGACACTTTGATTCAAAAATCTCTTTTTAATTATGTAACACCCCGACCCCAGTTACCCAGAGTCGGTGCATTATACATAACATTGGCATGATCAAAAGAAAGATCTAATCTCGAAAGACCGATTGGTTTAGTAGCCTTGGAAACACTAGATATATTCATAAAGTTTTACATTACATCATAAAGTGAAAAACTACTACAACAACATAGTCTCCATATTCCCCACTCATATCCCCACATAAAATCCTTGCAGGTCATTCATAACTTTATTTTTCACATCCTGGGAAAAATAAAACATATAAAAGGGGTGAGATCAAAGGCCCAGTAAGGATAACAATATAACAGAAACTTTAAAAAAATAAGCATAAAATTTTAAGGAAATGTATAACTAAAACAAAAGCCTTTTAAACATTAATATCAACATGGTATGGCAAAAGTAAAATGAAATAATTCCATTTACTTATTCACATGGATATTCTACTAATCGAATAATCACATGCAATATCAATAACCACTTTCATAATGATGGAATGCATAATGCCAGACTATCATAACCACATAGCCAAGGCCTCGTGCCAAGACTACAAATAAGATTTTTCCAAGGCCTTGTGCCAAGACACTAGTTTGTCTCATGAGACCTACCGATGCATCGAGGAGCTATAGCGGGCTCCACTCGTCACATATTAAGTCCAATGCATTCCCATATGAAAAGGCTTAAACATAACATAAAAATTCGTATTAAAACTAGCATAAGAAATGTCAATAATTTCACCATAAACTATGAATGGTATAAAAATAGCACATCCACAATCAAACATATCACAAAAACTTCAATACAATATAGAATTTTTGTATCATGATAAATCAACTTCAAATAAGCGTAAAATCCATCAAAGGATGTTGACATAGATGAAATCAAAACTCTTTTTAGAGAAATATCTCTTTCTATTTTGAAATCATTTAAGAGTCCTATATTTATGAAATAAAACATTTTCATTGAAAATATTCTTATAAGATTGTAAGGGAAGCTTTGACGATTTTATTACGGTGGAAAATAGCATCACCCGCCGTATAAGTTAAAAAAACATTCTTACCTTAATTTTGTCGAAACGGTTAAAAAGCACCTTGTTTGGGAAACGACGGAATGATTCCGTTATAACCATCTTATAAAAATTCAAACAAGGGTATAAATTACTTTAACCCATATTCTAGTAAATAGTAAAAAATGTTTTGAGATTCATTTTTAAGAAATATGGATGTGGATGATAAAGAGCTCCTAGTAGATTATTACGTATAACCAACCTCGAATGATGAAGAGACTGTGACATAACCCTTACCTTGCACTTTTTCTTGGTTGAGGGTAGGTTAACCTCCTGTATAATGGTGAAATAATTGTTATTAAATTATACAAGAATCATATATGTTAATATGATATCATATATGATCTTTTAACATTGATTTGTTAATAATATCTTAGAATTATCGTCGTTTCGGGTGTTAACTTACTCATTTTCTTTTATATGTTTTGTTACGTAATTCGTGTTTGTTAGGGATGGTTTGTATATTATTCATATCCAGAATAATATCAAGTCCTTAAACCTCATTTTTAAATCATAAAATGATAATTATGCTTGAATGGATACGATGGAGAATGACTCTCATCGCGTTCGTGGAGACGGTAGTTCGTACGTACGCACGAGCGACAATATCATTCTTTTGATATTAAAATAATATATAAATAGATGTTATATCATATATAAAGAACCATTAACATGTTATATTTATTATTTACATGAGTTACACATCATTATTATACCCATCCAAATAATAATATATTGAATAACAATTACACCACGACGTGGAGACGGTAAGCCGTACGTACGCACGTATGGTGACATGTTATTCAAAGGGTGGATAGAATACTGAATATGGTTGTAACATATTTATAATAACATAAAATTATATATATGATACTGTAGTTATTATTTTAGAATGGTAATAACAATGAAATAAGAAGTGGAAGAAAGAAGGAACTTGAAAAGGGGTGGTGAAAACATTACCTCTTCTTCGGGTTATTCCTTTTGATTTGATCAATAGGGATCCATAGGTTGGCTTTCTGATCAAACTAAGGCCTCTAGGTTGTATTAAGGGAAGTTGAGAGAGTATTTGGGCAGGTTTTGGCCGAACAAAAAGTCTTTGATGGTGTGAATAAATGAGAAGTAGGAGTGGCCTTTTGTAAGAGGGGTGAGGGGCACCTTTGGCAAAGCTAGAAATATTAATTTATAATAAATTCATATTCGGTTTCTAATGGCTCCAAAGTTGATTATATAAATTTTAAGGTGGGGATGGGTCGAAAACAACTCAACCAATAGAATTTAGACAAGTTTGGGTACTTATATTAACCTTATCATTAAGTGTTAACTCTAAGTTAATTAGTTTCACTTTTACAATGTCTCTTGGTATTTTTATATTATATGGTTAATAAACTTACCATATACATCCAAGAGACCACCAAGTGGTCCATTAATGATGAAAATATCATGATATAAGTCTCTTGGCCGAAACGTATATTTTTAGGAATTTAATATCAATTAATAATATAATATTTGTTTTAAAAACTCTTTTATGTCAATTTTGACACTATTCAATAGTTGATTTTTGTAAAACTCATAACAGAATTATTACTTCGAAAATAGTTAATTAAATCAATACTAATATGTCATATTATCCTATAAAATTATTGTAATTCATTAAAAGTCTCAAATTATATTTATTTGGGTATTTATAATATCAATTATTTTATGTTTTCACTATTATGGTAATTACTGCATCATCATTGTGTCATAAATAAATTAAATTATTTAATCAGTAAAAATTAAAAATAAATTATCATTATGTAGGAAGTCATTTTATATTTCTAATGAATATTTACAATCGAAAATTCAATATACATAACCGTATGTGAAAATTGTTTTGCTAAAAGATTTATGTTTGTGTCATTTTTGTATTCATTTTAACTTAATTAAAATAAAGTGTCCCTATCACTTACAAGTGGCTCCATGGGGTCCCAAAATCGACCTAAAGATGCCTATGGTCAAACAGGTATCAACCAATAAGGCTAGGACATGTTTTAGGGTAATTTTCACTATTCATCAACATATTAAAGTTATCTGAAAAGTACCAAAATTTCACCTTAGGCTAAATTCGATATTCCAAATCCAAAAATGAAGTCCATTTTGAAATATAAAATATATATAATTTCAAAACGTAGTTATTACTATTCATAATGGCTAGTTTGATTGATTATGGTGTGTTATAACTCGGTGTTGCGTACAACACACGCTATAAAATTATTCAAAGAGAAGCGTACCATAGAAGCTTGGGGTGTTACATTCTCCCCTCCTTCAAATAATTTCTTCCTTGAAATTTCTAGAATACTTATCACATGAAAAGACTCGGGTGGTTCTTCATCATAAGTTCCTCGGGTTCCCACGTTGCCTCTTCCATCTTATAGTTTCTTCACAAAACGTTTACCAGATGTGTCGTCCGGATTCTCAGTACTTGTTCTCTCGTATCAAGAATCCTGATGGGCTCATCACAATAAGATAGATCGGGTTCAAGTTCGAATTCTTCATAGGTGAGTACATGCGTTGGGTCAGGCAATGATTTCCTCAATATAGATACGTGGAACACATCGTGAACTTTGGAGAGACTTGGCGGCATTACCAATCGGTAAGCTACAACCCCAATTTGTTCTAGAATTTTGAAAGGTCTGATGTACTTGGGACTCAATTTACCATTCTTACCAAAACGTATGACTCCCTTCCATGGAGATACCTTCAGGAAAACATGATCACTGACTTGAAATTCCAAATCCTTACTTCGATTGTCAGCATAGCTCTTCTGCCTACTTTGAGCTGCTTTGATGTGATTTTGGATTACCTTTACCTTTTCCATCATTTCCTCCTCCAGTTCTGGGCCTACAAGTTTTCTTTCACCAACGTCATCCCAACAGGTTGGTGTACGACATCTCTTTCCGTATAATGCTTCATATGGTGCCATCTGAATACTCGAATGGAAGCTATTGTTATAGTAAAATTCTACCAGAGGTAAATATTGATCCCACATACCCTGAAAGTCAAGTGAGCAGGATCTCAACATGTCTTCTAAGGTTTGAATCGTTCGTTCTGATTGTCCATCCGTTTGAGGGTGGTAGGCAGTGCTCAAATGATGTTCTGTATCCAGGGATTTCTGAAGACTCTTCCAGAATCTTGAAGTAAAACGGGGATCACAATCAGAAACAATCGATAGGGGTAATCCATGAAGTCTCACAACTTCATTAATATATAGTCTTGCTAGACATTCCAGTGGTAGATCTTCTCTTATATCAAGAAAATGTGCTGAATTGGTAAGACGATCAAAAATAACCCATATTGCATCGTTCATTCAAGGAGTCTTTGGTAGTCCCATGACAAAGTCCATCGTAATATTGTCCCATTTCCACTATGGTATGGGAAGAGGTTGCATGAATCCTCCAGCCTGTTGCCTTCCAGCTTTCACTTGTTGACAAACCACACATCTTGACACAAAATCAGTAATCTCCCTCTTCATGTTTTCCCACCAAAAATGTTCCTTCAAATCTCTATACATTTTGTGCTCCCAGGATGTATAGAGAAATTGGAACTATGAGCATCATCCAAAAATTCCCTTTTTAGATCAGGTAAATCGGGAACACAAAGTCTCTTCCCAAATTTCAAAATTCCATCTTCATACACAAAGTCTCTCAATCTCCCATTATTCACAGCTTTAATCTTCTTTTTAAATTCTTCATCATCGGTATGAGAACTTTTAATCCATTCTAGTAAAGATGTTTTGGCAACCATTTGAAAAAGAATTGATGTTTCGCCTTCCCTAGTTATTCCCATGTCCATCTTTACTAGATCCATGAAAATTGGATCCCTTTCAATTCTCATATTGTTCAAAACTCCATGGTCTTTTCTGCTCAAAGCATCTTCCACCCTGTTTGCCTTCCCTGGGTGGTAGTGTATCGTGCAATCATAATCCTTGAGTAATTCAAGCCATCTCCTTTGCCACATGTTGATTAATTTTTGTGAGAAAATATACTTCAAACTCTTGTGATTAGTATAAATCTAACATTTTTCACCATAGAGGTAGTGCCTCCATATCTTCAAAGAAAATATCACAGCTGCTAACTCGATATCATGAGTAGGATAGTTTTGGTCATGAATTTTCAACTGTCTTGATGCATAGGTAATGACCCTAGCATTCTGCATAAGGACACAACCAAGTCCTTTCTTCGATGCATCACTACAAATAATGAACCCATCATTCCCCGATGGTAGAGTCAAAATATGAGCATTGACTAATCTTATCTTCAGTTCTTCGAAACATTCTTCACACCCTTTCGTCCAAACAAATTTAACCCCTTTACGTGTGAGCTTCGTTAATGGGTTAGCCAACCGGGAAAAATTCTGGACGAAACGTCGATAATAACCTGCCAAACCAATAAAACTACGTAGCTCAGTTATACTCGTAGGGGCTGGACATTCTTGGATTTCCTTTGTCTTAGAAGGATCAACAGATATTCCATCTTTTGAGACAACATGGCCAAGAAAAGAAATCTCCTGAAGCCAGAATTCACACTTTCTAAACATCCCATATAATTCATGTCTTCTCAGAGTCTTCAAGATAATGCACAAGTGATTTTAATGATCTTCGTAGCTTTTGGATTATACCAAGATATCATCAATAAATACCACCACAAATTCATTGAGATACTCCTTGAAAACTCTATTCATCAGATCCATGAATATTAATGGTGCATTAGTCAATCCAAAAGGCATTACAGTAAACTCGTAATGCTCGTACCTGGTTCGAAATGTTGTCTTCGGAATGTCTTCCTTCTTCACACACAACTGATGGTATCTAGATCAAAGGTCAATCTTTGAAAATTATTGAGCTCCTTGTAGTTGGTCAAATAAATCCTCAATGCGTGGTAGGGGATACTTGTTCTTTATTGTTATAGAATTGATCTCCCTGTAGTTGATACATAACCTCATAGATCCGTCTTTCTTTTTAACAAAAAGAACAGGGGCTCCCCATGGAGAAACACTAGGGTGAATAAATACCTTATTACTCAATTTCTCTAGTTGTTTATTTAGTTCAACTAATTCTACAGTGGCCATTCTATAAGGGTTCTTTGATATAGGCCTTGATCCAGGACTTAAATCAATGGAAAACTCAACTTCTCGTTCTGCAGGATGTCCTGGTAAATCTTCCTGAAATACATCTACAAATTCTTTCACAACAGGTAAATCCTCTATTTGAACATTCCTTTCCTCACCCACAATTATTTCATTCTCTTCCTCCCCAATAATTGAATTTAGTTGAGCTACAGGTGGTGGATCTAAATAAGAATTAAGTGGTGACGATTCTGCTCTAAAGATAAGGTGTTCCTTATCTCTATCATCAAGAATCGTGACCTCTTTATTCTTACAATAAATCTTCGCATCATAGTCCGAAAGACAGTCTATACCAATTATTATATCAAACTCAATCATAGGTATGAAAATGAGATCAGCAGATAAAGAAAATTTATGTGCTCTAATGGGGACTGATTCACAAAACTTTGTTGCAATGATACTTCCCTTAGGAGTTTTAACTGACAACTCCCTTGTTAAATCAAATTGGAAATATCTGATTTTCTTAGAAAACTGGGAAGATATGAAACAATACGATGATCCGGAATCAAATAATGCATTTTCTAAACTTGAGGAAACCATTAAATTACCTTCCACCACGTCTTTCAGAGCTTCTACCTCAGCAGTAGTGATAGCATAAGCTTGGCCTTGATCCCTTGGCCTTTTCTGAAGTAAGATCTCCTAACGCTTAAGAAATTCATTTTCATAATGCCCCATCTCCCTAAAATTGTAGCGCTAAACATTGGTAGCCTCCTTCTTTCCTTTCCAATCACGAGCTTGGTGGCCGTTTTCACCACATTTGTAACAGACACCCATTCCCTTCAAGCAAGTACCAGGGTGTTTCTTCCCACATTTACCACAGGATGGATATTCAACTTTTTCCTTCTTCCCCTTATTTCCATTCCCAGATTGATCAGCAGGTATCTTCTTATCTTGCTTTGCTTTAAAGTCATAAGACTTAGAGAATTCCTTTTCGGTCTTGATAGCACATGAGACAATGTCTTCGTATGACGAGAAGGATTGTGATACTAATGATCGACGGAGAAATGGTTTTAACCCGTCAATGAAATGATCAATCATACTTCTTGGGTTATGTATAAAATCTCTAGAATACCTTTCTAACCTTGTAATGTTATCCTCATACTTTGTGACATTCACATCCTCCTTTTGTCTCAGACTCAGAAATTGCCTTTCCATATCTGCTCGATGGTCGCAAGGAAAGTATTTTTCTAAAAATAGATCATTGAACTCCCTCCATTCCATATTTGATAATTCATCATCTTCCTTCGTATTTTGAATCAATGACCACCATTGATCAGCATCTCCAGTGAGGCGGTAAACTGCCACGATAACTTTTTCCCTTTCACTACTCCCCAAAGCCTGAAATATTTTCTCTAGGGAATTTATCCATTGCTCAGCTACTAAGGAATTTGTACTCCCATTGAATGTTGGTGGTTGTTTCCTCATTAATCGATCTAACATTGATCCTCCACGCTGCGGGTCGGGGTGCTCCATACGGGTAAGGTTATTTTTTATAACCTGAGTGAGTTCTCCTAGTATGGTGATTAGCTGATCGGCACCAATTGCATCACCAGCTCCACTATAATTATCTTGAGTAGGAGGGAAATCCCTACATGGAGTGTGTGCATTGATACGGTTTCCATTTCTTCCACTAGGCGCCATTTCTAAAAAATGGCATAAACTAGATCAGTTTATGAATCAAAATACATAATCCCATACTTATAAAACACTTAACATAAATTGAACTATTTATGGATATAATCCATAATCATAAAAATTTTCTCTTTGAAGAAATATATACTCATAAACCCTTAATAATTATTTGTAAAGAAAATGAGAGTTATCCTAAGCATATCCCCTGGGAGTGTCGTAACCAAGAGTGCAACAAGGCCTGTTGTCGTACACCAGTTCCCGTTCGAGTCTAGCTCAACGCGGTGTTTTTGGGTTTTACCCCTAGGTACATCTGTGCCAGAGCCGGCTCTACCTGCTCGTATCCAGACAGGGATGTATTGCTCGGAAAACTCACAAAATCTCTACAATACCAAAATTCTAGGAAGTTCTTCTATAATAATCCTCAAAGTTAATCTTAGGTCTACGTGCTCTAATTAGAGTTTATTTAAATCTAGATTCCAAGGTTTGTACTAAACTTCCTCTGATACCAACTGTAACACCCCGACCCCAGTTACCCAGAGTCGGTGCATTATACATAACATTGTCATGATCACAAGAAAAATCAAATCTCGAAAGACCGATTGGTTTAGTATCCTTGGAAACACTAGATATATTCATAAAGTTTTACATTACATAATTTAGTGAAAAAATACTACAACAACATAGTATCCATATTCCCCACTCATATCCCCACATAAAATCCCTGCAGGTCATTCATAACATAACTCTTCACATCCTGGGAAAAATAAAACATAGAAAAGGGGTGAGCTCAAATGCCCAGTATGGATAACAATATAGCAGAAACATTCAAAAATAAGCATAAACTTTTAAGGCAATGTATACTTAAAACAAAATCCTTTTAAACTTGAACTTCAACATGGAATGGAAAAAGTAAAATGAAATAATTCCATTTACTTATTCACATGGATATTCTACTAATCGAATAATCACATGAAATATCAGTAACCACTTTCATAATGATGGAATGCATAGTGCCAGACTGTCATAACCAAATAGCCAAGGAATCATGCCAAGACTACAAATAAGATTTTTCCAAGGCCTTATTCCAAGACACTAGTTTGTCTCATGAGACCTACCGATGCATCGAGGAGCTATAGCGGGCTCCACCCGTCACATATTAAGTCCAATGCATTCCAATATAAAAATGTTTAAACATAACATAAACATTCGTTTCAAAACTAGCATACGAAATGTAAATACTTTCACCATAAACTATGAATGGTATAAAAATAGAACATCCACAATCAAACATATCACTAAACGTTCAATACAATATAGAAGTTTTGTATCATGATAAATCAACTTCAAATAAGTGTAAAATCCATCAAAGGATGTTGACATAGATGAAATCAAAACTATTTTTAGAGAAATATATCTTTCTATTTTGAAATCATTTAAGAGTCCTCAATTTATGAAATAAAACATTTTCTTGAAAATATTCTTATAAGCATGTAATGGAAGCTTCGACTATTTTATAACGGTGGAAAATAGCCGCACCCGCCGTATAAGTTTAAAAAAATATTCTTACCTTAATTTTGTCGAAAAGGTTAAAAAGCACCTTGTTTGGAAAACGACGGAAAGATTCCTTTATAAACATCATATAAAAAGTCAAACAAGGGTATAAATGAATTTAAACCATATTCTATTAAATAGTAAAAATGTTTTGAGATTCATTTTTAAGAAACATGGATGTGGATGATAAAGAGATTCCACTAGATTATTACGTATAACCAACCTCGAATGATGAAGAGATTGTGAAATAACCCTTACCTTGAACTTTTCCTTGGTTGAGGGTAGGTTAACCACCTGTATAATGGTGAAATAATTGTTATTAAATTATAAAAGAATCATATATATTAATATGATATCATATATGATCTTTTAACATTGATTTGTTAATAATATCTTAGAATTATCGTCGTTTCGGGTGTTAACTTACTCATTTTCTTTTATATGTTTTGTTACATAATTCGTGTTTTTTATGGATAGGTTGTATATTATTCATATCCAGAATGATATCAAGTCCTCAAACATCATTTTTAAATCATAAAATGATAATTATACTTGAATGGATACGATGGAGAATGAATCTCATCGTGTTCGTGGAGACGGTAGTCCGTACGTACGCACAAGCGACAATATCATTCTTTTGATATTAAAATAATATATAAATGGATGTTATATAGTATATAAAGAATCATTAACATGTTATATTTATTATTTACATGAGTTACACATCATTATTATACCCATCCAAATAATAATATATTGAATAACAACTACACCACGACATGGAGACGGTAAGCCGTACGTACGCACGTATGGTGACATGTTATTCAAAGGGTGGATAGAATAATGAATATGTTTGTACCATATTTATAATAACATCAAATTATATATATGATACAGGATTTATTATTTTAGAATGGTAATAACAAAGAAAGAAGAAGTGGAAGATGATAGGAACTTGAAAAGGGGTGGTGAAAACATTACCTCTTCTTCGGGTTCTTCCTTTTGATTTGATCAATAGAGATCCTTAGGTTGGCATTATGATCAAACTAAGGCCACTATGTTGTATTGAGGGAAGTTGAGAGAGTATTTGGTCAGGGGTTGGCCGAACCAAAAGGCTTTGAAGGTGTGGTGAAATGAGAAGGAGGAGTGCCCTTTTATAAGAGGGGTGAGGGGCACCTTTGGAAAATCTAGAAATATTAATTTATAATAAATTATTATTCGGTTTCTAATGGCTCAAAAGTTGATTATTTAAATTCTAAGGTGGGTAGGGGTCGCAAACAACTCAACCAATAGAATTTAGACAGGTTTGGGTACTTATATTAACCTTATCTTTAAGTATTAACTCTATGTTAATTAGTTTCACTTTTACAATGTCTCTTTGTATTTTTATATTATATTGTTAATAAACTAACCATATACATCCAATCGACCCCCAAGTGGTCCATTAATGATGAACCTATCATGATATAAGTTTCTTTGCCGCAAATTATATTTTTAGGAATTTAATATCATTTAATAATATAATATTTGTTTTAAAAACTCTTTTATGTCAATTTTGACACTATTCAATAGTTGATTTTTGTAAAACTCATAACAGAATTATTACTTAGAAAAAAGTTAATTTAATCAATAATAATATTCCATATTATCCTATAAAGTTATTTTAATTCATTAAAAGTCTCAAATTATATTTATTTGGGTATTTATAAATTCAATTATTTTAATGTTTTACTATTATGATAATTACTGCATCATCATTGTGTCATAAATGAATTAAATTTTTTAATCTCTAAAAATTATAAATAAAATATAATTATGTAGTAAATCCTTTTATCTTTCTAATGAATATTTTCAATCGAAAATCCAACATATATAACCCTATTTAAAATTTTTTTTGCTAAAAGCTATATGCTTGTGTCATTTTTGTATTCATTTTAACTTAATTAAAATAAAGTGTCCATATCACCTACAAGTGGCTTCATGGGGTCCCAAAATCGACCCAAAGATGCCTATGGTCGGACATGTATCAACCAATAAGTCTAGGACATGTTTTAGGGTAATTTAGAATTATTATAATATTATATTTTAACCCTTATTTAGCGGATTTACCCTTAACCATGGTAAATAAAATATTTACCGCAGTAATTATTCAAAATGTCTAAAATTAAAAGTTACCTATTTACAAAATTTGAACATCCTGATTCCAAATATGGAATCCATTTTTCCAAATTCAAAACACAGAAGTGGCCGAAATTAATTTAAAATCAATTCCCATTGTTAAAACAAAAAACGTGTTTTTAAGAGATAATAACTATCAAAAGATTGGCACTTGTTTATGTTGGGTTTGATTGTAAAATTATGTCCAATGACCAAAATTACATTAAATGGTAAAAATATATTCCAAATATACTTTAAAACCTCTCAAATACATAATTTATCACTATTAATTATTTTGATTAAAAAAGTTGTTTTTAATTAAAATTTAGTAACTTTCACTATTCATCAAAATATTAAAGATATCCGAAAAGTACCAAAATTTTACCTTAGGCTAAATTAGATATTCAAAATCCAAAAATGAAGTCCATTTTGAAATATAAAATATATATAATTTCAAAAAGTAGGTATTACTATTCATAACGGCTAGTTTGATTGGTTATGGTGTGTTAGAACTCGGTGTTGCGTACAACACACACTATCATAGTATTCAAAGAGAAGCGTACCATAGAAGCTTGGGGTGTTACAAATTACTTCCTTTATAAATGTGTGAATTTTAAATGATTTCAAAAAAAGGAGATATTTCTCTCAAATAGTTTTGATTTCATCTATGTAAACATCCTTTGATGGATCTTATGATTATATGAAGTTTATTTAGTGTGATACAAAACTTCTATATTGTATTGAAGGTTTTGTGATATGTTTGACTATGGATGTGCTATTTTTATACCATTCATAGTGTATGGGGAAATTATTGACATTTTTTATGCTAGTTTTAATACAAATGTTTATGTTATGTTTAAACCTTTTCATATGGGAATGCATTGGTCTTAATATGTGACAGGTGGAGCCCGCTATAGCTTCTCGATGCATCGGTAGGTCTCATGAGACAAACTAGTTTCTTGGCACAAGGCCTTGGAAAAATCTTATTTGTAGTCTTGGCACGAGGCCTTGGCTATGTGGTTATGATAGTCTGGCATTATACATTCCATCATTATGAAAGTGGTTATTGATATTTCATGTGATTATTCAATTAGTAGAATATCCATGTGAATATGTAAATGGAATTATTTCATTTTACTTTTGCCATACTATGTTGATGTTCAAGTTTAAAAGGCTTTTGTTTTAGTAATGCATTGCCATAAATGTTTATTCTTATTTTTGAAAGTTTCTGCTATATTTTTATCCTTACTGGGCATTTGAGCTCACCCCTTTTATATGTTTTATGTTTCCCAGGATGTGAAGAAGTAAGTTATGAATGACCTGTAGGGATTTTATGTGGGGATATGAGTGTGGAATATGGAGACTATGTTGTTGTAGTAGTTTTTCACTTTATGATGTAATGTAAAAATTTATGAATATATCTAGTGTTTCCAAGGCTACTAAACCAATCTGTCTTTTGAGATTTGATCTTTCTTTTGATCATGCCAATGTTATGTAATAATGCACCGACTCTGGGTAACTGGGGTCGGGGCGTTACTATATTATTACCACAAATAAAATTAAATATATTAAATAAGGATAAATCAAAATGATAAGGTCTAAAATAAAATCAAAACTTATCTAGATTTTATTGTTTGAGTGTATTTTGACCCATAATCATATTATATTTCAAATAAATGAGTTTTGGAGAATTATAAACCTAAAATGAATTCTTAATAAATTAATATTTCTATACCTTCCAATGGTGCTCATCCCCTCTCTTAAAAAAGGGAACCTCTCTTTCTCTTTTAAACACACCTCAAAATCCATTTGGCCAGGCCAAAACTAACCCTAATATCCTACCAACATCCCTAAATTCTTCATTTGGGCCACTCTTTAGCAAGAAATTTGTCTTTTGGAGTCCTTTTATGCATACCAAAAAGAGATACCTGAAAAAGAGGTAATTGTTTAGCCACCTCTTCAAAATTCTTTTCTTCTTATAGTTCATTCTCTAATGTTGTTTCCATATTAAATTAATAACTCTTTTATATTATAAATTCAGAGAGGTTATAAAAATTTTGGTACAACCTTATACCACATTTTATCCATCCAATAAATAAGAATATCACCATGCATGTGTGCGTGCGATGTATCATCTCCACTACGTGGTTTAATTTTTCATTCAATAATAATTAATTTGGATGGTTATATTGATAACTATAATGGATATAAATAATTAATATAACATAATAATTATTCTTTATAATTCATATACCTTTCAATTACTTACTATTTTACCATGAAAGTAATGATATCATTGCTCGTGCATGCGTACGATTTACCGTCTCCACAACACAATGAGATTCTTTCTCCACATTAACCATTAAAGAATGATTATAATGTATATATATTAAATCATAATGAAATATAGAAAATAATAATTATATTAGATTTATGTTCATATATGTGTGTGTGTGTCATTTACTTTCTTCCATTCAATTCATTATAGAAATATAAAAAGTGTGCATGCATACGTACAACATAATGTCTTCCTGAATGGTGTAATCCATTTAATTTATCTATCTATTAAATATATTTATATAATAAATATATATTATATATAAATCTTGATTTAAATTCTTCAAGTAATTAAATCATGATCTAAGTAAAAATGTAAACAATAACAAGTCAAAACTCCTACGATAAATAAAACAATTATTACCCAAAACCTTTTTTTAACATGGAATTGATAAATAAATGGGTAATATAATGTCCTTAGTGAATCATATATGATATAATAATTATTATTATGGTTATATTACAAGTAAATAATATGTTTAAACCCACTATATATTATTTTTGGACACATACAGATGAAATCAGACATACGGTAAGGGATAATTTTGCAATTTCATTTTTATCTAAGATTGTTTAAACGTAACTATTTACTTGAGTATATTTATCATCCACATAAATGATTCCTAATTATTTAATTTCAATTATATTTTCCAAAAATTTTAATGTTAATTTTATCCTTTGGTTAATTTTTATGAAATGGTATCAAAGAAATATTTTTTTGTTATTCAATTTGAGGTTCATTTTGTCTTTTTCAAAAGATTTTTAAAGATATTTTATTTATTTATATATAATGAATAAATTTTTACAGTTTCATGAAACCATTTTTTAATGAATCTTCTTCTACAAAATATCAATATTAGTTTCAACTAAATTATTTTCTTTTAAAATTTCATGGCATTTTTTGGAAAGAAAACATTATTGAAAAATAATGGATATTTTCCTCAAAAATTAAGTTCATGTGTTTTATCAAAATTATTTTCCATATCAGATGATTCTATTTAAATAGGGTTATGTTTATATCCATATTATTACTATGATTTTTAAGTGTTAATTATGGAATTATATTTTTTATTGATTATGTTATGATGGAATGACATTTAAGAAACCCATTTTATTTCATGGGTTTTGCTATGATGAGTGATTGTTTTTTTGTGGAACATGTCAGAATGTTTTAATTTTGAGATAGGAGGGACATTTATTGTAACAGCCCGAGATTTTATGAAAAATTTTCCTTTTAATTTTATTTCTGTCTGGTGTTGTACGCTACACCAAAAGGAGCTTTCACAACACACATCCTTGACTTGCCTTTCATTACACGCAATCGCGACCTTCCTCGATAGCGTGTGTTGTACGCAACGCCAAGTTTCGCTAAACAACGATATGCTATTAAGATATTATTAAAACTAGCTGTTGTGAATAGTAATAACCACTTTTTGAAATTTTGTAAATTTTATTTTTCAAAATGGACTTCATTTATGGATTCGGAGTATTGAATTTAGCCTAAGGTGAAATTTTGGTACTTTTCGGATAACTTTCATATTTTGATGAATAGTGAAAATTACTAAATTATAATTAAAAACAACTTTTTTAATCGAAATAGTTGATAGTGATAAATCATTAATCTGAGTGGTTTTAAAGTATATTTAGAATATATTTTTACAATTTAATACAATGTTGGTCATTGGATGTAATTTCACATTTAAACCAGTTATAAACAAGTGTCAATCTTTTGATAGTTATTATCTCTTAAAAACACGCAATTTGTTGTAACAGCGGATATTAATTATAAAATTAATTAATGAAACTTATATGTTTGGAATTTTGTAAAATAGAAATCATTTTTGAATTCGGAATATCAATTATAGCCTAGGGTGAAATTTTGGTACTTTTCTGAAAACTTTCAATTTTTGATGAATAGTGAAACCACTAAGTGGTAGGTTAAAAACTGAATTTTGCATAAAACTTAATTTTACCGCTTCTTTGAATGGAATTTCGAAAATCCGAGAGACACGGTTAATATCAAGGACTAAAATGTGGTTCAATGAGATGAAAATAATTTTTGGTGAATAGTAACTTTTTACTTTTTTTACCGCGGTTAATAGTAAATAGGGTAACTAAGGGTAAATATGATATTAATATTACCCTAACACATGTCCTAATTCTATTGGACAAGTGTAATTCGACCAAAAACAATCTTAGGGATAAAATATGACCATTTAGGCCCACTTGGATTAGATTAGGACATTTATTATTAATTTATTTAAAGAAGGGTTAAAATAGTTAAAATCAAAGTTTAATAAGTAAATCATTTTTAATATGGGGTTATACATAAGATAAATTCGACTATAAATATTCATTAGAAATCTAAAAATATTTCCTACATGATGTTATTTTATTTGTAATTTTTAGACATCAAATAATATAATTTATTTATGACACAATGATGATGCAGTAATTATCTTATTAATGAAATATTGACATAATTGATAATATAAATACCAAAATAAATGTAATTTAAGACTTTTTATGAATTCCACTAATTTTCTAGGTTACTATGATATATTAGTATTGATTTAATCAACTTGGTTCGAACATATAATTTTGTTATGACTTTCACAAAAATCATATATCAAATAGTGTCAAAATTGACACAAAATAGTTTTTAAATCAAATATTATATTATTAATTGTTATTTTATTCCTAAAAATCTAAGGTTCGGCCAAATGACTTAGATAAGGATATATATATTAATAATAAACAATTTGGGGTTCGTTTGGCATGTTATAGTAAGTGTATTAACCATATTGTGAAAGAAAACAAAAAGACATGGTAAAAGTTAAATTATTTAACTTAGAGTTAAATCTAATTGATAAGGTTAAAATAATATCCTAAACTTGTCTAAATTTTATTGGTTGATAGTATTTCGACCCATCCCCACTTTAGCTTCGAAATAAGACCCTTTGGAACCATTATAAACCGATTTTGACTTTAATATAAAATAATATTTTGAGATATTCCTAAGGTGCCCCTCTCCTCCCTTATAAAAGGACACCTCCTCCCCCTCCTCCTCAAACCAATTTGAGCACTCAAGCTCGGCCAACCCCTGCCAAAATCTCTTCTCCACTTCCCTAGAAACATCCTATAGGTTCTGGTCTTCCTCAAAGACCAATTCTAGTGCCCTAAGAGGAGGTCTCAAAGAGGCACTTCAAAGAAGAGGTAATTACCGTTACCAATTCTTTCATCTTTATTTCTTCTTCCACTTCTTCTTCTTAGGTTGTTTCATTATGAAGTAATAACATCAGTATCACTCATATACTGATATGTTATTATAAGTATGAAACAACCCAATTTCACCATCTATCCATCCTACGGAAAAAGAAATCACCGCGCGTGCGTACGTACGGAATACCGTCTCCACGCCGTGGTGTAATCTATTTTCCACCACCACCTTACATGGATGGGTATAATGGTGTAAAGAATAACTATAAATAGTTATTACAACATCATATTGATTCTGATATATTGTATAATCCACTCCAATTCAATTCAATATTTATAGAAATGATATCATCGCTCGTGCGTACGTACGGACTACCGTCTCCATGACGCGATGAGATTCATTCTCCATGTTAACCATTTAAGAATGATTATAAAGTATATATAAGAAATAATAATAAATATATATGTATGTCATCTACTTACTTCCATTTCAAGACAATAAGGAAAGTAAAACAGCGTTCATGCGTACGTACGGACTACCGTCTCCATGAACGGTGTTTTTCATTTTATTTATCTATCTATTATATATATATATATACTGAATATATATGATATATAAATCATATTTTATATTCTGGAAGTAAGTAAATCATGATATAAGTAATAATGATGTCAAGAACAACAAGTCAAACACCTACGATAAATGAAACGATTTTACCCAAAACGATTCTTTAACATGGAATTTACAAAAGAACGGGTAATATAATGTCATAAGTGAACCATATATGATATCATAACAATGAATATGATTCTGTAATAAGTCAATAACATGATTTAAATCATTATACAGGAGGTTCGGACACTTACAAAGCAAGTCGGACCTAAGGTAAGGGAAATATCACAATCTCATTTTTATCCGAGATTGTTTATTCGTAAGTATTTACTGGGGTGTATTTTGTCATCCACGTCCATGTTCCCTAAATATGTAATATTGTTTCCATCCACTTGCAATAGTTTAAATCCAATTTTACCCTTAGGTGAGTTTTTAGTAAAGAATATGAAATGAATCTTTTGTCGTTTTTCCGTACGAGGTGCTTTTTGACTTTTCCGACAAAAGTACGAAGAATGTTTTTTTTTTGGCACGAACGGATTTATACTGTTTTATAAAGCCTTATTTTCATGAAGATTCCTCTATAAGATTTCATGACTATTTTCAATAAAATCTCTTTCTTTTAAAATTTCATGATGTTTTGTGAAAAGAAATTGATTTTGAAGAAGAAAGGATATTTTCCTCAAGAATTCAATTCAAGTGATTTATCAAAATTATTTTCCATATAAGATAATAAAGGGTTCTGTTTCTATCCATATTTTTACATTGATTTGACTATGCTGTGATGGAATTATGTTTATGAATTCCTTTATCTTATATGAATGGTTTTATGATGTCATGTTGTTTAAGAATCCCATTTTTATTACATGGGTTATGCAATGATGTATGATTTATGATTTTGTGGCACACATAAGAAAGGATTCATTAAGAGATGGGTGGGACCTATATCTCCCTCCAATGCATTGGGTAAAGATTTCATATCTCATGAGATAGACATGGCTGGAATGGTAGGTTATACCGGTTCAGTGAAACAGGACTGAAACGAGGATTACTTGATTCAGAAAAGGACTTTGTCCACTAAGATAGTCTTGGAAATGAGTCTTGACTAACAAGAAATGATTCTCTAGGATTATGTGTGTATGCCACAATGCGTAATGTTTTATGTTATGATTTCATTTCACTACTATGATTTATCCCATGTTATGATATTATGAGCTTTTTTTGCAGGTTAAGATTTCCAAAAGCTATGTTCTTATATATATGATGTGATTGATATTTCTTTTGTTTACCCTTACTGAGCATTTGAGCTCACCCTTTTATGTTTTCTTTTCCCCAGGATATAAAGAAAGGTTTTAGGTAAAAAAAAGGGGATGACCTTTATGGGAGATATTGAAGAACTTTCACCACGATTAGAAGATTACGTTCCGAGTTTCCAAAGACCCTAAACTATTACGATCCTTTAGTGTGTGTTTTTGTTATGTACTAAGTATTCCGCAAAAGTAATGTAATGTCCATGTACGTCAGGCTTCGGGTCTCTACAGTTGGTATCAAAGGCAAAGGAGGTAGGAATGTATCCGATCCTTGGGAACTCTCACATGTGAGCGTTGGACGAAGCATGGCTCTCCGCCCAAGGGCTTCATGTGGAAATGGCTGCCACTGGGGATGGTGGTGTGTCCCACCCAGGGGGTGTAGCCGCCCATGGAGTGCCCTGATAGGTATCAATTATAGTCCACTGGAAGTAATTCCAGACCGCTACAGTTGGTATCAGAGGAAAGGTTTAGTCAACCTTTGGAAACTAGGATGCGATAACTTTAGTGAAATCCCTAGAGATATTTATAAGGTTTGTCTAGGGATGTCCCTAAGGATAAGTATACGTATAAGATACAGTCCTAGAACTACGGTAACGATCATAGAATTTAACCTAAGAAGTTAGATATTGAGGATACTTCCCCTTTACTAGATTGGTTTCTCTAGCATGATTTTTGCCTCTCACACTATTCTTTTTGGGTTTTAGACGATGGCTGGAACCCGAAGGAACTGTGTTGATCAATGCAATGGACAATTCAATGATTGCCCTCCTGAACAAACAAATGTTATGGGAGATGGAGTGCAAAATCTTATTGCTATACTTACACAAGCTATGAATCATTCTGGACTTCCAAATGAGCAGAGAAGGGAACAATATTCTATTGAGTCCTTCATGAGGCAACGTCCACCTTCTTTCAGTGGGTCTACTGATCCATTAGTTGTTGAACAATGGATTAGTACTACTGAAAAGATATTTTCAGTTCTTCAATGTTCTGAACATGATAAAGTCATCTTAGCAGTATATCGTTTGGAAGGTGAAGCTGATCAATGGTGGAATCTTATCAAGAATACGAGGCCAAGAGATGAAATTGAGTCCATGGAATGGGACGAGTTCAAGAACCTGTTTTTCAGTAAGTACTTCCCTCGTATTCTTCGAACAAAGATGGAGAAAGAGTTTCTTGAACTGAAGCAAAAGGACGATGAATCTGTTGGTACCTATGATGAAAATTTTACAAGACTTGCAAGGTATGCTTCTGGAATTATCATTCAACCTGAAAGTAAAGTTGATCGATTTTTCAGTGGCTTAAAACCAAGTCTTCGAAGGGCATTAGCTATAAGAGACTTCAGTAGCTATGAAGAAATTGTGCGTTGTGCTATCAAGGTAGAAATGGAAGTTGGTGTTAGATATCCATCTCATGGTTTTGACAAGAAACGAAAGATGGAGTTCAAGGAGAAATCTCAGAATAATGATGAAAAGAAGATGAATGTTTCTTTATGCACAAAGTGTGGGAAGAAGCATGGTGGAGATTGTCTTAAAGGGACTAGAAAATGTTTTAAGTGTGGAAAAGAAGGTCATCGAGTAGCTGAGTGTCGAAGTAATGGAAAAAGGGTTTCTAATGATGTGAATAAAGCAAACACTGCAGAGAACGCACCGCCAACACTTCAATTCTTCAAGTGCAAGGAAATGGGGCATTATGCTAATAATTGCCCTAATCCAAGGGTTAGTGATGATCAACATGAGCAACCACTGAAGGCAAAGGACAAAGGGAAATCACATGCGATCACTATTGGCAATGTTGAATATGACAACGATGTGGTGGAATGATTAAGTGTTTATGTAATGGGATTCCAAAATAATGTTGTATCATTGAGTATTGCAATATTTATTGATGTGGTATTCAAAGTGATTGAGATATTTTTTTTGGAAATAAGATGATATGCGAGAAAATGAAATGTTTAATAGTATTCATGAGATCATGATTAATATAAGGACTAAGTGATATCATGGTTTGAGTATATAGAATTTTGAGGATTTTGGTATGTGGAAAGTGTTAACTTTTTTCACTAAGGTATTCAAGAGAATACACGATTAAGGACTTTGAGTGTTTGGAATGTGACCAACAAGACATATCTTATGATATGTGGGGATCAATGACAATATTAAATCTCTGGTAATCGTTGTCACTATATTATGAGAGTGGACTGCAGTATTATGTATAAGCCAAAAGATTAGACTGGATTATGTTGGACATAAGTTAGTATTGTTTAAGGATAGAAGATGGGATGTTATAGTAACGTAGTTTTAGAAAAAGGGACAACCTGCAGGACGGGCGACAACCCATCGCTTCGGACAAGGCTGTAGGAATCGAACCCACAACTGAAGTGCGACTGGCCTTTATCGCGTACCACTGGCCTACAGGAAGTCCCTATTTAGTAGAAACTAGTTTTATTATATTGAGCAGTATGATATATGAAGTATAAGTCCATTTTAGGAACCATATATGATTAATCTCACTATAGATCGACTTATGTATATAATTTTTGCTAAACTTTTGTTTGAGACAGATGGAATGACCCGTCGTTCTATCACATAATCTGCTAACACTTCACGAATAACAAATTCAACTTCATTTATTTAAGAGATGAAGTGGAAATTGTTCAAGACACGAACAACAGTGAGATTGTACCAAAATAAATTAAGTATTTATTCTAATTCAAATTTTCAACTTTAGGGAAATGATCTTGAAAACCAAAAATGTTGTCCTAGTGATCTTATACCTGATGAATCAGATGGTACCTTATGTCATCACAAATCTATGGATGTGTGATTACTGGCTTTTCCATAGCCATGTTCTCTACCACTCTCCATCAGAACATGATGGTTAGATTTCTCTTCCATATCCATATTTTTACCTATGTGGAAACCCAGTGATTAGTTTATTTGGGTAATCGTTACATTTCATACTTTAGTTTTTAAAGCCAAGTTTTGGTATTCCCTTTTACGATGTGGGTTTCTATTAAAGAAACTTTCTAATAGTAAACCATTTATAACCCCGACGAATTTCGAGGGCGAAATTCATTTTAAGGGGGGTAGAATGTAACAGCCCGAGATTTTATGAAAAATTTTCCTTTTAATTTTATTTCTGTCTGGTGTTGTACGCTACACCAAAAGGAGCTTGCACAACACACATCCTTGACTTGCCTTGCATTACACGCAATCGCGACCTTCCTCGATAGCGTGTGTTGTACGCAACGCCAAGTTTCGCTAAACAACGATATGCTATTAAGATATTATTAAAACTAGCTGTTGTGAATAGTAATAACCACTTTTTGAAATTTTGTAAATTTTATTTTTCAAAATGGACTTCATTTATGGATTCGGAGTATCGAATTTAGCCTAAGGTGAAATTTTGGTACTTTTCGGATAACTTTCATATTTTGATGAATAGTGAAAATTACTAAATTATAATTAAAAACAACTTTTTTAATGGAAATAGTTGATAGAGATAAATCATTAATCTGAGTGGTTTTAAAGTATATTTAGAATATATTTTTACAATTTAATACAATGTTGGTCATTGGATGTAATTTCACATTCAAACCAGTTATAAACAAGTGTCAATCTTTTGATAGTTATTATCTCTTAAAAACACGCAATTTGTTGTAACAGCGGAAATTAATTATAAAATTAATTAATGAAACTTATATGTTTGGAATTTTGTAAAATAGAAATCATTTTTGAATTCGGAATATCAATTATAGCCTAGGGTGAAATTTTGGTACTTTTCTGAAAACTTTCAATTTTTGATGAATAGTGAAACCACTAAGTGGTAGGTTAAAAACTGAATTTTGCATAAAACTTAATTTTACCACTTCTGTGAATGGAATTTCGAAAATCCGAGAGACATGGTTAATATCAAGGACTAAAATGTGGTTCAATGAGATGAAAATAATTTTTGGTGAATAGTAACTTTTTACTTTTTTTACCACGGTTAATAGTAAATAGTGTAACTAAGGGTAAATATGATCTTAATATTACCCTAACACATGTCCTAATTCTATTGGACAAGTGTAATTCGACCAAAAACAATCTTAGGGATAAAATATGACCATTTAAGCCCACTTGGATTAGATTAGGACATTTATTATTAATTTATTTAAAGAAGGGTTAAAATAGTTAAAATCAAAGTTTAATAAGTAAATCATTTTTAATATGGGGTTATACATAAGATAAATTAGACTATAAATATTCATTAGAAATCTAAAAATATTTCCTACATGATGGTATTTTATTTGTAATTCTTAGACATCAAATAATATAATTTATTTATGACACAATGATGATGCAGTAATTATCTTATTAATGAAATATTGACATGATTGATAATATAAATACCAAAATAAATGTAATTTAAGACTTTTTATTAATTCCACTAATTTTCTAGGTTACTATGATATATTAGTATTGATTTAATCAACTTGGTTCGAACATATAATTCTGTTATGACTTTCACAAAAATCATATATCAAATAGTGTCAAAATTGACACAAAATAGTTTTTAAATCAAATATTATATTATTAATTGTTATTTTATTCCTAAAAATCTATGGTTCGGTCAAATGACTTAGATAAGGATATATATATTAATAATAAACAATTTGGGGTTCGTTTGGCATGTTATAGTAAGTGTATTAACCATATTGTGAAAGAAAACAAAAAGACATGGTAAAAGTTAAATTATTTAACTTAGAGTTAAATCTAATTGATAAGGTTAAAATAATATCCTAAACTTGTCTAAATTTTATTGGTTGATAGTATTTCGACCCATCCCCACTTTAGCTTCGAAATAAGACCCTTTGGAACCATTATAAACCGATTTTGACTTTAATATAAAATAATATTTTGAGATATTCCTAAGGTGCCCCTCTCCTCCCTTATAAAAGGACACCTCCTCCCCCTCCTCCTCAAACCAATTTGAGCACTCAAGCTCGGCCAACCCCTGCCAAAATCTCTTCTCCACTTCCCTAGAAACATCCTAGAGGTTCTGGTCTTCCTCAAAGACCAATTCTAGTGGCCTAAGAGGAGGTCTTAAAGAGGCACTTCAAAGAAGAGGTAATTACCGTTACCAATTCTTTCATCTTTATTTCTTCTTCCACTTCTTCTTCTTAGGTTGTTTCATTATGAAGTAATAACATCAGTATCACTCATATACTGATATGTTATTATAAGTATGAAACAACCCTATTTCACCATCTATCCATCCTACGGAAAAAGAAATCACCGCGCGTGCGTACGTACGGAATACCGTCTCCACGCCGTGGTGTAATCTATTTTCCACCACCACCTTACATGGATGGGTATAATGGTGTAAAGAATAACTATAAATAGTTATTACAACATCATATTGATTCTGATATATTGTATAATCCACTCCAATTCAATTCAATATTTATAGAAATGATATCATCGCTCGTGCGTACGTACGGACTACCGTCTCCATGACGCGATGAGATTCATTCTCCATGTTAACCATTTAAGAATGATTATAAAGTATATATAATAAATAATAATAAATATATATGTATGTCATCTACTTACTTCCATTTCAAGACAATAAGGAAAGTAAAACAGCGTTCATGCGTACGGACGGACTACCGTCTCCATGAATGGTGTTTTTCATTTTATTTATCTATCTATTATATATATATATATACTGAATATATATGATATATAAATCATATTTTATATTCTGGAAGTAAGTAAATCATGATATAAGTAATAATTATGTCAAGAACAACAAGTCAAACACCTACGATAAATGAAACGATTTTACCCAAAACGATTCTTTAACATGGAATTTACAAAAGAACGGGTAATATAATGTCATAAGTGAACCATATATGATATCATAACAATGAATATGATTCTGTAATAAGTCAATAACATGATTTAAATCATTATACAGGAGGTTCGGACACTTACAAAGCAAGTCGGACCTAAGGTAAGGGAAATATCACAATCTCATTTTTACCCGAGATTGTTTATTCGTAAGTATTTACTGGGGTGTATTTTGTCATCCACGTCCATGTTCCCTAAATATGTAATATTGTTTCCATCCACTTGCAATAGTTTAAATCCAATTTTACCCTTAGGTGAGTTTTTAGTAAAGAATATGAAATGAATCTTTTGTCGTTTTTCCGTACGAGGTGCTTTTTGACTTTTCCGACAAAAGTACGAAGAATGTTTTTTTTTGGCACGAACGGATTTATACTGTTTTATAAAGCCTTATTTTCATGAAGATTCCTCTATAAGATTTCATGACTATTTTCAATAAAATCTCTTTCTTTTAAAATTTCATGATGTTTTGTGAAAAGAAATTGATTTTGAAGAAGAAAGGATATTTTCCTCAAGAATTCAATTCAAGTGATTTATCAAAATTATTTTCCATATAAGATAATAAAGGGTTCTGTTTCTATCCATATTTTTACATTGATTTGACTATGTTGTGATGGAATTATGTTTATGAATTCCTTTATCTTATATGAATGGTTTTATGATGTCATGTTGTTTAAGAATCCCATTTTTATTACATGGGTTATGCAATGATGTATGATTTATGATTTTGTGGCACACATAAGAAAGGATTCATTAAGAGATGGGTGGGACCTATATCTCCCTCCAATGCATTGGGTAAAGATTTCATATCTCATGAGATAGACATGGCTGGAATGGTAGGTTATACCGGTTCAGTGAAACAGGACTGAAACGAGGATTACTCGATTCAGAAAGGGACTTTGTCCACTAAGATAGTCTTGGAAATGAGTCTTGACTAACAAGAAATGATTCTCTAGGATTATGTGTGTATGCCACAATGCGTAATGTTTTATGTTATGATTTCATTTCACTACTATGATTTATCCCATGTTATGATATTATGAGCTTTTTTTGCAGGTTAAGATTTCCAAAAGCTATGTTCTTATATATATGATGTGATTGATATTTCTTTTGTTTACCCTTACTGAGCATTTGAGCTCACCCTTTTATGTTTTCTTTTCCCCAGGATATAAAGAAAGGTTTTAGGTAAAAAAAGGGGATGACCTTTATGGGAGATATTGAAGAACTTTCACCACGATTAGAAGATTACGTTCCGAGTTTCCAAAGACACTAAACTATTACGATCCTTTAGTGTGTGTTTTTGTTATGTACTAAGTATTCCGCAAAAGTAATGTAATGTCCATGTACGTCAGGCTTCGGGTCTCTACAGTTGGTATCAAAGGCAAAGGAGGTAGGAATGTATCCGATCCTTGGGAACTCTCACATGTGAGCGTTGGACGAAGCATGGCTCTCCGCCCAAGGGCTTCATGTGGAAATGGCTGCCACTGGGGATGGTGGTGTGTCCCACCCAGGGGGTGTAGCCGCCCATGGAGTGCCCTGATAGGTATCAATTATAGTCCACTGGAAGTAATTCCAGACCGCTACAGTTGGTATCAGAGGAAAGGTTTAGTCAACCTTTGGAAACTAGGATGCGATAACTTTAGTGAAATCCCTAGAGATATTTATAAGGTTTGTCTAGGGATGTCCCTAAGGATAAGTATACGTATAAGATATAGTCCTAGAACTACGGTAACGATCATAGAATTTAACCTAAGAAGTTAGATATTGAGGATACTTCCCCTTTACTAGATTGGTTTCTCTAGCATGATTTTTGCCTCTCACACTATTCTTTTTGGGTTTTAGACGATGGCTGGAACCCGAAGGAACTGTGTTGATCAATGCAATGGACAATGCAATGATTGCCCTCCTGAACAAACAAATGTTATGGGAGATGGAGTGCAAAATCTTATTGCTATACTTACACAAGCTATGAATCATTCTGGACTTCCAAATGAGCAGAGAAGGGAACAATATTCTATTGAGTCCTTCATGAGGCAACGTCCACCTTCTTTCAGTGGGTCTACTGATCCATTAGTTGCTGAACAATGGATTAGTACTACTGAAAAGATATTTTCAGTTCTTCAATGTTCTGAACATGATAAAGTCATCTTAGCAGTATATCGTTTGGAAGGTGAAGCTGATCAATGGTGGAATCTTATCAAGAATACGAGGCCAAGAGATGAAATTGAGTCCATGGAATGGGATGAGTTCAAGAACCTGTTTTTCAGTAAGTACTTCCCTCGTATTCTTCGAACAAAGATGGAGAAAGAGTTTCTTGAACTGAAGCAAAAGGACGATGAATCTGTTGGTACCTATGAAGAAAATTTTACAAGACTTGCAAGGTATGCTTCTGGAATTATCATTCAACCTAAAAGTAAAGTTGATCGATTTTTCAGTGGCTTAAAACCAAGTCTTCGAAGGGCATTAGCTATAAGAGACTTCAGTAGCTATGAAGAAATTGTGCGTTGTGCTATCAAGGTAGAAATGGAAGTTGGTGTTAGATATCCATCTCATGGTTTTGACAAGAAACGAAAGATGGAGTTCAAGGAGAAATCTCAGAATAATGATGAAAAGAAGATGAATGTTTCTTTATGCACAAAGTGTGGGAAGAAGCATGGTGGAGATTGTCTTAAAGGGACTAGAAAATGTTTTAAGTGTGGAAAAGAAGGTCATCGAGTAGCTGAGTGTCGAAGTAATGGAAAAAGGGTTTCTAATGATGTGAATAAAGAAAACACTGCAGAGAACGCACCGCCAACACTTCAATTCTTCAAGTGCAAGGAAATGGGGCATTATGCTAATAATTTCCCTAATCCAAGGGTTAGTGATGATCAACATGAGCAACCACTGAAGGCAAAGGACAAAGGGAAATCACATGCGATCACTATTGGCAATGTTGAATATGACAACGATGTGGTGGAATGATTAAGTGTTTATGTAATGGGATTCCAAAATAATGTTGTATCATTGAGTATTGCAATATTTATTGATGTGGTATTCAAAGTGATTGAGATATTTTTTTTGGAAATAAGATGATATGCGAGAAAATGAAATGTTTAATAGTATTCATGAGCTCATGATTAATATAAGGACTAAGTGATATCATGGTTTGAGTATATAGAATTTTGAGGATTTTGGTATGTGGAAAGTGTTAACTTTTTTCACTAAGGTATTCAAGAGAATACACGATTAAGGACTTTGAGTGTTTGGAATGTGACCAACAAGACATATCTTATGATATGTGGGGATCAACGACAATATTAAATCTCTGGTAATCATTGTCACTATATTATGAGAGTGGACTGCAGTATTATGTATAAGCCTAAAGATTAGACTGGATTATGTTGGACATAAGTTAGTATTGTTTAAGGATAGAAGATGGGATGTTATAGAAACGTAGTTTTAGAAAAAGGGACAACCTGCAGGACGGGCGACAACCCATCGCTTCGGACAAGGCTGTAGGAATCGAACCCCCAACTGAAGTGCGACTGGCCTTTATCGCCTACCACTGGCCTACAGGAAGTCCCTATTTAGTAGAAACTAGTTTTATTATATTGAGCAGTATGATATATGAAGTATAAGTCCATTTTAGGAACCATATATGATTAATCTCACTATAGATCGACTTATGTATATAATTTTTGCTAAACTTTTGTTTGAGACAGATGGAATGACCCGTCGTTCTATCACATAATCTGCTAACACTTCACGAATAACAAATTCAACTTCATTTATTTAAGAGATGAAGTGGAAATTGTTCAAGACACGAACAACAGTGAGATTGTACCAAAATAAATTAAGTATTTATTCTAATTCAAATTTTCAACTTTAGGGAAATGATCTTGAAAACCAAAAATGTTGTCCTAGTGATCTTATACCTGATGAATCAGATGGTACCTTATGTCATCACAAATCTATGGATGTGTGATTACTGGCTTTTCCATAGCCATGTTCTCTACCACTCTCCATCAGAACATGATGGTTAGATTTCTCTTCCATATCCATATTTTTACCTATGTGGAAACCCAGTGATTAGTTTATTTGGGTAATCGTTACATTTCATACTTTAGTTTTTAAAGCCAAGTTTTGGTATTCCCTTTTACGATGTGGGTTTCTATTAAAGAAACTTTCTAATAGTAAACCATTTATAACCCCGACGAATTTCGAGGGCGAAATTCATTTTAAGGGGGGTAGAATGTAACAGCCCGAGATTTTATGAAAAATTTTCCTTTTAATTTTATTTCTGTCTGGTGTTGTACGCTACACCAAAAGGAGCTTGCACAACACACATCCTTGACTTGCCTTGCATTACACGCAATCGCGACCTTCCTCGATAGCGTGTGTTGTACGCAACGCCAAGTTTCGCTAAACAACGATATGCTATTAAGATATTATTAAAACTAGCTGTTGTGAATAGTAATAACCACTTTTTGAAATTTTGTAAATTTTATTTTTCAAAATGGACTTCATTTATGGATTCGGAGTATCGAATTTAGCCTAAGGTGAAATTTTGGTACTTTTCGGATAACTTTCATATTTTGATGAATAGTGAAAATTACTAAATTATAATTAAAAACAACTTTTTTAATCGAAATAGTTGATAGTGATAAATCATTAATCTGAGTGGTTTTAAAGTATATTTAGAATATATTTTTACAATTTAATACAATGTTGGTCATTGGATGTAATTTCACATTTAAACCAGTTATAAACAAGTGTCAATCTTTTGATAGTTATTATCTCTTAAAAACACGCAATTTGTTGTAACAGCGGAAATTAATTATAAAATTAATTAATGAAACTTATATGTTTGGAATTTTGTAAAATAGAAATCATTTTTGAATTCGGAATATCAATTATAGCCTAGGGTGAAATTTTGGTACTTTTCTGAAAACTTTCAATTTTTGATGAATAGTGAAACCACTAAGTGGTAGGTTAAAAACTGAATTTTGCATAAAACTTAATTTTACCACTTCTGTGAATGGAATTTCGAAAATCCGAGAGACACGGTTAATATCAAGGACTAAAATGTGGTTCAATGAGATGAAAATAATTTTTGGTGAATAGTAACTTTTTACTTTTTTTACCGCGGTTAATAGTAAATAGTGTAACTAAGGGTAAATATGATATTAATATTACCCTAACACATGTCCTAATTCTATTGGACAAGTGTAATTCGACCAAAAACAATCTTAGGGATAAAATATGACCATTTAGGCCCACTTGGATTAGATTAGGACATTTATTATTAATTTATTTAAAGAAGGGTTAAAATAGTTAAAATCAAAGTTTAATAAGTAAATCATTTTTAATATGGGGTTATACATAAGATAAATTAGACTATAAATATTCATTAGAAATCTAAAAATATTTCCTACATGATGGTATTTTATTTGTAATTCTTAGACATCAAATAATATAATTTATTTATGACACAATGATGATGCAGTAATTATCTTATTAATGAAATATTGACATGATTGATAATATAAATACCAAAATAAATGTAATTTAAGACTTTTTATGAATTCCACTAATTTTCTAGGTTACTATGATATATTAGTATTGATTTAATCAACTTGGTTCGAACATATAATTCTGTTATGACTTTCACAAAAATCATATATCAAATAGTGTCAAAATTGACACAAAATAGTTTTTAAATCAAATATTATATTATTAATTGTTATTTTATTCCTAAAAATCTAAGGTTCGGCCAAATGACTTAGATAAGGATATATATATTAATAATAAACAATTTGGGGTTCGTTTGGCATGTTATAGTAAGTGTATTAACCATATTGTGAAAGAAAACAAAAAGACATGGTAAAAGTTAAATTATTTAACTTAGAGTTAAATCTAATTGATAAGGTTAAAATAATCTCCTAAACTTGTCTAAATTTTATTGGTTGATAGTATTTCGACCCATCCCCACTTTAGCTTCGAAATAAGACCCTTTGGAACCATTATAAACCGATTTTGACTTTAATATAAAATAATATTTTGAGATATTCCTAAGGTGCCCCTCTCCTCCCTTATAAAAGGACACCTCCTCCCCCTCCTCCTCAAACCAATTTGAGCACTCAAGCTCGGCCAACCCCTTCCAAAATCTCTTCTCCACTTCCCTAGAAACATCCTAGAGGTTCTGGTATTCCTCAAAGACCAATTCTAGTGCCCTAAGAGGAGGTCTCAAAGAGGCACTTCAAAGAAGAGGTAATTACCGTTACCAATTCTTTCATCTTTATTTCTTCTTCCACTTCTTCTTCTTAGGTTGTTTCATTATGAAGTAATAACATCAGTATCACTCATATACTGATATGTTATTATAAGTATGAAACAACCCTATTTCACCATCTATCCATCCTACGGAAAAAGAAATCACCGCGCGTGCGTACGTACGGAATACCGTCTCCACGCCGTGGTGTAATCTATTTTCCACCACCACCTTACATGGATGGGTATAATGGTGTAAAGAATAACTATAAATAGTTATTACAACATCATATTGATTCTGATATATTGTATAATCCACTCCAATTCAATTCAATATTTATAGAAATGATATCATCGCTCGTGCGTACGTACGGACTACCGTCTCCATGACGCGATGAGATTCATTCTCCATGTTAACCATTTAAGAATGATTATAAAGTATATATAAGAAATAATAATAAATATATATGTATGTCATCTACTTACTTCCATTTCAAGACAATAAGGAAAGTAAAACAGCGTTCATGCGTACGTACGGACTACCGTCTCCATGAACGGTGTTTTTCATTTTATTTATCTATCTATTATATATATATATATACTGAATATATATGATATATAAATCATATTTTATATTCTGGAAGTAAGTAAATCATGATATAAGTAATAATGATGTCAAGAACAACAAGTCAAACACCTACGATAAATGAAACGATTTTACCCAAAACGATTCTTTAACATGGAATTTACAAAAGAACGGGTAATATAATGTCATAAGTGAACCATATATGATATCATAACAATGAATATGATTCTGTAATAAGTCAATAACATGATTTAAATCATTATACAGGAGGTTCGGACACTTACAAAGCAAGTCGGACCTAAGGTAAGGGAAATATCACAATCTCATTTTTATCCGAGATTGTTTATTTGTAAGTATTTACTGGGGTGTATTTTGTCATCCACGTCCATGTTCCCTAAATATGTAATATTGTTTCCATCCACTTGCAATAGTTTAAATCCAATTTTACCCTTAGGTGAGTTTTTAGTAAAGAATATGAAATGAATCTTTTGTCGTTTTTCCGTACGAGGTGCTTTTTGACTTTTCCGACAAAAGTACGAAGAATGTTTTTTTTTGGCACGAACGGATTTATACTGTTTTATAAAGCCTTATTTTCATGAAGATTCCTCTATAAGATTTCATGACTATTTTCAATAAAATCTCTTTCTTTTAAAATTTCATGATGTTTTGTGAAAAGAAATTGATTTTGAAGAAGAAAGGATATTTTCCTCAAGAATTCAATTCAAGTGATTTATCAAAATTATTTTCCATATAAGATAATAAAGGGTTCTGTTTCTATCCATATTTTTACATTGATTTGACTATGTTGTGATGGAATTATGTTTATGAATTCCTTTATCTTATATGAATGGTTTTATGATGTCATGTTGTTTAAGAATCCCATTTTTATTACATGGGTTATGCAATGATGTATGATTTATGATTTTGTGGCACAGATAAGAAAGGATTCATTAAGAGATGGGTGGGACCTATATCTCCCTCCAATGCATTGGGTAAAGATTTCATATCTCATGAGATAGACATGGCTGGAATGGTAGGTTATACCGGTTCAGTGAAACAGGACTGAAATGAGGATTACTCGATTCAGAAAGGGACTTTGTCCACTAAGATAGTCTTTGAAATGAGTCTTGACTAACAAGAAATGATTCTATATGATTATGTGTGTATGCCACAATGAGTAATGTTTTATGTTATGATTTCATTTCACTACTATGATTTATCCCATGTTATGATATTATGAGCTTTTTTTGCAGGTTAAGATTTCCAAAAGCTATGTTCTTATATATATGATGTGATTGATATTTCTTTTGTTTACCCTTACTGAGCATTTGAGCTCACCCTTTTATGTTTTCTTTTCCCCAGGATATAAAGAAAGGTTTTAGGTAAAAAAAAAGGGGATGACCTTTATGGGAGATATTGAAGAACTTTCACCACGATTAGAAGATTACGTTCCGAGTTTCCAAAGACACTAAACTATTACGATCCTTTAGTGTGTGTTTTTTTTATGTACTAAGTATTCCGCAAAAGTAATGTAATGTCCATGTACGTCAGGCTTCGGGTCTCTACATTTATCTCCCTCCAATGCATTGGATAATGATCTATATCTCATGAGATAAACATGAATATAATGGAATTTAAATTATGTTCAATAATACAGTGTTGGAATGACAAGAAAATCAGGTTCAGTACTATATGGCTTGAACGACATTTAAACCCAGTTTAGTAATAGAATTTTTCCACTATGATGGTTTTTGCATCATTTACTAGGAGAATATAAAGATCATATTATTTTCTTGGTTGTTTCCCACAATTTCATGTTTTATTCTAATTAATTTTATTGTGGTTAATGTTTCTTTATGATATATTCCTTACGTACTGCCAAGACTTATTTAATGACTCTAGATTTTGATTTATAATATTTAAGTTCATGTTTTTACATTATTATGTTTATGGTTTGTTTTATGTTCTCCATGTTTACTATTAATGATAATTTGAGCTCACACTTTTAATATTCTCTTTTCCCTAGGATATAAATAAATTTTTTTGTAGGAAAACAAATGGGGAAGATATTTATGAGAGATGTTGAAGTTCTTTCACCAAGTAAGAAGATTATGTTCCATATTTCCAAAGACACTAAATGTTTACAATCATTGGGAATATATTTTTTGTAATTTATTATGTATTCTGAAAAAAAAATTAATTTTCATGTACCTCAAGCTTAGGAGGTTAATTTAAGACTTGTTATAGCCTTGGATTCATGAAGGAATCCCTTATGCACTTAGAGGATTCCACCATGATTCAAGGAGATTGTTTCAGAGAGATTTTCCCACCATAAAATGGGGTCTTTTTCTACTAGAGTATTTTATTAATGACACCATAGGATCCCTACACAATATTTTTGAATAATATAATTATTTGGAAACACTCCTATGATTCAAATTGACGTTGTCATTCATGAGGTGCCATGGACATACCCCATCATGCCCAGTCATTATTTTCCCATGATTACTATATACAAGCTCTATAGACTTAGTTTGAATCATTTATATAGAAATTGCTAGGTAATTCCCCTTGGATTAAATTCATACCCCTTATAGGTAGACAAAATGTGATATAATTATGAGTTTTTTTGACAACTAAGCTCGAGGATTCCTTAGTTACACCATGGATCCCCTATTATCATTACATCCTACTACAGTACTGATTATACCTTTTTATATAAATTATGTTGTAAATATATTGATAAGTGTAATAAATGGAATAATTAAATGATCACATGTTTAGAGAAACTTCTAGTTTTGGATGAAGAAGGAATGAGTTATTAATTATTTCATTTATTTTCATTTATATAAATATGAACGTTGTTTTATTTTATATTCATAAACATCAATTTTATTGAATACTTTTGTGGTGGCCAATTAATATTTTTGTAACACCTTAATTGATCCTCCATTGGTACCCATGTTGACTATATGATTTTAGGTGTCGAAAGGGAGAATCATTCCGCTTTGGACACCTGATATTCTTTATTAGGACGAGATATTGGGACTTGATGATAGGCCATTTCCTGGGATTCATTGATTGGTTTGAGAAATTTTTTATTCTTTTTTATCGCATGCATTCCGCTTCTACATGTTTCTATGTATTACTATGTTTCCTTTTGTAGAAACATGACATTACATCATTATCTTTTTATATGTTTTAGATTATTGTTATCATTCATTATTCAATGATTGGATTCGTATTCTAGATTCTATATTTTATTTCATTGATATCATGCTTCATCAATATATCATATTATTATAATTATGTTCTACACTCTGTCCAAATAAAACATCTTCCCCATTGACACATCATAGTCCCTAGATTCTAGTCGAAAGCCTCTTAAATATAGTGAGGTGTTCATCATGCCATGTGGCCCACCAGCTCCAGGTGCTATTTAGTGGCTCTCATTTTGGGATGTCACTATATTTTTTATAAAATATCATGTGTCTATTAAGGATGAAATCATTCCCAAATTTTGTTGTATGATACCTTGTTTCTTTTCACAAGCCCATGGTGAGAGAGAATGCATTTACAGGCTTATAGATATCTAATTAGGATGACCGTATGGGTTATCCTATGTTTTTCTACTACACTTAGATTATAATTGATCCATGCTTCTAAATATCAAGGATATTCTCTCGATTTCAGACAAGAAAACAGTTTTATTTTAAATTTTTTAAAAGGAATGTTTGTTTGACCCATGTGGTTTCCATAGTGTTTCTTAATAATGGTTTCCTTAGTTATTTTCCATAGAATAAATTAGAGAGATTATACTCCATCTTGTTCAGAGATCGGAAGTGTCTAAATAATGTAGTATAGGCCAATGTTTTATCCCTAATCCATGAGGCTCTACTGGAATCTATTTTTTATGCATCATATTTTTAATACTATTTCACTTATTTATTTCACATCATTTTGATTTACCCATATAGAGTAGAATTGCATTATACATTATTGTTAATAGAATAGTGAGTAGTAATCACACCCTATCGAGTCCATTAAATGGTACTTATATAGTTTCTATGGATGTAGGTTTATATAAGGAAAAATATGCAAGAGATAATTCTTGATTTTATATCTTTTTTAGAGATTGGATATGGAAATCAAGCTATAGTTCAGAACATATAGGTTTTTTTCTACCATTTGGTATTTTTCCTTTTTTTACTTTTGGTGTTAGCTGTACTCAACATGACCAATATTAATGTGAATCTCGATAAGTATGTAGAATCATTATAATATTTTTGTGGATTTGAATTGATATTTTAAAAACTTTTATTTCAATTTGGATGTGATGTATATGATGTTTCCTTTATTTATTATTTTTTAAATTGACCAGAGGTTGTTGTCTCCTCATCATACCACTCATACACCCTCGCTACATTATAGAGGCTTATAAAATATAAGTATGTGCACATGAGTCCATGTGGTTCAATATCCTAGGGAGCCGATATAGTGGATTTTGTGGTGGGAGGCTATAAAATGGTATTAGATAAATATTTTATATGCCTTGTTGTTTTTGAATAGAAGAAAAGATACATGGAAGTTGTTATAGTTTTTTAATGAGCTCATTCATGGTATTTATAGACCTACATATAGGGAAAATCCATCTTTCTAATGTTGATAATTATTTTTCAGGATTTATAATTTTTATAGTTTTTGATTTCTACCATGGGTGGTGCAATTTTGTGTGATTTTATTGATTCATGGGATTTTTAATTCTAGTTTGTATGATAAGAGGATGTGTGTTTGTGTTCTTTCACCATAAATAGATCATATGATTTATATTCGATCCATATGGTATCTAATACTAGTAGCTTAATTTAACTCTCATGTATTGAAGTTTTAATACTATTTGTGTCATATATTTTTTTAAATTTATATCTACCTATGTATATAACTATATATACAGAGTGATTATTTAAATTGTATCAATAAATTCATTTTGTTTTTAAACATATAATTGTATGGTATAATTCTATATTTCTAAGTCTTGTGTGGATATGTGTGAATTTTGGAAATATATAAATAGGTATATAAAGTAATGGTTTTTGTTAAATAAGATATCAATAAGAGACCTAGATGGTTTTTTATTTTATAACTTTTTAATAACATCCTATCTAACCAAAAAAATATTGTGATATTTAATAAATTATGAATGGTTATGATGTGGAATTTTGATGAATGGTGAAAATATATAAAAAATTAAATCTGATGGGAATAGTGGTACACAACTTTTGATAGTGTATGAGGCCAATAATGACTAATGGTGGAACTCTTATAACCCATATATATTTGACTAATTATTTTAAATTCTATCTTATTACAATTGAATATAAATCAGTGTCGGTTAAATAATGAACCAATCACATCCTCAAAGCTAAACTTGTCTATAACTTGTGATTGAAACATCATATAATGAAATTGAAGTATTGGAATTTGAAAATTTATGGGAATGTGAAGATGATAAATTCATAAATTCATATTATATATGAGTTCTATATGAAATTAAATTTTGTATTTCATCAAATAAAATATCAATAAGAATCTTATTATGTGTTCTCCCACTAAACTTGTGGATGAGATATTTTTCAACCTATACTATAGATTTCGGAATAGCTAATGGAACATTAAAAATTGAAACATGTGATATGAAAGGATCCTAAAATGAATCAAAAAATTGATTCCTTCAAATACATTAGTTTATTTATTTGAGTTCAAATTTTATGAAAGTCATTGACCATGTTTATAGGTGTGTTCGGTTAAAGGGAGGGATCTGGATGTGTTGTGTTTTTGTTATTTTTTTATTGTGCATATATGGGATCCCTGAATATGGTGGTTAGATATTGAATATTAGGTTCCACATGATCTTATGGTGTGCGTGATGATTTTCTCCATGAACTGTGACAATATTCTTTTTAGTGTATAAGCTAGGTGGAAGGAAAAATTAACTGTAGATCCAACTTTGTGTAAGAATTGTATTTAATTACAATAAATTTAACTAGTTCATATTGGTTCTGAATGAAATACAATATTTCATTAATGTAAATTTGGTTAATATGTTATAAAGAAGAAGTTATTTTAAATTTCAGAGGATGTATCTTTTCTTCGTAAGAATGTTGATATATCTTTGCTAAATTGTATAAAGAAGACGGAAAATAATTCCTCAAGTACATTTATTTTAAGAAACATATTTCAAGACATTGAGCTTAAAATCCACAAGTCATATTATTTCAAGAAATGTATTTGAATAATTTGAGTTTAAATTATCATTATTTTTGTATTGTTCTTAATGTCCAAAGCATGTACTAATGAATTTTGGTTTTAGAACATTTTTCACAACAGAACAAAGAATGTTGATGATCAATATATTAATTATGATTAATAAAAATAATATTTTATATAAATAGTAATAGGAATTACATGAAATTTGAATACTATTACCTGATTAATTATTTGAATATAATGTATAAATTTAGGTAGAATGCATTTGAGTTTCTTGATATTAAATTATATACTTAGAATAACGATAAGTAACTTCTAATGACGGGATTTATAAAAAAAATAGATCCAACCATAGCCATCAATCAATGCTATCTCTAACCCCATATGGTATATAGACTCAGATATATGGGATATATCCCATATTGGGGCATCCATGGTGATTTAGAGGTGGATCATGGCGCCCATAGGGAGCACATATAGGAACCATTACATAGTGGGTGCAGATAACCCACATGGTTTCTTGTCTGGACTGAGAAGGTGAGGAATATCCCGTACAAGGCTTGTTTATTGTGTTCGGGGTTCCAGATCTAGTACCAAATAGATATTCTATGATAATGGATTAGTTTATTTAGAATTCTATAAAAGATTGGAAGATCATATTGGGAATGGTGAATTATATAATTATTGTCCTCATGTTAAAAACATTAATTTATAATTTATTTATTTGATTGAATAGATCTCAACAATTGGATCTAATATGATGTTTCCATGAACCATTGGAAACCCTATTTCATCATAAAGGCTTCAATTCATTCGAAAAATTACTTTCCATTGACATCTATAGATCAAATCAAGATTGATCTCACATGAACCTGAATTAGGAATGACATAGATCACCATACATGAATGTTTTTATGTATTTTCAAATAGTTCTTCAAAGAAAATAAAATTATTGAATGAATATGATGGTTAGTAGATTACTCAATGTAGTGTGGGTGCATTCCTGTGATCCAAAAAAATCATGTCAGTGTTTCTTCATTAGAGAAGTATACAGCTTTGATAAGATTCTAAGACTTCGGTCTTAGTAAAGGATATATGGATTAGAATCAATCACTAAAATATTTCATAATATTTTATTGTTCATGATTCATCACTATTATCAGACATGAAATGAAACTAGAGTTTGAATTAGTTAATTATAATGGGGGAGATATGGTTAGACCTCCCTGTTAATATAAATGAATTGAGAAGAAAAAGACTGATTTATATTAATATTTATTTTAGATATAATATATTTAGAAAGAAGAGTATCTTGATTCATTATTTTGAACAATGAAAAATGAGTTCTGAATGACACTAAGAAACACATATAAGAGGAATCGCTCACTTATTTTTTCTAACTAGAAGAACTGCACAGTCATTTTTATGAAGAACAAGTTTTGAAATTCAGTTCTTGATTAACTTACTCGCATTGTGTTATTTTAATATGTTATTACTGATGTTTCATTAAGCCAAAATGGATTATATTAAGAATAAAATCCATGATAATATATTACTATGAATAAGATTAGACATTAAATAAGAATTTCAATTTTTAACCATCTTTAACATGAAGAATATTGAGTTATTCCATAAATCACAAAAGATTTTGTGGAAAGGAAGAACCCATACAAATAAGATCGTAACTTTCATGAAGAAGAATGTTCATCAAGTTATTTATTGTGATGTAAACAACAAGAACATCAATGTACTTGTTCTAGTGTCTATGAATTGAATAACATGATCATTTTCAATCCATTAATTATATAGATTTATGAAAGGGTTTGGAAAATATAGTTCATAATGAAAAATTCATTCATTAAGATAGTATTTATTCTTCTTAGATAATATATCCAAAGATAACTCTTTCATATATAAATTATTCACATGCATATAACATGAAAAACTGTGACACACATCGAAATAAATTTTCAAAATTATAATTACATTTAGATAGAAAATAAAAAATTAGAACAATATATATATATATACACACAAAGCTTTATGAATACAAGGAATTTCCATTCAATTGTTTCCAAATGTAATTCTTGAAGTCCTCTATATTATTTTTATAAGGATAAATTTTTTTAAGGTGATGGGTTGAACATTTATCATTTCTATAATCATAAAATATGTTTTTCAATATAGTAATATATAAGTATATTTTGTAAAAAGATAGACTAGAAAAGGAAGGGTGGTCCAGGAAGAGAATACCTACTGGATTGAGAAATAGTGCATTAACCAGAGTTAGGAATAAAGGTTCATCCATATACAATATGGAGTATCTTTATCAATTGGTTATAAAAAATAAAAATGGGATAAGGTATTTTAAGTGTAGTTAACAAACTAATAATATGTTATTGGACATAGCAGAAACACTATAATAACAATTAAAAAATTATCAAGAAGGATAAAAGATCATCAAGATACCATTGAGGGATTTTATTATCATTTAGTATCATATAATGAAATTGAATTAGAAGAATAAAACATAAAATCTCTATATGAAATAAGAATTTAATATTTTAGTTTTTTTCATTGAAGATGAAGGAAGGATTTATTCCCACTATTGTGCAAGTAAAAAGTGAAAAAAAAATTGATAAATAATAATAAATATAAAATCTAACAAAATATAAAATAGGTAGAATACCTTCTTGGTGTTATAAATTTCATTAAGAATAATTTTAAGTATATATATTCAGTATTAAATATAATGAACCCATGAGGAGCTTCATCTTTGATAAGATCATCACAAGTACAGGGAAGAATGATTATCTCCCTCCATTATCCTAAAGTGTATAGACTCAAATTTTAGAGAAGTTTTATTTTCAAGATACACCATTTAATCTTTATCATAGTATTGTTGATAATCCACGTATTGGTTATTTCCAAACATGAAATAGTCAAGCTATTGTTATTAAAAAGTAGACCTCAAATAATATTTTATGTCATATTTTACCTTCTTTAATAAACATTAATATAATAATAAAAATAACATAGTTGAATAAATATAGTAACAAGTCTAAAATATTAAAGGGTAGAAATTTATAAAATTTTACAATGTTCCCAACACTTTCACCACCTATACGTGTTGAGTATATCCTAACATGGTCCTCTCAATTGGTATCCAGAGTGAAGGTTCACCTCAATTGTATTCTATACATTGAAGGTGTTCAATTTTTGAACATTTAATTTTCATTCTTGAATTAAAAATGAAATGATGTTTTGTTGAATATTAATTTTTATTTTATTAGACATGTATTTCTCCAATTATCATAATGATCATGATAATGAAAGTGAAAAAAAAGTTGATGATGATATCCCTATTATCATTATAACAGAATATATCAATGTCACAACCCGCCTTCACCAAAATGAGGGAAGGGTCAGCAGATTTCCAGGACCTTCCTTCTTTAAGTTGAAGGAGAGATAATGACCCCCGAACCCCCCCCCCCCCCCCCTTCAATAGGTCCCGGAGTGGCGACTAGCACTAAGGGTATAGAAATTTGTCACAAATGGAAGGCATTACACTTTTTTTATTTTATAGGATCGAGAGATAAGGAGAAGAAAACCCAACAACACCAAGGTAGAAAGAAAAGAAAAGCCAAAAGCAAACCATTCCCACATGCATGTTTCAAAAGTAAAAGCCACAAAGTGAAAAAGGTGACTACAAGGTAAGTACCAAAGGGAAAAGAAAAACGACAACTGAAACTGCTCCAAAGGTCCGAGCTAGTAAGGTCCAGTGTGATCCCCGAAGTCCTCCGGGAAACCTAAAAGCAGTTTTATATACGTAGGGTGAGCATACAAGTACACTCAGTAGGGAAAACTAAAGACTCACGTGCACAAGTGGGGGAACATACTAAAGTCCTGTGAGAAAAAGAGTAAACCAAACACCTATAAAGGTAAACTATCCACCCCATGCCTCACCAAGGCACACTCACCAAATAACGCAAGTCAAGTAATATATATAATCAGAGCACAACGATGTTTTGGTACCCCGCGCCACATTCCCACTGGTTATTGAGACATCCTAGGCATCGGACCAATCCCGCCATTCTCACTGTAGTCCCACTACCACACCCGCCCGCACACACCTGGGCCACAACCACGTGCAGTCCCACTGCCGAAATCCCGCCCGCACACACCTCGGCCTCAACCGTCACATGTAACCATGCCTGCAAACACCTAGGATAGAACAACCACCACCATGCCCGAAGACACCTGGGCTAAAGGATCCACTGCCATGCCCGAAGACACCTGGGCCTCATCCCGAAGACGCTTGGGAAACCACCTGCCGCACACACTTGGCCAACCACCACACTACCCCGCCCGAAGGTTCTTGGGCTAATAATGGACCTCAGGCCATCATAGCCTGCCCGAAGGTACTTGGGATATCTGGGAAAGGGAGCAGAAAAGGAGCTAATAACCAGCCACTAAGTATAGTGTTGGGAAAAACACCCTCCCCCGTGAAATGGGGGTGTTCGGCACTAAGTTCTCAACTTGGGTGGGGCGTGAATAAGAAACACATAACTACAAGTATAGTTATAGGTAACAAGAACTCACCAAAGTCTAGATTTTTCTAACTGGCCTACGGAAAATTACACCACTATATCCGAGCCCCAAGTCATTACTCTCGCCAACAAACCCCATTGTCCCAATCATGTTTCATGTTCAGTACTAATGTTTATGTTTAATCACTACTGGGCAACTAGTAAGCATAGGCACAAGTCCAGAAAAGTAAACAATCAAACAACAACCATAACTCCCACACCCGGTTCTCAACAACAGAGGTTCCCACCCCAATTTGTGATATAATCAAGTATCCACTGGGCCTTAAAACTGACAACCACCGAGTGTATAAAGAACAGGGGATCCCATCCCCTCTCGCATCTCCAGCCATCGGCCTGAAAGGAAAAAACCAACTACCACCACCAACACAAGCATGGCCTTGCTGGTATTTTCAGATTAAAACGACTTAACACACTCCACAATTCGAATTCTGTGTGCTCTAACCGGGAGTCCTCACAGAAGGGTTGATCCTGGTGCTTTCAATTATTTTAGCCGAATATACGTGATTAACCAATTCACTTTTCACAGCAGGAGCTTACAACCACAAGCAGACCATTTAAAACACCAGTGGGGGTTCATTAGTGCACAAGCAATGACAACCAACGGCCTCGATTTTCAGAAGGCATAAGCCAGCACAACTCAACAAGATGGTCACAGAAGAAACATCATCAAAAGATAAGACAACATCAACGATCACAGCCCCCCTATATTTCTTTATAGAATTCGTTTGGTATCTTTAATTAGGTCTGGTTTATCCAATTCTATAGAATCAAAAGCACGCCCACCCTGCATGATACACAAAAGAGAGAGGCAAACGAGAAATTCGCTACTTGTTTTATCGACGATCGATGCTTAGGCCGGGCGCCGAACTTTACGGATAAAGATGTGCCCGATGCACCAGAAGCTGTTTGTGAAAAGCCACGATCGAGGAAAACAGAAACCACGGCTAACCCTTGGTTTATAAGAGCCGGGGATGGTTGGGGTGAAAACGCGAAACTGCGTAAGGTGCGGGGGTCGTGGGTTGACCATGCGGCTCCACTCGTCACAAAAAGGGGTCGGGTAGTTTAAGCCCACTCATGAATTGAATAAGTATTTAATTAAAACTTTTATGCATGTTACGGGTCGTTAAAACACGCTTTAACAAGTTATAATAGGGTTTAAACCCCTTTTTGTGCAAAGGAGCGCTACTGGAAACAACTTGACAAGGCCGGGTGACGCCGATCGGTCTCACCGAGACTCCACTCCTTTAGGACCCGGATTTTGGAAAAGGGAAGAACCAAGAGAGTCTGGGTCATCACAATCAAGTTCTCAAATAATTTATAACAATGAAGATATATATATCATGGAATGTAGATAATAGGTGATATAATATTATACAAAGGATAATTGAAACATTCCTCATGTGATATGCAGGTATCAGTTAGTTCCTTTAAAAACTATCATAAATATTATAGAAGAACTAGTTGTAGTGATAACATGTTATTTGATTTTTTGATTGATGCATCAAATTCTAGGATACATGAAATTAAAAAAGAATTATCCTCCCTTATATATGGGTTATTTCAAACCATGAAAAAATAGATCATACAACTGGAGGATTAGTTTTAAGTAATGGAGAATGATTTACATGAGGAATTTATAGAATATATAATGCTATTTCTAAAGAAAATATATTTTATAATGAGGAATGTGGATCTTGAAATAATTTTCTCAATAATTTAATATTAATTTTTAAAAAACATATAGAGAAATATTCATTCAAGAATCATAAAAAGGAAATGAATATAAATTTTAAGAAAAATTGAGAAATTTCATCAGTGTGAAGAATTAAAAATTGTTAGAAATATCCCACAAGATTAAGAATCATTATTCCCTTCAATAGAAAAAGAATATATGCATATGAAATAAAAAATATTAATAAATATTTTGAAGGAAATATTTTTCTGAGTGATGATAATAATAAAAAACACACATTATGAATTTACTAGAATTGGATGTTGAATTTTCCAATTTAGAGAAGAAAAATATTGATACTTCGTAATAGAAGGATATGGTTGATGCTTCTACAAAATGTTCACTAGAGGATTCTAAGATTAATATATCACTTAACCTATGTTAAATATATCATGAAATAATTCAATAATTTACCTCAAGTTACAATAAATAATGTGGTACCATCCATACCATCTTGTAAAAATGTATATAAATCATTTTTCATGAATAATGATAGTTGGAAAATAGAATAATTATATGTATAGACCAATAGAAGAGATAATAATCCAACCACTGTGACTATGGTGGATAAGTGAAAGAGTGTCGAAGTTGGTTCGTCATGAAGAAACAAAAAAATAATGAAGAAATTTGAAAACTATCACATAGAATAAATAAGAAGATCTTGGTTTTTGGATCAATGTTGGTGTTGTAAGAGATTAGGGAATTTAGAATTTTATTTTTTGTATGATCCCTAAAATAAAAAATCATGGATGATTCCTTCATCAAGGGTGATCAATATAAAAATAAAGATTCCGTCTCCACTTTGTAAGAGAAATATGAAAAATACCATCATATTTTAAATGATTGATAATGTATTTGATGTTGGAAAATATGGTGTCCATATGGTTGATACTTTCTCACCATGATATGAACCAAAATTAGAAAATAACAGAATGCCATAGAATGATGATATTAAAGTATAATAAACCTTGGATAGTAAATAAGAGAATAATGTAAATAAAAACTATTTCTAGAATACATAATTAACAAAATTAGATAAGGCCTTGGATTCCGAATACAAAAAGTTATGGAAACGTGTTTCATCTAAAATGAAAAATAGGAAGGGTAGTTCTAATAAAATACCATGTGGAATATAAAAACATTCTAAATTTTTTTTAAGGATATTTCAATCATTTGTAATGATGAATTGGAAATATTATGGAAAATAAAAGAATAGAAAAAGACTACAGAGAAATAAAAACATAAGATTCTCCACTATAGTGAATATGTTATATGTGTGAGGTTTAACATATCAAGACCCAGACAAAAAATAATTCTATAAAAATTATAGAATAATAATAATTATTTATGAATATGAATGTTATACCTCGTGAGTCGTAAGATTTAAAATCTATAAAATAAAGAAGATTCATACATGATGAAATTAAAGAAGTAGTAAGATACTTATAGTCTCAATCATAGTTTTTATTCATATTTGAAATCATGAAAAATTGGGGAATGATGGAAAATTATATGATAAAACTATCAAATGTTATTTTTCACATTGATGTGTAAGGAAGAGACACCATATTCCCTTAACTGTTGTGTTTTTAATTTACTCTTTCATAATATGGAATTAAAGATAAATCGTAATCATAGGGGGAGAACATAAGATAATGGACGGATACCAGATATGGATATATAAGATAATGAGGTATCCATACTTTAATATTTCTTATATGGTTTTAATGATGACTTGATTAAAGGATAATTCTTTGTGAAAACTGTAAATTGTTAGAAAATATACATACTCAAATATCTATTTAAGTGGTTTCTATATATTAGTACATAAATCATAACTTTTTAAGAGATTCACCATAATAAATATCATAAAGAACGACTTCGTGAGGGTGTGGAATTTTGATAATGTTGATGAAACCACTATAATCATTATATCATGAAAATATTATTAATCATGAATATTATGTCATTGGAAATTGTAAAAAGTTTATGATCTCTCATCTCTAGTTAATAGAAAAATTAATTTTAAAAAATGGGGACAATTTTAATTAAGAAATGATATAACATATTTGTTAGTATTAAAGGGTTACAAGGCCACTTACCCTCTATTTTTGACATGATAGTTTTTTGATTTTTTAGTTGAATTTAATGTAGGAGTTTAACTTTTATATTTCAAATAAATGTTTCATATCTCATTTATGTATCTTTATCCTGAAATAAAAGTGGATATCCCATGAAAACAAGTTTATATGTTACAATTTAATTTGGTATAAATATAATTTGATAATGTAATGGTTTTTTTGTCAAAATCAGATCCACTTAATTTCAACACTCAACGTGGATCATGAAGACATGGATTGAAATGATTGATTAAAAATATCCTAAGAATGAGCTGATACTTTTTTCCATCTATATTGAATTAATTTTCAATACATAGGATAAAATATTAAATGAATGTTTGTAAAATTAAAGGGGTGAGAAATAATATAAATTGTTACATATTGATATATTATTTTGGAAATAATATTGATGTTATTTGAAACAAATAAAAAAGCAGAACTTCTAAAGCACACTTTTTGTATGAGTTTTATTTGTTTATAATGGTTTATGTTGGTTTTAAATGGTTTTAAATTAAGTATAATGATTTTATTGATTTCAATATAGGGAAGAGGTTATAATTTAGAAGTTATAAAGTTTGTAGGATGTATCCATCCCTAGTAATAAAGTTGATACAAGATGGATGAATTGAATTGATATGGGAAAAAATAATTACTCTATATTATAATATCAAAAAAAATTAAATAAATTGATTTTAAACCACTCCAGTATTATTATATCATAAAACATCTATGTAGTCTCTCAGTTTAAATTTTGATGATTTCTGTGTTGTTTTTAATGTCTGTAACATTTAAAAATGGAGTTTTTTGTGATCACTTTATTCATAACATATTGACTAATTAAGAATAAGATAGTTGTAGGAAACCTTTTTTATGGTGCATTTTTCACATTTTTTATTTATAACTGATGTGAAATATTAGGAAGATTACTTTTTAACATCTATTTTTTATGAAAACATAGGTGAAAACGTATGTATTTTTCACACTTTCACATCATTTATACTATATAACATACATAAAAGAGTGGTTTATTATATCGGTTATACTATAAATGATGTTAAAAACCTCGACTATGAATTTCTCACATCAGTTATAGTATAACCTTCATAAAAAAATTAAAATGTATGTATTGATCGAGGGTTTCATTATGCAGGATGCCTATTTCACGACGGATCTCTCGTTTCTCTCTCATTGAAGCCCGAATATTCTGGTATCATTAATTTGGTGTTAAAAACCATACCTTATGATCTAAATTGAACCATATGGTTTTCCCTAACTCTGGTTATGCATCAAAATTAATCCACAAAAAATTTGGTTTCTCTTTTTTCAATCATTCTATGGCTTCGAATCTCTAACTAAATATTGTTTAATTAAGTATTCTTTATTCCTGCATTTCCATCTTCACGAATTCTGGTTTTTTATATTCATCATTGTGTGTTCGATTATAGATATGATCACATCCGACTAGATCACTTGAACAATTGAATTAATTATATGATATAAACTTTTCTAGGTGATTTATATTTTTTTATTTGGATTTATGGTGTTTGATTCTTATAATGTTATATAAAACAAATTTAGTTATCATGAGTTTTGTGATAAAAATAGAGGAAGAATTAGCATTGATTTGATAGCATACATCGTCAGAGAATCCATAAAGAGATAAAAGAACAGGTCTAAACATATTTTATAAGATATAATATGATTTGACAAGACCAATAAACTATGTGGCCTATACATTCATAGGTATTCATTCTTATTGTGTTTTTGTATTATCATTATTTCACTCTCAATTTGATCCTAAATATGTTTATCCTCTATTAGGGTGAATTAAATAAGGGTTTCAGGATGAGTTGGTGATATTAGCTTGACTTTTGTTTGATTTTTTTCTATGTAATAGTTTATGTGGTCATTATCAAATGTGTTTTCTTATTAAAACTGGATTTTGAAACATGTTATTGTATTTATAATTATACCTTATGGTTTTTTAAACTATTATATTGAATTTTTTTGAGTGTAACTAATTTTATAATTATATATAATTAATTTTTCCAAATAGGGGATGATCATTGATTTTTAAAATAAATTTCAGTGCATTTACAGTCTGTTTAAATGATTAAAAATGATTTTCAATATTATTACTATTTCATTTGGTGAATCAAACATGGTAATTCATTGAAAATAAATATTCGTGATGAATTCGTATCCCGTTTTGGGATCAATATCTTTTGATTTCTGATGGCTTCAAATTTTCAGTATAATAGTATATCTCTTAAATTGATGATAATGTAATAGAAATGATATTATAATTTATAATTACCTATTTTTACCAATATATTTATAAAATTATAATAAATTAAAACTATAAGAAAGAATGTTAAAAAATAAAATCAGGTGTTGTAGCTATTTTTTAGGTTTGTAGCTTGCTGGAACAAGTTAAAGTTTAATTTCCAATGCATGCCTCTCATGTTTGATACAGTATATTCAACTTCGGATTTTATAATTTGTTAATTAGTTACTCATTTAATTTATTGTAATTTTTTTAAATAAGACTAAATTTATGATAAGATTATATTGTAAATTAAAATTTGAATGATTTTATTATTTTAATAAACAATCAACTATCAATTAGTTGTTATCATTCTATATATTTTTTGATAGATATTTTTTATGGATATCATTGTACATATTTTTTTTAATAATTTCAATAGGATATTTTTTATGTTTACTTGAGACATTTTTTTATTGAAATAAAAATTATAATTTCTTCCTTGTGAATAAATGTTTCATCAAAATTGTCTATTTTTCTTCTAATTATTTCATTCGTGGTTTTTTATATTTTCTTAATCAATTTCTAGTATAAATATTTTAAAAATTATTACGCTTTTTTGGTTTTTTTGTTGTTATAAATAATGAATCATTTTTTCATTAATGCACCTTGAATAGCTGATGAATATTAGGAAGGTGTCGATGCTTTCTTGGAATTTTCTAAACGCAATATTCCAAACAATGACATGGTTTTCTATCCATGCATGAAATGTTTTAATTTAAAGAGGTTTAAAATAAAATAGATCAAAGATAATTTAATTTTACATGGTTTTAATTCGAGTTACATCCATTGGATTTTTAATGGTGAAATTGAATATAAGTCCAGATATATTCACAATGTTGCTTTAAAAGATGACAAATCTAGTAAACATGAGGAAATGATTTCTGATATTTAATTAGATACAATTGAGAAACAACCAAATATTGAGAATTTATATGGTGATGTTTAAAACCCATTTTATTCCGATTGAACTAAATATATTATTTTACCAATTGTGTAAAGATTTCTAAACCTGAAGAAAAAACTTGGATACAGTGAAAATAGTTTTACCGAGATGCTATAATTTTTGAAAGACATTCTTCTTAAAGATAATGATCCTTGAGATTCACATTATAAGTCCAAGAAATTATTATTCCCAATGGGATTGGGGTATATGAAAATTCCTTCCTACCCAAATGACTGAGTGATATATAACAACGAATTCAAATTTCAATTAGAGTGGCTGAAATGTGGGATATCATGGTATAAGTTGAAATAAAAATCATAGGTTGATTAAGATGATTTTGATACCCCTACAAATGAATTTTGGTATCTTCCTATAAATTCTCATTTAGGAATTTTATATATAAGTCCTCGGCCTTAAACCTTACTTAATGTGGAATTAAATTAATAATTCATATTGAGGATCTTATCAGGTTTAGATTTTTAGAGAATTAGATCATAAATCAGGAATTACATTCCACATTTAAACAAAGTGGTTACATAAAATATAGTATTGGTTCTTCCCCATCAACGGAAACATATTTAAAATAAAACATGGTTTCTTTCTTGACACATCCTTGACACTATCATCATATCATGCACCATTCCCTTGACCTGTGAAAAACATTTCAAAAACATGGGATGAGCATAAAAAGCTCAGTAAGGGATATAAAAGTATGAAAATAAAATATTAGTCCATGTATGAAATCATACTTTACTCATAAAACATAAGAATTTTAACATACATCATCAAATCATGAATAAATCATAGAAATCATAAGGCATAAAGGTAACTTGATACATTCATAACATTCTTACGTAGGGAGTAACCCTCTCGATTACGTTTGGAATACCCATCACAGTATATTCCCTAAATATCTTCGGAGAATCCTTAACGTTTAACTCCTTTACGTTACCCAATGCATTGGAGAGCTATATTGGGCTCACCCGCCCTTAGTTTATCATGGAACCACCCGTCTTCATAATAATTCCCAACAACCATAACATAATCGTATCTCATAAAACATGCATAAATGAAACATAACATTTCCACTTTTTAATCACAAGATATCAATACAACACATTGATATAAAAACATTACGAAAACCATTTTCAATTCCAAAATAAATGAAAAGTAAAACAGGGTATTTATTTTTCTTTTAAAAAAATGTATGGTTTGTAGAGGAAGCCGAAACTCAAATAATGGTCACAGCGGCGGAGAAGTCGTTGTCACTGCATACGTACAATAAAAACATTCCCTTTTTTTGTTTAGTAAAACGCTTCGTATAAAAAAAGATTCCATTTGAATAAGTGTAAAAGTCAAAGGGGTTTATACACCGTATAAAAGAAAGTTGTGTATAAAACAAAATATGCCTCAATGAATGGAGATTGAGATGAAGTCCCTTACAAAGATGATATCCTTGGATTAAGTATAAATCAATTACAAAATTATGTGTGACAAATGAATACACAAAATATATGTGGATATTAATTTTAAATCAATCACATGTTATTCACACATATTCATATAACGACATATTCAAGGAGTACAAGTTTATCCCAAAGAATCAAAATTGGGATAAGAAGTTCCCTTGCAAATATTCGACATCCTAACGGCGTCACTCAAAAATTCTGAAAAAAAGTTGATGAGAGATAAAAATGGTATCTCGTCACTTGGATATAAAATTTACATTAATAAGGATATATAAGAACATATCCCAACATAATATTATGTGAATTAAAAGACATAACAAAAGAAGTCTTTTAAAAAGAGGAGGGTGAAAGGTTCCCTTACCGACTTGGGTATCATTCAAATCATACACCCCATGAAAGAAGGACAATATAACATTGATGTAAATACTCATAAAAGAAATTATATTACACAAATAGTATAATAATGGGTAGTACATATACCACTCAAAGTAAATGGTGGAAAATGTATCATAAATCTCATGCGAATAAAAGTGAGATGAAAAATCCCTTACGAAAACTCGGCAGCCTAACAACGCCACTTAAAAATTCTAAAAAAATAATTGATGAGAGTAAGAGAGGGTATGTCATTATATAAAAATAAAAATTAAATTATGGTTAATATAAAATAACATCCTCTAACATAAGAACATGCAGCATAAATGAAATGACATAAAAGAGGGTACTTGAAAAGAAAGCAAGAGGTTGGATCCCTTACCTCATGTCTGACCTGTCATGTTAGTTTCTTTATATTCCTGAATAATAAACTTTGGTCAATTTATAATTTCTTAAGGACCTCCTTTAAATATTATTATTCAGTTTAAATCACAAATTATAATGTTATAATAATTGTTTAATAATGTTAGTTCATATCAGATGTTTTTGCCGATGTTTGGTACATGAGTAAAAAAATGAACTTGTTTGAAAAATATTTCCCATGTAGTTATAAGTAATTCATTTACAGAATATTATTAATGATTAAAATATCATATATATCCAGTACATATTCATTTTATACTATTCCATAACATTTGGAGATAAAAAAAGAAAACCACCATTCATGGAGACGGTAGGTCGTACGTACACATCAACGCTACTTTCATTTTTTTGTCATATTAATGGAATTAAAAATAAATAAGAGATATATATATATATTATAATTCCATTATAATATATATGTTATATAGGTCACATATGTTCATTAATTTCTTTCTTTATACATTCCATGTATTGCATTAACGAGTCACATCACTTGAGGGGGCAGTAGTCCACACTTCCTCATATGAAATTATCGCATTTGCACAACATGAAAAAAAATAAAGGTATATTTTAAATATAAAATAAAGAAGAATATAGTAAAAATAAATACCATATATATCATATATAAAATAAAGTTACATCATAATGGACACCTTTAAAGGTGTTAAAAGAATATTGAACAATCATCGTTTTGTGAGGCCGAAAATCACCAACCACAGAAACAGTATGTTCATTAACCATTAGATGAAGGTGTGTGTAAGTTTAGCTCGAATCCATCGCATAACAACATCCTAGTATATTGAAGATACTGGTGTTGTTACAAAAGAAAAGAATAAAAAGAGTTTAGGGGGTTGGAGAAGCAAAATAAAACATAACAACACAAGAGAAAACACTACCTTTAAAATGGGTAACTCTCTTTGATATAAGCTCAAAGGCTTCCTTGGAAGGGATTCTGCCCAAAGTGAGGCTAAAATGATGAATATATGGATGTGTAGAGATGAAATGGGAAGTTTTGTGCCAAGACAAAGCCTTTGGAAGTGTGGGTAAGGTGGTAGAGGTGGGGGGCCTTTTATAAGAGGACAGGAGGGTCACTCTTGGAAAGTTATAAAAGAATACTTTATTATAATATGCTTTTCAGATTTTAAAGGTCCCAAAATTATATATTTCTAGTATAAGTTTATTATATTTCTAAATCCACCAATACAATAGGTTTTTCACAAGTTTAGGTCTTAGATTTTACATTATATTTTTATTTTATTTAAATCGTTATATAATGAGGTAATCGCTGCATCATCATGGTGTCATAAATAATTTAATTTATTTAATGTCTAAAAATCATAAAAAAATAGCATGATGTAGTAAATATTTTTATCTTTGTAATTTATATTTATAGTCAAAAAATATGACATGTATAACCCCATGAAAAAAAAATTTAGTAAAAAAACTCATGTTTGTGACATTTTTACTTTTACTTTAAATAAAAGGCATTAATGTCATTATCATACCCAAGTGGCACCATGGGGTCCCAAAAATAGACCCATTGGTTGCCTTGGTCGGCCATGACACATCCAATAAAGGTAGGACATGTGTATAAGTCAATTAATATTATTAAAACATTATTTTGACCATAAACTACACTAATTATCTCTAATCGCGATTAAAAACGTAAAAGTTACTATTCAACAAAAACATATTTTAATCCAATTGAACCAAATTTTACTTCATAATGACAAACATGTATGTAGGATTTTTTAAATTCAAAACATAGAGGTGGTAAAATTTCATTTAAATGAAAAATCAGTTTTTTAAGTACCACTTAGTGGTTTCACTATTCATCAAAAATTGAAGTTTTTCAGAAAAATACCAAAACATTACCCTAATCTATATTTGATATTCCAAATTCAAAAATGATGTCTATTTTAAAAATTTAAAAACATAAAAGTTAAATTAATTAATTTAATAATTAATTCCCGCTGTCAGAGCAAATAGAGTGTTTTTATGAAAGAATAAGTATCAAAATATTGACACTAGTTTAAGTCCAATTTCAATGTGAAATTAATTCCAACGACCAGTGTTGGATTAAATGGTAAAAATATATTCTAATTTAACTTTAAAACCAATTAAAAATATAATCTAATCATATAAATAAATTAGATTAAAAAAAGGTTTTGAATTAAAATACAACATTTTTCACTATTCATTAAAAAATGAACTGTATCGGAAAAATACCAAAAATTTATAGAAATAAATTTTGATGCCCCGATTCTAAAGAAAAAATTTTATTTTGTCAAATATAAAACATAAAATTTTCAAAAAGTGGATTTAAAATAGGTTCACCATCAAAAGGCGATTAATCGACCTTTTAAAGAATATTAGAATGTTTACGCTTAAAATTGGATTCATTTTCATTTTTAATCCTCTAACATTTATTGTAAAGAGTAAAAATATTTGACAAACATATATAATCATTTTGTAGTTAGTTATGTTCATTCCCACCATTACAATGTCTAGGCGTTAACTACCATTTAAAATAATATTATTTTATTATTAGAGTGCAATGTAAGATTCCCAAGAAACGCGTTGTTGTGTATTGGGTACGCTATCGAGCATCGTGTCCCCTTTAAAGTAATATTAATATTTTATTCACAAATATGGATAAATGTGAAAATTTCACATTCTTTATTTACTTGGGGGTGTTACATCCTCCCCCCCCCTTTTGGGAATTGCGTCCTCGCAATTTTAAAATTGGGCTTGGAAAATTCATTGAAAATCCCACATCGGAACAAGAGTCAGTAAAACAATCACTTTAAAATAATGAAAGAGAAGTAAAAAGGTCACCTGAGTTAACCCATACTAGGATTCAATGTAGGAAAACATGGATATGGAGGAAAAAACAAAGGGTCATGTTCTGAGGGGGTGTGATAGAAAACATGTTTGGGAGAATGTTAACCACAAGAAAATCACATACTTGTGGTGGGTTAAACGGTATTCGATTCCCCCGTTGGAAAAGTTAATAGACAACATTTTTGTTTTAAGTTTCTTTTCATTGAGGAATTTATTTTTTATCTTAAGGAAACATACTTACTTGTCATGTTGACTTTCAAATTTTACTATATTTCTTACACAAACTTGTACTTTCCCCAAATAAAGAGTATTTAGGAAGACTTGTTTACATTAAGAGAGCTATAATCAACTACTAGAGAATAACCTAATCCACAAAAGAGAACTATATACTTCCCATGTATTAATACCTTAACCAACACTAAAACCTAAAGGTTAGTATGAGATCAGATAATACCCAAAAAGGATAAAAAAATCTATTCTTAATCTCCAAAAATTTTCAAACAATACCCAAAGTTCAAAAAAGACCATTCAATAAACAATTTGTCGATAAAATTATTCAATGTAAACCAAACTAAGATTGAAACCAAAATATTTGAAGGACTTAATCACATAGTCTTCCAAGGTTCAAATTAACACTTATTTGTTTATAACATCAGTTCCTCTTAAAGTCTAATATTGAAAAGTAATTAACCTAATCACATATCCTCCATGATAGGTTAATAATTTACATAGATAACCCAAAATCAACTTAATATTAATTCATAAAATCATCTAACTAAAAAGAATAAGTTATACTAACCAGGGACTTCACATAGTCCAGTGGTAGGCGATAAATACCAGTGGCACTTTGGTTGTGTGTTCGATTCCCACAACTTTGTCCGACCCGACGGGTTGTCACACGGTCTGTGTGTTGTCCTTTTTATAGAACTACAAAAATAACCCTAACATGTTTTAAACTCAATATTTTCCTTATACCTCTCATTTTCATCCAAATTCGTTACGATCTCCACATCTTAATTCTTGGAGTCTTATTTCACCACCATAAGATAAAATAAAACGATTTCCAAAATGAATAACATCATACCTTGATCATGGTGTCCACTCGGTTTCATCGTCATCTTGCTCACGTAAGTTGAAGTCCCATGCATTACAACAATGATTTAGAGATCCTTCAAAATCATTTTCTTCCTCCATCCAAATACACCTTGTACAACATGGGTCATATGGGTGTTCACAGAAATATAGTTTCGGAAAATAATCATGTATGACATATAATTCCAAAACATCTGATAAAACATGATTTCTATAAAATAGTCAGACAGAATTTGAGTTGAAACTTTCTATTATTGGTCCTTTTAAAATACCATAAGTATGTGCGGAGAGACTATATTTTAAAAAGAAAATATAAATAGGTTGCGCAAGGGTCCCCTTCCTCAGCAGCATTTTTAAAATCATAATATGCTTCAAATTCTTGGGATAAGGTAAAATATTTGAAAATACATTGATAATATTTACCTTTCTTGAAAATATGAGAATATTGTCAAAATAATATTTTTCTAAATACAACCCATGATCCATGATGATAACGAGGTATAGTGGAGGTGTTTGATATCTAAATCAACTGCTTGCAAGTGAGTTGTATGCTAGAAATAGTTTCACAATCATCCAAACATGAATTTTCAATAATTAATGCAAGAATGTCATCAAGAATAGGTAGGAATTTCGTTTGAGAACCTTCTCCTTCCATTCGTAACCGACTTTACTTGACCTGAAAAAAGTTATAAAATAAGGATTTAACTGAAATAATAGATATAGGGACTAATCATGTGTCTAACAAAAACTCCTAATCCCTAAAGTTGTCTAAACCGACCTCTGATACCAACTATAAGGCCCCGGCCTTAAACCTTACTTAATGTTGAATTAAATGAATAATTCATATTGAGGATCTTTTTAGGTATATAGTTTTTGAGAATTAGATCATAAATCATGAATTACATTGCACATTTAAACAAAGTAGTTAGATAAAAGATAGTATTGGTTTTTCCCCATCAATGGAAACATATTTAAAATAAAACATGGTTTCTTTCTTGACACATCCTTGACACTATCATCATATCATGCACCTTTCCCTTGACCTGTGAAAAACATTTCAGAAACTTGGGATGAGCATAAAAAGCTCAGTAAAGGATATAAAGGTACAAAAAAACATTAATCCATGTATGAAATCATACATTACTCATAAAACATAAGAATTTTAACATACCTCATCAAATCACGAATAAATCATAGAAATCATAAGGCATAAAGGTAACTTGAGGCATTCATAACATTATTACGTAGGGAGTAACCCTCTTGGTTACATTTGGATTACCCATCATAGTATATTCCCTAAATCTCTTCAGAGAAACATTAACATTTAACTCCTTCGCATTACCCAATGCATTGGAGAGCTATATCGGGCTCACACGCCCTTAATTTATCACGGAACCACCCGTCTTCATAATAATTCCCAAGAACCATAACATAATCGTATATCATAAAACATGCATAAAGGAAACATAACATTTCCACTTTTCAATCACAAGATATCAATACATCACATTGATATAAAAACAATATGAAAACCATTTTCAATACCAAAATAAAATAAAAGTAAAACAAGGTATTTATTTTTCTTTTAAAAAAATGTATGGCTTGTAGAGGAAGCTGAAACTCAAATAATGGTCACGGCGGTGGAGAAGTCGTTGTCGCCGCATATGTACAAAAAAAAACAATCCATTTTGTCGTTTAGTAAAATGCTTCATAAAAAAAAGGCTCCTTTTGAATAAGCGTAAAAGTCAAAGGAGTTTATACACCGTATAAAATAAAGTTGTGTGTAAAACAAAATATGCCTCAATGAATGGATATTTAGACGAAGTCCCTTACAAAGACGGTATCCTTGGATTAAGGATAAATCAATTACATAATTATGTGTGACAAATTAATACACCAAATATAAGTGGATAATAAGTGTAAAACAATCACAGGTTATTGACACATATTCATATAACAACATATTCAAGGAGTACAAGTTTATCCCAAAGAATCAAAATTGGGATAAGAAGTTCCCTTGCAAAAATTCGACAGCCTAACAGCGTCACTTCAAAATTTAGAAAAAGAGTTGATGAGAGATAAAATGGGTATCTCATCACTTGGACATAAAATTTACATTAATAAGGATATAGAAGAAAATATCCCAACTTAATAGTATGTGAATTAAAATACATTACAATAGAAGTCTTTTAAAAAGGGGAGGGTGAAAGGTTCCCGTACCGACTTGGGTATCTTTCAAAACATACACCCCATGAAAGAAGGACAATACATCATTGATGTAAATACTCATAAAAAAAGTACATTACACAAAGTGTAGAATAATGGGCAGTACATTTACCACTCAAAGTAAATGGTGGAAAATGTACCATAAATCTCACGAGAATAAAAGTGAGATGAAAAATCCCTTACGAAAACTCGGCAGCCTAACGGCACCACTAAAAAATTATAAAAAAAGAATTGATGAGAGTAAGAGGGGTTATCTCATCATATAAAAATACTAATTATGGTATGGTTAATATAAAATAATATCCTCCATCATAAGAACATGGATCATAAATGAAATGACATAAAAGATGGCACATGAAAAGAAAACGAGAGATCGGATCTGTTACCTCAAGAATGACTTGTCTTGTTCTTTTATTTATATTCCTAAATAAAAAACGTTGGTCAATTTATAATCTATTAAGGACCTCATTTAAATATTATTTTTCAGTTCATATCACATATTATAATGTTATAATAATTGTTTAATAATGTTATTTCATATCATATGTTTCTGCCGATGTTTGGTACATGAGTAAAAAAATGAACTTGTTTGAAAATGATTACCCATGTAGTTATAAGTAAATCATTTAAAGAATATTATTAATGATTAAAATGACATATATATCAATTACATATTAATTTTATACTATTTCATAACATTTGGAGATAAAAAATGAAAAGCACGGTTCATGGAGACGATAGGCCGTACGTACGCATCAACACTACTTTCATTTTTTTGTCATATTAATGGAATTAAAAATAAAAGAGAGATATATATATAATAATTCTATTATAATATATATGTTATATAGGTCACAAATGTTCATTAATTTCATTCTTTATACATTCCCTGTATTGCATTAACGAGTCACATCACTTGAGGGTGGTAGTCCACACTTCCTCATATGAAATTATCGCATTTGCACTACATGAAAAAAAAATAGTATGTTTTAAATATAAAATACAGAAGCATATGGTAAACATAAATACCATATATATCATATATAAAATATAGTGACATCATAATGTCCACCTTTAAAGGTGTTAAAAGAATATTTAACAATCATCGTTTCGTGAGGCAGAAAATCGCCAACCACAGAAACAGTATGTTCTTTAACCATTAGACAAAGGTGTGTGTAAGTGTAGCTCTAATCCTTCACATAAAAACATCCTAGTATATTTAAGATAATGTTGTTGTTACAAAAGAAAATAATAAAAATATTTTGTGGGGTTGGAGAAGAAAAATAAAACATAACAACACAAGAGAAAACACTACCTTTAAAACGGGTAACTCTCTTTGATTTAAGCTCAAAGGCTTCCTTGGAAAGAATTCTGCCAAAAGTTAGGCTTCAATGATGAAGAGAGAGATGTGGAGAGATGAAATGGGAAGATATTATTTGAGCCAAAGGCTTTGGATGTGTTGGTATGTTGGTAGGGGTGGGGGCCTTTTATAAGAGGAGAGGAGGGGGACTCTTAGAAAGTTATAAAAGAATACTTTATTATAATATGATTTTCGGATTTTAAAGATCCAAAAATTATATATTTCCAGTTTAAGGTTATAAGAGTTATAAATAAATCAATCCAATATGTTTTTGACAAGTGTAGGTCTTAGAGTTTACATTATATTTTCATTTTATTTAAATCGTTAAATAATGAGGTAATCGCTGCATCATCATGGTGTCATAAATAATTTAATTTATTTAATGTCTAAAAATCATAAAAAAATATCATGATGTATTAAATATTTTTATATTTCTAATTAATATTTATAGTCAAAAATATGACTTGTATAACCCCATTCAAAAATTGTTTTAGTAAAACAACTCATGTTTGTGACATTTTTACTTTTACTTTAAATAAAAGGCATTTCTATCATTATCTTACCCAAGTGGATCCATGGGGTCCCACAAATAGACCCATGGGTTGTCTCGGTCGGCCATGACACATCCAATAAGTTTAGGACATGTTTCTAGGTCATTTAATATTATTAAACCATTATTTTTAACTTAAACTACACTAATTATCTCTAATCGCGATTAAAAACTTAAAAGTTACTATTCACCAAAAAAATTATTTTAATCCCATTGAACCAAATTTTGCTTCCTAATGACAACCATGTAAGTTGGATTTTTTATATTCAAAACATAGAGGTGGGAAATTTTGATTTAAACGAAAAATCAGTTTTTTAAGTACCACTTAGTGGTTTCGCTATTCATCAAAAATTGAAGTTTTTCAGAAAAATACCAAAACTTCACCCTAAGCTATATTTTATATTATGAATACAAAAATTATGTCTATTTTAAAAAATTCAAGACATATAAGTGACATTAATTAATTTAATCATTAATTCCCACTGTCCGAGCAAATAGCGTGTTTTTATGAAACAATAAGTATCAAAAGATTGACACTAGTTTATGTCCAATTCCAAATTGAAATTAATTCCAATGACCACTACTGGATTAAATGGTAAAAATATATTCTTATTGAACTTTAAAACCAATTCAAAATATAATATAATCATATAAATAAATTATATTAAAAATGATTTTGAATTAAAATACATCATTTTTCACTATTCATTAAAAAATGAACTTTATCGGAAAAATACCAAAAATTTACACAAATAAATTTTGATGTCCCAATTCTAAAGAAGAATTTTATTTTGTCAAATATAACACATAAAATTGTCAATAAGTGGATTTAAAAGAGGTTCACCATCAAAAGGCAGTTAATCGACCTTTTAAAGAATATTAGAATGTTTACGCTTAAAATTTGATTCATTGGCTTTTTTAATCCTATAACATTTTTTATAAAGAGTAAAAATATTTGACAAACATATATAATCATTTTTTAGTTAGTTCTGTTCATTCCCGCCATTACAACGGCTAGGCGTTAACTACCATTTAAAATAATATTATTTTATTATTAGAGTGCAACGTAAGATTCCCAAGAAACTCGTTGTTGCGTTTTGGGTACGCCATCGAGCATAGAGTCCCCTTTAAAGAAATATTAATATTTTATTCACAAATATGGATAAATGTGAAAATGTCATATTCATTATTTACTTGGGGTGTTACATTATATGATAATTCACATGTCCAAAAAAAGGTTAGTATGGAATGCTGATGAGTAGATATGTAATGAAAAAATACACCATGTAAATGATTGTACACAGTGAAAGAAAATTGTTCATTAGATTATTATATTTAGAAATGATGATAGAAATCTCAAACATACACTAATCCTAGCTAGAATGAATCCATATCAAACCCTTAGTAGAAAAAATAGTTCCTGGCCTCTTTTATTGGTAATTTACTACGTATCTCATGAATTTTGTATGAATCGAAAAAATATCATGTTGAGTTTAATGATTAGTGGACAAAAATATTCCAGAAATTATATTGACGTTTTCTATTCACCATTAATTTATGAATTGAAACTATTATGAGCAGAAGGTATAATATTATATGATTCTTATAAAATATAATATTTTTAACTGTATTTAATGATTATGTTCACTATAAATGGTGTCCTAGCATATGGAAATTTGTCTAGATATAGAGTTAAGGGGAAAAAATCTTGTCCAATTTGTGAACGAGAGAGTTCATATTGTCAACTTCATCATGGGAGAAAACAATTATACATTTCTCATCAAAAAAAATTTGACTATAGATAACTCTTATAAAATATTAAAAAAGTCTTTCAACATCCCACATTAATTTGATATTTCTCCAAATAATTATCCACCAATCAATTTTTTTGTGGGTGAAAATACTTTATTTTACATTCATAATGACACATAAATGTAGTAATGATAGAAATATTGGAATAGATGGTCAATTTTTTTGAGTTACCTTATTGAAGATATCATGACGTGAAACATAAAATTTATTTCATTCATGTGGAGAAGAATATCTCTGATTTTTTGATTGGAACATTTTTAGATATTAAATGAACAACTAATAGTGGGTTGAATGCAAGAATGGATTTACAGTCAATGGGAATATGTTTGAAGTTGTCTCCCACTCCTCATGGAAGGCGAACATTCAAACCCCCAAATTTGGATACCTTGTCCAAGAGGGACAGTATTATATATTTTATGTCTTCATGGTATCAAAGTGCCACAATGTTGTTCCTCATAAAAAAATTGTTATTTAGTAGATTTGAAGATAACAGCTAAGAAATCTCATGACAATCACATCATGATGCATAAAATTTTACCAGTTGTATTGTGGAGAATATTTCCATTCCATTTAGAACTTGAGTTATTTTATTAATCCAATTTTTAATAAATTAATTGATTATAATGTTTTGAAATTTTGGGGAACATAGTTTTTTCTATACTTTTTCAAGTGGAAATGTATTTTCCTCCATCATTTTTTCATATTATGGTGCATTTAATAGTTCATTTTGTAGGAGAAATATTGCTTTGTGGACCAATATATATGGGTTGGAAGTATCATTTTGAAATATATATGAATATTTTAAAGGGGAATTTTAAAAATCCATATCGACCTAAAGCATCCATTGTCTAGAAGAATATTTTTGAGTGTGTAGCAGAGTTTTGTACAAGCTATTTGTCTAACATAGAGCCCATCTATTTGACTACATGTCTCCATTAACAAGTTAATTTTGGGGAAAGTGGATTCATGGCTTGAAAGTCAAATAATTTAGATTTGATAACATAAAGAAGGAAACATTATACATCTTGAATAACATAGATGATGCTCAACCATATATAACTTTTCCTATTAATGATTTCAAACAATGTTATCCAAAGAAGAAAGATATGTGGATTTTGAATGAACATAACCGAAATTTGTTCTTATCGTATAAAGAGACTTTCAAACTTGATGCATTATAAACATTGATATGGTTAGGGGGAAGTCCATGTTTAAATCTGAATACATGATCCATGTATTAAATTAATGGATATACTTTTAATAAGAATGATCATGACACTAAAATAGTGGTTCAGAAGAGTATTTTATTAGAGTTCACAGAAATAGTGAATTTTTCAACTGCCAAAGAAAAAAACACAATCTCCACATTAAATGGATATTATATAATTGTTGATGAAATTTCGGAGGTTGATAACATTAAATTTTTTGTTCCATTTTTTAGTGTAAATGATTTATAAGTAACAATAGTGTCCAATTAGATGAATTTGGAATGACACTAGTTAATCTAAATAAATTGTATTGCACAAATTATCCTTTTATCATGGAAACACATGAAGAAAAATTTATATTCTTTTTAAATCAAATATAGAGTGGGATATATTGTACAAGGAAAAAATAGTATGTTAGTTATGATAAACTTCACAAAGTTGTCTATTTATGTGAGATCACTATGTCCATGAAACGATAAACAAATAATATTGATGAACACATCGAAGAAATAGTTTGTTCCATACAGAACGATCATAACAAAGGTATCTCAAAAAATATTCTTTAGTATATTTCTTATATAAATGGTATCATATGTTAAATTATGGTTTATTTTTTAAAATTATGAATGTTATATATTTTAATTTTATTTTCTTTATTTAAACGTGTATTATAAATAATTTTTTTTGTTTTATACTAGTTAATTTTTGTCTACTTTTCCATATTTATTGTTAAGTAACATATCTATTAGTTTATTTTTATTGAGAACCATTTATTTTAATTTTAAAATATGAAATAAAAACAAAATATGTTGTATATGAGTATATTATAAAATAATTTTTTCTTTTTTAAAAATGATTTATCAGGTTGGTGAATTTTCATTCTGTCATTTCATCTCTCATGAATATTGGGTAATTTTTATTCATTTATGTCATTTAAACTCTCGTTAAAATTTTTATATTTATAGTTAATTATAACAAATATTAATAAAAAAGTGTTACCTTTGGTTTAATTTTTTTTTATAATTGGTAAAAAATAAAATTTTATATAATTGTTGGATTTTTATATTTTTATATTAGTTGATGTTGTGTTTATTTGTTGGATTATGATAGATCAATCCTCTGACCCAACACATATTACTAGAGATAATCATACTCATACCTCTGGGGAGGAACTTACACATGCTTCTATTGATGAGCCAACTCATCCTTATTTACTTGAAACATCTACTTCAATGGGGAAAACAAGAGTTCAAGTGTTGGTAAAAGTTGCACCACGCATTTTCAAAAAAATTCTGTTACCCATAGCTAGGAAGAGAGGATACCAAAATCCTTTGATGATAATGGAATTTCAATAGGTCAACATGAAAAATAGTTTATGTCATTTGTATTAGTCAAAGATAAAATCCAAAAAGTATTTTTTTTGAAAATTGGTGAAATGTTGACAAAACGACATTATGACTATTGTGGGAGACCATTTTGCTAAGCTTTTTTGTTATTGTTGTACTTATCATGACATGATTATAATAATATATGTTATTCCCCTTATTATTAGATGACATAAGATATATCTGTCATTTAAGGAGTCATGAGGAAATGTTTACCATTGGGGGCTAGGATATGGATGGATTTTAAATCATTCCTCACATCACAATTCATTTTTTGGAATAGACAACATGAAATACATATAATATATATCAATTTAGAGATAAAGATACATGGAAATAATTTGTTTAAATTAGTTTATGAGAATAAATTTTAGTAAGTGCAATGTTACCTTTTAGATTTTTTTTATATTAATGATCAGGTAATTGATATCTTTCTTATTAATTCGTAATTTACAGTAATTAAGGAGATCTCATCAGAAGATTTAAGATAGAAATTTATACCATTATACATTATATTGGGGAGGGAATACATTATTGGAAGATTACTTTATATAATAAAAATATCAAAATATGATATATGAGTCATCAAGATCTCGAGTGGTTTCCCCTCATCACCCACTAAACAAGAAAAAAAGAAGAGGTCTTGAATTGAAAAAAAAATTACCATATCTTACGAAAGGGTTAAGTGTTTTAGCTGATAAGATTGTAAGATGTTAATTTATTTATTAACTTGAAATTAACTCATTTTATATTTTTATTTATTACATTTTTTTTCAAATATTCCATAGATAATTCTCTTGAGGAGCAGAGAACACATGGGGTCATTATTGTAGAGGGTATACAAGATATTCTAGTTGCATCATTGGGAAATCCTGAACACCCAGGTCATGTATGAGGATACCCAAAAAGTGAATCAATAAGAAATTTGATTCCATGTTCAGAAGCATCTTCAAAGAAACATGTTTATTAAAAAATAGATTCTTTGGAAGCTGATGTTCTGGATATTAATGTGATGATTAATGGCAGAATCAGAGCTTCGGTACAGGTGATGTTTTCCAACATGCAGGGATACTTTCAGCCTGCCGATCCAGCTCCTCCTCCTATACCAGTAAATTCCACTCCTTCTTACCCAAATCACACATATGTGTTTCCAGAACCCACTTCATTTTATCTTACCCCAACACCCCCATCCTCCACAACTTCCATGTTAATATGACTTTCTTGTTGATGATACTCATTATATTGTTTCATATAGAATGATATATTATAAAAGTGATATCATTACTCATCTTCATATTGATATTAAGAATCATAGGGTCATTGTACCAGGTATTATAGATAGATCAGAAAAAATACCATGTTCTAGAGATGAAGTGAGTACAGTTGGAAAATGTATCGATAATTTTTTGGGTTTTCCATATATACTATTTCGACATATTACCATAGAGGTTTGTATATATGTTATATTTAATTTAATTTTTATAGTCAATGTTTTTTCACATTTTAATGTTATATATTTCTATAATATTTTCAAGAAAACAAAAAATGTAAATGAATACTATATATACAAAAAAATCAATGTTCCATGACTTCGTATTCAGATTCTACTTGTCTTGACCGATTGTCAACATACTCAAATTTTTTATTGGAACTATATGACATTTCATTTGATGTTTCTATTTATGGGAGTGAAATTGCTACGATCCTTTTGAAAAATTATATCATGGATCTTGTAGCTAGAGATCAATTGGGCATCAACACTATATAGGATTTTCAATGTATGTCAATTAAAAAAATCCATTCCATTAATTAATCTAAAATTTATAATTACTTATTCCTTTTATTAGGTATCTATATAAAATATTCAAAGAGCCTAAAAAGATAGATTTATATGCATTTAAGGACCAATAGTTTATTTATCCAATATTTTTTACAATGACTGGTCCAGAATGAACAATTTATGTAGATGAATGATTTCAAAATAATGTCATCATTCAATGTTGGATGTATCCATATCTTGAAAGACATGAAATATTTTTTTCTCACAACATAAAATATTAACAACTCATTTTATCTTTTCTTTAATATCATTAGTTAATGGATGTTTGGTGTTTTTTGTCTAATAGTGAAGACTTTCTATTGGCTATGCTCTATTAATATTTAATTGAAAGAAAAATTAAATAATGTATTGAACATGTATGTTTTCATAGTTAAATAATTGTTAATATTAAAATTAATAAAATTTATTTTTTTAAAATAATTTTCTAATAGGGCATGGTATTTCTTCAGAATGACTACAAAAAAAAAGAACATCAAGAGGGCCGGTATCAATTTTGTAAAATATAAGGTGAATTTCCTTTTAAAATTACTAAATTTTTTATATATTAATTATAAATTTTATTTTGAAGTAAAATATCATTGAAACAGTATCATAAACTAAAAGGTGGAACTGAATAAATATATTATGATTGGAGATTCATGTATGACATAATTACATCTAGGAATATTAAAATGTTTCATAAGGTGAGATTTCATTATAAATAATTTCATAATATTTAATAAATTTTATTAAATATTAAAGTCAAATAATTTAAATATTATTTTTGTACCTTTTATATGACTAAACGTAAAATAGTACAGGCGAGTTGATGCATTTACCAATTGAATGGAAAAATAATTTTACAAGTTTTATTGGTTTTTAGTTTATTTTAATGTTCAATATATTGTGTATAGTTCTAGATTTTTGGAGGCCAAATATATTGTATCTTGTGCTATTTTTTGGGTGTTGTTGGTGGAGGATATGAATTAATGTACATTGTGGTTTTTTGCTGGATTTTGTGATATTCTCTACTGCTTCATTATACTTACAATTGAGTTGTTTTATGCCTTTTTTTGGTTTCTAATAGTGGATGGGATGATTCATTGTACATTTTTAAAAAAATCACATTCTTCACGTCGATTATCGAATAACTAGTGTGAAAAATGCAGGCTCATTGATTTTCACATTGATTATCCTATAACAAACATTATAAACCTTTTATCATGTCATTTATATATAATATCTGGCATTTTAAATGGTATGTAATTGGGTTTTCATGTCTTTTATTGGATAACCAACATGAAAAAAAATTACACAATGTTTTTGACATTAGTTATCAGAAATAACCGATGTGATAAATGGTTCATTATTAGGATTTCATGTCAGTTATTGAATATCTTAAGTGAAAAACTGTGAAGGAATTTTTTATAATGTCATTTATAAGTAATCGACATGAAAACACTTATTTACTAAATCCTTTATAACCACATCACCTATAAAACGATGTGAAAAATATTTAAATCCTGATGTGAAAAACATTATATGTACTAGTGAGAATAGTTCAATAATGATCATGAAATTTATTATTTTTCATGGATATTAAGAAAAAGAACATAAAATATAAATATTGTTGTATAAGAATACCATGCAAGAATTTATGAGAAATAATTTAGAGTTCCTGGAAATTAAATTATATTCTTAGAATAATTATAAGTATATTTCAATGTTAGGCCTTTATCAAAATGTTGGGAAAACCATGCCACTCATGGAGGGCCATCTCCAACCACATATCGGAGATAGGATCAACCGAATGGTACACATCCAATGAAACTATATGGTTCATAATTATGACTCATCGTGTGCAAGGTGAATAGATCTTGAATAGTTTCTTAGGTGTTCCACACAGGTGAGGTATAACCCTTCTAGGGAAAGTGTGATGTGTTATGGGTGTGAAACCTATTGCGGTCTCAAGAGACAGTTGGAATGCATTTTTTTATTAACTATGACATAGATGAACATAATATGTATGAGGGGTGGGAGAAGTGTATAATTAATTTCCCAATTTATGAAATAATAATTTAAAACACAATCATTTGATCGAATCAATCTTTGATGACCGAACGATTTTTTTTTCACTTTGACCTCTAGAAACCCCATATCTTTATTGAGGATTATTTTACTTGAAAATACTTAATTTATATGGGATTCATAGATCAAATAATTCTCAATAACATGTCAAATCAAAATAGGATTGATATTTATCACTATATATGGATTCTTCGAGGTTTTTTAGCCACTTTTTTAAAAGTAAATAATAATATCAAAGAAAGATGAAAATTAGTAGATTACTTTAGGCAGTGTGAGTGCATTCATGTGACTTAATGAAAGCATAATAATGTTTATTCATGAGAAAAGATCCTAGGTATGAAAATATGACAATATATTTGGCATCCAGTACAAGAAACTCACATTTGAGAAAAAAACACAAAAATAATGGTGATATTGAATCATTCGCAAATTTCTACAATAATTAGTATAATGACCTAATATTTTCATTCCTATATTTAAAATATCTTTTTTATGAAAATTCATTATATTACACAAAAACACAATTGAGTACCATAATGTTATAGTGCCCTTGGAAACATGGAAGTATAAACAACTTTTTTATTATAATTCTATATCATCTCAAACTTAATTCTTCAAGACTACCACCATTATTCGACATATCACACATAATAACTATCATCATAATATTTGAAAAATAAATATATTAATGGGTGATTTAAAATTATTGGTAAGGGTATGAATGTGAAATATAGATACATGAAATGAATATAAGGGTATCAAAACATGATCATAACATATGGATACTATACCATCAATATCAAAGGTAATAATCACGAGTCCTAGAATAAATATTAGTATTTCATAAACATGAATCATTTTAAAATTAAGTTACATGATCCATTAGATCCTAAAAATGTCATAAGTATAAGGACCTAGCATTAAACATTACATAATATTGAATTATGTCAAGAATTCACATTGAGGATCTCTTCAGGTTTATAGTTTTAGAGAATTAGGTCATATTTATTATATATCAACATGTAAATTAAATATAGACACCACTACTCAGTATCAATTTTTTCATAAAATAAAAACTCTTAAAAATAAACATGTCTAGTTCCATGTTTTAGACCGTATGATATTTCTATGATCCCATCCTTGACCCTATTCATATTTAAGTCCTATGGAAAACAACTCAAAAACTTTGGATGAGTATAAAAATCTCAGTATGTTTTATAAAATAATAAAAAGAAACATTAACCAATCAATAAAAACAAATCAACAAAACCAGTACTTTTGAATCATAACATACCTCATGAAATCATAAGATTTATGAATAACATACAGAATTTATAAATCATAAAGGTAAATTATGGCATTCCTAACATACATACATTGTAGTTTTCAGAGCTATATAGGTTGTCACATTTGGAATACCCATCACAGTATATTCCCTAAATCTCTTACTAGAAACATTAAATTTTACCTCTATCATGTTACCCAATGCATTGGAGATCTATCTCCGGCTCACCCGCCCTAGGATTATCACGAAACCACTTGTATATGTAATCAATTCCCAATAATCATAACATATTAATAATATATAAATCATGAATAAAGGAAATATAACATTTCTACATTGTAATTACAACATATCATTTCATGATATAGACATAATCAATGTGTTATCAAACAATTTAAAACATTTAATGAAGAGATTTTTGAATCATAGTGTCCCGTGACAACATGAATATTTTAAATTAATTACCATTTTAAATCATTTATGTCCATATAAATTAACACTCAAAACCATTTTTGAAACATTCACATTAATGAGAATGATTAGGAAGAATTTATCCTTAAAACAATATTTTATTTAAGGAGTTCTTAACGAAATGAGAGATGCTGGAATATAAATAATTGAATATGAAAATTTAATAAAAAAAATTATAATATCATGAGAATAAAGTTATTCAAGATAAAATATTCCAAAGGATAGTATATACACCATAAAGAAGTGAATTGGTGCATAACAACAATGAAGTCTCAGTAGAATATAAATTGAGATGAAATCCCTTATAAAAACCTTATCCTTAGATTATGGATAAATAAATTATAAAATAATGTTTGAAAATTATAAATACAGTCAATATGATTGGATATTCAGTGTAAATAAATCAGAGAACATTCACACAAACTCTTTTTAAGAAAAAACCAATGACTTGGATGTTTATCTCAATGAATGGAAATTGAGTTAAAATTACTCTTATGAAGTTCATATCCATGACATGAGAATTTATCAATGGAGTGATTATGTTTATCAAAATTATTTACAGACAACGGGGAGTGTAAATTACAAGATAAATAAATAAATATTGATTCCACCCATAATCATAGAATGACAAAATTATGAATTAGAAGATTAACCCAAGGAATGGAAATTGGGTTAAAAGGTTCCCTTACCGATTTGGTAACTTACAAAACATACAACCCATGAAAAAATGATCATAAAATGATGATTTAAATACCCATTAATTAAATTATATTACTAAATTAATAAAATAATGGACAATACATACTCAACATAAAAGGAAATAGTGGAAAATATAGCATTAATCTCACGGGAATAAAAATTGAGATGAAAAACCTCTTACCACGGTGTAATCAATCGAGTCGTATGACCAAAATTTATTAACCAAAAAATAAATTATAGAATACCATGAATATAAAGACATTAATGATAATATATATCAAATTTAAGTACACAATACACCACATCCAATTAATAAGTGGCAAACAATGGAAATCTCACAGAATTAAAAGTGAGATAAGAAACCCCTTACCTCATATCTGGAATTACTTGTTTGTTCATTGTTATTCCTAAATAACAAACATAAGTTAATTTATACTTGATTAATAACCCTTTATAATTTTTATTATTCCTTTTATATCACTTATTAACATTTTATAAACAATATGTAATCATTTATGTTAATAATGGTCATTTTTTTATATTTGGTACTTGAGTCAAAAATGGAAATCTTATAATTACATGTTGTCCTTGTGGTAAATAGTACATTATCTACAGAATGATATTCATGATTTAAATATCATATATATCATATATATGCAGTATATATATATGTATTTATAATATTACATAAACATTTAGACGTATGAAATGAAATGCATTGTTCATGGAAACAGTAAGTCGAACGTATGCATGAAGGCTACATTCATTTCTATTTCGTATTTTAATGCAATTAAAACATAATGATACATAGTTATATTATAATTATAGTATAATATCATATATTATATCATTATAACCATCCTTTATACGTCCCACATATAGAATTAACAAGTCATATCACATTGAGGGGGTGGTAGTCCGCACTTCCTCAAATGAAATTATCGCGTTTACCCATAACGGAAACCATAAAGGTATGTTTGTAAATAAAAATTACAGAAGCATATAGAAAACATAAACATAATATATATCATATATAAATATAGTTCAATCATAATGGCCACTATGAGAGGTGGTAGTAGATAATTGAACAATCATTGCTTCGTGATGTGTTAGTTTTTCATCCACAAAAATAGTATGTTCTTCACTCATTAGATGGAGGTGTTTGTATGTTTAGTTCTAATACTTCTTAAAACAACATCCTAGTATATTTAGGATATAGTTTTTTTTATTAAATAATGATATAAAAATAAATTAGGGGTTTTATAAGAAAAATAAAAGAAAATAAGTTAAGAGAAACTCTTACCTTTAATTTGGGTAACTCTCTTTTGTTTAAACCTAAATGACTTATTGAAATGTCTTCTGCCTACAGTAAAGCTTCCAGGAGGAGGATAGGGATGTAGGGAGATCAATTGAGTAGATGTTGGATGATCCAAAAGGCATTATAGGTGTGAAGAATTGGTTAGAAGTGGTTTCCTTTTATAAGGGGAGGAGGGGATCTTTAGGAATCATTGAAACAATTACTTTATTATAAACATTCTTCGGTTTAAAATGGTCCAAAATTATTACAAGAGAGGATAAGATCAATCATGGTCGAAATAAAATCATAAAATAATAATTGGACATGTTTTGGTTTTTATTGTAATATTTATAATCTTATTTATTTAAATCATTTATTATTGTGGTAAATATTGCATCATTTTTGTGTCATAAATAATATACTTATTTGATGTCTGAAATTAAAAAAAGTAACATGATGTAGAAAATATTTTTATATTTCTAAATTATATTTATATTCTAATTGATAACTTATATAACCCCTTGTAAATATTAATTTACTAAAAGATATTTGATTATGTCATTTTTGTCTTTACATTAAATTAATTAATCTAAAGTGTCATTATCACTCCCAAGTAGCTCCATGGGGTCCCAAAATCGACCCAAGGATGGACATGGCCATCCATGACAAATACGATAAGGTTAAGAAAAGTATTAATGTAATTTATTGTTATTATAATATATTTTTTACCTTGCATTTCCCTATTTACCTTTGACCGCGGTAAATAAAAGTCAAAAGCTACTATTGACTAAAAATTATTTTCATCTTATTGAACAAAATTTTACTTACTAATAAAAACAATGTATATCTGATTTTTAAAATTCAATTCACATAAGCAGTAAAATTTCATTTAAATGAAAAATTTAGGTTTTTAACTATTACTTAGTGGTTTCACAATTCATCAAAAATTTATATTTTTCAAAAAAATACCAAAATGTCTGCATAATCTATATTTGATATTTTTAATTAAAAATGATTTCTATTTTACCACATTAAAAACATATATGTTTCATTAATTAATTTAAAATCAATTCCCATTGCCAAATCAAATAGCGTGTTTTTAAGAAAAAAAATATATCAAAAGATTGACACTTGTTTATGTCCAATTTCAATGTAAAATTAATTACAATGACCACCATTGGATTATATGGTAAAAATATAATAGAATTACACATTAAAACATATTAAATAGATAATATAACCATATAAATAAATTAGATTAAAAGACAGTATTGAATTAAAATACAGTATTTTTCACTATTCATCACAAAATGAATTTTATTAGAAAAATACCAAAACATTACCCAAAGTAAATTTTGGTGTTTGGATTCTAAAAAGTAATTTTATTTTGACAAATATAAAATATAAAAGTGACCAAAATATATTTATAGAGCGTTCTCCATCAAAAGGTGGTAAATCAACCTTTTAATTAATATTAGAGTATTTATGCTTAAAATTAGATTCTTTCTTATTTGAAGCCTCTAATCATTATTGGATAAATGTAAAAACATTTAACAAACATGTATAATCATATTTTAGTTAGTTATTTTTATTCTTAACGTTACAACGACTATGCATTAACTACTATTTAAAATAATAATAATATATTATTATTTTTCAGTAAGACTCAGCATTGTGTGAAACATAAGATTTAAAAGAAACCCATTGTTGCATATTAGGTATCCCATAGAATCATATTTTCCCCTTTAATGTAAAATTAATATTTAATTCACAAGTATTAATAAATGTGAAAATGTGATACTCAATATTTACCGGGATGTTACAATAAGACATGATATTGTGGCATGAATATAGGCACATATAACAATTTACATGGTAGTCAAGGCTCATTTCCATGTCTACCATAATGGAATAGTTTCAATACCCAAACTATAATAGTAGTAATTGTTCTCACCTAGTATTATCATTTTTGATAAATTCCCTTTCTAAAATATTCCCACTCACCATTATAGTCTTATTTACCTCTTGAAATTCTAATATTTACCCAATGAATTAGAGGGGGAATAGGTTCCAACCATCACATAATGAAAAGAATACATATATATTCCATTAGTTCTTAAAAAAATTTCATATTAGAACCCATGAAAAGAAACATGATTCATAATCATTTCAAAATATAACACCCCATATAAATGTTCAGAGTTTCATAATAATTCCATTAATTTATCATGGAAAACTGGGGGAAAGAAACACAATTCATAAAAAAATTCCTCATAACCAAAAATCATCTAGAAAAAAAATAATCATAGTATCATTGGATCATATCCATATTAAATATTAATTTACATCAATTTATATTATCATAGATGGAATGTGATTTTGAAAGATCCCATGGAACATTACATAATTAAAAAAGTTTTTTTCACATTGACAAAAATATTTTAAAACATAATTTTTCTTCAAAATATATTTCTTTGGGAATAACCCTGGAGGCATATAAAGGAAGCATTAATGATAATTATAAACCTTTATTATGGAAAATATGATTTTGACCATGAATAAAATTTACAATAAACATAAAACATTTTAAAAAACCTTGTCATTAGAGATAACCTTTTACATATTAAATAAATCTTTAAAAAATTGTGTGGTCATGATTGTGGCAAAAAAATTTCGTGTCGAGTATGTAAATATGAATATTACTTTCACATTTTTAGTAAAATCCAAATGTTTCTTGTTTGTAAAATAGTATGAATATTTATTTTAAAAAACATGTAAAAATTTACAAATTGTTAGAATTGTTTTTAATATATCCTTTATATAATTATAAAACATTTTTTAAAACATTTTTTAAATTACAGATATGGTAGAAAATTGGTATTTATCCAGAGATAGAAATATAGATGACTTTTTATGAAAACATTATTATCTACTCTTGTGTACATAAAGATAAGAAAATGAAGGGTTGAATTTATCATAATAAAATTACATAAGGATAAAACAATTCTTGAGTTTTTATAGATATATGGTTATATTACAGTATTTAAAGAATAAAACTAAACAATCATGGTACACGATAAGATTATATCATAGAAATATTACCGCATTAGTATCATTCAATCCTAATTCACATGTGAGAGTAAAATTAAATGAAACATAAAATATCATTAGAATAAATAAATTTGGTAAAGTAAAATAAAAATATACTATTTTTCATCCTCATAAAATATGATTGATTCATAACATAACATATGTCTCAAAGAATAAAAAATAAGAAAATAATCCATTGTGTTATGTCTCATCTTCCTTAGTAAACATTAAAATCAAATGTATAATAAATATATATTTTTTAAACATATATTATTGAACAATAATAATATTTATAATCCCATATATGGTTTTCTTATAACATTTAATTGTCTTTTTATTAATAATTTAATTTTAAAAGCACATTTCGGGTAGTAACTGCTTTGTTTTTTTATATTTTTGCTTGGTATTTTTTTCCTTTTTTACTTGATCATAGTTACATAATATAATTTTTTTTAAAAAAATTAAAAATATCATATATATTAATTATATATGTATTTATATTAATCCATTAATGTTATATAAATACAATCATCCACACTGTTCAAAGAGAAGGTAAGACATACGTACATATAAACGTTCTTTCATTTTAATTGAGGCATTAAAATGAATGTAATAAAAAATAAATAACATATAAAGAATAATTATTGTGACTTATATATCTAATATATAAATAAAATTTATATTTATCACCTTCTATGTAATGAATCTGTGAAAAATGATTAACATCGATTCTCAAGGATATGGTTCACTATACATGTGACTGACTTTGTCGTATCCCCAAGGAATGTAAAGTAAAAATAATTATGTGATATCATGATTAAAAAAATTAATAATATAATTAATATAATATATAAACCATAAATAAATGATTATATCCTCCCATTATATGTGGTTATTGAAAAATAATAACATCGGTGCGCGAGACGGTAGTCCACCGTACACATGAACGATAGTTTGATTTCCTATTTATGGAAATTTCATAAATATATAGGTAATTTTACTAACAAAATATAAATATAAATATGTAATATAATTATTTTATTATATTATAATGATTTATTAATATTATAAGATGTTTTGGGAAGAATTAAAACAAAATAACATGTTTAAAATTTTTACCTCTTCTTTAGAGTGCTAATATAGGTTTTTATATAAATACTTATTAGAAGGGTTTAATAAAGAAAACAATATTGATTATATGAGAGTAAGGAAATAAAAAATAAAATTGGGAATTTACTAAAAAATAAATATGTTTTTTGATGTGTGAATATTATAGTAGAGTGGGTGGCCTTTTATAAGTGGGGGAGGGGACACATATGGAATGTTTTAATTTAATAAATTGTACCCAGGTTTTTTTACATTTCACCCAGATATATTTTGGTAATATTTGAATTTTAGAGGTTATATGTCATAAATATATCTATAAAATGGGTGTTGTAAATTTTTATGGATAATTGTCAGCTTATATTTATATTATTATCCCCAGGTGACCCTGTTTTAACCGTACCCATGGTAATTAAGTTTCACCATTTTTACTATTCATTGTGGTAGAAAATTATACTGAACCAATTATATAACATTAAATATTATGATTCTATATATGAAATTTATTTTTACATGTTCTATTCACATATTTTTAAAGTTAAAATTTAAAATTAAATCCAGAGACATGATGACAAAGAATGTTTTCAAAGAGAAAATGTTCAAAAGTATAAATGGTTTTTATATAAGAATTTAATTTTAAATCGATTCCAATAACCTATATTATGTTAGTTATAATATTAATAATCCAATTTTATGTAGTAAAACATTATAATGTAATATTCAAACTTATAAATGTGTTAAATAAAAATGTAGTTATCAGTAAAAATCAATATTTTTAGTTATTCATCAAAAAATTAATCTTTTCAAAAAAATAAAAAAATTAACCATTAGATAATTTTGGTATTTTTATCAAAAAAATGACTTTGAATATTTTGAATAAATTTTATAAAATTTTAAACAAATTATTTTATTATTTCTATATAGAAGGAAATAAAAATCATTTTTTGAGATGATGTTTTTTTTGAAAATTATTAAGACATGCCAAAAAAATGTACTTTTTTATTAATATGATTAATTTCTATTTATCCAAAATAACTGATATTGAAATAGTGGTTATTTCTAATAAACCAACCATGTAAAATATTTATTTTATAATGGTATTTTTTGTATGATAATATGTTTAATCATTAATACTTGGTTAAGAACTCCATGTTTTGTGTATACCATGATATCAAAGAATTAAGATTTATTAGGAAAAAATCATAAAAAACCAAGGGTGTTAAATCCCCACCCCCCAATTAAATAAATATCTCCATTTAAATTAATCACTTAGATACAATAAAATTATGAAACATATACCACATAACATCCTCAATTTCTCATGCAGCATCCTCATGCTGGTGGTTTGTCCACAATACTCTGACCAAGTGAGTGGTTTGGTCACATTGTAATTTCTCTCTATGAACCCAATTATCCACCATTTTTTCCTATTAATCCATATATTACACTAGTGTAATGAACTATAATTTTAGTAAATATTTATTTTTGGGTATGTACATCCTCATGGGTGATACATGGAACACATCGTGGACTTGTGAGAGGTTTAGTGGAAGTTCCAACACATAGGAGACCATCCAGATATAATCAATTTAAAATTGGATGATGTACCAAGGGATTATTTTCCTTTTATTTTGGATTGTAATTACAACAATCCAAAATGAAATTCTTAAAAATACCATGTCACCTGACTTCAAATTTTATATTAAAGTGATGATTATATTCATAACTTTTTGGTCGAATTTCTGACCCAATAATGTGCTTCAGAATAGCTCTATCCTTCCCTATCACTTCTTAAGCTATACTAAGTCTAAATTTCTTTATTTCTATTAATTCATTCCAATATATTATATTTATACACTTATTTCCATATAGGTCTTCATAAGGATCGATCTGAATACTTGTGTGAAATCTATTATTGTATGAAAAATAAACTATTGGATGGTGTTTATCCCAACAATCATTGAAATAGAAAAAAAATATCTCAACATATCCTCTATGGTTTGATTTGTACTCTAAGACCATCCATATATATTATGATGCTACATAGTGATAAAACTCAAATATGTATCATGAACTTTCTAAATTCTTCAAAATAAATTTGAGGCAACCCTCATATCCCGATCATACATAATTGAATGTGGTACTCCATACAACCTTACCACTTCCTTAATATATATATTGGATCTTTTATAAAAAGATAAATTTTCTCTCATAGTGATGAATTATGATAAAAATTTTATGGTGATAGATTAGAACCAATATACCATTAATTTATTTAGATGTTTTTGGGAGTCCAATGAAAAATTACACAGTGATGTTTTCCTATTTTCAATCTAGAATAGATAACGGTTAATATATCCCATAAAACATTTATCTTCTTCATTAACCATCTAATATACCTAGTGTTTAGATACATACTCATAAATATCTATTTCATGATTCCTCTATCGAAATATTCTTTCAAAAAGGCTAATGGTAGATGATTTAACCTTTTCAACCTCATATTTTGGGTTCAATCATCGTGGCCAAACTGAATGTGACAGGTTGTCTCTTGGAATGTAGGTTATATTTTTCAAAAAAAAATTAATATAATTCATATAATTATCCCAAATTAAAATAACACCTAAATACCTCAATATAAAATATTGGATTAAACCAAAAGGTTACTAATTCCCATAATCTCATGGATAATATGTAAAGGCATTACTCCTCAAATTAAGTCTTCATAAAAACATAAAAAATAATTGTATTTCCATAAATGTCTCAAAAAATATTCGTAATATCGATAAATAGTCATCATGTAAAACATAAAATCTGCTTTTAATAAATTGAACATAATATCAACCTTAAATGCAACAACCCCTGAGAGTATTTGTAACACTTCACATAATATTACATAGTGACATATATGTATAAAAAATTAGAATAATCCTTATATATTTCAGGATTCTTATATCCAATGTACAATTTGTAAAAAAATTATACAAAAAAATTATTAAATAAAAATAAATAAACACTTAAACCATTTCTTTAATGAATAATATATTTTATTATAAAAAACACTTTTTTGTAGTATTGGGTTCATCCTTGGACTGATAGAATGTAAAATGTGATTTCCCAATTCCAGAATCCATGCAGAGGGATATAATCAACACTCAAAATCACATAAAATTTATCTATTGGATGGAAAATAATATTTTCATAGGTATAATTCAAAAAATAAAACCCGATATTTCTTAATATGGTGTTAATGGTATGTCTCCCCCAATTATAATTACTCGCTTTATCCATTTGGATTTTATAAGCACTCACATTGTCCATGTATTTATATGTTATTGTATCTTGTCATCCTCATTTACCCTTGTATTGGGTAATTTATTCTCAAAATTACTAAACACCACGAACATAAAGAACTGGATTGTTTTATGTTCATTATATATTTATTTCTATCTATTTTATTTATTATATAACTTCTTCCTATCATTTCAGAATTACACTACATGATAGTTTCCCATTCAAAATGTAAACTATTTTCTAGTCCCATTAATAAAATTTACTCCAAGATTCTTACCAAATTTTTAAATAAAGGAATTATCATTTTCTTCCATCCATGTTTTTATGTGTTTCTCTTGAAATGAATCGTTCCTTTCTTAACAAAACCATGTGATTTATGTGTAACTCTAATATTCATTTCCACCTTGAGAGGACATCAAATGATTTAATCATAACTACTAAATCCACTAATTAATAACTATATTTAGAGACTTGGTTTTTGTATACTAAATAATCATTAATATTTTCAATCTGGTTACATCATAATTCATGAAGCCTACCTAACAAGTATTTTGAAATATACTACAAAGAAAAAACATATTAATAATCTGAATGATTTTTTTAAAGGAAATTCTTATCTATTTTCATAAAAATAATTAAATGAATTTTATTATTTTAAAAAATATCTTACACTAATCACAATACCAAGAAAAAATATCAATTTTTTCATATTCTTGATGAATTTCCACAATTTATCCTATTTTCCTTCCAATCGACAGCCATCCAATATCCAGTTTTCATGTTCTAAACAGTGGGGAATAGAAAATATCTTTTTGCTGGTACTAATCCAATACTCAGAAACTATGAGAATAATGAAACCAATAAAATATGGGGAATATACATTATGAAGGACTGAAAATAATGTTTTCCCATGATTTTCTCATTTTTAAGTACATCATTATTAGTATCATGAGAATTGTATGTTAGAAGAACAAATAGATTGTTCATTACATCTCTAATAAGATTCAATTTCTGAAGTGGAAAATCATTGAAATTTTATTGGTTTTAAAAATAACATGGTTTTTATAGGGTTTATACATTGAATAATATACATATAATTAAGTAATTAATAACAATCATACTAAGAAACTGCATAATTAGAAAGAATCGCTTATTGGAGGTAAACATAATGACATGTTATTAAAAATATATAGAACCATATACTTAACCTAATTCATTCATGGTAAATTTTTAAATAATTTATGATAACAGTTTGGGAGTTTTTGGATTTAAAAATCATATCCCATGGGTGTCTCAAACCTATTTATTATTAAGGAATGTTTTCATGTACTATGTAATTCATGATTCAATCCCAACTTGCCTTTTTTGAATGTATTAATCCTTAGTAAAAATGTTAAATAACCACATCCACTTATATTATCCAATCATGAATGTATTTATAAGAAACCACTCAATATTTCCTTTAATAATATTCCAAGACATTTTCATATATGTTGAATTATCCATAGACTTATCCTTATATATATCCCTATGGATATCACAATAGTTTTTTCATACATATTTCAAAATATTAACTAAACCTATCATATGATACAAACAATAGTGGTCAAGAATTAATTATATTAGACTATAATTGATACCTAATAGGGAAATCCTTGAGTGGTTACACCACATGGGTGGGACACACCACCCTCCCCTATGGTAGCCCTTTCAATATGAATCCCTTGGGTGGAGAGACTGCATTTTTTCAACTCTCACAAATGAGAGTTCCCAAAGATTTATTTCATTACTTTCTATTTGATACCAAGTAAAACGATAAATACGTAGATATTATATATTTCTTATGAACATTCATTACACTTCATAAACAAATGTATGATGATCATAATGGTATAGTGCCTTTTGAGACTTAGAAACATAAAAAATGGTTTATAAGAGTAATACATCATCTCCCACATAGTTCCTCAAAACTACCATCCTTCTTAGAAAAATCAAATGTAATACATATGATCATATCCAGGGGAAAGGAAACATTTAAAAGAGTGATATTAAATTCTTATTAAGGGTAATAATGGTAAATATGTAACATAACTTGATCATAAGTATATAAGAACAGGATAATATCCTAATAAAACCATATCCTATATATCAAGGTTCAAGATCGTGTGTCATTGTAAAAATATCAATAGTTCATAATACGTGAATGACAAGGAAATCAATGAAAATGATCCATGAGATTGTAATAATGGCATAAGAAATGTAACAATGGAATAAATATTGTAATATAAAGTCATTTCCATATGTGTAAATTCATATTTATAAGTCTTTCATAGTGAAATGGGTTTACTTCTCAAACTATTATAGTAGCTAAGTATCACTCCCAAGACTATCATAGTGGACAAAGTCCCCTACTAAAATAGGTCCAATCCTCATTCTATTCTTTTTTATCTCATAAGATTTCAATATTTGTGCACTAAATTGGATGGATATATAGTTTCAAGCCATAAAATAATGAAAACCATACATATATGTTCCAAAAGATCATAAATCATTCTTCATAATAGGACAAATAAAAAGAATTGGTTTCATAATCATTTAATCATAGAATAACTAATGCAATGTAAAGGATTTTCATAATCATTTCATAAATTCATAAAGTAATAACCCATGAAAAAAAAACAGTTTTCATATACATATTTTCATCACAACCTCAAAACATCCAAAGAAAGAATAAGTATAGTATCATTGGATCGTATACTTAGTACATATTATGTTATATCAAAGGATGTTATCTTATATGGAAATTTATTTTGAAATATGACATGGAACATTTCTTATATAAAATATCCTTTGATGTTGGAAAAACACTTTTTAAAAAAATATGACATTTTCAAAATCAGTTTTACTAAAAATATCCTTGGAGACTTATATATGAATCTTTATAGGTCGTTTAAAATATTTCTTAAGGAAAATATCCTTTACATTATGGAAATTTATTTTTTAAAATCATAAAAAAATTTAAAATAAAATTTCCCTAAAATAACCATTAAATATTATATATTATTATTTAAGCCATTTTTTTCATGATAGTTTGAAATTCCATCTATAATTTACATGTTAAGACAATGATAACAAACCACTTTTTAGTAAAAACCAAAAGATCCTTATTTGGAAAATTATATAATTAATCCTTTCAAAAAATGTGTAAAAAATAATACAAGGTTAAAATTTACATTAATAAATCCATTGTAGGATGTTATAATTATTTTTAAAACATTTTTATAATACATGGATATGGAAAAAAATCGATTTTGACCACAGAGATAAATATAGATGATTTTTCATAAATAAAATCTTTTGAATTCTTGAGAACATAAAGAGAGGAAAATGAGAGAAAAAAGAGTTTCATAATAAAATAACCAATTGATAATAAATATTCATTAATTTTCTAAGATGTTGATCAAATTAATTCATCATCATAATGATGACTATAAATAATCCTGATAAACGATGTGATTGTGTAATAAAACCATTAAAACTTTGGTAACAATTAATCGTCTCACAATGAGGGAATAAAATTAAATAAAACTTAAAATATGATGCTAATAAATAAATTAATGATATTAAATTTCAAATGTGTTTTATATACACCACATGAAATAATATATGTGAATATCATAACATATGTCTCAAAGAAGGCATATTGAGATAGAAATCCATTCCATTAAATTTTGAATTCATTCATACACATTCAAAACTCATGTATTGTAAATATAAGTTTATTATACATCTATTTTATAAACCAAATCATAGATATCATTCCACATTTCATTTACTTATAACTTTTTATTTCCCATTTATCAATAATTCTTTGTTAAAATCGTATTTTAAGTAATATCTGGTTCATGTTTTATGTATGTTTTGTTTGGTATTTTCTTCACTTTACATTTCTAATTGTTCCATAATTTCCAAAATATTAAACATGATATATATTTCATATATTTTTATATATACATTATATATGTATTTATCATAATCCATTGAATTGACATATAGAAATTGAGTTGCACTATTCATGGAGATGGTACATCTTAACACACATGAAAATTGTTTCCATTTTCATGATGGATAAAAAGATAGAAAGGTACAAAAAAATGATCTTTAAATATTTATTATTATATCAGTTATATCACATATATTCATTAAATTTTTTCATATTTCCTTCTAGGTAAATCATTAATGTAAAAAGAATCACATCACTTTATGATGGGGTAGTCTTCCGTACACAAAAGCGATGTTATTGTGTCCCTAAAAAAATTAATTTAATAAGTAATATGTGATATCATGATTAAAAAAGTATAATAATGTCATGAATATCATATATAAATAATAAATCCACCATTATTTCCATCATTTGGAGGTCTTGATGGAAAATTAATAACATCGGTTCGCATGGAGGAAATATATTGTACACACCATTGAGGGTTTCATTTCTCATTTGGGGGAAGGGGAGAAAGATTTAGGTCCATAAATAAATAAAAAAATATTATTATATTGTATATATGTTTTTTATATTACCCTAGTTTAATAATATTTTATCGTGGTGGATTGTAACGCCCCGTACACAGTTACCCAGAGTCGGTGCATTGTTACATATCATTTGCATGATCACAAGAAAGATCAAGTCTCGAAAGACCAATTAGTTTAGTAGACTTGGAATAACTAGATACATTAATAAAGTTTACATTACATCATAAACTGAAAACAACAACAAGATAGTCTCCATAGTCCACACTCATACTATCCCTGCATGTCATTCATAATTTACTTCTTCACAATCCTGGGAAAAATAATACATTGAAAGGGGTGAGCTCAGATGCTCAGAAAGGATAACATTATAGCAGAAGATTTTATAGATAAGAATAAACACTTAATGAAATTTATAATTAAAACAAAAGCCTTTTAAACATGAACATCATCATAATATGGAAATGATAAAATGAAGTAATACCATTTACTTAATCGCATGGATATTATACTAGTCGAACAATCACATGCAATATCAATAACCACTTCCATAATGATGGAATGCAAAATGCCAGACTATCATAACCACATAGCCAAGGCCTCATGCCAAGACTACAAATAAGATTTTTCCAAGGCCTTGTGCCAAGACACCAGTTTGTCTCATGAGACATACCGATGCATCGAGGAGCTATAGCGGGCTCCGCCCGTCACTTATTAAGTCTAATGCATTCCTCATATGAATAGGTTTAAACATAACATAAACATTCATATTAAAACTAGCATACGAAATGTCAATAATTTAACCACAAACCATGAATGGTATAAAAAATAGCACATCCACAGTCAAACATAACTCATTCAATACAATATGGATGATTTTATTGTATTACATTAACCTAAATCAATAATAATGAAGGATATTGACATAGATGAAAATAATCATCAAAACTATTTGAGAGAAATATCCCCCTTTTTCTTGAAATAATTTACAAGTCACACTATTTGTCAAAAATCCATTTAAAAATAGATTTTTGAATGAAAGTGTCCCATACCACGTTGGAAATTTTAAAAGGAGTTTTAATTTTAAAACTTCAATATCCATATGAATAAATCCTTAAAACCATTTTTTAAAACATGGACATTAATGAGTAATATTTAGAAGAATAAGTCTTTAAAACATTTAAAAATGGTATTTTAGTTAGAGTTTCTAACCAAGAGAGAGACACTTGAATACAAATAATTTAGGTAATAAAAATATTTTAATATCATGAGAATAAAGGGATTCATGATATACTATCTCACAGTACATTATATACACCACATAAAAGTGATTTGTTGTATATCAACAATGAAGTCTCAATGGAATGTAAATTGAGATGAAATCCTTCATAAAGGTCATAATCTTAGGTTAAGTATAAATCAATGACATAGTTATGTGTGACAAATATAAATACACTAAATATTTTTGGATATTCAGTGTAAAACAATCAAAGAAAATTCACACATAATCTCGTAAAAACAACACCAGTGAATTGGATGTTTAACTCAACAAATGGAGAATGAGTTAAAATTACTCTTATCAAATTCATATCGATGACTTGAGAAATTATCAATGGAGTGATTATGTGTATCAAAAGTATATCCACAGAAAAGGGGAGTGTAAATTATGAAATAATAAAATAAATAGTGATTCCACACATAATCTCGGAGTAAAATAATCAATGGAGTTTGCGTAAAGCCGAATAAATGGAAATTGAAATTTCAAATTCCCTAATTGATTTGGTAACTTATTAAACATACACCCATGAAATAAGTATCATAAAATGATGATTTAAATACCCATTAATTAAAGTATAATACACAATTAATACAATTATGGGTAGTACACATTCACCACATGCAATAAATAAGTGGTGAACAATGGAATTCTCACGAAATTAAATGTGAGATAAGAAACCCCTTACTTTGTAATTTTTCCTTGGTCGAAGGTAGGTTAACCTCCTGTATAATGGTGAAATAATTTTCATTTAATTATAGAATAATCATTTACATTAATATGATATCATATATGATCTTTTAACATTGATTTGTTAATAATATCTTAGAATTATCGTCATTTCGGGTGTTAACGGGTTCATTTTACTTTATATTCTTTGTTATGTGATCCATATTTTTTATTAATGGGATGTATATTATTCATATCCAGAATGATATAAAGTCCTTATACATTATTTATAATCATCAAATTAGAATTAGACTTGAATAGATACGGTGGAGAATGAATCTCATCACGTTCGTGGAGACGGTAGTCCGTACGTATGCACGAGCGACAATATCATTCTTCTGATATTAAAATAATATATAATCATATGGTATATCATATATAAATAATAATTATCATGTTATATTTATTATTTACATGAATTACACATTATTATTATACCCATCCAAATAATAATTTATTGAATAACAATTACTCCACGACGTGGAGACGGTAAGCCGTATGTACGCACGTATGGTGACATGTTATTCAAAGGGTGGATAGAATACTGAATATGGTTGTACCATATTTATAATAATATTACAGTATATAGTAGATACTTTATTCATTATTTTATAATATAAATAACAAAGAAAGAAGAAGTTGAAGAAGAAAGGAACTTGAAAAGGGGGGTGAAAACATTACCTCTTCTTCGGGTTCTTCCTTTTGATTTGATCAAAATGGATCCTTATGATGGATTTCTGATCAAACTAAGGTCTCTAGGATGTATTGAGGGACGTTTAGAGAGTATTTGGGTAGGTTTTGGACGAAGAAAAAGGCTTTTAAGGTGTGAAGAAATGAGAAGGAAGAGTGCTCTTTTATAAGAGGGGTGAGGGGTACCTTTGGAAAAGCCAGAAATATTAATTTATAATAAATTCATATTCGGTTTCTAATAGCTCCAAAGTTGATTATTTAAAGGTTAAGGTGGGGATAGATCCAAATACATTCAACCAATATAATTTAGATAGGTTTGGGACATTATATTAACCTTATATTTTATTTTTAACTCTTAGTTAATTAGTTTGACATTTACAATGTCACTTTTTAATTTTATATTATATAGTTAATAAAATTAATATATACATCCAAGAGACCTCCAAGTGGTGCATTAATGATACAAATATCATGATATAAGTACTTTGGCCGAACCATAGATTTTTATGAATTTAATATCAATTAATAATATAATATTTATTTTAAAAACTCTTTTATGTCAATTTTGACACTATTCAAAAATTGATTTTTTTAAAACATATAACAGACTGATTACTTCGACAAAAGTTAATTAAATAAATCCCAACATGTCATACTAACCTATAAAATTAGTTTAATTAATAAAAAGTCTCAAATTATAAATATTTGGGTATTTATAATATCAATTATTCTAATTTTTCACTATTATTGTAATTACTGCATCACCATTGTGTCATAAATGAATTTAATTGTTTAATGTTGAAAATTTATAAATAAAATATCATTATATAGGAAATATTTTTATATTTCTAGTGAATATTTATAGTTTAAAATCCAACATATATAACCCTATGTAACAATTATTTTTCTAAAAGATATATGCTTGTTCATTTTTGTATTCATTTTAACTTAATTAAAATAAAGTGTCCCTATCACTTACAAGTGGATCCACGGGGTCCCAAAATCGACCCAATGATGCACATGGTCGACCATGTATCAACCAATAGTGTTAAGACACGTTTTAGGGTAATTTAGTATTATTATAATATAATTTTTTTAACCCTTGTTTACCGGATTTACCCTTTAACCATGGTAAATAAAATATTTACCGAAGTATTATCCAAAATGTCTAAAAATAAAAGTTACCTATTTACAAAATTTTAACATCCTGATTCCAAATATGGAATCCATTTTTCCAAATTCAAAACACAGAAGTGGCAGAAATTAATTTAAAATTAATTCCCGTTGTTAAAACAAAAAGCGTGTTTTTAAGAGATAATAACTATCAAAAGATTGGCACTTGTTTTTGTCTGGTTTAAATGTGAAATTATATTCAATGACCCACATTGTATTACATGGTAAAAATATATTTTAAATATAATTTAAAACCACTCAAATTCATAATTTATCACTATTAATTATTTCGATTAAAAAAGTTGTTTTTAATAAAAATGTAGTAATATTTTACTATTCATCAAAATATAAAAGTTATCCGAAAAGTACCAAAATTTCACCCTAGGCTGATTTCGTTATTCAGAATCCAAAAACGAATTATATTTTACCAAATTCAAAACATAAAAGTTTCATTTATTAATTTAAAATTGATTCCTGCTTTCGAAACCAAAAGGCATAATTTTAAGAAATAATAACTATCAAAAGTTTGACACCTGTTTATGTCCAATTTCAAGCTGAAATTACTTAAAATAACCAAAATTAGATTAAATAGTAAAAATATAATCTATTTATACTTCCAAACCATTAAAATGTATAATTTAAAAATATAAATTATTTTGATTAAAAAAGTTGTTTTCAGTTAAAATTTAGTAATTTTTCACTATTCACCCAAATATAAAAGTTATCAGAAAGACACCAAAACATTATTGATACTAAATTCTTATTTCCCGATTCTAAAGAAGAATTTAATTTTGTAAAATTGAATATATAAAAGTTTCAAATATTGGTTTTAAAAAGGCTTCGCCATGAAAAGGTGGTGAAATTTCATTTTCTGAAAAATACTTCTTTTATCTGACAAAATGAATTTGTTCATAAATCATGTCTTAGAAACTCATAATATGGATTAAAATTATAAGGATAATATAATATTTAAAATTTAGTTAATACTATTGATAACCTCATCTGAATGGCTAGTTTGGTAAGTCGTGGTGTACTTGAACATAGTGTTACGTACACACGCTATTGTATTATTCAAAGAGAAGTGTACCGTGGAACATTGGGGTGTTACATGGATGATGGAATAATACAAAAATACAAGGTTGATAATTTTACCTCTTCTTCTGAGAGGCTATTTTGGATTATAGAAAAACCCTTCTTAAGATGGTTTAATAATAAAAACAATATGTCCTCAAAGATTAGATTACATATTTAAAAAATATAATTTTTTATATATTGGACAAACAGAATAGTTTTCGATGTGTGAAATGGATAGGAGATGGGGTGTCCATTTATAAGAGGGGGAGAGGAAAAATATATATTTTTTGAAAAGAATATGGTATAAACACATTTTTCAAAAGTTACAACACACAGTAATGGGCCATTTTATATTATTATATATGATAACTTTATAATATGGTAATCAAATTGGTTTTGGGAAATTTTCTATATCATTTTACCACTTATAATTTTAGTTGAACTCCATATAAACAAGTTTTAACCATAAATACAGTATGTAATTTTTAAAAAATTTAATATTAATTATGGTAAAAAAATTATAAGATAATATCAATTATTTGTTATTAAAGTATATGAATTAATTTTTGAAATTTATAATCACATAATTTTAAAAAATTAATTCAAAATTAAACATGAAGACACAATGTGAAAATGATTTTCTAAAGAGAAAATGGTCAAATGTTTACAAATATTTTCATCATAAATCAATATAAAATTGATTACAATGATCTAGATTTGATTAATTATAATATTATTCATCTAATTTTCCTTCTAAAACAATTTTAAAACAAAATTAAATTATATAAATTAAAAAAAACATTATTCAATAAAAACTAGTATTTTTCACTATTCATCAAAAAATAAAAAAAATTAAAAAAAACCCAAATGTAACCCTAACATAATTTTTTAATATTTTGTTAAAAAAATAAACTAATTTATTAAAATTAATTATTAAAAATTGTAAATAAATAAATTTTTTTGTTTCCAAAAAGAAAAAAAAATCATTTTTTGAGAAAAATGAATTTTAAAGGCATATTAACATAACAAAAACTTTAGTAAAATTTTATTATTATTTTTTCTTATATATATATATATTATACATAATGTTTTAAAAAATTATTAATTTTTATAAAAACATTTTTAATGGATAGTTTATGATGGTCTTGTATAAATAATAATAATGATGATGATAATTCCCAGTTCGTAAAAAACTCTGTGTTGCATCTAGTGCAGGGTATCGAAGAAATTAAATTTAATTGAAAAAATCCTAAAGTATTTTGGTTACTCAATTAGTTAGAGAATGAAACTCATATTAAAATTATTTAATGACAGTGATGGAGAGATGGTGACACCCCTCTATAAATATTGATTAAGAGAGGCGGAAAAGGTTGTTGTCACTCATGATTTCTTCAGGTGATCCAATTTTTTAAAGAATATAATATTGTTGTGATTTATTTTATGTGAAGAAGTTGTCAGTACCATATTCTACTCATTTTTTTTATGAATATGAAATATTCACTGATTTTTAAGAATTAGTAGATTCACACACTAATTTTTATAAAGAGAAAATTATTTGAGCCAGTGCTTGAGTTACTTACTCCCACTGTGAAATGTGAATAAGGAATGACTGATGTTTCTTGATTCTCGACTAGTTTGAATGATTAATAAATTAATTTATATACTTTCATTAAGAAGAAAATTAGATATATCATGCTCATTATAGTCTATAATAATCACTTATATGAAAGAAATTGAGTAATTTTATGATGAACACAGTGTTTCATGAAGAACAAGAAGAATAACCCACACATTTAAGATCATCACTTGTGTGAAGAAAAATATTCAGTAAAATTTTAATTTTTGCGAAATGAATAAATTCCACATAAATTATCTTGTGTATGTTAAAATGAACATATTATTAGTATGGATACATGAATCATATAGACTCATGAAGGGGTTCAATAATTGTGGTGCATAAAACAAAATTTATACATGAAGACAAATTTATTTGGTCATGGATGGTATAAATTATGTGATACCAGAAAAATATACCTAATTCCTGAGAAGAGAACTACAACCAAAGTTCTAGTTTTCCATCTTCATAAGACTCTAAATAAGAAAACATGGCTGATTACATGAACATGAAAACATGTGAAACGTATTGAAATAAATAATTAATAAAAAAATCAATTGAGTGGAAACAAAAAATAAATATATATATATATATGGGTGTCTTCTAAGGGGTACAAAGACATGGGATATGAAATGAGATTATTCTATATGGAATGTTTAATGTAATTTATGATGATCTCATAAGGATGAAAATTGTTGTGATTTTGAGTCAAATATTCATCACTTCAATAATCATAATGTAAGTGTGTAATTAATTCAAGATTTATATAAGTTTTATAAAAATAAGTACTATAGAAAAATGGGGACTATGAGGACCAAAAGTACTGGATAGAAAAGTATTGTGTCAACTGATGTTTAGAAGAAAGGATAACCTGAATACCAGAAATATTTTCATTATCAGTTGTAAATATAGAAGGGGAAATGAATAATGGATCAAATATACATGTACCAAGATGGGAAGAAGTTATCAGACAATGTAATAACACCAGAAGAATACCTAAAAACAATAAAGAAGAAGAATGGTTTGGCTAGATATTTTATAGACCATTTATTATTATTTTTTATCGAATTAATAGGGTCATGAATAAAATTCAGATAGATAATCATCTAATTAAATAATAAATTACCCATCCTTTTTATAGTTATGAATAAGAATAAAGGTTTTCTTCTAAGTATTGTGAAAGTAACAAGTGAAGAATATAAATCAGAGACCAAAGAATAACTTTCACATCCAATAAAATTCAAAATAAGAGGGATACGTTCTTGGTGTTATAATGTTACTTAAAAATAAGGATAATATTATATTTAGTAGCCATTATAAATAATCGATAAGGATCTGGAATTTTGAGAAAGTCATCACTATTACAAAGAAGAATGCTTATTTCCACCCCCTCACAATGTTTTGGGACATAAAATTTTGAGAATTGTTATTTTATAGACACACCATTATATTTTGTGTCATAATAAATTGTATAATATGTACTATGGTGATCCCCATACACATCAAGGAATAGATACTCTTATTGAGTTTTGAACCCTATAAAATATTATGTTTTTTCTTTTACTTATTCTCTTATACATCCAAATGATAATTAAATGATAATAGTAGAATGAGGAGATCAATGGGTTTATGAGATAAAAGGTACAAATAGTTGTACATATTTTTCTAAAATCCACACTGAATCACCCTCTTCCACTCAGTGTTGAGTATATTATTTAGTGGTCCACTCAGCAACCCTTAGATTTGTCCCTTGTTCATAGTGATTCAAACCATAGCATTCCATGATCTCAACCAATATGAGGGTTAACCCATACCTATGTGTGGTTGGTTTTGTGAAGTGTTCATAAATTTTTTGGATTATGGTATTGTGGAATGGGAGGCTCTATCGAGTATTAGGTTTTGGAACAATATTTTACAAGGTATTTATGTTGAAAAGATATTAGGGTTCTAGAGACCATTGTTTTAAGGCCAATATTAAAAATAAAGTATCATTTAGATGCCAATATCATTGTCTTATTTTGGGGTTTTGATGGAATTGATGGTTGTTCTCTATGATAGGCATATCTATGTATAGTGAACCATAGTAAAATGATTTGGGTTGGAACAAAATAATGTGGTGTTCTCTTAGGAATGAATTTTATGCATGGATATATATTGAAAATTCTTACATCAAAAAATTAATTTCAGTGAGTTTTTTTTTGTTTCAAAATGAGGTTCCATGTAGGTTAGGATAAAATTAGATGGGCTTAAAGAACGGTTTGAGATACCTCATTATTAGGGGTTTGCAATAATGTGAATCATGCTTCCTACGAGATGTCATGACGGTAGGAACAATGTGACCCTTGGGCCTATGGTTTTTGATGCATTACGGTATACATTAAATGTGTTTAAACACTCTATTATAAAATTATTCCTAGGTTATAGGTGTTCATAAGGTCAGTTATGGATTGGTCATATTCTTGAAAAGACATGTGAGTGGGTCGCAACATTTTCTGACTCATGGGATTGGGAGTTTTGGATTATAAATTTACATCTCGGAGTGTGTGATTATTTTGTTTTTGTAAAATCTAGGTGGACTATTTCTACTTCATGGGAGATGAGCTTCTAATGTTATTTGGTCAGATAGATTTTGAGTGAGTCCTACTTTTAACTTATGATCATGTTTATTTTTTTTGGTTTTCCAAGTGATCCATTGAATTTGGTAATAATTTCTTGTATGAATACATGGTGATTTTTTTGGGTTAAAGAGGATATTTAATGATGTAGAGGCAGTCATGTCATGAGAATCATGGGTTCATAATAGCTTGGTGGAGAGTCATGGGACCAATGTGGTTCTTATTGGATTAAATACCTTATAATCACATTACCATGGATCTTATTATGATTCCATACATATATTGTTAGATAATTAATGTGAGTAAAGTTGTATTATCTAAAATGGTGGTGATTCCTTGAAGGATTGCAGCTACCTTCAAAAATTGATCCTATATTATCAAAATGAATTTATCAGGGTTAGAAGATGTGGTTGAGTGTATAATGAAAGTGAACAAATTGTGTGTTTATGATTAATACTATTAGGATTTCTTGAGAGAGTAGTGTATATAGATCCTTTCCGTATAAAGACAATGAACGACCATTTTTCTGTATGATAATCACTTAGAATGTGGTTTTAGTGTATTTTATAGAGGAAATTATTAGCAGTAATATATGAGCATTGGCTTAGGTATTGAATTTGATTTATAGATTTTAGTGTGTGGACACAACCAATAATTGTGACCAGTGATGGATACGACATAGACTACAGGGAGAGAGCATGTGTTTCATTATTTGGGTGAAAATATGGACACCCCTCTAGTCAGGAGCATGAAATCAATAATTGAATGTTAAAAACTTGAATTAAGGTGTCTTCAGTGTAAATATAATGTGCATTGAGCTAGTGTATTTGAATTATATGGATTCCTAGATGGATTAAAGGGCAATTTAATATGTTTTTCTTGATGATTTTTTACCATTACACCAGATTATGATATTTTAAAGATGATATGAGGGTGACTCTAATCAATTTAGTGTTGATTCTTGTGAAAAAATCATAATGAGAGGCTTAGTTAGTTAGTGTTTCAACTATAGAGTTTAACTAAATTTCAGGTTCAGAAAATAGTATGAATGATTGGATGGTTTTAATATGCCTTAGGAGTATAATTCACTATGAATTTTTAGTTTGGGGATGTGTTCGTGGGTACTATATAGTTTTTGGAAGCGTTATCCAAAAGAGGAATAATTATTTTTTCCTAATGTGAATCAACATTGTAGGTTTGATACCTCTTATGGTACATTACATTCAATGTCATGGGTATGGTTGAGTATTGTATTAAGATTCCATGAACACCAAAGTGTTAGACCCTATGAATGGGGGGTGGTGAAATTCGTTGGGTTGGTTCGTGATTTGGAATGAGTACCTTTAATATATTTTCATAAGTGGTTCATTTGAGATTAGGTTGCTACATGATAAAACCATTGAAATAATTTCATTGGACTGTTGGTGTTATTTTTTGGTTGGACATCCCAGTCGAGTGGGAAATTGTAGGAAAAAACAGTTGTTTTGGGTAATGTCATAGTAAATGGAGTTCCATCATATTAGATATAAAATAGTTTACGGATTCCTTATGTTCTAGAGTTGGAAGGTTTTGTGGACACCATCTCAATTGTGAAGTGAAATGTGACTAATAAGAACCAATATTGGTTTGGGTTGTGAGAATCATGTGATGATAGACATGAGTTGAGACTAAGATGTTTTTATTTTTTTCCTTATTGGTGATGTATCTAGTTAATATTTAAAGGATTTGGTTATGATATCATCTTTTTTTAGAATATAGGTATATGAAATCAACCACAAAGGGTTGTTCTACTGCATGTTTTGTGGTTCGAATACATAGTGAAAATATATCATCCTCATTAGGGGATGAGCAACCACACATTGGGATTGTGGAACCACGATGTGTAAATGTGGGTTGTGATCCTAAAAAGATATTTTCTATAGCATGTTATATTTATTTACCCGATAGTGTACATTGATAAACTATAGGTTGGGTCGAGTGACACCACGTTGGGATACGGTGATTGTGAGGTGAGACCATGGGGTGAAATAATATGAAGGCCTATTATACCAATATTTTTATCTATCTAACGTATAATTAAAATAGAGAAACCATTAACCATATGGTAGATGGATTTATTTTGAATTAAATCAGTATAAGGTTTGTGGATTGATCTTTCCAATGCTAAAAAATCATGATATTGGTTATCATGAATCTTTTTATATGATTTTGGATAATGTTTCAACGAATATAGAAGGCTTGAAAATTACAGAATAAAATGTTTAGAAACTAGTTGTAGATGATAATAACACACAAAATAAAATTTTCTTATGTGTTCCATGTGAGGTATTATCCATATATTGGATTCCCATATATTGAGGAAATATATGTGTGTGATTGGATTGTGTATACAATTTCTTCATGAAGGTGATTTGTTTTTCAAGAAAGATTGATTTCATACATGAATGAACCACATGAAGAAGTAGTTCATGTTTGGTATTTGGCACAAAATATGTTTCGGTGATTTGGTTTATAAAGTTCACAGATTGCAGTGATCCTTAATCAACAAACGAAGGGTGACACATCTAAATTCATGAATTTATATTATAATCATATATGATGGATTGTGAAATTATCTTGGGTATATATAGAAAGTTGTTTTTATGGTTTCAAGGTGTAGTATTTAAAATATTCATATAGGAACGTTTTTATCTCCAAATTATGTATATATTAATTCGTACATATAGATTTTTTATGAAGAATAATATTATATTTAATGTAAAATAAATAGGATTTTTTCTTTCATGTTTCAATGATGTTAAAATCTTTCATGGAATCAGTTTCTTATAGAAGTGTTTGAAAAGTACAATTTTGAGATTTAAGGAGTCTTGAATTCCAATTTAGTTAAGCGATGTTGTTGATAATTGAATTAAAAAAAAGAATTTTTTAACATTCATAATAGGATTTATATTTAATAGACTTTTTTGATTGACATGATAAATATCATTCTAAATTGATATGTTTAGAGAATGAATAAGAAGAAGAGATTCATGGTCATTGTTGTGTAGGAAATCAAAGAGGAAGAACAATTTACATTCATTAGGGAATGTGTGAAGAATTAAATTAACATAGTAAAACTATTAGTGAATATTAATTTCATTGTTGAGAAATATATTTTATCATATTACATGTGGTGTAAAAACATACAATGTCAATATAATATGGTTCAAAATAGGTGACATAAATACCATGATATACATAAACCCTAAAGGATTGTTTTTTAGTGTGTTTGGGGTATATTATTGTTTTCAAAACATGGCAAGTAATTTCTACTCTTAATTATTAGTGAACCTTTTCATTTTTTTAGTTCCTATGTATGTGATTTTATGTTTTTTGTAGATGAGTCAATTATCTCAAATTATTGGGGATGTTTACTTTTAAAATTTGAAATCATAATAAAAATATGGTCACTAATTCTCCATGTCTCCCTCTTTAAGAGCTCACATTGATATCGGTTGGTGCTTCAAATGGGTATCAGATTAAGGTTCCTTCATTACCCTTTTCATTTCAAATATATAGACTTCACTGAATGATTATTAAAACTTAGTTTGTATTTTGTAGTTTATTTTCTTTTATGAGAAGAATTATCAATTTTTGAAGAATATAAAACATCCATATAGATTAACCATTCATTATGAAGATCATAAATCTATTGTATATTTTTCACACATACTAATGATGTTGGTTCCTAAATTACTACAGATAGAATGAATCAAGATAACCATGGAGAAGAAACAAATATTATTCTATTATATCTCTAGGAAGGTCAATTTATTCATGTTAATTTAATTGGGACTGATAAGGGAATCGAGGATCTGTGGAAGAACATTTAGGAAGGGGACATGAATGTAAAGAAACAAAATCTACATATTTGGATATTAGAAAATGAATATTTGAACATGAGTGATGATGAATCTATTAGTGAGTTATTCAAAAGCTATAATTATGAAGTACGTACTTTAGTAATCCATTTATAAAAACTAGAACACTTAATATTTTTAGAAAAATTCTAATTATTTCTGATATAATGGATTCTAAAGCATCGTCATCATAAAATAAATTTCCTAAGAAAATATTTATAAATTAATTTCATATTATTCTTATTTTATAAAAAATGAGAAAAGATAATTATATCAAAATAAATTGCATATTTTATTGAAATATTATTCAAATTCACAAAGAAATAAAACTAAAATAATGTTGTTTTTGAAAATGATTCTGGTGATCCTGGTTCAGATGATAAAGTGAGTAATATGTTTTATTATTTCTTGTATTTGAATTCAAGATATGTAATAATTTTAATAACAAACTAAAAGGTAAATTAAAAATTCAATTGATTTAATAATATATCTATTTTAAATTTTTATTTAATTTTCCTATGATTGAAAGAAGATAAAGATAGTGATAAAGATGAAGATAGTGATGAAGATAAAGGATGGTCAAGAAGATATTTAAAGAATATGTTTCAAATATCAAACTCATATTAAAAAAGGAATAATAAATTATCAAAATATAAACCATCAAAATTTCATCAAAATAAGCGGAAGAAAAGGATAATTATAAAGAATTAGAAGCTGAAGATTCTTGTGATGAATGTGCTAAGAGATTTCTTATTTGAAAGGTGGTTGTTGGGAACATTTCTTGTAAATATTGTACTAACTCTAAATTTTAATAAGAATAAACATATATTTTTCTCACCAATATAATATAATTGATATTTTGTCTCCCAAAAATTGAAATGGTTGAGAAAGAGAACAATGTAAAAAAGAACGATCAATATGCAATAAATTAGGAATTAGTAATTAAATACAAATATGGATTTATAAAATATATTAAAATATTAATGAATATTGTTGATTAATAGCAATATCTAAAATATAATATTGAAGATAATATGAAGGAAAATTAGAAATAAATTATAGAGATCAATAAAGATATGTTGATGTGAAAAAATGATTGTTTAAAAACCAAAATTCATCATTATAAGTTGGTGAAATATCGTTTTAGTGTATATCCTAGAAATTTAAAAAATATATAATTTTTAATGGTTGATAAAAACTATTCAGATATTAGGAAAATGGTCTTAAAAGAATATATAATCCCTGAGGACCATGTATATTTCCAAAAAAATTAAATTCTAGAATTCATTAATTTATGAGAAATATTATTTTAAAGATAAAAAGTTAAACATGATATGCTATGAATGATGATAGGAAATACAAAATAAATAATAATATGTATGAACTCTCCCAAAATCTTGTTGCAAAAAAAGGTTCAAATATTTTTAGTCCAAAATTTATGGTAATATAGTTATAAGGATCATGAAAATATTTTTGTTATAAAAGAAAATATTCTTATAGGGATATTACTTGTATTGTAGTGGAACTAAGCATACTAAAAAATGTATTGGATCAATCATAGATGTTGTAATGGATCTATAAGGTACTAGAGGAATCTTTTAAAAAATAATTATCCAACTCAAAGAAGATAGAAACAATAACAATATGGGGGACCTAATTTAATTATTGAGAATAGAATATATCTTCAATAAGATCACAATGGGAGCATTCATTCACCTAGAAAACCTTGAAAAAGGTTTTCTTATAGTGATTCCATCACAACAACATTTTAATAAAAAAAATTAAAACATCAAGAGAAGGTAAATATGTAAAAGTTATGGATCTTGTTGTTGAAACTTCTCTCAAAACCATAAAAGGATATTGATCTTTAATGTTAGATAGTGGGTGTTTTACACATATGATAAGATATTTACATTTTTTAAAGAATTTAAAAGACTAAAATAATGAATAGTGACCGTAAAAATAACGGGTCTCTCAGAATAGATGGAATTGGATCTATTATTATAAAAAAAGAAAAACTAGAATCCCTCGGTTCCTAATTTGTTGGTAGATTGCAAAAAATAAATCATGTTTCTCAAAACCTATTAATGAAGGAAATAATGTTAATTTCTTATGGGATAGTTTTATGGATAAAATTATTAAATATATAGATCTTGTGATAATTGGATTGATAATAAAGGGAAACTTTTCTAGGTTCAATATGGGGGGATTATTTTTATATCAGTATAAAAAGATTTATTTAATAAGAGGATTATCCATATATTCTAGGTAAATAATATATTTTCTTAGTTATCCAGTAAATAGTATCAAACGTTTTGGAAATTAGTAGAGAATATTTAGGTGTTGTTTGATCAAGTGTGGGAATGATCCTTAAAGGAATATTTTGAAGGATAATTTGAAAATTATGATCTTTGTAAGGGTAATTTGAAGAATAATTTTGTATAATCTGATTAGATAAACCCTCTTCAAAAAAGAAAGATAATTTATTTCATTAAATGGATAAAAAATTGATGTTCAAAATAAGAACAATCACAAAAATATGTATATATCATAACAATAAAATATTGGGGATTATTTGGGGAAGATGAACCAAAATTGCTAAAAGAGTGTTTATATCATTATATATTTTATGTTCTAGGTTGAATGGTTTACATAAAAGGATATAAGCATTGGTATAATATTGATATTAAACCCTAAATTCAATAGTTCGTGATTTTTTCCAATTTGAGAGTGATTATAATTAATAAAAGATACATTCATTTCATATTCGATAGAAAGGAGGATCTGAACAAAGCCAGAGACTTTGGTAAACTTATCTTGAAACAAGAGCATTTTCATCTCTTTATTTGGTACATGAATTTTATCCTTCTAATCAAAAGAACTCACATAATCTTGTAGGGTTCAGATTTCATAGGTTTCTTTGGTTGTTCTAGTGTCCAAAGATTTTAGATGATTAATCTTCATGTATTAAACCCCTATTAAGGGTGAGTAAAGTAATACTCTTTGGATAAATTAACATGTATGTCAAAGTGATTGTTGTGGTAAATCTGGAAATAATGCCAAAAGGAACTATTTCATTGATTTTATTTATCATAAAATTGAGGTGTAGTTGGAAGGAAAATTTAGGCCTCCATATTGTGAGGTTTGAAATCTGGTAGGACATTCCATATCTGATTGTAGGCTAATCAAGAAACAAGTAAATTCTATAAATTTAGATGAAGAATGGAGTAGTTGTAGAAAAATAGGATGAATAAAACATATTAATTAAAAAAAGGAAGAATTAATGAAGCACACTGAGGCTACAATTGGATTGTTGTGAAAGATAAAAACATAACTGCTAGAAACTCTTGGGTTCTTATTGTGAAGAGGAAGATATTTTAATTGATCATTTTTTTATTCAAGTTAAGGTAGATCTTCCTATAATTTCTAAAAAAATCAATATTAAAATTATTATTTTAGAACATGATGAACGAACACTAGATAATGAGATTTATAAATAGATCACTATCTTGGTAACTGATTTGAACTATGAGGATGTGCGACAATATTCATTGGGTTCAATGAAGATACATTGGCCCACTATAGAGGATGAAAATGGTTTTTTTAACAAAACTGAATATTGGTATCACAAATCTGGTTTTCCTATTAAATATGGAAAAATGAAAAAAAATGATCTCTAAGGATAATATTCAGTTTTTAGATAAATATATATTATCAGAGGGAAGTATAAATAATAAAAATTATGGATATCATAAATATTATGCTTCTCTAGTAAAACCTAGGAGGAACAAAATTGTTCATGAAATTTCATGTGATAATAATGAGAATTATTGATAGAGTTTCACTAACAATAGTCCCAAAGAAGATCTGAGATGATCTATAAGGATGAGTAAATTATAGGGAAAATCGCGGGGTGAACCCGTTGGTTTATAATGAAGATTATTTTTAGGAATTTTCAAGGTCTGGCCAACCTTGACACTTTTTCCTCTTTAAGTAATTTTTAGAAAATCATAATACATTTACAATTGTATTGGATAAACCCAAGGGTTTTTTTCTAAAATATATACTATCTTGTAAAAAGGGACATTAGATTTGTGGGAATTAATCACTCAAATTTTGAAATAAAAAGATTATGTGTTTTGGAAAATTCTAAAATTGAGAACCTAATTGTTTGTTGTTCCACTGAACAACTTGTTACCTACCAATTCAAATGGTAAGGGAAGTCGCATTTTTTTTCTTTTTTCCTTTTATTTTAATAGATATCATTATATAAGACCCTTGTGGTGTGATATTATTTCTCTCTATGATATTCTCAAAAATAAATGGTTGTTAATAAATGACTTCAATATTATTATAAATCTAGATTAGATATTGGGTTCAATGAGAAACATGAATACTTCTATTGAGTTCAAGTCCTCCATTGATGATTGAAATATTTTATAAATTATCCTTGTTGGAGATAAATTCATCGGTATTGTATGGTACTTAGAAGAATTCTGGAGAGAAATATTAATAGGGAATTTTCTATTGAAACTGCTTTAAATGCTTAGAAATTTGTATCATGTTCTCCTTTAGAAATATTAAATTATGATCATTAACCTATTATTATGAATATCATTGGTAGGGAAGATAGACCATGTTTTCCATTTATACATAATAATGTTTTTCTCCTTCATACAAACTATATATATTTGTTGATAGGGATCGGGAATTCAATTCATTATAGAGGCAGTATAATGGAATGTATTTAGATGATACAATTTCTCAAAAAAGGTTCAATGAGTAGAGTAGAACAGTATTTTTTGAGTTTTTCATGCATATTGATTCCTTGTAATCAAAATTTCAATAGCTATAGGAATGGATAACATTTTTGTATTTCTCAATTTTTCTAGATAGTGATATTGAGATGACTACTAAACTAAATAATCTCTTAAACCGCAAAGATATAATTCAAAAAGAGAGTTTAAAAATTCGGTGGTTAAATGATGGTGATAGAAATATAATTTTTTTTAACTCTTTACAATGTGTAAGGAATAATAACTGTCCTCTCTCTCTTATTAAATATGTTTATCACGTGCTGGTTGGAAGGATGTTTTTCTCTGAACTTGTGACTTCCTTCTATAGGAATATTTTCAATGGTCATTATTGCAATTTTGAATTAATTGAGGGTATTGTTACTAAAATTTTGAATTGGTCATAGAATTTAATTTTTAATTCTTTTCCTTTCAATTTTGAAATTGAAGATGTGGTTTTTTGTTTGAACACTGGATGTACACCTAGTTTGGATGGTTATACTAATTTCATTTTTCAAATCATTGAGGATATCATTCAACATGATGTCTATATACTGGAAAATAATTTTTTAGAGGGGTTTATATTACCAATAATGTAAATTCACTATTCCATATCAATATTACATATTTTGAAAATGAAAGTGTCATTGGATTCTGGAGGATGGTGGTCCTAGTGAAAACTCTTCATAATGTGATTTGAAAAATACATTCCAATATGTTGTAAAAAAGTATAGATACTAATTTTACATGGAATTGTTTTGTTTCATAAAAGAAAGAAAAATTAAATATTTCCCCATTATAGATTTAGAATGCATGAATTTATTTATAATATCTTGTAGGGGTTTCAACATTGATTTGAAGCTATAAATTAGAAATCATTCAACATGATGGACTGGGGTTTCATTTTCAATATTCTAATCATATTTGGATTTGATTGTAAAGTTTTCCTTTGACTAAAAACCCCTTTCACCTAAGAAAAAATCACAATATTGCTCAAAGGTTCTCTATATGGATATATCAACTACTCCATAGGGGTTTGATATAGTGACCCACATTCAGCTGTCAATTATTCTATAGAATAAGACAATTTGTATAGATTACTTCATAATATGTTTGATAAGGGGTCATTGATGACTATCAGGTCTTCCATGAATTTTCATGATCCTTCACATACGTTCTATAATGATTATATATTATTTTATAAGAAATTAAATAAAAAAATATCAGAAATGTCAAAATTTTCCCTTCTTTATTATGAGTACATTTCAGGATAGGTTTGAAATTTAATTAATTCCTTTATTTCTATTAAAAAAATTATATCTCCTAGTAGAAAAGTGGATATGATTATAAATTATGGAATTAAATAGGGGTAAATATCATTCAATTATGTTGGTGTTACTCTATTTTTATGGTCAAAATATTCTCATTTTAATAACATTGTGTGTGATGTTAAAAGACTCTTAACTTCCCGGCAAGTGAAATCTTTCTAAATAGCAGGAAGAGTATGCCTTGTGAAAAACCAAGTTGTTTCTATGTTTTTATACTCCTTAATAGGGAATTAATGGATGACAATTATGTTTAATATCATTAACTATATCATCAAAAACATTATATTTAATGGCTCAATCCCTAAAAGAAAACTCATCATCCTTCTATGTACTAAATGTTGTATGGAAAAATCACATGGAGGGATCAGAATTATAATTTGGAAATTATTTAATTAGTCCCTAAAATAACAATTTATACTTATATTTATCTATAAATGGGATATGGAGATTGATTATATTAGTTTCTTAATTTTTAGAAAGATAAAACTGAGAATCATGAATTATTTTGAATCTTCATTGTTGTCATGTTTTAAAATTATTTTTTCCATCAATTATATTATACCTCATTGGTCGGTGAATGAAAACTCATGTTTAAACATATAGTTTGAGAATTTTACTGTGATGACACTTGTGGATCAGCTCAACCAGGGGGACCAAGATATTTATCTTATTAGTTCTTTACTTGACAAAGTGAGGAATTTGGAAAATACAATAGAGAATATTTAGTATGATGTGAAGTATTGTAACCTTATAAAATTGAATAACATTATTATTTCGGAATTGGTTACAAATTGTATTATTTCTTCAAATATTATTTACAAAATCTATATTTCTGGAAAATATAATAGATATCTATTTAAATTTTTTATAAAATGGGTGATACCCTCAAGATTTACATTAGTTTGAGGAATTAAACAACAAATTGATTATCGAATACTACCTTCAAACAGTCAGAAAGAATTTAGTCCCAAGATATAGTAAATATCATCAACTCAAAAAATATTTCAACCATTTATTTTTAAGATACAACATGTCTTTGGATCTTTAAAGAAGGGTTTCTAAAAGATTTGGTATTTGACTTATGCACTGTGAATATACACAGAATTGGTTTTCAGACTATTTTATGCAATAACTCTCATGGAAAATAAATAATCCTATTATGGTTTTTGTTTTCAAGATTTTTTATGTAGTTTGTTCTTTCATAAACAAAATCATGCATGGGAATTCAATAAGTACAATTCATACAACATGAAAAAAAATAATTGTGTTTGTTTAAGAGTCTAAATCCATTTATAATTGTCGCCACAAAAACTCTGTATATTATTTATCTCTTTTAAAATGTTTTAATGTTTCAAGTAATTATTTTTCCATAAATGGAAAATTATATGATGTAAGGAATTATCCATTCATATGGGTGGATTAAATGTAACAATTATTGGGATTCAAGAGGGATCCCTAGTCCTTATTTGGTTTTTGTCCTCTTGGATAAAAAAGTGATGATTAAAAGTTTCCTCTTTAGTCTATGTTGTTTAACCTCATATCTTGATGTGGAAACAATTGGTTTGATCAAATATTTAAATATGGGAAGATTGAAATAATTGAACAAGATATGGTTTTAATGTGATTCTACCACTGTTGTTCATGTAATGAGAATTGGTTGTATTCATTTAACTTAGATGTTGACATCTCAGTGGAGTGATTTCATAGAGGGTCTCTGAAATAGTAATTACATCATCACTCATTTTTTTTGGGAGGAAAACTATTTTTTTATCATAATTAAAAAAGGGATGGTCTTTGAGAACCTAACAGCATCTTTAGTTCTTTTGGATGACATGATTTCATTCTTTAATAATTATTTTTGTAAAATATAATATTCTACACTATTGTAACTTTATTTTTCATTCAATAAATATAATTTATAATTAAAAGTAATATGAAAATGAATCCTTAAAAATATTACACCAATATGAAGTATTTGTGTTGTTTTTGAAATAAAAATAAATAGATATTAGTGTTGTTCTATACTCCATAAAGATAAATTCTAAAATTATTCACATAATAAATTTGTGATAGGTACATCTCATCCATTGGATTTTATTCATCATGATATATGTCGTCCCATGAGGGATTAATCAAAAATAGATATATGTTTTTTATTTTCATTGTTTAAGATTCCAATTGTATAATATATATTATTTTTTTTAAATATAACATAGAGTATTTCATGATGTTTAAATTTTTTTGGGGATGTTATGAACAATAATTTTTCCACTCTATAATAAAAACCAATAGATAATTATTATTAATAATTAAATTTAATGTTTTACAACTATCCATAGAATTAAGGTATTAATCAATATATTAGTACATTATAAACACCACAACAGGTTGGTTTGGTTGAAATAATTATTTAATGACTAGTAGAGATGTCTCAAACTATATTGATTGAACATGACATTTATTGGTTATTTAGAAGACAATACATTAGATTATAAATACACATTCAAATTAACTACTTCTATAGACCAAATCCAAACATGTCCCCATATTATATGTATTATAAGAATACCCAATGTATGAATTGATTAAGAGAATTTGGCAGTCCCTATATTATCCAAATCGTGGGTAAAAATATAGGGATAATTGGTGAAGGATGTGTTTATAGAATCATCCTTTTATATTCCCCAAAATGGTAGATAAGTATATTCATCAATAATGAGACTAAAATAATAGTTTATTTGGATAATGAAAAGGTGGTTTAAAATTAAAAAGTAAGAATTAATGAATAAATTACTGATAAAAGGGGGAAATTAAATCAGTTCCTATAAATAATAACGATAGAATCATTGAAAAAAATGAAAATTCTTTCTATAGAATGTGAATAATAAGACTCAGCTATTTCAAGTGAATTATAAAAAACATTATCCACATCCTTGGTTTATAAATCATGTTTATTTTCATAATATAATTTTATATAAAAGAAAATATGTTCAAACCATAAGAATATTGATAAAACACATAATAATGTCTCAAAACATGCCCCAAGAGGTGGTGAATATGAAATAGAGCATCAAAAGTGGGTGTATATAATAAAATAAGAATTGTATGAGATTTGGAAAAATAAAACATGCAAGATGGTTCCAAAATATAAAGATAAAAATATTATTACAACAAAGTGTATTTTTTAGAACATGTTTAATTAAATGGGTAAGGATTAAAAAATATAGAAAAATTCATTATTATAGGATATTATAATATTTAATTAGTGAATTTTAATGGTAATGTTTCACTAGATATAAGGCGTGAATCCATTATAATATTTCCAAATTCTTAGAAAAAAATGAAATAAAAGATATTCCAATTGAATGTTATGTCTACTTTCATTAATTGGGAGTATTAATATGTTTTATAAATTGAGAAACAGTATGATTTATATATTTTAATAGATAATATCTATGTTTTTATTTCAATGGAAACTACATAAGTAACACCCAAGACTATGAAAAAGAAGGTAAAAATTATATCATGAAGTATCAGATAATACATCCTTTAAAGAGTCCTTTTTCGAAAATTTATTAAATATATTAATTTAATAATTATAAATTAACTAAACTAAACTCATTTTTTAATTAAAAGATCAAAAATATCATATAATAGATTTTTGAGTTTTCTCTAATAAGGTAGTTTTTTAGTTGAAAAATGTGGTTCTCACAAAACAAATAACTTGTATGAATTTGTTATCATGTATGAATGAACAAAAAGGTTAAAAAATATTAATTAATAAAATATGAATTTATTAACTCTATTATAAATTTTAAAATATTCTTTGATCTTAAAAACCCATGAATTTTTTTTTGAATGAACTAATATGTTACTTTAAAATAAAAAATATCCTCTATTTTATTAAAACTAGTATTTTTTAAGAATATTGGCTTTTGGATTTCTATAAAATCCACATATAATTTATTTACTTTTAAAAAAATAAATTTAGTTCATTATAATAATTATATAAATAAATTATACTTTATATATATATATATATATATATTTAATGATTAAAAATGTTATTTCCCTAAAATAATTTTTTGACAATTTATCATCATTTTTTTAAATTATCTTTTTTTAATATTAAAATATTTTGTTCATAAAATTAAATTATGAATTAAAATTATAGTTATACAATTAGGTAATCATTCAATATTAATTATTGTCATTAAAAATATTTACTATGGTTATAAATTAATTTCTAAGGAGAAACTAAATTATAGAAAAAGTTAAAAGTTAAAAAACCATTCCATAAGAAATGTTTATCTCAAATAATAGTGTTTAAGGATATTTTCTACTAAAAGTCATTTTTATATCCTAGTTTTTTCATTCTATAGACTTTGGATTCAAAATGGAATCCTTAAATTATTGAAGGGTTACTCCCAAAACTACATGTCCCCTCACTTATTAAATCGTAAAATAATCAATGCTTCCATATTCAAATAATAGTAGTTTTGAATCATTAAACTCTAAAATTGTTTCTCCCTAGAACCATATAATAAAAACATAATATTCTGGTCACTCATACTTAGAAAATTAAATTCAAATTCAAGGATACTTCCACGAAAATTTCATGCCCTCGATTTTAGTATTATCAACTACATAGTTTTCTACATGATTATCTTCATTAAAATTTTCACTATAAAAACTATTGTAAATATATTTTTATTAGTTATATACTTAAATATTACTATATTAATTTTATTATCATTATTTATTCATATACCCCATCTGTTATGAATAAATATTATTATTCATGTGTAATACGGATAACCGCATACATGATAAAACACCTTTTTTTTCTTCACACCATAGAAGGATTGATAAGAGGATTATATTTAATTATAAATATGATTTTTATGATATCATTAATTTTAAGGAATTTTAAATTAGATGGATAATTAAGGATATGGTCAACAAACATTCGTCATTAATTTAATAATTTAAAATAAGTTTATGAAAAGGATAACCATTTATTAAAATTGTGTAAATTTTTCATATCCATTTACTATTATAATAAATTATTATAATTATGATGTATCACTAATATATACTATAAATTAGATAATTATACTCCTAGTATAATTACATTGTATTAAATCTACCTCGTATTCATTCATTAGATTAGGTTATGTCAATTCATGTGTTGGTTTAACCACATACTTGAACAACACTATAAACATGTGTCTTGGATGAATATGGGAAACAAATTACAAGTATAATATAATATAAATGTGTAAATAGAGTTTTTTTGTTTCTGAAAATATTAAATAAATATTTATTTTATTAATTAATAAAACACACTCTGATCATAAACAATCACTTAAACATTCTTATTATAAATTTAATTTAAGTATAAAGAATAAAACATCCATTAAACAGGTTTGAACCATCATAAATTATTATAAATCATCCAAAATAGTAACTTTAATTACCTAGTAATGATAATGATGGAAGAATACAACTACCACTATTATGATACTAGTATAATCATTCAAAACTATAAACATATTATGTGGCTAATCAGGAGAAATAAAATAGATAATGAATATATATGAATATTATGAATGAAAATGTATATTTTTAAGCTTATGAATAAATATATTAAAATTGAAATGTTTATTATACTAGATTTTAATGTTTGTTCAAGGATGCCTAGATAAGATAGAAGGGTTTTCCTCCTCAAAATCCTCTCTTTGAGAAATATTTTTTCTTAGGCACCTAATTTCCATTAGATTTTGTATATAATGAAAATTGGATATTTTATATAAAGAAATAACCAAATTTATAGTATTTTAATATCACTTTTATTATCTCTTTTTCAAGTGGTTATTTTTTTAATTTTACCCAATCCATATATGGGGTTTTTCAATTCAATTTACATTATTTGTGACTCATGTTATGTTAAAATACTATTGTTTTTTTTGTGAAAATATTTACATGGAAGAATTTAACCATATTGATCATGAAATTTTATGGATTTAAACTTTTATATTTTTTTCCATATCTCACATTATTTTATCTTAGAATTACCTTTTCCATTTTTTAAAACCATCTTAAGTTGTGGTAATGTAAAAGGGTGTGTGGTTTTCTAGCATATAAATCTATGAATGGATACTGGAAAGTGGATGTAGATGTGGAACAGATGAACCTAGTGTAATCCCCCAAAAAAAGGATGGTTGAGCATTGACTCAATCATCACATTGACACGTGATGACTAGGACAAACATTTCACACTTTTAAAGACTCACCCATGAGATATGATTTGGACTGCTCAAATTCTTTTAATGAAAAATAATGAAGGTTTCTTCTAACCATTACCTTGGTCACATGGAAATGAAACCTATGAATCCAAATTACTATATTCCAAGGATAACACTGCACATTGTATATACCCACTAAATTATAAATTTTTATAATGTTACTTTATGTTACATGTATGATATCCTAAGGCTTATAAGTTTATTAGACATTTATATAATTATAATAATGGGGAAATTATTTGATTTATGTATTTCTCCTTATATAGATACAAACATTATTCAGTAAGTCGTTTCATAGGGAATGATTTGAATGTTCTTCAGGACATATTTGGGGAATGAATTAAACATAATCCCGTGATGGGAGGGTCCAAAAACTATATATCCCCTCGATGCATCGATATGAGACAAAAAAGGATAGTTTTGGTGTAAAAATCTTCCTATGATAGTATAATTGTCTCTTGAATAGGCAAGGACATTCTGTTTTTTATGTCCTGAATTATGTATTCCATTATTATTAGATCAATTTTATTGATAACCCATTTTTTCATTTATTTTAATTGATATATAATACCAAAATTTCATGTTGAATATGGATTCATGATTATTATTTATTATTTTTATATAATTTCTTCCATTTTTATGTTAGTTAAGATCCCTCTATATGCTACCGCATACTAAGAATATGAGATCACTTTTAGTTATTTTCCCTTCCAAAGGAAACCTAGATGAAAATTATGTCTAATTATCATGTATTTAATGGAAGGGATAATCTTGTTCTCTTATAATTTTTATGTTGTATCTTATATTTTCAATTGTAATATATATATATATGTATATGGTCATGTAAGAATAAAAAATTGATTTATCCATCAAGAACTCTTATAATTCTTACTAATATTTTAATATAATTATATAATATTGGTTTATATTATTTGTGATTTTATGTTATATAGGTTTAAATAATATTATTGAGTTTGGAATTCAAAGATGAATATTTGTTTGAAGAGATTGAATTGTATAAAAGGAAGAATAGATAGTAACATTTACATTCAAAAAGATAATAGGGTATATATTTTTAATATTTTTTATAAATATGACATCATATCTTAATAAATAAATGTATAAGAACATTTATGTGGATATAAATGAGTTATAACTATTATTTCTTTTGGGTATGATTAAATACATTCTTGACATAAAAAATATCTCAAAAAATGTAAATTCTCTTTTTTCAATACAAGTACTCAAAGTAAATTTTGAAGAGGTCTTTCATGTAATGTTGGAATCATGGTAACTCATCTATTTATGTGGGAGGAATTTTTTATAAATATTGGATAATATTGAATATATATCTGAATGAGTTTCCGAAGTTAATCTGAAGCATGTCATATCTAACAGTTTTGTGGCCATATTGAGTGTATGTGGTTACCCTTTGTGCTAAATATCAAATTTCCCCAAATGAGTCAGATATTATGGATTGAAAATGGATATTTTGATACATTATAGGAATAATTTATTTTGTGATATAATATTTAATCATAAGAGAGATAGATCTGTTTGGTTATTCTGAAACATATTGGAAAGGTTGTATTGATGACTGAAGATCCACATTAGGTGGATATTTCTTTCTAGGGGAATGGTGTTTGTGTGTGTGTGTGTGTTGGCACACTAACAAATATAATTTCATGAAATTAATATATTTTGAGTTGGAATATGTATCTATTACTCAAACAACAAATTAGTTATTTTGGATCCAAGTACAATTAGAATACATAAAAGCAAGAGTTTAGTTTCCACTACTTCTTGGGGGTGATAATGCAAGTGTTCTAAATATGATAAATAAATCTAATAACCATTTGAGTTGATGAAAGGTTGATATTAAATATTACTTTATCAAGGATATTGTAGAGAGAAATAATTTCGAGCTATAGTATGATCCAGGAAAAGATAAAATTTGTCTGATTTTTTATCAATCCATTAAGAAAAGAATATTTTTATAATACAAGGTTGATGTTTTTTATCCAACCACATCCAACTTTTTGATAATGTATTTGATTTCCAGTACACTCTCTATTATTTTCATAGGATTCTCTTTACATAGGTGGACAACTAATGACACTATTAACTAATCAATTAATCTATTTCATTCTATTAAATGAAAGAATATATTTAGTGGGATTTTTTTAAAATGGTTAAGTCTTGATTTAAGAGGTATTGGTTTTTTTACAGTTTCATTAACTAGTTGGAAGAACAATTTTTATAGGAACTAATGTAGAGTTTTGATAAATAATAGTTGTTTATCGAACATTGATTTATTTATAGCATGGTTTTACTATTCAATTATACGTTTTCCTATCATGAGATTTTTCACATATGATTAGTTGTGTTTGATAGTAGTCCATTACATGAGTTTTATAGATTCAGTAATTTTTTCTCTTTATTTAACCACCAAATCCATATGGGTGGATTTTTTAGACCAATATGATTTAATTTATTTTCCTGTTATTGATGTATATTATTACCAGTAAATGGAATAGGTTGTGATATTTTATTTTTATTTATCATCTCATAAATCATTGATATCATCCACAATGGGATATTTGCCAATATTTTATATAGATAAAACCCATAATGTAAATATTGTGATGACAAGAGTGGTAGAGTAACTATATTTTGCGATATTGTGATTATGGGGTCTCACTATAGGAAGGGTTGTTAAGCCCCATATTGTGCACAAAGACCTCCTGATGTAAACAAAGCGAATGCATAAGGGTTTGATAAAAATTCATTAGTAAATAGTAACCATGAGGTGAGACATTGGGTTTGATCATATAAATTTTTATTTGACCACACATTATATCGATCTTCCACATGAATAAAGCAGAGTGAATGTGAGTCACATGAAAAATGAAACTACTGAAAATAAAATTGGTCAATTCGATGTCATGTGTTCTTTCCAAAACATAAAATTCATGATTTTGGTTATCATGATTATTTTATTAATATTCTTTATTAATACTAAAAGAATATATAAATCCATAACATCTGGAAAAAAAATAAGGTTTGGATATTAGTTCAAGATGAGAACAACCACATATGAAACATTTTCATATACATTCCATGCAAGAGAATATCCATATATGGATTTTCCCAACATTAGACAATTCAAAATGATGGAATCTTTAATTTATTTGATTTATTCACATAGATGAAATTACCCATATGAAAAAATTATTTCCCATGTGAATTAACATTGTAGGAAAATGTTCAATGTAGTGGTTTTTCAATGAATAAAATTTCAATAAGTTGGCCATAAGGTTCACATATTGTGGAAATCTTTGCACTATAAATAAAGGGTAACATGTATAATTGTATGAACTTATAATATAATTTAATGTTGTGTATTTTGAAATTTTCTAGGGAATATGTAAGTACGATTCCAATGGTTTTTATGATGAATAATTAAATTATTTCATTTTTTTGTTTTAATCCCTATATAGTTGATGTATTCATTCATAAGCATGGATTTTTTTAAAATAATAATATACATTAATGAGAATGAATATTTAATTTTTCTATATTTTTTGAGGAATTTATAATCATTAATGGAACTAGTTTTTTAGGGATGTTTTTTTATATCCATATACACAATTTCAACAGTTTCTAATTTGAATTTATATCCATGTTTCCATAAATATTTGAATTAATAAGAAATAAAAAGAGGTAATTGTCTCACAATGATTTAGATATAATAGTAGTTTTATATAAATTTTATCTAGATTATTCAAATGTAACTTTATTTGATACATAAGAAGTATACTAGGTTCTCACTCACTAATGTGCAATAAATATAATAAGAAGAAGACTTGACTAACAGTTCGAATGTGGGAAGAATTCAAGAAACACAATGAAAAATTGTTCAAAACATTTTGTTAAGGTTATTTTCATTATTGTAAAATATGATTTATCATATTATCTATATGAGGAATTCATGCACTGGAAAAGGACTACAGTGAACCCCAAGTGATGAATATACCCTATATAAAGTAAATACACAGTATTATTTTCAACAAGATATATGGTTTAATATTATTTTTAGATGTTTTTGTTTTCTAGGGGAATTAATTCTTTAATCTGTGTAGTGACCTTGCCTGCGGACCCAATACAGTTGATTCTGTCGATGGGTGTTATAAATAACACACAATATAGGGAATACTAAAACCTACAAAAACCACAACCCAAACAATGATAAATTCCAAATATCTTCATCAAAAGAATTGATAAGGACTCATTCCCCATACAGGAAAATGGATCGGATTATCATTAAACGAATCTAGTGTTAGACACGAGCCCCAATAAGCACTAAAAAACATAATATAATACCTAAATTAATAGTTTTCATGCTCACTTGTAATCGATTAGAAAATAATAGATGAGAGTATCATACACTAGGCACGACTAGAAATAATTAATAAGATATATAATATAACTACATTAGAAAACATATGTGAAACATGCCACAACTATATGATAAAATAAAATAATCAGAGTACGTGACACCCTAGTAAAATATTTTATCATTACTCTATAAAACCATCATTAGTAATTTAGTAAAAAATAATAAAACTACATCCCTCACCTCAAAAATGGACCCTAGTCACCCAACAATTAGTTTTATATTTTTCATTGTGTAAAATCACATAGAATAGGATACTTATTTTCCTTAAACTGATAAGCTATGTAAAAGTAGGGAAAACACACCACAATGGAAAAAGAGGTTACTATGGCATCCTCTAAGCATGACATATATAATTCTAGGTATGGGTGGGAATGGCCCACCCTGAAGGTTAATGGGTATAGTAGAAGTGGTTTCACTACGAGAAAACCGCCGCTAAACGGCAAAAAAAATTTATTTTTTTAAAATTATTTTTTTTATTTTTTTTTTAATTTTATTCAAGGATTAGCGGCGGTTTTTTAAAAAACTGCCGCGAAATAGCGGCGGTTTCGGTAAAACCACCGTGAAATAAAATGAAAAAAATAAAAAAACGTGAGAAACCCCAAAAACACTAAAACAATCATAACTTTTGATCCGGGCGTCCGTTGAAGCGCCATGACCAGTCAAATCGAAGCTCATGAAGAGATATAGAGGCACATATAATCAAAACCGTGAGACGTTCTAAGGTGTAGATGATATTAGAGTTATAAAAAAGTTGAAAAAAGTTCTCCAACTTCAAATGGCCATAACTTTCGCTCCGGGTGTCCGTTTGGGCTCTACCACATATCAAATCGAAGCCAGCGAAGAGAGATACGCACTGGTTTGACACAAGCCTAGCTTCTGTCGGGTTTTTCGACCCCAAAAACCCCTCCGAAGGCCTCCAAAACCCCGTTTCCGTCACCGGTGTCCCGTTGAACTTTTCTTCAAACGGACATAACTTTCGATCCGCATGTCAATTCGGCCTCCTCCACCTACCAGATCATAGCCCGTTCCATGAGCTTCAGTTTGACTGGTTGCGGCGCCCACATGCACTCATAGACCATATGTTATGTCCTTTTTAGTGTGTATCAGGTTTGTTATGTTTTTCAATTCCTCGTTTCTAGCACCCATTCCCCGTCAGCTTTTTTTTAAATGGTCGTAACTTCCGATCCGCCTGTCCATTCAGACTCTTTCACCTTTCAGGTTTAAGATCGTTTCGGGATCTTTGATTTGACAGGTCGTGGATCTAAAACGGACTCTCAGATCTTAAGTTATTTCCGTTAATGTGAGTCCAATGTTTTTGTCTCTTTATGACCGTTTTGACGCGTTTTAACGGTAGCTCCATTTATTACTGTTTATTTGGGTTTCCATGACTTGTTATCTTTATCAATGGTTTTTTGTGGGTTATTATGATGATTATGTTGAATTATTAAGGAGTTTTCCAGAGTTGTCACGAGTTTTCATGCGTTCTCATTCTTTCTAATACCTCATTCTTCATATGCTTCTCCATCCTTTTTCATGCATTTTCATGATTTGTCATCCCTTATCACGTCCTTTCATACTTTTTCATGTGTTTCCTTTATTATTTATTATTTATTATTTATAATATACTTTAATTTATTTATTATATATTATTTGTAACTGGTTATTTATTATTTATTTTTTATTTTTTATTTTTTATTATTTATTATTTATATTTATATTTATTTATTATTTATTATTTATTATTTATATTTATATTTATTTATTATTTATTATTTATTATTTATTATTTATTATTTATTATTTATTATTTATATTTATTTATCATTTATATTTATTTATTTATTATTTATTATTTATTATTTATATTTATTTATCATTTATATTTATTTATTATTTATTATTTATTATTTATTATTTATTATTTATTTATTATTTTTTATTTATTATTTATATTTATTTATTATTTATTATTTATATTTATTTGTTATTTGTTATTTATGTTTATTTCTTATTTCTTATTTATTATTTCTTATTTCTTATTTCTTATTTCTTATTTCTTATTTATTATTTCTTATTTCTTATTTATATTTATTTATCATTTATATTTATTTCTTATTTCTTATTTATTATTTATTATTTATATTTATTTATTATTTATTATTTATATTTATTTATTATTTATTATTTATATTTATCTATTATTTGTTATTTATATTTGTTTATTATTTATTATTTATTATTTATTATTTATTATTTATTATTTATTATTTATTATTTATTATTTATTATTTATTATTTATTATTTACTATTTATTATTTATTATTTATTATTTATTATTTATTATTTATTATTTATTATTTATTATTTATTATTTATATTTATATTTATTTATTATTTATATTTATTTATTATTTATTATTTATTATTTCTATTTATTTATTATTTATAATTATTTATTATTTA